>JAQQTO010000038.1:16810000-18010000 GCA_029884595.1 Ormosia semicastrata | reverse complement strand
TTCCTGATTCACTCTTGAATTATTTGTTAAAACAGATTATTGACGAAAAGTCTCTAATTAAGAAATACCAGAGAGAAATTTCAGTCCTCAAACAAGAACTTGATCAGCTAAAGAAGGGGATACTAGTTGGTGTCAACCATGAGGAGATTATGACCTTAAAGCAAAAGGTTTTTAGCTTCCCCTGAATTGTATTACATATTTTCATTTTTATGCAGGCTTTTTGTCATTGTGTAACGAGATCTGCTTCTCATTCTATACTGTTATATGAGTAGTTGGAAGAAGGTCAAGTGAAAATGCAATCAAGATTGGAAGAAGAGGAAGACGCAAAGGTTGCTCTTATGAGTAGGATCCAGAGGCTAACCAAGCTTATTCTGGTTTCTTCAAAGAATGCAATTCCTGGATATCTAACTGATGCTCCCAGCCACCAGCGAAGTCACTCTGTTGGTGAGGATGATGTGAGTTCCTCCTTCAATTAGTGTGGAGTGTGTCCTTTGTAATATTCATTAATCATTCTGAAAGTGCAAGTACTTTGAACTCCTTATTATGATTTGCTTTACATTATTAGCAGACTGAGTTTCTTTTCTTATTTTTTATGCTGTTGACTGCTAGGCTCCTTTTAAGTTCTGCTAGGTAGTGACTAGTGAGTTGATTTCTTCTATCACTGAATTAGTACTTAAACCTGTAATTTTTGTAGTTTATGTTTGATATATAAATCATTTATGGGCCTCCCCCAGTCCCCCGGATAGCTTATGACTTTATGTTGAGTTGTTTCTTTGCAATATATCAAAACCTTCATGATGAAGTGGTCAAATGTTTCACCCTTGTATCTTGTTTGCCCATTCTTCATAATTAAATTAAATTTCAACACAAGATAAAGTAGGCTTGTGCATTGTCCATGCTTCAAGCCCAAAGGGCATTCTCGTGAGGGGGTATGTGATATAAGCCATTCTTGGGCCTCTAAATAACAGCTTAAGCTTTTAGGTTGAGTTGGTTCTTGAATGCTTAACTATATGTTTTCAAATATTTTATCATTTATCAGGAAGATATCTTCCCTCCAAATGAACCTTTCATTATGTGACTATCCTTTTCTAAAACTTGTTAACCAGTATGTAAACCTAACTTATTTTTTTTTTCCTCAGAAATATGATGCCCTATGTGATGGATCTCTTTTGATTGAAAGTGAGAGTCAAAAAGATGTTTCTACATTGTCATCTGATCTGTCTCATGATGTTATACATAGAAGATCATCAAGTAGATGGAATGAAGAACTCTCCCCAACTAGCAGTATTATTACTGAATCAACACAAGCTGGTGAACTGATCAGCAGAACAAGGCTTCCAGCGGTAGATTCATGTTCCCCCTTTCCCCTCAACAATATCTGTTTGTTAATCTAATTTCATAATTTGCATATTAAATGCCTCAATTTGTGTGACAGTTCTGGCAAAATTAATGCATTGATAGCAACAGTAATGCACCCTAATCCCCCCTCCACCTTCATTTGTCAGTCAAGAACTACGGTTCCCTTTGTACTGAAGTTGTTTCGATGTCTTAAACACAGTATTGTTGGATGCTATTGCTCACTAGTTATAGTTGTATTTCATTGTAGTTTCATATTTAAAGTGGTTGGTTACTACATACCTTACTAAAATTCTTTTTTTGACTGCTTATTGAATTGTAGGGAGGGATGACAATGTCTGATCAGATGGATCTGCTTGTAGAGCAAGTCAAAATGCTTGCTGGAGATATTGCTTTCAGTACCAGCACTCTGAAGCGCTTGATGGAGCAGTCTGTAAATGATCCTGAAAGCTCCAAAACTCAGGTATTCTGCCTTGTTTTCAAACTATGATGCATTCAAATGTATTGGTAGATGTGGATAAGTTCTAATGAAGTGTTTAAGATTCTTAATTTTTCCATAAAAGCAATTAGAATGATGCACGGATATGCCAAAATTGGCAACGTACTCATATCATATGTGTATCCCGTACTGGATATACGTATCATACAGCAGTTTTTATAATTTTCAAGTATTTGTAGGTCATTTTTTTTTCCGGATACATGAAATTGAGCTTCTTTATTTCCTCTCATACTTTCAATTTTTGGCTGGGGGGAGAGGGGAGGGTGTTTTCAGGCGAGGGGAGAATGAATTTAGGCGAGAGGCAAGGGGGATTATGAATGGAGTAGATTTCGAGCAACCCGAGGGAGCATTTCAAGTGGGAAGTGGAAATTTTGAGGGAAGGGAAATGATGAACAATAATATTTTATAAATTTTGAATTGTGAAAATAGGAATGATTCTGAATTATACATTATTATTTAATATTTACATATCTAAATATAACTTAGATTCATCATTTAATATATATTTTGCTATCTATACTGGGTATTCTAATTTTTTTTAAAAATTTGTTGTATTCACTTATTGTATTGTGTACTACCATAACTTTTTCTATTCTTTGTCTTTGACCAATTGCTCACACAATTTTGGGCTGGGAGTGGTGGTTAGACAAAGCCCTTCCCAAAGTGGCGACTACAGGATTCGACTTTTTCTCTTCTTTTTTCTGTATATGTTAGCTTTTTTAGATTTGAAATATACTTACATTGTCAATTGAGTTTGTGTTGTGTGTTTACTTCTGCCAAACAGTTTTACACCCATGTTTTATGGGGCACCGATGCGCCGTGTTAGCCTGGACCCAGAAGTCCTTTCCTCTAGTAGCCTTTGTATTTTGCATCATATGCAAGTGATTAATACTATAACAAAAAACTCAGTTCCTAACTCTTTGAAATGCCATGTATTGCTTATTTGAATTCTTGTTGGAAGTCCTTTATAAAGGAAATATGCATGCTTTCTTATTACAGATTGAGAACTTGGAACAAGAGATCCAAGAAAAAAGGAAGCAAATGAGGGTTTTAGAACAAAGAATAATTGAGAGTGGTGAATCTTCAATCGCTAACTCATCACTGGTTGAAATGCAGCAGGTGGATGTTTTGCTATTGAAGTTTTTTTTTATATAAATGCTTCCATGAAGCTCAGTTATAATTTTGTTTTTCTTTGTGGGTTTGTCATGGCAGACAGTCACAAGATTAATGACTCAGTGTAATGAAAAGGCGTTTGAGCTGGAGGTAAATACTATTTTGGCTATATTAGAGCGTTTCTTGATCTTGAGTCATCAATTTATTTCCAAAACCCACTGATTTTTTCCAACTTGTATTTTGTCATTGCATTTTACAATTTCTATTCTCAATATGGAATATGGATTTGTGAATTGTGCTAGTTACATTGATTATTCACTTGTAATAACTACATATATATTTTTAAATATATCTATAGATAAAATCTGCGGACAACCGTGTCCTTCAAGAACAGTTACATAATAAGGTGCGTGTTTATCTTTTTGGCTGTTTTCTTCCCCATCCTCAAAGTTGAAGATGCTGCGAAAACCACTTATAATTATGAAATTGTCTATGTTGACACCCTTCCTCATTGTTTTTATTTATTTATTTTGTTGATAGTGTTCTGAAAACAGAGAATTGCAAGAAAAAGTCAAGCTGCTAGAGCAGCAACTAGCAACAGTTACTAGTGGTACCTCATTAGTGCTTACTGATCAGTGTCCATCTGGAGAACACATTGATGAGTTGAAAAGGAAAATACAATCCCAGGTAACTGAGAATTTATTGCTTTTGAAGTTGCACGGCTGAAAGGATTGTGTTTTTTAATATTGTTCACTTGGTTTTAGTTTGTTTCTTTCCTTGGTTAATGTTTCCCTGCTTGTCAATATACTTCCCCTGCCTTCAATCTGTCGGTTATTATTCATGAAATCACTTGTTAGGATTACTATTTAAAATCATTTTTAAGGATTCTGCATGAACTAAATATTGTCAGATACTGCCATCAGCAATAGTTATTCTTGTTGCCCAGTTTACAGTTTTGATTCGATTCAATTGCCTAACTGACATTTTTCTTTCCATTTCAGGAGATTGAAAATGAAAAACTGAAGCTAGAGCAAGTTCAGCTGTCAGAAGAGAATAGTGGGTTGCACGTGCAGAATCAGAAACTCTCTGAAGAAGCTTCTTATGCCAAAGAACTGGCCTCTGCTGCTGCTGTGGAACTGAAGAATTTGGCTGGGGAAGTGACAAAACTTTCATTGCAGAATGCAAAATTGGAAAAAGAATTGATGGCTGCTCGAGACCTGGCCAACACTCGAAGTGCTGTCGGACAAACAGTTAATGGTGTTAACCGCAAGTACAATGATGCAAGATCTGGGAGGAAGGGGAGAATTTCTAACCGTGCTAATGAAATTTCGGGAGCTGGTCTAGATGAGTTTGAGTCATGGAGTCTTGATGCTGATGATCTGAGAATGGAACTGCAGGCTAGGAAACAACGAGAGGCAGCTCTTGAGGCTGCATTAGCTGAAAAGGAGTTTGTGGAAGAGGACTACAGGAAAAAGGTTGAAGAGGCCAAGAAAAGAGAAGCCACCTTGGAGAATGATTTAGCAAATATGTGGGTCCTTGTTGCGAAGTTAAAGAAAGAAGTGGGTGCTGTCCCAGAATCAAACATTGATAAAAAAATTTGTGATGGGGAAGCACATACGAATGATCCAAAAACTAATGACATTGAAAGTAATATTGTTCCCAAGGAGCAGATTTTGGATGTATCAAAACCAGACAATGAAATTCCCAAGGAAGAACCCTTGGTTGTTCGTCTTAAGGTAACACTTATTCTACAGTTATTTATATGTTTCTTTCTCTTGGAAAATTTTGAATTCATTATTATTATTATTATTATTTTGGGGTTAGATCCTGTGTATACTAGAGTGACACTTTTAATTTCCATGATAATTATTTCTAAATTTATTGGGTGATTAGATCTGACAAAGCACACCATTACTTCAATATTTACTGCACAATCTTATAACTTATGATGAAACAAAAAGCTCTTCAGAGTTCAGAGGTACAGTTTTTGACGTGTAATTTATGATTTCAGGCTCGCATGCAAGAGATAAAGGAAAAAGAACTCAAGCACCTTGGCAATGGAGATGCCAATTCCCATGTTTGTAAAGTATGTTTTGAATCTTCAACTGCAGCCATTCTTCTTCCATGCCGTCATTTTTGTTGTAAGTCTTTTCCTAACTTATCTGAATATTTTCCCGTCTCAAATTTTTGGCAATTTTCCTTTGGATTTACAATTTTTTGTCTGAATTACTACCTCTTGTTTGCTTTTGCAGTGTGTAAATCTTGTTCACTTGCTTGTTCTGAATGTCCAATATGCCGCACAAATATTGCAGATAGGCTTTTTGCTTTTACATCTTGACCCTTTTAATGGAGGTCTTTTGCAATTTCTTTTATAATACTTTTATGAGCCATATTCAAATGCTGTACTACAAGTACAAAATTATATCATGTTTTCATTTTTGGCTGTTGAAATTTTTGCAGGGTTCTATCTCATTGAGTTAATATATCTACGCAGTTATGGGTGCAATTCTTTTATTAGTTTGCTTTTATGTAAAACTGTTTAAAAGGTATATCGTTATTTTCTTTTTTTTACTCTACCCCTGGAAACTGTATAATAGGGGGAGACAAAGGGGGGGAAAAAGAATGTAAAAAGGAAAAGGAAAGGGTGTAAACAGCACTGCTGAATTACATATCATAATGTATGTTTGTTTTATGTAATACAGCAGATTTTTGTTGTATATCCCGTATCTCTTTCCCCCCTCTCCTGCTGCCCTCGCAACGTGATTTTATGTTTGCATTTTTCTTGTTTTACCTGGTATATTTCTAGTACTGTCAATGCACTGCGATGCATGAAAACAAACAGTTGATTTCTTTACGTTTGTCTAATTTAATGTGGCAGGGCCAAGCTTTGAATCTGATATTTTGGTGTTTTATCGAAAAAATTGTGGTGCATAGCTTTGGAGACGAAGTGTTTTTGTTGCTAACTTGCTATTGTCTGGTTTTGAACTGCAAGCCATTAAGTATTTGGAGTCTGGAGCCCATGTATTAGTCAGAGCAATATTAATTGGCATAATAAAAATTTTAATTTCTTGCTCGAAGGTTGCTTTTACAAAAAAGTTTAAGGAGAATGATTTTTTTATTTTTTTTTGGGTGCATGGAGAATGATGTTTATAACAAATTTACTGATTGATTATATGGAGTCCAGAGGTTTGTTCAAATAGCACTGCCACTACATGTGTGTGTTAAGATGCTGCCTCCCTCTGACCATTACGATGAAGGGATTATCTCATCATACAATCTTGTCTTCTGAAATATCAAATTTTAAATAATTGAAATAACCCAAAATAAAAAAAAATGTTGAGTTATTATATTTAGCAAGTTATGTTGTTCTAATAACTTAATGGGCTTCTTTCTTTCATCAAGAGTCTCTCAATCTGATGTGCTTTATTAATCCAAAAATATTAACTCTTTCCTAGGAAGGATTTGATATTGTTTTGCAGGTGTTGGTCTTGAGTTCCCAGTTTGACAAATGAAGAATGCTTTGGGATTCAGGTTGTATGGATATTTCCCAAAATCAATCCTGGTGCTTGACTTATTGTAGACGTTTGACAACTGCAATCTTCATGTCAATTAGTGCAGTGAAAAAAAAAAAAAAAAGAAACTCATTTGGGGAGGTTTCCACTGTCCAAAAGTGCCTTGATATGAAGGTCTAGCTTATCTGTCCCCTCTGTAAGACAGATAGTTGTGCATGACTCCCTTTGCAAATTCTTTCAGGATACTAGCTAAACGGATTAAATCTGATACAAATTAAGCAGATGATATTCATATGGAGACAAAAAAAACAATGCTGACATGCTTCGTAACCTTGCTATACGTTGAAGTAATCGATATTAATTTGAAATTATGAACCGGCCATTGAAGATTCACATGATTCTGGTCTTCTTTCAAAATAAGCAAAACCAGAGGATTTGAAGTGTTGTCGTGTTCCTCACTAGGTTGGGTCAAACTTAATGTAGGGGCGGTGGCGGTGGCATACTATACGGATGAGTGAGTTTGAACCATAGAGATTCGACATGAGTTCCTTTCATGTTGTGTAAAACATCGGGTTCAACATTGTAGTAGATATTGCACGCGAGATTCTCATGGCATTTAGAAAGAAAAATGAAAGCAATTTTAGGACTGTCATGATTAGATTTTTAGATTTTCTAGTTTCACAAAAATTAAGTTTCGGTTTCTCTTGTTTCAACCGTATTGATATTATATTGGTAGTTTTCAAATTATAGCAATTACTTTTCGTTGCTAAATTGATGCTGATGTGACAGTTTGTTGGCATTGTAATACTTTTGGAAAATACTATACTATTCTACGAAACTTAATTCGTAGAACGGCATATGAATAGGAAAATTTGTTTTTGCTTTGTCAAAAGAAATGGTTTGTGTACGGGTATTTAAAATGGAATAAATTTAATCAAAATTGAAAAAAAACTGAGGTGAAAAATAAAAAATTGCATAAAGCAAAAGATCAAAACATAAAAAATTGAATAATTAATTTAATTTGATTGTATTTTGGATCTAAATTTAAAAATTGATCCATTTAAAATTAAATCGAAATTATATATATATATATATATATAAAAAATAATATTTTTTAATGAAATTTTTTCTTAATTTATACTTATTTTGAACTTTCTTATTATTTTTCAAATTAAACTTAATTATCTCTTGAATTTTGACATCTATTATAGGATTCACAATTAATTTGAATTTGTACTTATAATTTGGATTTATATTTATATTTTGATGAATTAGTTTTAACTTAAATTGTTGTATTTTGATTAATTAGATTAGATTTATATTTGATGTATTTTAATGAATTTAATGTTTTTTATTTTTAAGAATTTATATATAAAAATTATAACAAACAACTAAAAATCGATTAAATCCAAACTTATTTAGATTTAATTAGATTAGATTGGATTTACATCTTGAACCAAACCAATCAGATGATAAAATAAAAAAACTTATTAAATTAAAAAGGATGATTTTTCCTCTCAAAGTTGATCTAATCTAATCCATGAACACCTCTAAGTTTGAGGGATATAATAATAATTATTGGTGAATGAATTAGGTTTAAAAGTCATCCACCTGTGAAGAACATGAATTTGCCTTGCCTGCCATGTTATTTGTATATAATTTCTTAATAAATCCTCCCTGATATATAGCAAACACTTGACACTTTTTTGATGATGCAAAATAAAATTTAGAGTAAATTATAATTATCTTTGTTTAGAGATGCTTAAATTATATTGACATTTCTTCAATTTTAAAAAATTACATTCTCCTTTTTTGAAAGATGAAAATGTGTTACACTTTATTCTATTTTTATGTTTTCTGTTAAAACTCCTGTAGAGTTAAGGACTCGAAGTCGTAATAGTCATCAACTAACAGGGTCAAAGTCACAAGTGTTGGTTATTGAAAAAAGTAGCGGCGCTACCGACATAAGTGATGGATAATTAAAAGAATCTTTTAAAAAATATTCTTAATAGTGTTTATTTAACTAGACTAAATTGCATTAACAGCGCCACCGTCATGCTCAACAACCAACACATGCAACTTTGACTTATAGCTAGTGGATGCTGCGACTTTGAGTCTTTGATCCTGTGGGAGTTTTAGCAAAAAAATATAAAATGAACTATCGTGTAGTGTATTTTCATTTCTTTGCATAGAGGAATGTAATTTTTCAAAATATAAAAGAGAGAAGTGTAATTTAATCATTTCTTAAAGAAGCAAAATGCAATTCACTCTAAATTTTATGTGCCACAATTTTTTATTAAATTTTGCTTACAATAATCATGTGACATAGTGTTTCATCAACTTCAATCTAATGCGATGATTAATTAATTTAAAATTATGTAAATAATATTATGATCGTAGAGATAGAGGTTATCATGGTTAGTTCAGCTCGTACAGATCAAATAAGGCTTGGGTTCATTTAACTTGAGTAAGTTTATGATATGTTTTGACTTTAGAATAGAATAACTTTTTCTATAATTAAGCCTAACAATTTTGTTTAAACTATGCAGATGCCATATGGAAGGGTCTTGTTGAGTATTTAATTAGACATGAAGCTTGCACTGTTCCTTCAACCTCTTCTAATGTAGTCAACATTAACAGCTTGAAATAGCCCTTTGTTAAGAGAAATTTTAGGTAGGCATTACTTATTATAGAAATTTCATTCAATATTAAACATGTATTATAACCTTTTTTTTAGTGATGCACTTGCTTTTTCAACTTAACTTATACAGTTTTATACATATTTAATATTGAAATGGGTTAACTATGATAGGCAGTGGACTATACCGAGATAAAAAGCGTCACCACTAGCCCTCAAGTTCATACGCTCTTTCAAACACCGAGCTTGGGGGACTGTGGATTGTATCGAGATGGTGTGAGAGCTTTCGAACTTGAGACACCATCTCCGACCTTGAAACACCATTACCTGACTCAAGGTACCATCTTTGCTATTAAAACGTCACATTTGGTCTTCTAATACTCATCTGGCCCTGAGGTGCCAGCGCTAGGCTCAGAGGGACTTGGGCACCCACCTGACATTCGGAACCAACCCGAAGATCCATCATCCATGTTATAGAACACTCTCATTAACAAAATGGGACACGTGACAATGTCTGATATGCCACTTGGATAGCATAATTTCTCTCCGAAACACCCTCCTTGTGCATGACAAACATGAGGTGGGGAGGTGCACTATGTGTAACGTCCTAGTTCTATTTACTACAGTACATTCGAATTTATACTTCTATAAATTTGATTAGGCCGTTACAACTAAATTTTAAAATATAAATCATTTGTAATGCATTTCGAAATTATAAGTGTAATCGAAATTAGAGCCTCAAAAAGAAATAATCAAAATAGAGTATTCAAAATCTATATATAAACACATCTGAAAATTTTGATTTACTGAAATATTGAATTTACATAGTGTGTACATAAGTACTTTGTTTAAGTACAAATTGAGCCTTCATGGCCTAAATACATCATATACAAATTGAAGAAAATTGCTCTAGTCAAAACTACTACTACTTCATTTCCATTCTTTTGAATGATCTTGATTTTGATATATAAATAAACATACAATAGAAAAAAGGGTGAGAATTCAAAAATTCTCAGTAGCATACTATCAAACAGAATCATTCAATATACAATTCTATAATAAATACACAAGATAACATTTCAAATAAAATTATGTATGAATGCTTATCGAAATAATAAATGTTAATAATGATGAAATGGAATATGATGAGACTTATGCAATGTCATGTATCTTGTAAAGGGCTTTTGTTGCTCCTTTAACCTGATTGAGAGTTTTTCTTACTCTTCTACCGATCTCGCAGAGGATTTTTCTTACTCCTTTGACCTAGATGAGTGCTAACCACTCTTTAGCCATGCATAATGTTTATGATATGTTAATGAAAATTATAAACTCAGTTACTCAAGTAGCATTTCTAGCCTTTTTGAATGGCACTAAAAACACCATCTTGGGTTTTACCTTTAAAATATATCACTTGTCTTTTTCGATCAGAATCGAAAATATGTCTTACTTTGCATATTTGATCAGAATTGAATACATGCTAGTAATAACTCTCAAGTTTGTTTGATTATTCTTGAAATTACACATGTAAAATATATGTCTATTCACTATGTCTCTTTCGAATATAATTGAAAACTTGGTAGTCGAATAACTATACTGTAGTATATTTGATTAACCTCAAACTCTTGCCAATCGAATAGCTCTCTTAGTTTACTCAATTAGTCTGACTTACCAATCTGAAATGATCTATTCAAATAGCTCTTAGTCTATTGAATCACCATCGAAAGTATATCATTCTGAACTACTGCTCAAAAAGCTAACATAATATTTCGATTAATATTGAAATCACACTTAATCAAATATGACACTTAGTCTACTCAATTAACACTAGTGATGTCTTTTTGAATTGTGATGATCAAATAGCTCTCCTTAGTCTATTTCGATTGGCCTTAGCATCATATCATTCGAATTGCTCACTTAAACAACTCAGTTTATCATTGAAATCATGCAAAATTTGAATAATTAACATAAAAAATTTGGAACAATCTGTAATATTTTATTCGAATTGCTACTTTGACCTTACTCGAAAAGAATACCGCAGAAATACATTATATTTGAATAGCCCATTGACTTATTTGAATAGAACACTGCAGAAAGACAATCTAAAGACTTCATAATAATAACTTTCTTGTTCACCTCACTACTATACCAAATACTTTACTTTACAAGTATCTAATGATACCATAAATCACGTAAAAGAGTATTGAAAAGTCATCAACAACAAGCTCTAATAGTTGTTCTCATATAAATACATATCTATGCAAATATATGCTCAACTATCATACGAAAACTCTTATTACACTCAATCATAATTTTTTTTGAGTATCATGAAGAACTGAGTTCTGTTCACTCTTTGTCAGATTTCATAAAACAAAGAATGATAAATACAAAAAATAAACACAATAATCCCTATCTCAATTTATTATGGATTGAAGTTTGATTTTGTTATTTATTTTGTGCTTAGTTCTTCTTCCTTTGATTCAGCTTTATCTTTTTTGTTTCCTTTCTTTCTTCTCTATTTTCTCTTTCTCTTTCTATTTCTTACTTTTCATCTCATTTTTGCTAATAACAATCGTGTAAAAAAAGAGAAAAAAATATATACATGCACAAGTCAAAGACGTCAGAAAGAAAAGAAGAATCAATTAATATCTCTTTAATTTTGGAATAACTTTAAAAATATAATATCTCTTAAAATATTTTAATGTTAAAAAATGTTAATCATACACCGTATATATGCACTGCTCATACCTATGTGAGGTATGCACCTCAACTCCTGTAAGGCGTAAGCAACCTTGATCTCAGCATGTAAGGTTAAGTTCTTCCTTTAGCCTAAAAATTGATACCCTCCCCTCACTCTAACTTAGGTGTTGGAGCATTTCCCTCGGGTGTTGCCGGCGTTGCATCTGGTCTCGCCACCCAAACTCTGTCGCGCCCAGGCTAGCTGTAGCCAGCTTGCAGGCCACCTAGGGTACGGCTGACGAGAGGCGGTGTTTATATAGAAATTTCTCTATCACAATCAAGCAAGGGCATTTTCCAACCAAGCACAACTGTCGGTTGTTTATCAGCATCCACTGTGAATTATGAACAATCGATAGCACATTATGGAAAGTGTACGGATACAATGAACTTTTCTATATGCAGACAGCTAGAGGCTTTAAACAAGTTTTCTCATAAAAAGCTAGGTGTTAGCTGAATTGCAGATT
Organism: Ormosia semicastrata; assembly: GCA_029884595.1. Taxonomy (NCBI): domain Eukaryota; kingdom Viridiplantae; phylum Streptophyta; class Magnoliopsida; order Fabales; family Fabaceae; genus Ormosia; species Ormosia semicastrata. Next base: position 17,997,682 of record JAQQTO010000038.1, on the reverse strand, counting down.
AAGAAAGAAGAGTATTATATTTAGTGGGGTAATTCGTGCTAATGAAAAAAAAAATCACAAAAATAAGAACCCCAAACTCTGTCTTAGATGAGAAGAGAGAAAAAAAAATTGCAAAGAAATTCAGAAAACTAAAAAGAAACATTTATAAATTGTAAAGAAATGCCAAAAACAAAACAAGAGGATATTTTCCAACAGATTTGCAAAATAGTTGATCAACGAGAGCGTCTACATTTTTTGATCAATGGAGGACTAATTGAAGGAACTGTGTAGGCGGTGTAGCCATTATATCTCCAATTAGAGTATCCTTCCGCGGCGTTCGATTTTTCCGTTTCCTTAACTCCAACTAAAGAATCAATCTGTGGAAGATTCGAAGTGCTAAGCCGAGGGGATCGAACTTGAGATTGTGGTGACCACGCTTCCAATGGAAACGAACACACGCTGACTTGAAAAAGATCTTGGTCCTGAAACGCTGACTGGTGCTCATAATCCTGACACAACACCACACCATCATTCAAATTAAGTTGTTAAATACATACCAGAGAGGAAAAATAAGTCTCTCTTTCTCCCAGTCTCTTAAAAGTAAAAGCAAGTTGTACTATAGCAAACCTTACAAAAACCAGTTGGTGCAAATGAAGCATCAAGAAGGTCTTCCATGCAGTAACCGGGTATGGTCTCAATCAAGTATTCAGAAATGCTGCTTGTTGAAACTGAACCCGTGTTGTAAGAAGTAGAACTGACATTTTCATTTGAAAATGATTTGGGTCTGTTTATTTTAGAACGAGAAATTCTTAATTCAGAGCCAGTGACTCTGTCAGTAGTGCCATTGAAGTATAATGATGTTGGGTCTGAAAAAGAAGCACCGAGCTTTACACCCGTGAGAAGAAACCTATTATGTTTCTGGGTATGTTCATTGACTCCATGAATAGGAAGGTCACATTCTCTGCAAAGTATTGCTCTGTCTTCTTGGCAAAATAGATATGCACGCCTCTCCTGCAACAAAAACATTATTAGTATTTTATTGAATCATTTTATGTAATAATTAAAGACCATATTTTTTTATTGATTGAAAGGTCTAGAAAGTAACTATGGAAAAGAAAAGGAGTGAGTACTTGGCAGATATCACAAAGAGGGGAGTTTTTGGAGGTGTGGTGGTGCAGAGAGAAGCGTGTGTGTTTGCCTGCGAGCTTGTTGGCTTGGTGGATGGTACGATCACAGGCATGGCAGAGAGCTGCTTCATCTGCAGGACAGAACACTGAGGCTTCCTCTTTGTGGCACGCATCACACTGGATCTTCATCTCTCTTTCTATCTGTGCTTTTGTGTCTTCTCGTTGAACTTGCTTCTTGAAGTCGTGATCGGTTTTGAAGGCAAATGGATGGGGACAAAAGAATTATGGGCGTTCAGGCCTCATGGTCCAGAGAGAACACCTATTAAGTGTGTTTTCTGACTTGCAGAAAACTCTGGATGAATGCCATAGCTATCTCTTTTCTCTCTCTCTCTTTCTATATGTATTTTTCTTTCTTTGAGTAAAGAGGGGCGGTGAGAGTAAGCAAGGGAAATGTTGTTTTAGAGATTTTTGTTTACATATAATTATATCACATTATTTTTATATATATTTATAAAAAATTAAAAAAATAAAAAATAAATCTTTTTAAATTTATTTATTATAATTTTTTTTTTAAATTTTTTTATAAATATATATAAAAATAATATATACAATTGTGTGTAAATAAATTTCTCATGTTTTTTTATACAATCTCAATACAACATCCGCATGGAATACTGTGTCCAATGTAATTGTGATTACTATAGTATATTATATGTAAAATTAGAATACGTATACCATATATAAACGTGAGTGAGGTATCTCTGAATATCATATTTTGTCTTTTCAAATAACAGAAATAGTAAACAAATTGGCTATTTAGGTTATTATTCTATAGCAAAAACTTCTTAAAAAATTAATAAAAAATAAGATAGATGGAGAATTAAAATTAGAATAATTTAAATAAAAATTTATTAAATATATTAGTTGAAATGTGTAAAAGTATTAGACTTAAAAGTATTTTATTATTACAAGTTAATAATTTAGTATAGATGATCTTATAGCTAATATTTTTTAAGATATAATAATTATTTCTTGTTAATTCTGTACTTAAAATACTAAAGACACAAGAGAATAACTCATAGGATAATTCAAGAGAACTCAAAGTAAAAAAATAAAGAAAAATAATAATATTATGATATATCTCATAAAAACTATCAACTATAGTATTTATAAAAGTAAAAAATATGACCATTTCTTAACAGGTTAAAGATTATTGGATTGGATAGAAGAGAGCTGTAATACTAAGATCACAACATGAGAAAATCATTCAACAAACTCAACGTGTAACAAAATGATAAGTATAAAAACTGTTTTTGACTTTGAAATATTATTAAAAAAAACTAATAATAAAAATACAATAAAAGCTTTCACTCTCATTGGGAGTTTGTCTGAACTTGGAGACATGGCATGCATTAATCTGCTTCCATTCAAACGGCAACGCTGGCCAGTTTTTTTTATATCGGGCTTGAATATTAATAATCACTATGGTAAAATCGTGAAATTCTTATATCCTCCCGCGGTATTCCTCCAGGGAGGATCTAGTCATTAAATCTCAAATCGGATCCATCCAGTTGAGATAATGTGTGGAGAAAGAAAATCCTTCCTCCAGGTAGATAGAAGAATTTCTCAGTAAATTTTGTCCTTAGTAGACAGTAAGCGAGAGGTGGAGGTGTTGAAGCAATGTTAGCTTTTGGACAATGATGCTTCCTTCTTATAGCCTCTATTTATATGGTTTCCATTAGGGTTTTCAAAATCAGAATCAACCGGTTGGTCGGACTAAAAAAATCAAGAACTGATTTGATCAATCTAATCAATCCTCAAATTTTAGGATTTTAAAAATTGAAAATCAGTCTTAAACCGGTCAATTTATTTGAATTGGTCATGATTCATAGGATTGAACCGGTTTTATTTTTTTGAAAAATAAATTTTTTAAAATTCAATTTATTTAAAATTTTTTAAGACATTGATTATTTGATTCTCAATTTATAATCAAAATTTATTATTTAAAATTTTTAATTTATTTAATGTGAGATAAATAAGAGCTTATAATATAATAAGAGATTAGTTTTAATATATAATAAGAATATTCACTTATTATCATTTTACTATTTAAGACTAATATATATTAAAAAATTATATTAGTATTAGTATAATATTTTTAGTTTAATATTTATTTATATAATAAATAAATTTAATTATATTCGTGATATATTTCAATATTTTTTATTATTTATACAATTATTATATATATATATATATATATATTTTTTATATAATTATATATTGTTATATATTTATATAATATATATATATATATATTTATATATATATATATATATATATATATAATTTTGTTAAAGTTCAAAACCTAAATTCTTTTTTTTTTTTTTCAATTTAACGACTGATACAGTTATGAAAATATAAATTTCCATCTTCATTCATCGATGCTCTCTTGTTTTTAATGTAAATATATATAATTTTAAAAAAAGAAGAAGAAGAAGAAATATTGGACGGAACCTTATTTCTTCCTTTCTTCACTTTATAAATATAATGCACAGTTTTGAAAGACAGCCAAGAAAAGAAACATAATCGGTCAACCGATTGAACCTAAATTTTATGAATTAGGAAAATGATCTTTTACACTTTTTTTTACACCTTGCTTAAATTTCTTTCTTTCTTTCTGTCTTTTTGGGGGGGATTGTTGTTACTTCTACAAGATTTAAGCCTTGTTCGGTATGCTACATATAATATGAAATGATACTATACAAGGATGGGATAAAAATTTGATAGTCTTATACTATTCATTATTTAGTATTTAATTGTATAAAAAGTTGATAGCACAAAATAAATAAATAAATATTTTTCATTTTAAAAACTTCAAAAAGGGTTATTCAATTTCAATGTTAGGCCTTTTTAATAAACCAGAATACATTATGTGTGTATGTAACTATGTATAGATATGCTTCCCAATTGCATAATATTTTCTTCTTTTTTTTCTTATTTCTTGTGCTCGACTAGTATATATAGAAAGAAAAGTAGTACCTAGCATGGCATGTGAGAATGCAAAACCAAGAGACAATTTGCCCAAGCAAGCAAGCATAGACAGAGAAGCCTCAGCAAAAGGGTGTCTCAAAAGAAGTTCAGAATCTGAATTAAATAATATTTTTTTCAATCATAATATCTGAAAGAAATATTGAAAATGTCCTAACGTAAAGCTCAGGATTTTATTGCTCATATTGTAAAATTCTAAGCCATCAATTATTGTGATGCACCATACCTCATAAAGGACCTTTGTCAAAGTAAAGAAAGCTGCTTTTGTCAAAATATCAGTTCCCACTCTCAAACTCTTCTCAGTTTTTCCTTTATAAAATTTATATCATTGCCAAAATTAACAATGGATATCCAGCGTAATTAGTAAGGGTAAACTAGGTCAATTAAATTAGAGTTGGGGTTCGATTTTGTTAAAATTTATTGTTAGTGATTTATCTGTATTTCTGTAATCCTTCGTTTAACTTAAAAATCTAACTGACTTTGAGATGAAACAAATACTCTTAACCCTAATTTTTTTCTTAAAAAAAATAATACTAATGACAGATGTTATTGACTCAAAAGCTACCGTCAGTTAATTTCCAAAAAGTTTTATTTGTAACGCTCAAGTCCTTTCATTTTATTGCTGCATATTATAACTACTTTTATTAAAAGATTTCATTTTTTTATGCATTTAATTACCTTTTAGATAACTAAAATTTTTTTACTACACTACAAGGATAGCTTATCCCTTCTTATAAACTGAACCTCACTTGCATGCAATGAATTTTGGTTATAAAATTTATAAATTAAAGTACTGAAAACTTAACTATCCTAGAGTACTGTTGACCAAGTATGTTTTGCTATTAAGGCGTAAAGGTTTTAAACATAATTATGCCTTTTATTTATTTTTAATCCTTTCTTCTTATTTGTCTTACAAGCCATTGTATTCAAAATGTCGTCACACTGTTGAAACTGATTTTATCTGAATGTCAACGAATTTATGAGACACTAAAAAATTGCTGTTATTGTTAATAGTTGTCATAAGTCTAGATTATATTTATATATATATTTTTTGGGTACAAGTCATAACTCTTCACGACTGTGATATGCGTGGTGTTTCGTGGTGTTTATGAAGCTTCTTCGTTGCGTTATTGAGGGAAGACAAATGAGTGAACAATATTATAGGGCTCCTTGTCCTGATCATCGATCAGCCTTCCTTTCTGTTTTGATTTCAACTTTTCCGTTGTGGCTTTCTTTATTTTTTCAAAACAAATTATAAACGAGGTTGTTGCAGACTTAGTTCTTCTATTTGATCATATAATAGTTGACCAAATAAACGCACATAAGTAAAATTGGAAAGTGCAAAAACGAAAGTGGGCAACTAATTAAAGAAGTCGGCCAAACTAGACGACAGAAAATACATTTTTCAGGCTGGATACGCATGATCTAGTTTGAGAATCTTTGGAACAAAATATTGTAAAAGATATGGTTGTCAGCATAAAAAAGGTAACTATAAGATAAGAAAAGAACATTGTACTTACAAGTTCTCATGAGGAATTCAAATTACTTTCTCACATGGATGAGGTTTTGAATGGCAAGTAGTTTTTATGGGTGGGAAGTAGGAACATTGTATTATTGAGGGTGCCAAATGGAGGAGGAGACCAAGTAAGCATTTTCTAGGATTCAAATGGGAGCAGCAGACCATGACTAGCCAATTTGGTTAGGTGTAGTAGAGAAGGACAAAGAATGATGATGGATAGGAAAAAAGAAAGAGAACCAAAACTCCTAAAAGAAGAGTGCAAAAAGGTCATGAACTACTTTTTTTTTTTTGGTCAGCTCATCAACCTAATTTCTTTGTCCCACGTTTAATTTAAAATCCCGAATGATGATGGAATTCAAGGCATTAAGTCTGGACTCGAGTTTAAGCTTCATAATTAGGATATGAGAGGCAAGATTGCGATACTAAAAATCGTGCAGGAAGAAGTATAAATAAGTTAGTTGACTTTGGATGAACATCATATACTATAAAAGTTTGCAGATTTAATAAGCTAGAGTCAGATTAAAATTACAGTTATCGTACTAGTAGATTTATGTAAGAAAATTTGTCTCATTAACTATAATTGTTGACATAAACAAAATTTATATATATATATATAATTTAAATATCTTATGTTTGCAAGATAAAATATATGGTCTAAGGACCGATAGCTAGGTAAGACGGTTAGCTCTACGCAATATTCTTATTTTTTATTTTTTTGGTAAACTGAGGGGCCGGAGCCCTACGTAATAAATATCATGGCCGCATCATTGTATAGCTTCATCTCGCCAGCTGAGCTACTCAACGTGGTAGTTAACTGTCAACTTGTTATTCGAATTTCTACCCATAGAATATGCAATAATATTATTTCCACACTGTAACCAATAAAAGATATTGTTTGCATACTATTTTTCTATGTGACATTGATGTTACGAATATGAGAAACAATACGGATATATTAAATTTAAAAAATTATAAGATATGATATATATATATAAATTAATATTAAAATAAATTAAAGAACTTAATTTTTGTATATATATATAATTATAAAATTTTAAAAAATTTATATTTTATTAATATTATTTTTATAAATTTAAAAATTTATAATATCTTAATATATGTCATATGTGCTAATACTTTACTATTTAGTAAGTCTCTATAAAAAATATAGAGCATAATTTTATTGATATTTTTTAAAAAATCTCCTAAATCAACTTATTTTAAAAGAACTAATCATGTACAAGTACATGTGTATCCAAAAAAATTAACTAGAGAAAATAGTGGTGTGAGGCAAGTTTCGGTGACGACGAAGTGGATGACTTGATACAAGTAGAGGTAGAAGGAGCATATGAAAATAGTGGTGTGTGAAAATATAAAACTTAAAAGCCTAATAGTGACATATGAAAAGATAAAACTTAAAATACTAGTATGAGAAAATAGTGATTTGAAATGTTAGTCATGTGATTGAGCTTGAGTGGGTTACGAACTTACTGATTGGACGTTAGTCATGGAAACTAATTTTTTTTAAAAAAAATATTAATGGATCGTGTTTAAGTCGTGTTCTAAACGTATCCAAGTGTGTCCGAGACATGTCCAAGCGTGTTCAAAACGTGTCCAAGTATGTCTAATACGTGTTTGAGACGTGTCCAAGCTGAAAAAAATAACCGTTTTGATCGGACACGTAAGACACGTGTATCGTACGCACGTCCCCTTGTGTCGAACACGGATAAATGTCTGACACGCGGATACACCGTTTTTTCGTGTTCGACATACAAACACACCTTAAAAATGATATGTCCGTACTTCATAGCATTGATGCTTTAAAATGTCACTGTATTAATATTTGATACGTATTGTGTCAAATATTTCGATATTTTAAAATATTTTTTATCCATATATCTTTTAATTACTTTTAATTTTTTTCATATTAATATATTGTATTATGTCGTATCTATATTCCATATCTATATCAATACTTCTTAACTATTTTCTTGTGTTTGAAAAAAAAATCTACTGAATTTTTTTCTTTTTTTTTTTTGGTCTTAAATTTGGTTAGTAAGTTTTTGGGTTACCGACTAAGAATAAAGGATTACTAGTGTAGCCTACGAGTGTGGAAGTGAAGGCCCTGCTGGGTAATTATTGTTTCGGGCCTACGTCTAGCCAACTATAAATAGGTTGAAGAAATAATGAATCAAATAATAATGTGTTTGTGTTATTGTTGCGTTGGGCTCCTAATTTTACTTTGTATGTCCTTGGGGCCCCACACTTTTCTGGTCATCATAGCTCTTTTTTGGGCCTTGAAATATGAAGGAGAAGTCCAAATTCTTGGGTGAGGCTCTCCTAAATTCTTTTGTACGCACAATAAAATATTAAATATTAAATACATGATAATGGAAAAACAAAAAAGAGAAATTTGGACATGGAAGGCGGTGGCAGTGAGATATATCCGTAGGGGTCTCTCTCTCTCTCTCTCTCCCGCCACTGAAGTAACTGTCACTCTGAGAATGAGAATGAACACGTTCGGTGTCTCCGCTTCTGCTACTCCATATTCTCCTTTTCCTAATCCACATCCACAGGTAGGTACTTCTTTCATTATATGTGTTGTGCATTTGCTCTATCTATTTAGCCACTGTCAGTGTCACTGATTAATCTCGTGTCATCTCTATTCTGTCATTTAGGGTCCACTGCTGCAAAATTGGAAATTTGGTATTCTCTGGAAGCAGAGGCTGGGGCTGAGTTTGAGGCTCACACCGTTTCCTTTGAATTGGAAGAAGAGGTAGTGTACTATTCCCGCTCACTGTCACTAATTATTATTCAATTAAGTGTATCATATCAATTATCATGTGAAGGTTTGTTTTCCACTTCTAAGTGTTGATTCTCGTATTGATGATCATGATGAAGCTATCAAAAGTAGTAAATTGGCGTGTTTGGATCTAAAAACAGGACAACTTTCATATGTGCAGCCAATCAAGACGCCGAGGAAGCTTTTAAGAAGACTGTCGAAATTGATAGGCTTATTGATATGCTCAGGGAAGCTAATCCTCACAAAGTAAGAATTTCTCTCATTTTCCTTTATTTATTTATTTATTTTGCTTCTACGATTCCTTTTCATGCTGTCTCTTCTTTTGGCAGTTTTAACGACATTATATACCTTTGGATAATGTTTTTCAATGACATTGATATAGTTTTCCTTTGTAAACAGCTTCAGAAACTTGTTGTTGAAAACATCCTTGCTTTCAATCCGAGCTTTTGGATACGACTTGCAGCGAGAACTGATACTTGCAAGTCTGAGGATGATAAAGTATACTTTTAAATTTCTGAGAATATTTCTTTGGTCAGTCTCTGTTTAGTTCTTTCCTTACACTATTTGCTTTTTATTGTTAATATGCAGAAAGATTATGAAGAATTGGCTACAACGGTTATGAGTGTGGTGGATCTTGTGGTTCATAAGACTAATGTACCCCTCCCTCTTCACTCCACCGACCATTGTTCAAAGGTTGTTTGATTTTCTTTATTGCTTCTTTTGACAATAATCTTGTTATTATATACTTGATTTGCAGGAGAAGATAGAGTCTGCTACAGATGTCCTGAAGGCAGTACTAAAACCTGTGGTTGATGATGTAGGAGAGATTCCCTGGCCTCCCAGAGATCCTCAGGCACTCACATTGATGGAAAAGGTGAGTTCTGCTTCTCACTTATTTTAGCGAGAGTGGCCTGTTTTATTGGAAGGGCTTTCTTACTCATTTAAACTATGCTGTTTTTCTGCACTGCTATAACTAGTGAAGAGGGCAATAATACACTAATTGTGTAAATCTGTTAACATTAAGCTTGATTTCATACTATTTGTTTTTCAGTCAACAAAAGGAAGATATCTGACTGACTACCTTTGTGCTAAAATTCAACATTTGATATATGCTTCAGACTTCAATCACCATGAACTGTAATGTGCATGATATCTCTAGACAGTCTATGATTCACCTTCAGGTTTTGTGAAAAATGAATTATATAACGCTTAAGAGACCAAATGACTAACAACAATAATAAACAATAAGGTGATGTGTAAATAATTGGCTATGCATTCTTCTGTAATGCAAGCTTAATTGAATCGAGCACCATATACTAGTCATTCTTGAAGGAAGAAGTGAACACTTGTCTGCAGAATTGAGGATATTTGTATTTCTTTTAGTCTTTCTTCTCTTCTATATGAAGAGCTTTCAATTTGGTAAGTTATTCTAATTGCCAGCGGGTTGCTTTGGATATACTAGAACATGTATCTTTTCAGCAAGTCCTATCTATCTATTTAAACTTTTGAGTCCTAATGAAGTAATCATTAGGAAATAAGTCAAAGGGAGCAAGAAGGACAGCTGGATGAAGGGTTCCTTGCTGAAGTTAATGCACAACTACGACAAGTGAGTCTGTTTTTCATCTTTACTGCTTTTTATTTAACCTACAACAATTTCCAATTGTCAGTAGATACTGTATACTCTAGTAACAGAAAACATTGTCCACTATTTATATTATCCTTAAAACTCTTGTTAGCTACTTATATTATATGTCAAAAAGATACCAAGTGTGTGAGGTATTAGCAATTTGCATAATTTTTAAGGCTTATTAATTTTGGACATTCAACTACTTGATTTCACAATAATTTTGGTGCTGTATGTATTCACTTGGTATAGTTGAGATTTCTAATTAGTTTCCAGTTCTGGTAGGATGGCTCATGGGATATTGTGTAAATGCTGCTATGTAAGGTTTCATGAGGATTTTGTATATGATATACACATTTTTTCCTTTTTCTATTGCAATTACATTACATTACGTTTTACGTATTTAATAATCAATAATATATCTTGCCTGTAATGTGCAGGCAAAGGAAGATGGTGATAAGCCTGGGCTTGAGGCTATGTTGCAAAAGGTTTTGCAACTCTATGCTTCCAGCGTTCTCTCAAAACGTAGTTATGCCACGAAAGGTATGTTTGTAGTTGATGTACCCTATACATGAAATTTATCTCTAAATAGATGAGTATTTTCTTGTGGAATCATGGTAATAGTTGACAACTTGGCACATATATCATGTTACAGGATAGTGATGGTGACAGGATTAGGTTAGCCGTTTATTTTAATTTAATTCTTTTTCTACTTTCTAGTTATGTGTATATTTACTTAATTGAACTGGAGAAAAATAGGGAAATAGGAAATGTGGGAAAGTAAACTTAATCAAATTAAGTGAATTGCAGGGATTTTCTTTATACTTGCTATGTTTGAACTATAGTTAAATGTTTTTTTTTCTTTTTTAATCTTTGGTTAAGGTTGACAGTTTAGTTTTCTCTAAGTTTTTTCTCTCTTTCTTTCTTTGTATATGATCTTCTTATGTGCAACGAATCTTGTTCCTTTTAGATCTAAATGGCCTTTTTTAAATCTTGGTTTTTGGCATAACATAATAGTGTCGTTTGATCCATATAGACAGCCCCACTTAGTGGGAATAGGCTTTTGTTGTTGTTGTAGCCATTGAGCTGCTATTTGATATACCAGTGGTGGAAAGTATAATAACTACACAAGTGGCTTTAATATCATGATTTTGTCATCAACAAATCAAAGATATATTATTAATACTCATTAAATAGTTTTACATTTCAATTCAAGCTATTTTTTAGTTTCAAAATATGTTTTTTTTTATAAAATCACAAGAGACGTAAAATTGAACAGTTATGATTGATTATCGTTGAATATCTTTTAATATTGTATCATATCATAGTATATCTTGTCATATCAACTGTAATTAGAATATAGGAAGTAGAATATTTAGTTACTGTAAATAGAGATATCAATCCAAATCTTAGCAATTTAGTTTAGGATTAAGTGTATATCTTGTAATTATAAATATACAATGAAAGGGTTTTCTCTCAAGCAATTCAGTCACAATAGTCTGTCCTCTAATTTCAAATTGGTATCAAAACGGGTTTTGACCTGGCTCTATCTGTTCTTCGTCTTTTTGGCTGAAAAACAGCCACGCGACAATCTCAGTCGCTGTCTCGAGTTTGACCCATGTCAAACTGACCTTAGATCCATGTTCAAAGAGGGTCAGTCGTCCAAACCCTGAAATGCCGTCACCGTCTGGCATCCAATGCGCCGCCTTCCCGGAGTCCGTTTGACACGCCACTGTCGCCATTCTGTTTGCCGGCATCCTCTGGTCCTATTTCAGGGGTCAAACGGCCGTTTCGAGGACTATTCAAATAGTTGGTACTTGTCACCCATCGTCTCTACTGTTGCAGGTTTGGTTTTTGCCCAGATTTTACGTCCTCTCTCGTCTGAATCATGTCGTCCGGCATGGATTCTTCCTCTACTAACACGGGTTCCCACAATGACAATTCTGAACCTATGAAGAAGAGTCTTATCTCCTTTGTTTTTTCGGGTACTCCCACAATTACTTCTGAGAAACTAAAAGCTAAGAATTATTTTGATTAGTATACTGCTGTTGATGTGTGCTTTTAAGGTCAGGGGCTCTCGGATCATTTAACCAAGAAGGCTAAAGAAATCGATGCCAGTATAAGGGAGGAGTGGCAGAGAGCCGATTATTAGCTGGTGTCCTTATTGTGGTAGTCCATTGACCCCAAGCTGTTGGTGCACTATCTCTCTTATAAATCTTGCTATACTGTATGGAAGAAAGCTCAAAGTGTCTATGCTGATGATATACAGCATCTGTATGACTCAGTTCATAACTTGGCTACGCTCCAGATGACAAATCATGGCCTACCTTCGTATCTCAACAAATCACAGACCACCATAGCACAAATCAAGTTGATCCTCACTAGTGATAACCTTGAGAAGATGTTGGATAAGCTTGATAACATGTACATGGTCTTTGTTCTCCATGGTCTTCATAAGGATTTCGAATCTATTCGGAACCAAGTCCTAACAAATCTAAATATCCTTTCGGCAGAGGATCTTATTGATCGTCTGCTACGGGTTCCCATCAACTGGGATTGGTTCTCAAACAGGTTTAGAATCCTCAGCTTTCGTCTCTAATACAGCTGATCGTGGAGGTTGAGGCCATGGTCGTGGTGGTAGAGGAGGCTGTGGTAATCGCCCTTACTGTTCTCATTGCAAACGCTCTGGACATACGCAGGATCATTGTTATTCTTTACATGGTTTTCCAGAGAAGTCTGCAAATGTAACGCAGTCTCAGGGGCCAGATATTGAGAAAAAGAATGAGTGTGGAGGTGACAATCAGAATATTCAGTCAGATAATGAATATAAGGAATACCTTCAACTCAAGGCAGCCCAACAAGCCTCATCGTTAGCCACTGTAGTCTATACTGGTAATTATACAGTTTGTCTCTCTCATTTTTTGTCTGTTAAATCTTGGATTTTGGATTCTGGTGCTTCCGATCACATAGCTAGTAATCCTTCCCTTTTCTCAAAATTATTTTGTCCTAAGATACCAAATCACATTACTCTCGCCAAGGGCTCTAAAGCTAAGGCCACTAGCATTGGTCAAGCCACAGCTCTCCCATCTTTATCCTTAAATTCTTTTCTTTTTGTACCTAACTCTCTTTTTAATTTAATTTCTATTAGTCAACTTACTCGCACTCTTAACTATTCCATAACATTTACTACTGAATCCTTCCTTATAAAGGACCGGAGTACTGGGCAGACGATTGGAGCAGGATCTGAATCGCATGGACTCTATTATCTTCAACCCTCTTCCTCTACCATATGTGCTATCATAGAATCTCCTAGTCTCCTTCATTGTTGTTTAGGTCATCGGAGTCTCAATAAGTTGAAGAAGATGGTCCCTCGTTTCTCTCATTTGAAGTCTTTAGAATGTGAATCGTGTCGGCTTGAAAAACATGTTCGAGCATCATTTCCAAGCAAGGTCAATAATTGTGCAACGTCTCCTTTTGATATTGTTCATTCTAATGTCTGGGGTCCTAGTTGTTACTTTCATTGATATTTTTTCAAATGTACTTGGATATTTTTAATAAAAAATCGTTCAAAGTTGTTTAGTGTTTTTCAAACTTTTGCTAAGAAATTCATACTTAGTTTGGCCACCCTATTCGTACTTTAAGAAGTGATAATGCAAAAGAATACTTTTCTGCACCTTTTACTTCTTTTATGGCATCATATGGCATGATTCACCAATCAACCTGTCCATACACCCCATAACAAAATGGGATACCGGAAAGAAAACATTGTTATATTATTGAGACAGCTAGTACACTTTTGTTACATGCTAATGCACCTTTAAAGTTTTGGGGAGATGTTGTTCTCACTATAGGTTACTTGATGAATTGAATGCCATGCTTTATTCTAAATAACCAAGTGTCTCATTCTCTTTTGTTCCTTAATGATTCTCTTTATAGTGTTCCCCCTCAAGTTTTTGGTTCTTCTTGTTTTATGCATGATCTTTCTCCAGGTCTTGATAAATTGTCTGCTCATGCTATTAAGTGCATTTTCCTTGGCTACTCTCGGTTTCAGCAAGGGTATCGGTGTTATTCTCCTTCCACACATCGCACTTACATCTCTGTCGATGTCACCTTCTTTGAAGAAACTCCTTACTTCTCCTCACCAACTAAACCAACTTCTATCTCTCAGGTCTTACCAATTCCTCACCTTGATCCACTTGCCTCTGTTCTTTCGATCCTGCAGGTGACATTACCTTCCTCTCAGCTAGTGCCCTCTCCATGCTCGCTTGTCACTTTTCAGCGTCGACCACAACCTGCGCTTCCAGAAGTTGGTGTTCCTCCAGATTTCGGTGATTCGTCTCCTACTCCATCGTCTCCACCTACTCCGAGCCTACCTAAACCTTCCGCTGACCTGCCCATTGCTCTTCGTAAAGGTACACGTTCTACCCGTATTCCTCGTTCCATTTACAATTTCCTGAGTTATCATTGTTTGTCTTCATCCCATTATGCCTTTGTATTTGCTTTGTCATCCATTTTTATTCCTAAAATTGTCCAGGAAACACTTTTCCATCCAGGATGGCGACAGGCTATGATTGATGAGATAGAGGCCTTGGATTCTAGTCATATATGGACTCTTGTTCAATCCCCTTATGGGAAATTTATAGTTGGTTATCGATGGGTCTTTACAATCAAGATTGGCCTTGATGGACAGATGAACCGGTTGAAAGCTTGTCTTGTGGCTAAAGACTATATCCAAATCTTTGGCCTTGATTATGGTGACACCTTTTATCCTGTTGCTAAAATGGCATCTGTTTGTTTTTTCTTATCCATGGCAGCCAGGCACTGCTGGCCATTGTATTAGTTAGACATTAAAAATGCCTTTTAACATGGTGACTTAGAGGAGGAGGTTTACATGGAGCAACCACCTGGGTTTGTTGCTTGGGGAGAGTCTAGTTTAGTTTTGCCGATTGCACAAGTCTTTATATGGTCTTAAACAATCTCCTCGAGCATGGTTTGGAAGATTTAGCAAGGTCATACAGCAATTTGGTATGATCTGTAGTGAGGCAGATCATTTGGTGTTCTATAAACATTCTTCTTCTAATCAATGCATCTATCTCGTTGTCTATGTAGATGATATTGTTATTACAGGTGATGACCATGAAGGCATTAGAGGCCTAAAACAGCATCTACTTCTACACTTCCAAACTAAGGACTTGGGTTGGTTGCGATATTTCCTTGGGATTGAAGTAGCTCAATCAAAAATAGGCGTCGCCATCTCCTAAAGGAAGTATGCCCTTGACATTTTGAAAGAGACTGGGATGTTAGATTGTAAACCAGTTGATACTCTTATGGATCTGAATATTAAACTTCTACCAAATCAAGAGGAGCCCTATTCAGACGCAGGTAGATATCGGAGGTCATCACCAGATCATTTGGTGTTCTATAAACATTCTTCTTCTAATCAATGCATCTATCTCCTTGTCTATGTAGATGATATTGTTATTACAGGTGATAACCATAAAGGCATTAGAGGCCTAAAACAACATCTGCTTCTACACTTCAAAACTAAGGACTTGGGTCGGTTGCGATATTTCCTCGGGATTGAAGTAGCTCAATTAATAACAAGCGTCGACATCTCCCAAAGGAAGTATGCCCTTGACATTTTGGAAGAGACTGAGATGTTACATTGTTAACCTGTTGATACTGTTATGGATCTGAATGTTAAACTTCTACCAGATCAAGAGGAGCCCTATTCAGACGCAGGTAGATATCAGAGATTAGTAGGGAAGTTAAATTATCTCACTATAACCAGACTAGACATATCCTCTGTTGTAAGTGTTGTGAGTCAGTTTCTTAATTGTTGTCATTCGAATCTTGAGATACGTTAAAGGTTCTCCCGGAATTTGGTTGATATATGAAAACAGGGGTCATACAGATATTGTCGCTTATACAGATGCTAATTGGACAGGAGATCGACTTCAGGTTATTGTTTTTCTTATTGGTGGTAATCTTATCTCATGAAAGAGCAAAAAGCAAAATGTAGTAGCAAGATCAAGTGCAGAAGCGAAATATCAAGCTATGACTCTTATTATGTGTGAACTTATATGGTTGAAACAACTACTCCAAGAGTTGAAATTTTGCAAAATAGGGTCCATGAAGCTCATTTGTGATAATCAAGTAGCCTTACACATCGCCTCTAATTCAGTCTTTCTTGAGCGAACTAAACATATAGAGATCGACTGCCATTTCATTCGAGAAAAGATTCTCTCTGGAGAAATCATTACCTCATTTGTGAACTCTAATGATCAACTAACAATATCTTTACTAAGTCTTTCCAGGGTTCAAGGGTAGCATACATATGTAACAAGCTTGGTGCATATATATCATATGCACCATCTTGAGGGGAGTGTTGAATATCTTTTAATATTGTTTCATATCATAGTGTATCTTGTCATATCAGCTGCAATTAGATTATAGGAAATTGAATATTTAGTGACCATAAATAGAGAAATCAATCCAAATTTTAGGGATTTAGTTTAAGTGTATATCTTGTAATTATAAATATACAATGTTGAGAGGGTTTTCTCTCAAGCAATTTAGTCACAACATTCTCTCATCTAATTTCAAGTATTATAAATAGTGCGTTTAGTTTAATTGGTTTTTACCACACTATTTTACATCGATTACAGTGTCATGCTTATCAGAAAAATATAAAAAACAAAGTTACCTATGTAAAATATCAATTTCCAGTGCTGGTGTATAGAAAATAAAGTCTTAAGACATTTAATCTTTTCATTATACCGTTGTCTTCTTGGCTAGTCATCATATCCTTGTGGATTAGCACAAATATTGAATTTTTATAATTAATTTGGAAGATTTGTGTATTCTTCTTGCAGGGAAGGAAGTTTTGAAGGATGAGCAATTCCTTGAAATCATAATCCAAGGTGTCTTTATCATCCTAATGTTTCATGTCGTAGAAAAGCATCTAGTTGTAAATTTAATACAAGATTTATGTCACTGGTTCTTGAGAAAGAATTGCTTCCTAATTTTCAAGTTTGGGTTTAACTTCTCTTTTTTTGTTTTCATCCTCTTTATTAAGGTAATGGTGGTGCTCTAGTGGAGGGGTACCAGGGCAGGATTTCATTTTTCTAGAAATATCTTTTTATGGATGGTTCGTTTCATTTGGTTTAATAAATTTGAAAGGTAAAACGAATTGAATCAATTTGAAATAATGAAAAAATGTCAGTCAAAGTTGTATATATAATTTCTGGTTAGATGGACAATAACCTCCTCTGAAAACCAATTAGATTTATGACTAGGAGTCATGGGAGACTAGTTTATATGAAAGGGATTTTGGCAAATCAAATAGGTAAAACTACTCTTTCCAATATAACAGCTTCTAGTTATGGGCCCTGGATAGATTTTGCAGTCTGCTACATACCCAGAAGTTTCAATGCTGTGGGCGGTTTATCTTATTTCTGTTTATCTAGTATAGATTAATAGTGTGCCACCTTTTATCTCCAACTGTAGTTACATAGCTCCCATCAACCAATTTTTGGTCCCTTGCAGCTCCTGAAGAAGCATGGAACAATATTTTGATCAATGGATTGACAATTGGTGCTGGGGATATTTCACCAGAGGAGCTCTATGCTGTCTTAAAGAAACGAATTGAGCGCACTTTGATTAGAACTGTGAGACAAAACCATGCTTTTATACATTTGGTTATTGTTTTTATCTTTCTCTTCTACTTTACTGATGTTACTCCTTTGATTTGTCATTGCTCTTTATCATCAATGCCCGTGCTTAAACACAAAGGAGGGAGGTTCTTACCAACAGCGGATTCTGACAGAATACCTGAAAGGTATCGAAACTAGAGCAGAGGAGATTGTTAGAGTGCTTCAGGGGAAACCACAATAGCATTTCTTCATACCTGAAGATGGGCTCGGCAGTTGGAATGTCAAAAGCCATAACAATGTTCTACATGATGCCGGAAGTTATTCATTGTTTGCAGAGGAGATCAAGCTTATAGTGAGCTGGAGAAGTTTAGATGATCATATCTTTAAGCAGGTAGCAATCTACGCACATGGATCGGTCAATTAGCCCTCAGAATAGCACCTGGCTACTTTCAGCTAGTTTTGCACGGCAGGTTATAGTTTCAAGTAATATCTCCTGTAGCCAAAAAAAAATTTGTTGTAGATCCTGAAATCTGGCAATAAACTATTCCTCTTGTATGCTTATAGCATATGGATATGGACCTGCAATAAGTTAATTGTTTTGAGTGAATTGCAATTCCTTTGAATTGTTGGTGACAACTGACAGAGCAGCATACAAGATAAGATAACAAGAAGACTAACCAGCATTGGCTGTAACTGAAAATGATTCTAGCTGGTTATAGTGTTTTATAATTTGTTCAGATCTTTCCTCGGGTACTTGGTTAACCTCAGACCTGTAAGAGTAGCCAATTTATTATTCACATAGGTGATACGACTCTTGGGAAACTATTGTAGCTTATATACAAGGCTTTTATATGTTTAAGAATAATTATCATCTCACATAAAAAAATCTTCCACCTTTTTTTACATAATTTTTTATATCAGTTAATGAAATATAAATTCGTAATTCATTATGTGTATTGATTAATTAATAAAAATTATGTGTAGTAATTGATTATCGATATTTATTAATTAATTTATATACATGATTAATTATAAATTTATATTTTATTAATCAATATAAAAAATAATATAAAAAATAATATAAAAAATTAAAGTAAAAAATTTTAAATTTTAATAATAATATTTATATATATTCAAATTTATATATAGTTAAATAAAAAAAGTAAAGAAAAAAATATAAAAATTAATGAAATCTTCGTGATGTGACATGAGTGTAAAAGAAAATACGATAAAATTATTATATCTTTAATATTGCATTAAATATATAATCTTGATTTTTTATATCACTTTTTAATATTATTTTTTATATTATTAATTATATTAATTTTTTTATTATTTATTTAATCACAATTATTAAAAAATAATATAAAAAGTGATATTTGTGAAAAAATAATATACATCCTCATTTTTCTTAAATATATATCCTATCACAAATAATCCAATAGTTTGCATAATAAATATTTATTTTGTGAGAAATTGAAGTGTCTGCGTAACATCAAAATTTATTCTAATCAACGGAACACCTCTCTAGTTCTGGTATTTGTTTTTACCTGTCAGGTATGATTCCACCATACTGACACCTTTCTTGTGCGTACCAGACTTGCTTAAGAAGTAAGCTAAAAATTGACTACCTTGTTGCCGCCCAAATCCCGATAGATCGTGAATAGAGAAGTTTCAGTCAAAAATTAATTTAAAGCGTTAATTACAGCTAATAAATAAAAATTACTATTTTGAGTAAGTATTTAATTTATTATAAAGTAAAATAATTATTAGCTTCTAATTATAATTACTGTAACTGAAAATTTCTCTAAATCGATGACTAGTTGGGGGTGGTAACGTGCTGCAGCAAGCAAATAAAAGCATTTCAAACTTTTCATAATTACGGTATTCAATTATAGAAGTTCCATTCCGTTCTCTTTCTCTCCCCTTCTCCTTTCTCTTCCAAAATTAACACACACTACAGCCAGATCTCATCTGAAAAGAGAAGTGAATATTCTCATTCTCTCTCTCTATACATACATGCATATCAGCACACCTCGATTGGTGAACTGGTTCTTGTTTATTTCATTGTTGTAATCAGATCTGAGGTAAACTCTCTGTATTTCCATTTCCACATTGCGTTCAAAATCAATCAATCTAGCAATAATCTCATGCTGCGAGATTCGATTTTCTTTATAATTAATCAGAATCTGTGGGAAAATGTTGGACAATGTTGATTCTTATGCCGAAATTCCGTGTCCCGTGATTTCATTTTACTTTACAAGGTTCCATTGTGATGCAAACGAAACATTTTTT
This sequence comes from Ormosia semicastrata, assembly GCA_029884595.1. Taxonomy (NCBI): domain Eukaryota; kingdom Viridiplantae; phylum Streptophyta; class Magnoliopsida; order Fabales; family Fabaceae; genus Ormosia; species Ormosia semicastrata. The sequence continues at coordinate 17,977,629 of JAQQTO010000038.1, read as the reverse complement.
AATTTTAATTTTATGATTATCTAAGTGTTGTTTTGGCATTGGATTAGAATTGAGCTTATTGTTGAGTTGAGTAATTGGAAATGGGAGTGTTGTAATAGTTTTGATTGGATCGTGCAGAGGCAGAGCAGTGCTTGTGATTGAGGGAAGATGTTGACCAAGTTCGAGACCAAAAGTAACAGAGTGAAGGGACTCAGTTTCCACAGCAAGAGACCCTGGATCCTTGCGAGTCTTCACAGTGGGGTGATCCAGCTATGGGACTACCGTATGGGGACCCTCATTGACAGATTCGACGAGCATGATGGCCCCGTCAGAGGCGTTCATTTCCACTACTCTCAGCCTCTCTTTGTCTCTGGAGGTACCTTATTCACAACCCTCCTTGCTTTTATGTCTCTGCAATTACTATTAATTGTGCATCCTTTCTTCTTGTTTTTTCTTTGTTGGTCTGCATATACGTAAATGAGGGCACTTATTTATGTACACCACTTCTACCCCTGCACCCATGGCAAAATCTGAGTTACATTGTACCCATCTATCTAAACTCTACTAGGATTCACTTAAACTTTTTCGGTACGCATAGGTTGCGGCGTGTAAAAAGCATTCCTCTGTCTAGATCTATCACACTAAACAAATGGAACGGGAATGTTGTTGGTTTAGAAGAATTATGTATGTGATGCCTCATATTCACGTGTCCCTCCATAGAATAATTTGCCACATCAATATAAATATTTAATGCTTCTCTTATATCTGCTAATTCTATTATCTCTTTACCTTTGTTCTTTGCTTGTCCCAGGGTGGTGCCAGAAGTTTATTCTATGAACAGTACGGAATGGGGAATATGCTTTATATGTTTTCAAGATTTATTTGAGCTGTTAAATTATTTCAAAAGGAAAAAGATTTATTTGGTGTAATTGAGACGCTCTGGATCTGGAAATTAGTAACTAATATCAATCTGAATTTTTAAGCAAAGTTGTGCTACATGACATCTTGTTCTAATGGTTAGGCTTTAATGTGATTTTCCAACAGTTTCATTTGTCACTTGGGGTGGAGGAGATTTTGATGTGTTACGTACGTTAATAAAATAAAATTATTGTCGCATGTGGAAAGGGAGGGTTTTACTTTATACAATTTGCAGCTTGTTGATTAATATTTTTTTTTTCTCGGGACAGGGGATGATTACAAGATTAAGGTTTGGAACTACAAGATGCATGGGTGTTTGTTCACTCTTCTAGGACACCTTGATTATATTCGTACAGTGCAATTTCATCATGAGAACCCATGGATTGTGAGTGCCAGTGATGATCAGACCATTCGCATCTGGAACTGGCAATCACGTACCTGTATATCTGTTTTAACTGGGCACAATCATTATGTTATGTGTGCTTCGTTCCATCCAAAAGAGGATATTGTTGTGTCAGCCTCCCTGGATCAGACTGTTCGTGTTTGGGATATTGGTTCTCTCAAAAGGAAGGCTGGGCCCCCTGCAGATGACATACTGCGATTGAGTCAGATGAACACAGATCTTTTTGGTGGTGCTGATGCAGTTGTTAAGTATGTGTTGGAAGGTCATGACCGGGGTGTCAACTGGGCTGCTTTTCATCCTACACTGCCTCTCATTGTCTCAGGAGCTGATGACCGACAAGTGAAACTTTGGAGAATGAATGGTAAATATGAAATCTGGCTATTTACTTTATGTTGTCCTGAATAATAACTAACTGGGAATATCCATGGCTTTCCATGTCGTATTCTAAACGTTGAGCTGACTGGGCTTTCATATATAGTCTTGATGCTATTCTGATTATTACAAATATTAACAAAACAGTGTTTGGAGGAGCTTACATGCTTTGTTGGCAGCAAAACCTTTCATACAAGACAGTTCTTGCTTGCATTAACTTTTTAATATTTAGTTAACCAAAATGGAAGAAGTTTAATATTTGTAGTGCCTTCTCTATGACTCAAATAAAATTTATTTTCTGTTTTCAGACACTAAGGCATGGGAAGTGGATACTTTAAGAGGTCACATGAATAATGTTTCATGTGTTATGTTCCATGCCAAACAGGACATCATTGTGTCAAATTCTGAGGATAAAAGTATTCGAGTATGGGATGCAACAAAACGGACTGGAATCCAAACCTTCCGTAGAGAGCATGATCGGTTTTGGATCCTTGCAACACATCCTGAAATGAATCTGTTGGCAGCTGGTCATGACAGTGGCATGATTGTCTTTAAGCTGGAGAGAGAAAGGCTCGCTTTTGCAGTTAGTGGTGATTCTTTGATCTACACAAAAGACCGGTTTTTGCATTTCTATGAATTTTCAACACAGAGAGAGACACAAGTAATTACAATTCGACGACCTAGTTCTTTAATTCTGAACCAAAGTCCAAAGACTCTTTCCTATAGCCCAACTGAAAATGCAGTTCTTCTCTGTTCAGATGTGGATGGTGGATCTCATGAGTTGTATTGCATATCCAAGGATGGCACAATTAAGGACGGTTTTGGTAGGGGTAATATGCACGATCCAAATAAAGGTATTGGAGGATCAGCAGTCTTTGTGGCTCGGAATAGGTTTGCCGTGCTTCACAAAGGCAGCAACCAAGTTCTTGTAAAAAATCTGAAGAATAAGCTTGTTAAAGAGAGTGTCCTCCCAATTGCCACCGATGCTATATTCTATGCTGGAACAGGCAATTTGCTATGTAGGTCAGAGGATAGGATTTTTATATTTGATCTTCAGCAGAGGATTGTTCTTGGTGATCTTCAGACCCCGTTTAACAAGTATGTTGTCTGGTCTAATGACATGGAAAGTGTTGCTTTGCTCAGCAAACATGCGATTGTCATTGCTAGCAAGAAGCTTGTGCACCAATGCACCCTCCACGAGACAATCCGTGTAAAAAGTGGAGCCTGGGATGACAATGGCATTTTTATTTACACCACATTAAATCATATCAAATACTGCCTCCCCAATGGAGATAGTGGGATAATAAAAACACTGGACGTCCCGATTTATATCACAAAGGTTATTGGAAACACCATCTTCTGCTTGGGTCGGGATGGGAAAAACAGAGCTATAACTGTTGATGCAACGGAATATATCTTTAAACTTTCACTGTTGAAGAAAAGGTATGACCATGTTATGAACATGATAAGGAACTCACAGCTTTGTGGGCAGGCTATGATTGCTTATCTACAACAGAAAGGGTTTCCTGAGGTTGCCCTCCATTTTGTGAAAGATGAGAGAATTCGGTTCAATTTGGCTTTAGAGAGTGGGAACATTCAAATTGCAGTTGCATCAGCTACAGCAATTGATGAAAAAGATCACTGGTACCATTTAGGGGTTGAAGCTCTTCGCCAAGGCAATGCTGGTATAGTAGAGTATGCATACCAGAGGACCAAAAATTTTGAGAGATTGTCTTTCCTTTATCTCATTACTGGTAATGTGGAGAAACTCTCAAAGATGTTGAAAATTGCTGAAGTGAAGAATGATGTGATGGGCCAGTTTCACAATGCCTTATATATGGGTGATATCCGAGAGCGTGTTAAGATCTTGGAGAATGTGGGCCATTTGCCTCTTGCATACATCACTGCATCAGTCCATGGGCTACATGATGTTGCTGAAAGGCTTGCAGCTGAACTGGGGGATAATGTTCCATCTTTGCCTGAGGGAAAAGTGCCATCTCTCTTGGTGCCGCCATCACCTGTAATGTGTGGTGGTGATTGGCCCCTTCTTAGGGTCATGCGAGGCTTATTTGAAGGTGGGTTTAACAATGCGGATCAAGATGCTGATGATGAAGAGTATGAGGCTGCTGATGGTGATTGGGGTGAGGAGCTTGACATGGTTGATGTGGATGTCTTACAAAATGGAGATGTTGCTGCAATTTTGGATGATGCAGAGGTGGCTGAAGAGGATGATGAAGAGGGCGGATGGGAGCTGGAAGATTTAGAGCTGCCTCCTGAAGCTGACACTCCAAAAGTTTCTGTCAGTACGCGATCTTCAGTTTTCGTGGCCCCAACACCTGGGATGGCAGTTAGCCAGATATGGATTCAGAGATCATCTCTTGCAGCTGATCATGCAGCTGCTGGCAATTTTGATACTGCAATGAGATTACTGTACAGGCAACTTGGGATAAGAAACTTTACCCCCTTGAGATCCATGTTCCTAGATCTTTATACTGGCAGTCATTCCTATCTGCATGCCTTTTCATCCGCTCCAATTATATCACTTGCCGTTGAAAGAGGTTGGACTGAGTCATCTAGTCCAAATGTGAGAGGCCCGCCAGCACTTCCTTTCAAATTGTCTCAATTAGATGAAAAGCTCAAAGCTGGTTATAAGTCAACAACTGCTGGGAAATTCACTGAGGCTCTTCGCACATTTGTCAATATTCTTCATACAATTCCTTTGATTGTCGTTGAGACAAGGAGGGAAGTGGATGATGTGAAGGAATTGATTATCATAGTCAAAGAGTATGTTTTGGGTCTGCAGATGGAGCTGAAAAGAAGGGAAATTAAGGACAATCCAGCGCGCCAGCAGGAGCTGGCAGCATATTTCACCCACTGCAATCTTCAGACACCTCACTTGAGGCTAGCTTTGCTGAATGCAATGACTGTCTGCTACAAGGCAAAGAACCTTGCCACGGCTGCTAACTTTGCAAGGAGGCTACTTGAGACCAATCCTACCATTGAAAACCAAGCTAAGACAGCAAGGCAAGTGCTGGCAGCTGCAGAAAGGAATATGATTGATGCCACACAATTGAACTATGATTTTAGAAACCCATTTGTGATTTGTGGTGCAACATATGTGCCCATTTATCGTGGACAGAAGGATGTCTCTTGCCCATATTGTACTTCCCGCTTTGTGCCAAGCCAGGAGGGGCAGCTATGCGCTGTGTGTGAGCTTTCAGGGGTAGGGGTGGAAGCTTCTGGATTGCTCTGTTCTCCTTCCCAGATACGATGATTGAACTGCTGGATCTGGAGCAATTTATCAATTTTTGTTTCAGGTCAATTTTCAACAGCAGATACGAGTCCTATTGATCAACTAATATTCCCTATAAAAGCTAGAAATAGTTAAGAGTTACCGTTTCTAAGTGATTTTCATTTTTTACCCATGGTTTCCCTTTTAAATTCTTTTTGCCCTTCGCTAGGTATAAGAGGAAGAGGGGGGATAGAAGCCTGTCAATGTTTTGGGCATGTTAACCTTTCATGTATTCTGTTGAATTAATTTTATGTGGCTGAGATGGAAATCGCAACATTTTGAGGCTTTAATAAAGTATGTATACATCTATTCACGTTTACTTTATTTTTTTCAATATTGACCGACTGTGTAGTATAAACTATTTTTTCATGAAATTATTATACTCTTACATTAAATAATACATATATTTTTTTTCACATCTTATCTAATATTATTTATTATATATATATATATTTTTTTTTCTTTCACTTAATCATATCTCTTAAAAATAGTATAAATAATATTTACACCTTTTTTAAAAGTGTAAGATGAATTTTTTTATTCAACTTTGTTATTCTTACCTAAATAATATGTACACCTTTTTTATATTTTTTTAATATTATTTATTATATTTATTTTTTTATCATTTTTTTACTTAATCATAATTTTAAAAAAATATAAATAATAATACTTTTTTTAAAAAAGTGTAAGAATATCATTTTTTTTCCATTCGGTAATGATACTTATACACAAAATATTTCACAGATATTTCATTACAATCATTTACCTTTTGTTTTTCTCTCTCTCTCTTATATGGATCTCTTCTCTCCAGCCGGATCACCTCCAAAGAACCTCCAAAAATGAACATATTTGTATTAATTTAATTTTTTTTTAATATTTAAAAAAAAAAAAAAAAAAAACTGTGAGTCTGGATGTCCAGCAGCTGGAGAGAATCCGTTTCCCTCTTATATTTGTAGTTTGTGAGTCTGCGCAAAATTATTTCTGTTTTCCATTATTGACCTTTTTTTTTAATTGCACTATTGCACATCTGCGATATATGTACTGTACAACAATAAAATGAAAGTGTTATTTACATTTTAAAGTCCCTGAGACCCTGACTGCTAAGCTGTCTTCGGTACAGTCTCCGCTCTTTCCTGAATTCTGATTTGCTAATGTCTTTGACGTAATTGCTTCTCATTGATGTTGTTAGTTTGTAACTTAAAAATTATGTAAATCTTAAGACATGACAGGCTACTCAATAAATACTTATTCCTCCTCTTTAGGCTGGTGCTTCGAGCAGCAAAGAGAATCTGAATCACATTATCAGAGTGTGGTGAATCTGTGGAAACACCCTTAATACAGGATAAAGTGGATTTTTTATTATTTATGATGAAGTATTTTTATAGATATTATTACAATACTAATTTTTAAATACTATCACAATAAAAAGATTCTCTTAATATTTTTTCTAAAATTTAAACTTTGTTTTTTTCTCTGAAAATACAACTCATTTATCGCTTCACACAATCCTTAATTATTAGTAACAAAGTAGATTTTTTACCTACTTGTTTCTATCATTTTTTATTTGACTTCTCAGATTAAATTAAATTAAATACAATAATTTATTCAATTAGAATTACTTTTTATTTTATTCTATTAAATTCAAAGGTGGGATAAATAAATAAAAAAATAGACTACTCTATTATAACTAATTTCACTATTATAAGGTATTATAACTACTCTATGCCCACAGTCTCCACTACCATTTTTTTTCGGATAAATTCCTCTTTTTCAGTTTTTGTTTCAGGTCAACTTTCTGCATTACAAATCAACCGCCCACTTCAGCCCATATTGATCCTTTAATAAATGGAGGATGATTCTTGAACATAAAATTTGTGCACATACACTTACGTAAGAGGGTTATTACTATTGATATCCATGAATGAGAGAGAAAGTTTAAAAATAAAATGATGATGATTTAGTTTATCTTAAGTTAGTTGAGTTGCTTTTTATGTGTAATTAACATAACTCATAATATATTATTTAGTAGATGTTATAAATAGTCAACTAACACGTTTTTATTAGTGTATTTGGAATATAAAAAAAAATTGATTTGTAAATTAAATCTTATATTTAGAATATTAAAAAATAAGAAATAATTTTATTTTTAAAATTTTATGAATTTTATTTTTTAATTTATAAATTTCATCAAATTTAATTTGATTTTGAAATAAATAAACTATATTATTCTTAATAATTACTTCTCATAAAGGTAAAAATATAAAATAATAAAATTAAATTAAATAAACTCTCATTTTAATAAATTTTAAACATAAAATTTAATTTCTAAATCGATTTAAATTCTACTTTTTTAATAAGTTCTAAATACAAAATTTGATTTATAAATCAATTTAAATTAAATTAAATTATTTTAATTTTAATTGATTCCAAACATTACATATGTTTGTTATAACTTTTTCCTTTTCTTGGTATCCCTTTTTACTCTTTTTTTCTCTTTTACTTTATAAATGTAACAAAAGTGTTACTACCTACACTCTTCTATACTTTCTTTTTATACTTATCTTTTATGATAAAAAAATGTTGAGAGAGAGAGTAACATTTTTTTTTATCTCTCTTCCTCTTTTTCATCTAAAATAAGTATAAGAAAAAAAAAATTAAAAAAATCAAAGTGCAAAATAACATTTTTTTTTAATTTTCAGACAAAGAAAAGAAAAGAAAAACTAACAAACTAGGGGGCTGAATACACATAAAAGCAAAATACAGATTTCTCATAATATTTCATTTTAAGCATTCAGTTTTTTCTTTTTCTTTTTTTCATTTGCTTTTGTGAATATTTTGTACGCCTAATATTTGTGTGAATAATTTTTCTGTAAATTAAGACAAGTCTATAAATATTTTTATTGGCAAATTTTTAATAAAAATGAAAAAACATTTTATTAAGTGAAATAATAATGCTACACACTAATACACATATTATATTATATCAGAACAACTTTTACTATCTATTTATAACTAATTTTACATTATTCTTTTACAAATCTACACTCTAATTTTATTATTTTACATTGATGTGAGGTGATTATACTAAATTGTTGTTCACCCAGCATTATTCTAAGAGAAATTTGAAGCTTTTCTCAAAATATAAGGAAATAAATAAAGATATGTTTGAAACAGTTTAATACAAACAAACCACACATCTTTCTTATTTACATAACGATTATGCATATATAAGAAAATACGTGTATACGAATATAGATAATATTACTCTTCCAATAAAATATTTTTTTATGTTTAACCAAGTTATTCCCACAGCATAGATACCATTATTCTTCTAATTAAATATTTTTTATGTTTAATCAAGTTATTCCCACAACATTGTTGTTAACTTTAAGTTTAGAACCTCCTAATATTATAAGTAAAGTCTACCTGCTGTTATAGTCTAGTTGTACTGTAACTAATTAAGAATGTTTAAAGTCAAGCAAATTTAATTAAAATATAAAAAATCAAACCTTAAAATCGAATAAAAATAAAAAAATAAAAATAAAAAAATTAATTTAATTAAATCAAAATTTGGATCCAAATTTGAAAATTGATATAATCTAAACTAAATAAAAAAATTATATATTTTTTAAAATAACATTTTATCTAAAAAATTTCTATGTAACTTATACTTATTTTTAACTTTCTTACTATTTTCTAAATCAAACTTAATTATTTCTCTTGATTTTATATATTTATTAAAGGATTAACAATTAATTTAGACTTACATTTATATTTTGATGAATTAGTACTTGTTGTACTTTATTGAATTAACTTAAACTTATATTTGATTTATTTTAACAAATTTGAATTTTTATTTTTTGATGAATTTGATGAATTTAAGTATAAGAAAATTGTAACAAAAAATTGTAAAATGGATTTTGATTGAATTAAATTTATATTATAAACTAAACTGATTGAATGAAAAAATAAGAAAATTCATTAAGTTGGATCAAATAATTTTTCTCTTCAAAATCAATTCAATTGATTTTGCAAACACTCCTATTTAGGGGTGCTCATGACCCGATTTAATCTAAAATTAATTTGATTGAATTGAGTTTTTAAAGTTATGTCTAATATAAGTTTCGGATAAGTTTAAGACACATTTCAAGTTGACTAAACACGATCTAATGTTATTTATTATATTAAAATTTATAATTTAATAAAAATTAATAATCAATTATAAGATTTTTTTACTTAAGTTAATATTTTTTATATTGATATAATTTTGTTTCAAAATATATACAATAAAACATATATAATAAAATATCTCATAACTTTTGTTTTATATTTTTAAAATTTTATAACTTAATTATACATAAAATATTTAAATTTTTAAATTTTATATAAACATTAAATTAACTCAATCTTAACTTAATCATTAATTAAATTATTATCAAACCAAATTTAAATCTTAATATTTGACCTCATAAAAATATGAAGTAAAATTCGTGTAGGTTAAATTAGGCTCAACCCCGCGATGAGCACTCGTGCCGCAATCGACCAAGCACTTAATATAATTTGAGTTTACAATAAAATGATAAATTGATTTTAAAAAATTGTGGGGGTGCGCAGCAAGCAACCAAACCGTACGGACATATATGAGTTACACGTGCTGGTCGGGTATTGGCTGAAGCACGTAAGCAAAAATGTTGTCACGTTGTCCCATAATGACACGTATCGTGCATCGCAAGCAACTCTCCCCATTTTTATAAAGTCATACACATACTGCACCAAACCCCACCCCACCTATAAGACTTAAGAGAAAGCAAAGAAAAAGAGAAAAGAAGTTATTGTTCGGTTAGGGTAACAATAACAATGGAAAATCAATCCACAACTACTTCTTCTTCGATGCAGATGCAGTTCCTTCTCCTCGAACAAGTTCAATTTTTGAAGGTGAAGGACGATTCCCTGTTGCAGTGGGAACTCGTCAACGTCGTTGACGCTGAAGAAGGCGATGATATTGATGGGGATAGCATTGGGGATGGGTTCGGTTCTTCGGATTCCTCCATTTCTTCTCCCAACGATGCCCCAATTGAAGGAATTAGCCATCGCCTTCTTCATCCTGATGATGATGCAGATGTGGAAGACCACCACCATCATGATATTGATGTTGATGCTCACCATGATGATGATGATGGTGATGCAGCATATGGGTATGGTGGGGGACAAGTTGATCATCATGATGATGATGATGGGTATGATTTGGATGATGAGCTTGTTCCGTGGAATGTGAGCAACAAATTGGGGAGGCAGAGGATGAGGAAGTTGGGGAAAAGGGCATTTTCGAAAATGCTCAATTCCAAGAGATCTCCCTATCTGTTTGTGAGCCCTGGCTGTGTCCGTGGCAAGCATGGCCTGGGTCTTAAGCACAATTACTAATTACTAATTGGAACCTCTTCAACAAAGGGTCTTGTATTGGGTTAGTTAGTTTGACTATTAGATTTGGTTTAACTTCAATGTAATTTGTATTTGGATATCTGGTTCTGGTAGCAAGAACAGATCATTACGATATGTAATTATGACTTCCTTTTATGTGGGTACCATTTGCTAGATGTGTATCTTAATGGAAAAATCCTTCCTTTATAGGGAGAAGGGAATGATTTAGTTGTCAGCTTTCGTATATGTTTTGCCAATTTTATTTTATGTTTTTGGTGGGTAAATTTCTTTGGTTCTGGTGAAAGCAAATGGTTCAGATTTGATTGTGGGAACACAGAAAATTCGGATTTCCTGGATCGGGATCAAAGATTGAGAGGTTGAATTGAAATCCATTTCTGCAGCCGATAGCACCTTGTTTTGTTGTTCTTGTGTTCCCGATTATGTGTGCGCTTTATTCAAGGTTATGGTTGTTTGGTGAAAAATCACTTTTAACCTATTTTAATAGCGATTGGCAATATTTGTGAGGTGAGATTTATCCAATCCTTTCATATTTTTGTTGTGGCAAGCAAATGTGCAATTTTTTTCATTCCAAAATTGTCACATCCTCTTTTTTTACCTACTCAAACAACCGCCCTAAGTTGACATGGCTGAAAAAGTTTGAATTTGAGATAAAGATAACTTTGTGAAGAACAAGTTGAAATCAAATGCTCTGTATAGCATAGAAGGAGGGAATGTTGAAAGGAAGAGTTTGAAGTTTATTTGCTGAGATTGAGGTGGGTTTTTTCATGAAGATAATATGCTGTCAAGAGTGAAGAATTTGTTAGGTAAAAACTGGAAGGAAGGAAACTTCGACAATAATGATTTAATGGTATTTTTTTTTTTTTGTTTTGGATGGGGGGGCGGGGGGGACAATGGGTGTGCTTTTTATTGTGCGATTCTTCTCCTTTAAGTTAGCTACTTTGTTTAAGCTGCTTTAGTGAGAGAATCATGAAATTACGCCAGTTCGATGGAGAATCGAACATGTCTATCATAAATTCATAATTTTGTGCTCATTCTGATGCCTGTTAATGAAATGGAAAAGCTCAATTTAATATTGGCTTCTCCCCAAATTATAAAATGTTTGTTTTGTAGCATCAAGGTACATACACATCCATAATCCATAGAATAGTATCAGCTACGAGAGCATGTGCTGCCAAAATGCTAATAAGTAATATCAGACACATTTGAAGTCAATATATGTTGGCGTTGCTTATTATAATTGCTGGGAAAGAGTGAACAAAACTGTTAACAGCTCAAACCTCTTTCAAATTATTAATTTGTTCTACCACCAAGTTTTTCTCGTACACCAATTCTCTTGGTACCTCCGTTTACCTCGATTACGAAATGCTCTTCAAGCCTCTAGATTTGGCCATTGTTCTCTTGATAGTTGGATAGAAGAGGAACAAGTATAAGCCTAACTATATTAGATTGAATCCTAAGAGGTTTCACAGACCAGCAGTTAATTCAGTTTCTCCAAAAATTAACATGCGGGATTTCATATGCCAACAGTCGAAGACGTAATCAAATGATGAAATGCTTAATACATGTCAATTATGTTCAAAATAAATAAATAAATAAAGATGTAAATGTCAATTTTACTGTTGGCTTTACTCTTCTTTCGATGTTACCAAAAAGTAAGCACTTGATCTTTCAACCGAGAAGACGAGCTCCAAACGAGTAATCCCTAATGTGAAAAGCACTTGCTATAAATTTGTATAGTATACGTAGTATTAGCATGTTAAAAAAAAAAAAAAGGTTCCAGCTTCTTTTTTTTTGTATTGGTTCATGTAGTGAGTGAAAAATAATCTTAAAGGAGACGTTGGACTTGTCTGGAAAGGTGATATAATTATTGAAAATAATTTTTTATTCAAGTAAAAATGTACTAAATTTTAAAGTAAGATAAAAAAAAAATTAGCTTCTCTAATAAGTTTATTGAATATGTTTTAATAATAATCCACAGCCGCGCTAAAGGCGTTTTTACAACTGATTCAATATTTTTTTGGATTTTTTGGAAGAAATTAAAAAAGATAAAAAATCAACTTTGATGCTTTGTTGGAGCAAGTAACTGCATATGTTGAGAGGCAATTTTTATTATTATTATTATCTAAAATTTTGACTTTTATCTTTTATAATTTTATCCCTTTTAACCTTTTTATTAGTTGATTCTTGGATCTGTTAGCGTGGATATGATCAACCTATGATGGCTGAGAAAATGCCCACTTGGGCAATATAAATGCCTACTTGAGCAATACAACAATGTTATTTTTAACATTTCAGGAGGGGCGAAGGGATCCATATCAGCGTAGAAGTATTTCCTGGTGGCAAGATTGCTGACAATCAGGCCGTATAATCAGACGGCACTTGGGCGTACTATGCAGAGAATTTGGAGACCGGTGAAGGGCTTTGAATTCAGGAACGTTGGAGAGAACTTGTTTGAATTCATAAGTAAAAAAGGAATATGATCGGGTATTAGCAGGTCGTCCATGGTCCTTTGACAAGCATTTGCTGATAGTCCAGGAATATGACGGAAGGACTCGTCCATCAGAACTGTGTTTCTCTCTTTCATCCTTTTGGGTTCGTGTCTTGGACTTATCAGTATAGGTTATGACGAAAACCATTGGGGAATTGATAGGGACAGCGATGGGGGCATGCTTGGAGGTTGCTGTGGATCATAAAGGAGCGGTGGTAGAGGATCACCTCCGCTCCGAGTTCTATAGTGATCCAGTAGTGAGATCCAGTAGTGGATCATAAAGGAGCGGTGGTAGAGGATCACCTTCGTGTCTTAACGATGGTTCTGAACTCCCCCGGCTTATTGGTGGCGATTTTAATGAGATCTTGGAGTCTGAATAAAAGACAGGTGACCCGGACCAATCAGACAAAGTGAAGCTTTTACAGGATGTTTAGATGTTTAATAATTGATGAAATAGAATGAGATAAGATGAGATGAAATGGAATGAAATGGGATAAAAATATTATTTTATTCTATTGTTTAGATATTTTAGATGAAATGAAGTAAAAATATTATTTTATTATTTGGAAAATGAATGAAATATTAAGGATTATAATTTTATTTTTTTAAATTATTTTTATTTTAAACACATTAATTTTTAGAGTATAAAATTATTATAATAAAAATTTAATTATAATTATAATTAAAAATATAATTCTATCTCATATTTCTTAAATTAAAAAAAAAATTAATAATTTATAATGAAACGATGAGATGAGATCGATCTCACCTATTCCCATCTCATTACATTAATACAACTAAAAAATAGAACTTATTTTCATCCTACCTCATTCTATCTCATTTAATATTACTAATCTAAACATAATATCAGATACAATAGACTAAAAGTGTAAATAATATATACATTTCTTTTTAAAAATATATGCGTGGTTGTCATGTGAGGAGTGGGGAAGAGTGGTTGCCAATAGTTGGACGGATACAATGCAGTTGGAAGGGACACCTTCGGTTGTTGGAAAAAGAGCTTGCGTGGGCCAACATTAAAGGATTGGAATAAAAGTACTTTTGGGCATGTGGGGAAGAAAATTATATTGCTGCTGGACCGAATAAAGGATCTGAGTATAGCGAGCCCATCAGAGGAGAATTTAGCTCTCTTAAAGGACCTCCAAAAGGAACTTTAACGATTTTTTATTCAGAGAAGAAGTCACGTGGAATCAGAGGTCTAGAGTTCGGTGGATGAAGGAGGGGAATCAGAATACCAAATTCTTTCATGATAAAGCCTCAGCTAAACAAAAAAATAATAAAATCTCTAGAATCCGGGATGAGGAAGGAAATTGGCATTCAGAACATAATAGCATTGAGGGGGTAGCCAGAAACTATTTTCAAAATATGTTTTCCTCTTCGAATCCTTCGCGCATGGACGAAGCTCTTGCAGGGGTGGAGAGTAGGGTGTCCAGTGAGATGAATGATTTTTTAACTATGCCTTTCACTGCTCTAGAGATAAAAAAGGCCCTTTTTCAAATGGGAGCAATCAAATCTTCCCGTCCGGATAGTATGTTTGCTTTAATTTTTTTCAGAAATTTTGGAATTTGGTTGGTAATGATATTTATGAAGCTGTTCTAATTTTTTTGAATAATGGTGACTTCATTGATGAAATTAATGAGACTTTTATAGTTCTTATTCCTAAGCTTCAGTCCCAACATGAAGGGATTTAGACCCATTTCCCTTTACAATGTGATTTATAAGATTATTAGTAAGACTTTGGCTAACAGGTTGAAGATTATCATGTCTTCTATTATTTCAGAATCTTAGAGCGCTTTTGTGCGGAATCGTCGAATAATGGATAATGTCTTCATCGCTTACGAGCTTGTGTATGTTCTAAAAAATAAGAGATCTGGTAAGGAAGGATATGACCATGAAGCTTGATAATAGTGGAATGGTTGTTCCTGAAACCCATTATGAGGAAAATGGGATTTTTAGAAGGCTGGATTGCCAGGATAATGCAGTGTGTACAGATTGTGTCATATTTGGTTCTGATAAATGGGGTGCCGGGAGAGTCTTTTAGTCCTCATAGAGGACTCAGGCAAAGTGATCCGTTGTCTCCTTACCTTTTTGTGC
This sequence comes from Ormosia semicastrata, assembly GCA_029884595.1. NCBI lineage: Eukaryota > Viridiplantae > Streptophyta > Magnoliopsida > Fabales > Fabaceae > Ormosia > Ormosia semicastrata. The sequence continues at coordinate 17,962,623 of JAQQTO010000038.1, read as the reverse complement.
TCTGTGCAGAAGGTTTCTCCTCTCTTCTCTATAGAGCTGAAGAACAGAGAGCCCTTTTGGGTCTAAGGGTCAATAGAGCTGCTCCAATGTTATCCCACTTATTTTTTTTGCTGACGACAGTTTAATTTTCTGTAAAGCCACTATGGAGGATTGCCAGAGTATCCTTAATATTCTCTCCCTATATGGATGGAGACGCCTTGGGGCAACGGGTTAATTTTGAAAAATCAACTGTTCCTTTTAGCCCAAATGTGGAACTGCCAATCAGAGAAAATATTCTTCAGGCTTGTAATGTTCAGACTGTTGCTTTCTCAAAAAAGTATCCTGGTTTATCAACCATGGTTGGGAGATTGAAAAATTATGCAATGCAATCTTTGAAAGATAGAGTCTGGAAGAGGCTAAAGAGTTGGAAGGAGAAATTATTGTCAAAGGGTGGTAAGGAGATACTGATTAAGGCTGTGGCTCATGCTATTCTTACTTAGACTATGTCTTGCTTTAAAATGCCTTTATCTCTACGTAAGGAACTTGAGAGCATGATGTGTAAGTTCTGGTGGGGGTAATCATTCAGATGACAAGAAGATTCACTGGATTGGGTGGGATAAATTTAGTTGGCCAAAGCATGCAGGGGGAATGGGTTTTCCGGATCTTCACCATTTCAACTTAGCAATGTTGGGTAAACAAGGTTGGAAACTGCTGGGTAATCATGACCCCCCCTCTTTCTGTTTATAGGGTCCTTCCACACCGAATGGATTTATCCAAAATGTGGCTCAGCTGATTTGTGAGGAGCCCAGAAGACGGAATGAAGCTCTACTACAGGAAATTTTTGCTGAAGATGATATTGGGCGCATCATAGCTATTCCATTAAGCCATGATCAGAATCAAGACTCCCCATTCTGGTTTTATGATCAGAAAGGTTGTTTTTCTGTTAAAAGTGCTTATAGGTTGGCTTGGCTCAAATGTATTCAATCCAGAGTTGAAAATAATTTACAGAGATATCACAAGTTTCAGGAACTGGAGGTGTTCTCTGCCTGGTGGAAGCGTCTCTGAAAATTAAAATTGCAACCAAAGCTAAAGATTTTCCTCTGGCGTGTTTGTAGAGGAATTATTCCCACAAAAGTTAGACTGTTATCTAAAGGAGTTCAAGTGACTGGAGGATGTTATCTGTGTGGTGAATAGGAGGAAACTTTAGCCCATTTGATGCTAGAATGCCCATTTACGTCAAATGCATTATGTGTCGCAGACCCCGGAATTTTGCTGCAAGACGACCATGACCAGGATTGGTTGAAAAGGATTTGTGGCAGTCTGCAAAAGTAGAATTCTGAGGCTATTGAAAAAGTAGCTCAAGTATGGTACAGTGTTTGGCTCAATAGGAACGCAGTATGGCTTGGAAAATCATGTCAATCTTCTGATGTGGTGGGGCGTAATGCTTTGGTATATTTGACTACGTACAAAGAGGCCCAGGATTTTAGATATGGTGGTAACGTGGTTCACAGGGAGCATAATTCGTGGAGTAAATCGGCCCACAATATGTACAAACTTAACGTAGATGCCTCAATCAGTGTTGAGTCGTGTGATGGGTATTGGTATTGTGATCAGAGATTGTCATGGACAATTTATGGCTGGGAAGGTTGAACGGATTCAGGGTAATTTTGATGCTCACCTTGGAGAAATTTTGGCTGCTAGAGAAGGCTTACTGTTTGTTTGGGAGATGGGCTTCAGAAATATTCATTTGAAAAAGAACGTGTTTGATGCGATCATGGAAGGAAAAGAGGATTTATAATATAATGGGTCTATTTTTAGAGATTTTTTTTTCTTTCGCATCATGATTTTTCCGTTTTAATTGTAATTCCATTCCTAAATTTTGTAATAAGGTGGTGGATTTGCTAGCTCACTATGTCAGTGATAATGAGTATGGTGTTTAGTTGGAAGATCCGCCTGGTTTATTGTTTTTTTTGCTTTGTGCTGATATTTCAGATGAATGAAAAGCACATATTTTAAATAAATAATAATAATTTGTTGGCGATATTATCGAAATTTGTGTTATTTGCATACCACACTTATTGCACCATCTTTACATTAATTTTCTTTTTATAAACTTAGAGTATTTGAATGTACTACTTTAATCATATTTTTAATTTAGAAAAATAAAATTACAAAAAATGTTTTAAAATATTTGTTTTTTGTTTTATTATTTTAAAAAAATGTATAAAAACAGTTTGTAAATATCATTATTGTATTATCTTATATCGCCATTGAAAATCAATATCACGGTATAAAAAATTTAAAAAGGTCCCACTGAAAATTCAGGGACAAAGCTTTAAAATTTAGCCAAATACATAATTGAAATTGCCGAACTTTAATTAATATCTAATTCCACTGGCGAACAATCCCCCAATTGAAAGAAGCTACTTTAAGCACGAGCGTGAAGATTTTCCATGTTTTAAATCAATTTGAGTAAGAACGTGCAGCATGCATAAAACAATATCTTTAGTCTTTACCATATGATGATGGATCCAAGTCCTAACCCCTTTATAATTAACATGTTTTAGACAAAAAGAGGGGTCATGGAAGTACTCTTGAAATAAAGAACACAAAAGAGAAAGAGGGTTAAAAAAAAAATCCAGAGTTTACCATGGTTAAAGGCTTAAAGCTTGAATTTTTAGGTGACTCGCCACATGATTTTGTCTAAAATAATTTGTGAAGATTTTGAAAGGAAGAATAATTGAAGGTCTAGTGGAAACTGAGGGGCTGGTTATATATGGACCAATTTCATTTTTTTTTCAGCACTTACTAGAGTTTTGTTTTCTTAAGTAGCGCTTTTAAAAATTGATTCATAATCATAGTTACTTGTAAATCAAGTTTAGGAGTGACTCCTAAGTAGGTTTACTTAAAATTAGGGCTTTTGTCTCTAAAATATGACTTCTGTGTTTTTCACTTGCCAATAGATTTCTTCTCCTTCCTGCATGGGGCAGTAAACGTAGGTCAAAGGCTAAGAGTAGATTTAGTTTCTCCTTTGAAATCCCAAATGTAAAGACTAATGTACGTTTAGTTTTGTTTGACAAAATTTGTTGTTGGTAAAATTTAGTCTAACTTTAATGAAAAATTGTCTCCAATTCTAGTTAGAGTGAAAGTTTCAAATTTTTTATGTTTCGTTAGATAAAATTTGGTTAGAGATATTTTTTTAATCTTATTTTAAAAAATGATTTTAATTTTTTTATTTAAATAATATTTATTTTATCAAATTATTTGTGTAATAAAAATTCTCAAATATAAATTATATTATCACTTTTAACTAAATTTAAATTTATAAAATTGAATTAATTCAAACTTAAATTTATAACTTTTAATCTAAACACACATTAAGCTATTAACTTCTGACCAAATTCACGTAAAAAGGACGAATCTAACAAAACCAAGTTGTCAAACTAATTCTGTCACCCTAACAGTTGATGTCTGTACCATACCTAAATTCTTGAGATGCGCATATAAAGTGTGATTTAATTATTCAAAATCTCCATAAGCTCAAACAATTGGTATGCCTACATTTTGTCATGAATATATGATCCTTTACCTTATTGTAACTTTCTTCTCTTTCTTTTTACATTTTTTTCATTTAATTTTTTGTTATTGGTTCATACTGTTGAGGGTTTTACCTCAATCTATAATTTATTCTCTGCTATTATATGGCAGCTTTGCCATGATGCAACTTTTTTTTCTTTTTTTGAACTCGTGTGTGAAGTATTTCTATATGTATTAAAAATTATTGCTCGCTTCTATACCCATCACTGAGAGTACTACTACTCTTGAAGCAGTTCGTAGAGGACGCCCAAAAAAGTTTGTAAAGGGTGATCCTTTAGTGAAAAGGAGATGTCCACGACGACGCAAGGCCAAGAAGAAATAGTAAAGGGTTCAAAGTGTGAAGACTGTGGGAACCAAGCCAAGAAGGATTGTGCATACGCAAGGTGCAGAACTTGCTGCAAGAACAAAGGGTTTGAGTGCCAAACCCATATCAGAAGCACTTGGATTCCTGTGGATAGAAGGCGCCAGAGAGTGGAGCAGCCGTCTCCCACTACAAATCCCCACCACCTTCAGGGAGGAGATGTCCGTAAAAGGCACAAGCACAACCCATATTCTGGTACTGTACATTTCTTCATATAACCAAAATTAAGATCCATATATAAATATAAATATGATAGAGCCCTAACAGTTTCTTTTTCCTCAATTCTGCTGTTATTCCATGTCTGAAAAACATCATAGTCATAAAAGGAGACACTAATTAAGCCTATTTTCATCTTCCAGCTCAAACTTCAATCTGGTTTCAAAATTACAGTTTTTTTTTTCCTTTTTCGTTATCTAACTAATACAGTAACACTATAGATGGGAATATATATGTCTGTTTCAGGTTTAAAGGAGTTCAAATTTCCAGGTGCTATGAGTTCCATGGCGGTATTCAGCTGCGTTCGGGTGCGCTCTACGGATGATACGGTTAATGAAATAGCATATCAAACATCTGTGAACATTGGAGGGCATGTATTCAGTGGTCTTCTTTATGATCAAGGCCCTGAACAAAGCTTCAATGGTAGGGGTGAAAGCTCCACAGACCCTCTTGATCAGCAGCACAATCTCAACCTTCTCAGTAGTGCTGCAATCCACACCCGTGATGGTGCAACTATGGCTGCACTATCAGCCACTGCTGCTCATGAGCCTTTTCTTCCTCCACCGCATCCGTTTTCCCTAGCTTCCTTCAGGCCCGGTATGCCATATTTTTCACACGCAAAACCTTGATTTCTTTCTGGATCATGAAAAACATGAGAAGGCATTTGGATGCGGAAAAAGAATAGAATGGAAATATGGAATAAGCATTGATGAAGAAACTACTTACTAATTCAGCTTGCGACTTCTTGGAGAACTTTATTGTTCAAGTAGATCGAACCTCTATATTGCAACATGAGGGAGACAAATTCATTAATCAAATGTTGACTGAGGGAGCTTGTTTGGTTGAAATATCCGATGACTCAATTATATATATATTATACATTTGTTACCTATAGTTTGATAATTTAGCATGTAGTATGCCCCTACATATAGGCGTTGCAGTTTTGTCTTCTTGTTTTGTTGTGATTCGCTTTTTAGATCTTTGTTAATCATAATGTTCCTACTTCGAGTCTCTTTTGTCGCCATTCTACCATTCTTTGCCAACTTGAAGCAAAGTTAGGGACAAATTACCAAGATTTCAATATCATCAATATTTAATACTATTTAGTGTCATGTCTATAGGCCGCATCAAACCCAATGTTTCTGGATAGGAACAAGGACACATGATAACATAACTAATAGAAATAACATGCTGCTTGGCAAGCTAAGGATTTTTCGAAGTGGTAGGGATAACATTCTTTTTTCTTTTTTTTCCCCACCCCAATACCAGAATGTTGAGTTTACCTAAGTTGCAACATGAGTTTGCATTTTCACATTTTTTTTCCTTGCCATGCTTGAAATGAATTTTGAGATCAGTTAGTTATATATATGAATCTTCTAATGGTATGTATATGCATGTGAAACCTCTTATATTCTCAAGAAATATATACATGGGCGCATGAACACACACACACACATATATATATATATATATATATATATATATATATATTATATATAGATTATAAACAAACAAATATACACGTACATATACTAAGGAAGCTTGACTTGGGAGGAATCACTCCGTAACCCTAAATAATTAACAACATGAATCACGGTACATTTTTTTATGAATGTTGTACCAAAGAGATTATAAAAGGCCAGGCATCTTGTGGAATTAGTTTCAAGTTAGCTTTTGCTGTGTAAAGTACTAGATAAACCGAGTGCGCTCAAACTTTTTATATAATAGAAGAGTCACACTAGCTATAAGGAATTGATTGATACTGCCAGGTACACAATCTGAGGAATATATCCTTCATACTTGAAATATAGAGCCACGTACCAAACTAAGTCTAATACCGTGTACGCACCCTATATAGCTAGAACCAATCACACTAAGAAATTTCCAGACTGCGTGGATTCTCTCCCACAAACGGCTTATAGATGACTTGCTAATTCTAGTCACATGATATTGAAATCCTATAATTTTCTGGTGTTGGATGAAAAAATTTCAAACGGAGGAGACGTTGTTAGCATTCAATATGGAAAAGAAATGTAGGATGGGAAAGTGTACTCTTCCTTTAAAGTTGGTAAAATGAATGTTCTAAAAAATGGGAAGATTAAATTTTTTTATTTAATTATTTTTAAAGAATTAATTTATTTTGTGAAATAATTATTATGTTTGATAAAAAATTATTTTTAAAAAAAAAAATTAAACGAAATTCAATATAAAATAAATTTTTTTTTCAATTAATAATCATAAGTTAAAGATTGAAACTTATGATTTTAATTTATAAATTATTTATTATATTTTGATATGTAAATATTATTTTGTCTCAATTAAATAATTTTTTTAATTATTCTATATTTATTTTAATAATTTAATGCATAAAAATGATTCTTTTTTATATCATTCAAACAAATCATATTAATTTAAAATCATTTTACAACTAATGTATCTAAATATAAAAATGAATCAATTATAATCGATTATATCAATAATCCATAATAATTTATAATTTTTAATTTTTCAAAAAAGCCCTAAATCTCTTTAGGCAAAGCTTTTTAAGAAGAGAATAGTACATATGTGATTAACTAGGCACTTCAAACGCTCCTTCTCTATTATGTGCACAGTAAACTGTGAAGTACAATATTTTTTTTCCTATGCCAATGGCCTTCAATTAATTAAGCTGAATATGGTGTCAAGCTCACCTGTTGCGACTCTAATCATGGAATTTTACGTTCAAGCTAGACTGATCATAAGTTAATTTGGAAGATGATTACTGTTCTTCAATTACAGAATCAAAGATAATCAGTTTATGATGTCTTTGCCTTAATTTCCCTTTCCTCCCCATCCTCGCAAATATATAATGGTCTTGTCGTTGTTGTGCTTCCCCATTTTTTAGCTGTTCTTGTTTTGACTTGAAATCACTTCTTTCACTAATTAATATTTATTAGATGTCAATTTCATACATGATCATACTTCAAGTTTATCTATCTGTAATTCGTCCGTAGCTGGATGTCATGAGAATGCACACACATCAACATATTGCTCATTTGATTCTTGTCTAGAATATATATTGTTAAAAGTAGCACAGCAAGTAAAGTATAGTTTGATGCTTTACTTAGTCTAATTAACAGGGAGGCCACTAGATGCTGATCTAACCATCACTAATATTATATTATGTAAAATGTCATTATCATCGGAAAGAAGCTTAAAGCCTTAAACCAAAGTGTTTTAAAATCGATAAACATTACTTTGTGGCTGTTAAAGGAATGATGGGTTCTTGAAAAGATTTTTGAAAATGTACTACATAAGAAAATTAAAGTGACCAAGTTATATACATTGAACTATTAATTAATGAAATCTTGATCTTAATGACCATTTGGGTTCCGAACCGTTTTCTTCATGTTTTTAATAAATTTAGCTTTAATTAATCATGTAGTAAGATGTATAATTAATTACTTATTACAATTGTAAATGCAGCCAAATCTAAAGGGATCGATACCCGAGAAATTATTACATATTTATTGTTATTCTATGAGCATGATATAATTTCTCTTGGATGCCTTGGAGTGGTTTGGTTTATTAAATCAACGACGTAATTCTCCCCTATGCTTACCATTTAAATCTGCTTTTATTATGTAAGGCATTCTTCAAAGAGGGGAAGTGAATTTAATGGAATAATATTAAGATCAATAGGTTTGTTAGTTACACACAGATACTGCCTGTTTTGTTGGTTGTGAAAAAAAGCATTGCTATTATTATTGTGAAATTGAATTGAAATTACAATTCTGAAATATAATTTTAATTATGTCATTCAAATAGACTTTATAGTTATTATTATAGCTGTAAAAAATATTAAAGTTAATATAAAATAGTTAATAGATAGCAAAAAGGGAAAATCTTATAAAATGATGAAGTATAATGTGCCATAATGCATTTTGGTGGCTAAACCCATGTCAGTAGAAGGTAAAAGAATTTAATTATAACCTAACATCATTCTCACGCTCTACTAGGTTAATCAGAGTTCATTCTTGCATCTACATCCCAAACATCCTACACTAGAATCAAAATGCATTATACAGTACCCATGAGGGATTGGGCGCATAGTAAGCGAACTCACTTTTAGGATAAAATAAAGGTTTAAGTTGTTATTTATGAAAAATGTCCAACTATATTATTTTTAGTCTAAAAGAAATAATATCACATTAAAAAAAGTGTAAGAATATTTTTTTAAAAAAATTACATTCTACGGTCAGAACTGAGGCGCCTTTTAACAATGAAAACACCATTTGCATATCCAATCCAAACGTCCACGATTTTTTATTTTTGGTCAAAAATAAGTATTTTTAGTTGTTTTGCAAAAGTTATTTACTTTTTCTAGTGAATGTTTTTAAATGTTAATTTAATTCTTCTAATTTTATTTATCACTTCATTAATACACGAATTAGAGAATGAATTAATCGTTCACAAACTATTTCACTCAGTTTATTTAAAAGAATAAAATTAAGCTCGTTTAATTATACTAACTGAGTTTGAGAATTTAAAATTTCACATAGATATTAACTAATATGTATTTTTTTTTCATTATATAAATACTTTTTCACTTACATATATTTATCTTAAATTGTAGATAAATACAATAGTTTGAGTTTTCTAACATTGTAATATTTTTTTTCTCTCTCTCTTTATATATATATATATATATATATAATATATTAAAACTTCTTATATTACAACTAACATATATGCATGTACAAATACACTTCATATAAATAATATTATTTGCTAACTTAGGCTCACCTCCTTTAATGAACAAGATAAACTTCAACATAAATTTTAATTTGATCAAAACTTAAACTAAACATTTTTACGTACTAAACAAAACCTTGATCATATAGTGATTAAGATTCATTTGCAGCCTTTCATCTTTTTTTCTTTTTTTTTTTTTTTGATAAAGAGACGAACAAAAGTTCAAACAACAAATTAAGAAACAACGATATGCTGAAAGGAAGTTAAACCATTATCAACAACAATGGCTAGCTACATAATAACATCAATAAAATGCTAAAGAAAAATTATATTTGAAGCTCGAAGAAAATTTCATTGTTCCTCACGTTGAGGGTTTTTTTTTTTGGTAATGTTGCTTTTTGTGTTTTGGTATCCATTAATTGGCCCACGTTAGCGAGTATTAGTAATCACTAATCTGTTCATATTATGTGGGCCTTTCTTACTTCCTTGTACTATTCTTGTGCTACAATTTCAAAGCCCAAATTGAAAACCCAAATCAATTCAAAGCCCATTAGGCCCACAAATTTCTGGCGGGAAAATCATGACTGTTTCCCCGCCATATCTTGCAGCTATACATGGCTAATCACCGATCAACTACATAGTACACACTCTTCCTCTTTCAGATTTTCTCTCACAAAATTGTCATAAAACCATGGCCTCGGATTCTTCTCCCACGAATTTCAACAACGGTTCGTATCTCTCTTCTTCTAGAAATTTCCATTTTCGGTTTTCTCTGATTTCCAATTTGCTCAAATCCCTTTTCAGGTCCTTCATCCCCCGACGATTCCCTTTCCAGCCCAATCGGCAACACCTTCTCGTCTCCCGGCGATGCCGCCCGCCGGAGACAGCGCCGCCGCCGCTCTTCCACTCCATCCGCATTCGGAACCCCGCCGCCACATCGATCTCGATTCGCGTCCGATGCCACCCCAACTCCGTCGCGATCCAGGCAAAGAGGCGGCGGCGGGCGCGTTCCCGCCACGCCCACCTCCACTGACGACATGCCGGTGTCCTCTGAAGGCGGCGATGGCTATGACATGGACGACGCCAGGCCTACCTTCGTGTGGGGCACCAATATAAGCGTAGAAGACGTGAACGACGCTATTCAGAGGTTTCTGAGGGACTTCAGAGAACCTTCGTCGCAGAACGATGACGACGGTTTGCATTTGCATACCGAAGGGAAGTATGAGAAGTTGATCAAACAGGTGATTGAAGTTGAAGGAGATTCTCTGGACGTGGATGCACGTGACGTGTTTGATCATGACCCCGATTTGTATACCAAGATGGTTAGGTACCCCCTCGAGGTGCTTGCAATTTTTGACTTGGTTTTGATGAATATGGTTAGCAGAATGAAACCTATGTTCGAGAAGCACATTCAAACTCGGATTTTCAATCTCAAAACCTCAACTTCAATGAGAAATTTGAATCCATCTGGTGAGTTTAATCATTGGTATATGTATCTTGGCCCCATTATTACTTAAAATTTGAAAATTCTTTGTATTGATGTAAGGAATTGAACTGATATGAAAAAATATTTTCTTAGATATTGAGAGGATGGTGTCATTGAAGGGAATGATTATACGGTGTAGCTCAATCATACCGGAAATAAGGGAAGCTATATTTAGGTGTCTTGTGTGTGGATACTGCTCTGACCCTGTTGCTGTAGAGAGAGGTAGTTCCATCAAACATTTCTGCTTTTTCATCTAGTGAGTTATCAGTGTCATTTTTACATCTGTAATATATTGTTGACTATTGTGCTTTTTAGGACGAATAACCGAACCTACTATGTGCTTGAGGGAAGAGTGTCAATCCAGGAACTCCATGACACTGGTTCACAACCGATGCAGGTAATGCACACCAATGGCTTATTTGTGAAAAGATGAGCTTGTAAGTTGACTATTTGGGATGAGAGCACTTATATTGTTGTATTTGATTTTGACTATTGGATAGTGTAGCATGATCTTGAGGGAGCTAGATTTTGAAGCAAGCTTCCTTTATTTATTTTTTCTTTTATTGATATGCTATGTATGAAAACTACTCAGTTCCTTTTGATTTTTGCTTTTATGCAATATCAGTGGCAGAACTGAAAATTTTCTGGCAAAGTAAAAGATAGGCAAATAACTGGTCACGGGAGTTAAGCTTCTGAACTCGTTGTCATTCTCCACTAAACTCACCTTTTGCAACCTCTAAATACCTTTTGAGACTAAGAGCTAAAGTTAATCCTATATTTAGAATCCTTATCACCCTTTGAAATTATTGATCTAAAGAGGACAGAACTATTTCTACGTTAACAAATAATATTAAACTGTTGTCAATTTATATTAAACTTAACCTTCTGTTGAATCCAGTGTGATAACTTCGTTAAAGCTCTGCTTAAAATTAGGTAACTTGTGACAAAGGTTAATTGAGTTCATTCTAGAAGGTTAAAAACTATGCATCCTTTGTTGAGACTCGAGAGGTTAAGATAAGTACAGTGCTTTAAAAATTATTACAACTGAAGTATACTGGATAGATATTAGTGACTCATAATAAATGGGATGATGGCTATGGCCATAGCCCCTGTTTTAAATAATTTTCTTGATTATGTAACTATTCTGTGTAAAAGTTATGAGCTTAGAATTCGGATCTGGTAACAATGAGACTGCAATTAACTGATATTTGTTCTAAAATCAGGTTTACTGATAAGCAAATTGTGAGGCTCCAAGAAACACCTGACGAGATACCTGAAGGAGGAACACCTCACACAGTGAGCTTGCTGATGCATGACAAGCTGGTGGATGCTGGAAAGCCGGGTGACAGAGTTGAGGTGAGACCATACTATGACATACTTTATGACAAATAAAAGTCCATATGCTTGTTTAATCATCCCATAAAGTGTTTTCTTGTTTGTTAGGTGACTGGTATTTATAGGGCTATGAGTGTCAGGGTTGGACCAACTCAGAGAACTGTTAAATCATTGTTCAAGGTATGCATTACGTTCTTAACTTTCATTTACATATAGATCTCCACCCTAACATTTTTTATTTTGTCTAATTGATGTTTTTGTTTTGTTCCATGTTGTAGACTTATATTGATTGTCTTCACATAAAGAAGACTGATAAGTCAAGGATGCTGGTAGATGATGCTATGGAGGTTGAAAATGGCCAGGGCAGAAATTCAGAAGAAGTTCTCTTTGAAGAAGAAAAGGTATAGTTTGTACCTATTTTCTATGAAACCCACTGCTTCCTTTATCTACTTGCTAGTTGCATGCTTGTCTGAGTTGCAGGTGGCTCAACTGAAGGAGCTCTCAAAACAGTCAGATATATATGAAAGACTGACAAAGTCATTGGCGCCGAACATCTGGGAGCTAGATGATGTGAAGAAAGGTCTTCTTTGTCAGGTTACACATCGTTCTGCCTATGTGCATTCATTGATTGTTTGACTGTTTTTCTGAGGAAGCTATTCTGTATTTTATTGCAGCTTTTTGGTGGCAACGCTTTGAAGTTGGCATCTGGTGCTAGCTTCCGTGGTGATATAAATATTCTTCTTGTTGGTGATCCTGGGACGAGCAAATCACAGCTACTTCAATACATACACAAACTATCTCCACGTGGAATTTACACCAGTGGAAGGGGGAGCTCTGCTGTTGGATTGACTGCTTATGTGACCAAGGACCCTGAAACAGGCGAAACTGTATGGACCATCAGTACATGATTTTCTATTGTCTTTTGTACAAGAAACATAGTGGAACCTAATTATTTCTGCTTAATCTTCAGGTTCTAGAGAGTGGTGCCCTAGTTTTGAGTGACCGAGGTATCTGCTGTATAGATGAATTTGATAAAATGTCTGACAATGCAAGGAGCATGTTACATGAGGTTGATTACATTCTTTGTCTGTATATATTTGCTAAGGAAGTATTTTTGCAGTCATATCTGTTTGTTCTTTCCCCAAAACTTAGTATGGTTTGAAATTTATACTATGACAATGCCTGCAAGACTAAGACTGTCAGCTTTGTACTTTTGAATGACTAATGCACTTGCCTCTGTTTATTCTAGGTGATGGAACAACAAACTGTTTCAATTGCCAAGGCCGGTATTATTGCTTCCCTCAATGCTAGAACTTCGGTGTTGGCTTGTGCAAATCCAAGTGGGTCGCGATATAATCCTCGCTTGTCTGTGATTGACAACATACACCTTCCTCCTACTCTTCTGTCGAGGTTAGACTTTGGACATAAGCTGTGATAACTAGATTATGGGTCTGGCAGCATATGTATGCAATTTCCAGTACCTAGGCAGCTTAATTTGTACCTTTGTCTTGCCTCTAATATTTGTGATTCATTGTCTAGTAAGAGGGATATTAATCATGTCGTTGGATTGGTTATTTATTCTCTTTATCAAACCATAGTGTGAGAAGTAGGGGTTAAAATAAAGCTTGTTAATGCCTTGAAAAGGTAAATTGAAGCTACTGAACAATTTTGCAGTATTTATTATGAATTGATTTTGATTTTTGTTCCTGCAGGTTTGATTTAATTTACTTAATTCTTGACAAGGCTGATGAACAGACTGATAGGCGACTTGCCAAACATATTGTTTCCCTACACTTTGAGAATCCCGAGGTCTAGTAAAATCTTGCAATCATCTCATTCAAGGTTAAGATCCGAACTTCAATGTTTTTACTTACTCACTTGCAATGTTCTGTCCGTACTTGCAGAGCATGGAGCAGGATGTGATGGACCTTTCTACATTAACTGATTATGTGAGCTATGCCCGAAAGCACATACACCCACAGCTGTCTGATGAAGCTGCTGAAGAATTGACTAGAGGTTACGTGGAAATAAGAAAAAGAGGAAATTTTCCTGGGAGTAGCAAAAAGGTGATACCTTACATTTCTTCAAAATGATTCCATTCTCTGTATATATTTACTTATTGGATGCAACTAAAATGTTACTGTTAGGCAAATTGCTTGATTGCTCAGCAATCAGTTTAGATAACGATTTCACCATTTGTGCTGGAATGAGTTTGCTCAGCAATCAGTTTAGATAACGATTTCACCATTTGTGCTGGAATGAGTTGAGTAATTTCCACACAACTAAGAATGATGTGCATGATAGGTCACCATTATTGAGTATAATTAGTATGGATCTCTGTGATATGAATGAATCAATTCCTGATGTTGGAATTATGCTGATTTTCGTACATGTTACTATGCTGTGTATGTTGATCTTCCTAATCAATTAAACAGGTGATAACAGCAACACCGAGGCAGATTGAGAGTCTGATACGCCTTAGTGAAGCCTTGGCTCGGATTCGCTTCTCAGAATGGGTTAGTTAAGCTTGCTCAGTTTCTTCATGATGTTCAGATATGGAATAGCAAGCAGAATTATTAAATAACCTAATGCACACAGGTCGAAAAGCGTGATGTTATGGAAGCATTTCGGCTTCTGGAAGTTGCAATGCAGCAGTCTGCTACGGATCACTCTACTGGTAGCTTTCCAAACAAGCCTGATTCTCTTATATTCCACCCTGACAAACTAGATCAAAATGTGTTTAATTTTCACGTTCTTTTCTCCTCCCAGGAACTATTGACATGGATCTTATTACTACTGGAGTTTCGGCAAGTGAAAGGATGAGACGAGAGAGTCTGCTCCAAACAACCCGCAACATAATCATGGAGAAGATGCAAATTGGGGGACCATCCATGCGGTTATTGGAGGTATGCTAGCCTACTCTATGCGGAAGTATATAGAATTTTAGATTATCTCTAGTTTGCGATGACATTCTAATATGTTTAAAATGATCGTGTAGTTATTGGAAGAATTGAAGAATCAGAACACTGGCAATGAAGTTCATCTTACTGATGTAAGCGTGCCCTCCCCCTTACACAAGAAACTTTTTAATCTGTTTATGCGTGCTCCATCTTTAATGATAATAAGTAGACTAATGGGCAAACTCATGTTAATGCAGCTAAGGAATGCAATTGCTACTCTCGCCAGCGAAGGATTTATTACCATGCATGGGGACAGCGTAAAAAGATCTTGATAATATGAGGCAGAGTCATCAGTGGCCAGTGGACTATCTGATGATTGGCTACTAGTTGACGTGGTTCCTTTAGTCGCCACAAGCACATTGTTGACACTGTCCTGCATTAATTGTAACCTTTTTAGCTGATAGTTTTGTACTCGGTGCTAGATGTTTCATACATATATATAGGCAGTAAAGTAGCATGGTGCCTTTAACTAGTACGGTGCCCATATACCAAAAATATATATATAGTATGGTGCCCTGAAAATGCGTTTATTGGTTGTTATTTCATTTTTTTTCTTTTCCTTTTTTTTAAGTAGTTAGGCTTTTCATGTTGTAATTGAACATGTGTGCCTTTCTTAACAAAACAGATATTATCTTTAGTTAACTCCAAATATTATTTATAAAACATTAAAATTGATGGCTCTGGAATTATGATTCTTGGTTCGAGTG
Source organism: Ormosia semicastrata (assembly GCA_029884595.1). Classification (NCBI taxonomy): domain Eukaryota; kingdom Viridiplantae; phylum Streptophyta; class Magnoliopsida; order Fabales; family Fabaceae; genus Ormosia; species Ormosia semicastrata. The sequence continues at coordinate 17,947,248 of JAQQTO010000038.1, read as the reverse complement.
AAAGATGTTTGAGTTATTTAAATATGTAGTTAAATTTAATTTTGAAATTTATAGGTATAAAAATTCATAAGAATATTTAAAAGGAAAAAAAAATTGATAACGATGATCTTAATATCATGACATGATTAGAATCTTAATTTACATGACACAATTTGATATTATTAATTGTGTCAATAATACGAGAAAATGCAATTATTTTTATATACTTTATATTATACATCAAATTGGAACAATAACAATTATATTATTTTAAGAGCATGCTTAGTATATAGAATTTATTTATAAAAAATATAGAATGACTTTAAATGACAATATAAATGTTATTGTTTAAATGAATTTATTATATTATATTATGTTTTTTTATTTTTTTGGGAAACTGTGTTTATTACAAGGAAACAAATCATAGTAAAATGATTGAAATCATATATAATTATAATTATATCAAATAAGTAAAAGTATAATAAATGTGAATTTATTCCAACTTATAAGAAAATACCATATTCATATATTTAAGTGGAAATATCATTTTTGTATTTATATTTTTACATATTAAAACAAAAAATATTATTTTTGTGAAACAAAAAATTAAAATAGAATAATCGAGTTCAAAGATGCTCAGCATTAGTTGAAATAAAAAAAGCTGGGAGCAGAGCAATTTGGATGAGAATTGCAAAGTAATAATTCAATATAATTTAGCATATTGATGATAATAATAACAATTAATATTATTTGAGAATAAAAAAGATAATTAATTTTTCTCTAACTAATGATAGGTAATGAGGGAAACTGAAAGGAATTTGAGAAGAATCGAAATAACTTTTCTTTGGTAGCTTTGAGAGAATTTAAACGTAATGAGAGCGGAGCGAACACATTAATCATTTCCTCTTCTCCTCAAATCTTTCAATTTTTGTTCCCTAAAATTGAGGGAATGAGGGAACACACAACGTGGATAATTAGTTCGTTGCCTGTTAGTTAATGAAATTTTTAAACAAAGAGAATAAAATGCTTTTTATTTTTTTTTTTTCCAATTCTTATCTATTCCGTTCCGGTGCATCCGGTAATAAATTGGTGCCAGGTAAAAAAAGCTGGAAAAATGAAAAATAAATTCACCAGTGATAAGGAAAGGAACGTGGTGGAATTGGAAGCTTATTATTAGAGATTGTAGAGAGATAGAGAGAGGGGTCGGAAGAAGGAGAAAGTCTCTCTGAGGCTGTAGTAGTTGAGACTGAGATAGATCGGTCCTTGATTGATCCCCCTCTTCTTCTCTCCTTCGAGAATTGAATTGAGAAACAATCGAATCGAATGGGAGAGGTAGCGCGTGGAGGTTGTTGCCCTCCGATGGATCTGTTCCGCTCGGAGCCGATGCAACTGGTTCAGCTCATCATCCCCATCGAATCCGCTCACTTCACTGTCTCCTACCTCGGAGACCTTGGCCTCCTTCAGTTCAAAGATGTCAGTTCTCTACACCATCAATTCTCATTTACTTCCTCAATTTTTTGCTCTGCGATACGATAAACCCTCGCTCACTTCCCTCTTGTTTCTGCGCGATAATCTCCGTTTCGATTTTTTCGCCACTAGCTTCTAATGAGGTTTCATTACTCGTTTTCGATTCCTTTGCTTATTGATCTGAAGAAGCTGAAATTTTTTGTTGAGCAGGAGTGCAGGTGCACTGTCGTACTTAATTGGCGTGTTTCTGAGTAGATGCCTAACCTTAATTATGATGTTTTCATGAAAATTAATTAGTTAATTGAACTTTGTCACGGAGCTTCTTTAATCGTTGGTAACTGAATGCTGAAATTAGTCTTTCATGATAGAATTTTGACATTAGAACGCAGGAGATGCTGGAGTGATGTTATTGATCATAATCTCGCATTGTGATTATACGGTTTTAATTTTTTTTCATTTTTTAAATTTTAATTTATATCCATATGTGTAGAATGGATAGAGGAAAATTTATTATCCCTGCAATGAATTAAGCAAGCCTATTTCCTAGTTTCTTTAAATCGAAGCATGATGATGTGTTGCTTTGAGAGATATCTCTAAGCATGATGTGTTCTTCCCCGTGTTATTTTCAGCTCAATGCAGAAAAAAGCCCTTTTCAACGGACTTATGCAACTCAGGTGCGTTTGTTTTCTGCTATCATAAGCAGCTGATTCTTTTTCTTGCTTTTGGAATCTGGATATAATACTCTGCTTGAAGTAAAGTTCGATGAAAAAGAAAGAAAACAAAAGGATTTTGCAATGGTAATAATTGTTTTGAATGGTGATAATTATGGCCTATCAATTATTGCTGGCCTTGTCTGCACTACGTGCTAGCTGCTCTGCCAAACCTTTTAGAAATGTTCTTTTTCTCTGTATCAGCCTTTGTTTTTGGGAATGATTTTGTTATTTAAAAAGGCTTAAATATGTTTTTGGTCCCTATAAATATAACACTTTTTGGTTTTGGTCCTTCAATTTTCTTGTTTGGTTTGAGTCCTTGTAATTTCAAAAGTGAGTGAAATTGGCTCAATTCAATCCTCTCATATTAAATTTTTCTTAGCCATTGAAATGAGAGGAGGTTTAATATGAGGGAGGTTGAATTGAGCTAATTTCACTCCTTTTTGAAATGACGGCAAAGGCCAATTTCACTTACTTTTGAAATTACAAGGACAAACCGCAACAAAAATTTTTAAGGGACTAAAACCAAAAAAACAAATATATTTAGAGAGACCTAAAACATATCTAAGCCTATTTAAAAATGACATACCACTTTGACTTTATGTTGCACAATTTTATCACGGGTCAAAGAATTCTCCATAGGGACAATGGCTAAGGTAGCAGAGGAGGGAGGGGGGAGATCCTGGATGGTCGATTGTGGACAATATTTTAAGTCTTCCTTTGGAGCGGTTATTTCTTTCACATTACTTAAATTTGGAATTTAGCTTTTGCTGCATATATTGATAGTATGGCTGGAACTTAACTCGTATCTTTAAAGAGGTTTCTTTGGCACAACAGCTGATTTGGGATAAGACCGTTTGGCTTCTATTTGGTGTAAAGTACATGGTCTTTTTAAGGGGTTTCCCCAACAGATATGTTGAGGGATTGAGCAGCTTTTCTCCATTCATATTTTATTTTTTCTTTGGTTTTTTGTGTTTGGCTTATACATTAAGGAGGATTCGTTGTCCTCCAACTTCTCTTTGTTTTAATGAATTTCTTCTTTTATTAGAAACAAAATATTGATATTATGCTTTTGGGTTTGTTTGGGGATAAATATTGGTCCTTATGAAGATAAAAAGATGCGGAGAGATGGCTCGTAAATTGCGTTTTTTCAAGGAGCAAATGTTGAAGGCAGGTGTTTCACCAATACATTCCACAACAAAGGTTGATGTGAACATCGATGACCTTGAGGTACGTGAATATGTTTGTTGATGAAGTTGTTTTCCCCTTTCTTTTATTTTATTTTATAAGTTAACCTCTGTTTTGTCTTGTAATAGGTAGAACTTACTGAAATTGAGTCAGAATTAATTGAGATGAATGCAAATGGTGAAAAGTTGCAACGCTCTTACAATGAACTTGTGGAGTATCAGCTTGTTCTGCAGAAGGTGCAGTCTGTTTTCTACTTAAGCCATGAACTATTATGTTTCTTTCATTGAAATATTACACATAATCAAGAGAGAACAATGTTAATTATCTGCTGCTTCATGCATTTAGCCTGCTTGTTCTTTTAAGTGGCCTATAATGGTTATTATGCCCTTTCAAGATGTATAGTTATAGAAAATAACTAAAAATAAGAGTAAAATGATGACTTTTCCTTAATTATACTGAAAAAAAGAAAATAGGAGATGTTTATGGGTATATCTAATCGATGTTGAACTAGAATACATTAAAGTTTCACTTTTTTCCCATTGTGTGTGTTTCAATTATCTTATTTTGTGTTCAAAAAAGCTTATAATCAAAATGCTGCAAAGAGAGTTTTTAACTGAATATTATTTTGTTAAAAATTAAGCAAAACCAAATATGTGCAATAGAGTCACTTTTGAACTTTTTTTTGGCCCTTTATAATCCTAGGACAAACTCAATTTATTTCCATATGTTTGCTTTGGGACTTCTTTATTCATGATATTTCAAAACCTTGTTCAATTGATTTACTGAAGATAACATTAGCATAAGTAATTGTTGCATGGTGCTCTGAAACGTAGGATGTGCTTGTTAGAAGGCAAAATGGAGTTGACAATGTGCCAAGGCATGTATTTTTTTTATTTGTTAAAGATATACAAATTAAGATTTGTAAAATGCTTATAATTTAATGTGGTTCTACCCGACTTCTATTCGTGTATATCAATTCATGCACTGTCAAATATGTCTTAAATCAGTAAACATTATACTTGAATTTAGAGAATGACTCAGAGAAATTTAGAGGAAAGGTTTCTAAGTCTACTTGAGTGAATGGCACTCAGCACTCACGATATTTATATGTATCAAGAGAATAAATACATCACCTATTTACAAGACAATAATAATGAATTTAAGCTATTTCCTATGACACTATCTTGGCTATTGATACATGAACCTAATTAATTCTTATTGCATATTTCCAACATTCTAATACTCCCCCTCAAGTTAGTGCATATGTGTCATATGCACCAAGCTTGTTACATATATAATTAACTCGAGGACATCGGAGAGATTTGGTGAAAATATCGGTCAGCTGCTCATTGGAATTAACGAAAGGAGTAGCAATTTCTCCGGACTAGATCTTCTCCCTCACAAAGTGACAATCAATCTCAATGTGTTTTGTTCTTTCATGAAATATTAGATTTGAAGCTATATGCAGAGCTGCTTGATTATCACACACAAGCTTCATAGATTGCTCTTTACAGACACCTAATTCCTTTAACAACTGTTTTAGCCATATAAGTTCACATGTAGCAACTGCCATTGCTCGATACTCAGCTTCGACACTTGACCTAGCAATCACAGTTTGCTTCTTACTTTTCCAAGATATCAGATTACCTCTAAAAGGAACACAATATCTTGAGGTAGAACACCTGTTTGAGGGAGAACCTGCCCAATTAACATTTGTATAACCACATATCTCCATATGACCTTTATCCTCATAGAGCAACTCTCTTCTTGGAGCTCCTTTGATATATCTAAACACCCAAACAACAGCATCCTAGTGTGAGTCACATGGGGAATCAAGGAATTAAGTCAACACTGTTACAACAAAAGAAATATTTGGCCTAGTTACTGTGAGATAGTTCAGCTTCCCAATCATTCTTCGATACCGTCCAAGGTCTGATAATGGCTCCCCCTGTCCTGGAAGAAGTTTGACATTGGGATCCATGGGTGTATCGATGAGCTTACACCCTCTCATGCCAGTCTCTTCTAGAATATCCAAGGTATATTTCCTCTGGGAAATAGAAACACCATGTCTAGATTGTGTAACTTCTATACCCAAAAAATATCGCAGCTTGCCAAGATCCTTAGTCTGAAAGTGCTTGAATAGATATTACTTCAACTGTTTAATACCAGCACAATCATTACCGGTAATAACAATGTCATCCACATAGACAACAAGGTAGATGCATTGATTAGGAGAATGGCACAGGTAGAAAACAAAATGATCGACTTCATTTCTGGTCATGTCAAAGGCTTGTACAACAATATTAAAACGTCCAAACCAAGCCCGGGATAATTGCTTTAGACCATATAGAGATTTAAGGAGCTTACAGACTAGTCCAGACTCCCCCTGAGCAACAAAACCAGGTGGTTGCTCCATGTAGACTTTCTCCTGTAAATCTCCATGATGAAAAGCATTCTTTATATCGAGCTAATAAAGAGGCCAGTGACGAACTGCAGTCAAGGCAAGAAATAAACGAACGGAAGCAATCTTGGCTACTAGAGAAAAAGTGTCACTATAATCAAGATCATAAATCTGGGTGTAGCCTTTAGCCACCAAACGAGCTTTCAACCGATCGATAGAGCCATCGGGGTCAACCTTCACTGTAAACACCTAACGACAGCCAACAACAACTTACTAGGTGGTCGAGAAACTAGATCCCATGTACCATTAGAATGCGAGGCAGACATCTCATCAATCATAGTTTGTCACCAACCTGGATGAGACAGTGCTTCACTTGTGGTTTTGGGAATAAAAACAGAGGATAAACTCGAAACAAAAGTGTAATATTGAGGAGAAAGACGATCATGACTCAGGAAGGCATAAGAGAGGATGAGGATTGCGAATAGAACGTGTACCTTTTCGAAGAGCAATGGGAGGACTATCCGGTGTAGGATCTAAATCAGGAGAAGCAACTGGTGAAGGTGGTGAGTTATCAGGGACATCTTCCATAGTAGGCATGGCACTAGTAGATGGACGAGTGCGACGACAATAAACAATAGGAAAGCGTGGAGAACCAACAGAGGGACTAGGACTAGATAAACTTTCAAGACTAGGTGAACCTGCTTCTACTTCTGGACTAGGTGATATGATAACAGGAGAAGGATCGTAGACAGGAACAGGAAGTATAGTGTTTACTTGGGAGATATCTGTAAACGAAGTGAAGAAAGGTTGTTGCTCGAAAAAGGTGACATAAGTAGAAACAATATAACGACCTAGATCAGGTGAATAACGGCGGTACCCTTTCTGAAGACGAAAATAACCAAGAAAGAGACATTTGGAAGCTTTAGTAGTGAGTTTGTCTTTTTTGGAATAAGATCATGAACAAAACAGGTACAACCAAAGACATGCGGAGAAACAAGGTAAGCAGGAGTATCAGGAAACAATATAGTGTGAGGAATTTTATCATGCAACATAGAGGAGGGCATGCGATTAATTAAATAACAATCCGTAAGAACAACATCCCCCCAAAAACGAAGAAGAACATTAAGATGAATGGGTAAAGTCTTGGTTGTTTCAATCAAATGACAATTTTTACGTTTAGCCACTCCGTTCTGTTGTGGAGTATAAGGATAGGTTGTTTGATGTAAAATACCCTGATATGCCAAGAAATCTTGAAATTGATTAGACAAATACTCATGTGCATTATCACTATGTAAGACGTGAATGATTTGACCAAATTGAGTTTTTATCTCAGCACACAATTTTTGTAAAATGGAAAACAACTCAGCATGATTTTTCATTAAAAAGACCCAAGTACAATGCGAGTAATCATCAATAAACGTAACAAAATATTGAAAGCCAAGACTAGAACTGACATGACTTGGTTCCCAAATATCCGAATGAATAAGAGAAAAAGGAGATTCACATTTTTTTATTGAAACTACTAGAACAGGAATTACGAATATGTTTCCCTTTTTGATAAGACTCACACTCTAAGGACTTTAAATTAGAGAGATGTGAAACCATCTAGAGTTTGGAAAGACTGGGATGTCCAAGACAACTATGAATGGCATTTGAAGAGTCCGTTACGGTACATGCTACTGGGGAATTTGGCACAGCAAGATGGTAAAGCTCTTTAAACTCACGACCGACTCCAATCGTCCTTCCTGTATTTGGATCCTGCACAAGAACAAAGTTTTTAGTAAAGGTAATAGAACAATTAAGAGATCGAATTAATTGGCTAACAGATATCAAATTAAAAGGACAATCAGGGGCATAAAGAACGGAAGTTAAAGGTAAGAGAGGACACGGTCGGGCATGACCAATGCCAAGTATAGGAGCTTTGGTCCCAATAGCAAGTGTGACAGAAAGTAAGGAATTGGAAAAAGAAAGAGAGGTAAGAAGATCTTTATTACCACAGGAATTATTTGAAGCACCAGAATCAATTATCCAGGGTCCCAAAGATGATTGAGAGATACAAGCAGTGAGATTACCAATTTGTTCAACCACTGTAGTAGATGTCGAAGGCTGTGAGGTGGCCTTAAAGCAAAGGAAGGCCTTATAGTTTGCTGGAGTGAGGGTCATAGCAGGAGGTGTCGAAACTGGATCAGTCTGAGCAAAGTTAGCAGAAGCAGGTTTACCATGCTTTGCCCAACAACGTTCTTCCAAGTGTCCCAGCCTATTGCAAAAGGTACACCGAGGTCTGTTACAACACACCACGACCACCAGAATTATCAACATGAGAAACAAGAGCTGAAGATTTTGATGAGATAGTCAGGGAAGCAGAAATAGGAGGTGATGCCATATCAGAAATATTTAGTAATTGGCGAACTGGGCTGACGGATGGTGGCGGCATGTGGCAGCGCAGCTTCGGGATTGGGCCAATCTGGAGATGCTGGACCTGATTTTGGTGGTTGTGACACCAACTGAGGTGTTGAACAGTCGTCAGAAGTTGAACAGTCCCCAGAAAAAGGTGCCGGTAGGATGCGCGGCAGAGATTGCGACAGCCGATAAGATGCGTGGCTGATAAATTTTATCATTGGACAGTAATTTAGGACAGCTGAACAGAGTTGGGTCGAAACCCGCTCTGATATCAACTTGAATTCAAAGAATGACTCAGAGAAATTTAGAGGAAAGGTTTGTGAATCTGTTTGAGTGAATGGCACTTAGCACACATGATATTTATATGTATCAAGAGAATAAAAACATCACCTATTTACAAGACAATAATAATGAATTTAAGCTATTTCCTATGACACTATCTTGGCTATTGATACGTGAACCTAATTAATTCTTATTGCTTATTTCCAACATTCTAACAATTCCCAACACTTCTCCGTTTGCTAAAAGGTATTTAATATTCTATATATGCTGATGTCCAGATATGAAATTAGCTTCTCATAGATCTTGCACTCGTTATTTTATAGCATTTTTTAGGTGTGTAAATCTTAAGATATGACAGGCCAATCGATAAATAGTTATTCCCCCTTTTCAGGCTGGTGAGTTTTTCCACTCAGCCCAAAGCCGTGCCATAGAGCAGCAGAGAGAATATGAATCACGCCATCTGAGTGGTGAATCTATGGAAACACCTTTATTGCTGGACCAAGTAGATTTCTTACCTGCTTATATATAACTTTTTTCTCTTATAATGTTGACAATAACCTTTTTATAATGAATTGATTTTGGCTGTTTGTTTTGTTGTAAAGGAATTGCTAGGTGATTCATCGAAGCAAGTTAAATTGGGGTTTTTAGCAGGTCTTGTTCCCAGGGAAAAGTCTATGGCATTTGAGAGAATCTTATTTCGTGCTACTAGAGGCAATGTGTTTTCGAGGCAGGCTGTTGTTGAGGATCCTGTTACTGATCCTGTTTCTGGAGAAAAGGTGCTTATCTATTTCCCCCCATCTACGTAAAATCATGAAATAATTAGTTGCACTGTTGCAGGCTATCATTAATGTTCATATATTATTGGTTTCATTATAGCTGATATATTGTATTGAAATCTTGTCCTGAGGTATGTTAGTCTGGATGCATCCAATGATTATTTTTCCTGAGTTTGTATTCATAATGGGTTGCGATCATGCATCATTACATAATACGCAGAGAGTTTGTTGTCTTGGTCAAATTACTTAGGTTCAACATAGAAATTGGACTCTTCGTCTTTTTTAATCGAATTAAGACCTCTTGATTTAGTAACCTGAAACTTCTTACCTTTACTTTGTTTGTTGGCTGTTGTTTCTTGTGAATGATATATTGTGCACACACATATCACAGCTTGCATTGCCCTTCTAAAACAAGATGCATTGAAAGCGTCCTTTGTTAATAGTGAAGTTTCTTTTGAAATATGAATAGCAGATCAAGTTCTTTAGCTGTATTGTATCTTGGATTTTCCAACTTAATTTGACTGTTCTGTTAATACGGTACTTGTGTGTTGGGCCTGTCGGCATTGACAAATTGAAACTTTAGGTGATCATTGAGTGAAAACTTTCTAATCTCCAATTTTATATGAAGGTTGGCTACATCTCTGTAATTCATATTATGTTTCTAATATTTGTCAGCACTATACCTATGAATCTATAACTGCATTTTTGGTTAAAATTAGTTTTTTCCTGTTGCAATATATTCTTCTGGTTTGTATTCTATGGTGACTTATGAATGTTGACCTGCAGATTGAGAAAAATGTGTTTGTGGTCTTCTATGCCGGCGAAAAAGTGAAATCCAAGATTCTGAAAATATGTGATGCCTTTGGTGCTAATCGTTACCCTTTTGTGGAGGAACTTGGAAAACAAGCTCAAATGATTACAGAGGTTTGCATTTTGGTTCTTACTTCTCTTAAGGAAAAGCTTCTCCACCCCCCACCCCCTTTAATTTTTTTTTTTTTTTTGGTTTTTTCAAGCTTCTGCTGTACTTCTTTAAAGCAGTAAATGTGAATTTAAATTGCTTGCCTAGAAACAATTGGATATTAAATTCCTAGATAACGTATGGACAAGCCCATCTGTGCATTTTAATTGCGGGAGTGGAAGATATGATGTACTTTTGCCCTAGAGTGGCCAAGAGAAGATTGATTCCATTTCTAACTTTTTCTGAGATGTCTTCCATAACCATCAGGAATTGAGTGAGTGCTTGTACAATTACCATAAGTTAGTTAAGAATTATTTCCTCAAAGATGTCTTCCATAACCATGCTTGCTTACAGTGACTCAGTGAGTACTGAGTACTTGTAATGTGTTACTGGTTGTGATGTCTACTCCAGCTGATTTTTCTATTTGCAGGCATAGGCGTGTTATTTGATTTTGCAGATTAGTGAGATCTGTTCATGATGGACTGGTGGTGTAACTTTAGATATTCTTCCTTCACAATTGCATTGCTCTGACTTTGTGCTCCTTCAATGATTCTTACAAATGAAAGAAATTATTGAAGAACAAATTAATCCATATAGTTGCTTGCAGATAGGATAATCTTTTCATTTATGTGTAACAATGACATTCTTCTAGCTAAGTTGTTTTCTTGTATGTTTTATTGCTAAGAAGCCTCACCTGTTATCTGTTTGTGCAACTTATTTGGTAAGTTACTATTTTTTGGCTTTATATCTAAACAAATTTAACAAATTCACGTGCAGGTTTCAGGAAGACTTTCAGAATTGAAGGCCACTATAGATGCTGGACTGCTGCATCGGGGTACCTTGCTACAGACTATTGGTGCTCAATTCGAGCAATGGAATCTTTTGGTATGTCAAAAAATTAAACTTAACCATGTTCTGTGTTATGTGTGTAATGCATATATACCTGACCACCTACTTTCTTTATCATGTTTTTTATTAAGTGTAAATTCTCATTCTCCAATTTACAAATTATTTTTCGATTAATATTTTCTTCTGTTGGCATTAATGATTAATTTCTCTTGGCAATATTTCTTTCAACTCGTGAAGGTGAGGAAGGAGAAATCTATTTACCATACACTGAACATGCTAAGCCTTGATGTGACGAAAAAATGTCTTGTGGCTGAAGGGTGGAGTCCTGTTTTTGCAACAAAGCAGGTATTAATGTTCCTGTGATCCTTTCTTTTATAGTAGGTTTTCTTTTTTGTCTAGCCGGAGTTAATACTTCCTTTATGGTTACTGCAAAATTGATTTTATGGAACATGTACCTTGATTTTTCAGATCCAGGATGCATTACAGCGGGCAGCAATTGACTCTAACTCTCAAGTCAGTGCCATTTTCCAAGTTTTGCATACTAGGGAGTTGCCACCTACCTATTTTCGCACAAACAAATTTACTTCTTCATTTCAAGGAATTATTGATTCATATGGGTGAGCATCATGCTGATTTCTTTTTCTCTTCATCCCTTTGTTTTTGGTTGTGTGTGGACAGGTGTACTTATTGATAATATGTGCAGAATAAGTGCAACATACATATTGTTTGCACTGTAAATATAATATGCCATTAGAGTTTGGATATAAAGAAATAATGATGTTTATAGTTGCAGGTCATGATCAAAGTATAAGTTGATCAGTCATTTTCACAATCTGTGAAATTTTCATTGTTCTCCTGCAAGAAGTGATACTGTGGGACCCCTACACTAGCACTATCAATGTGGTTTATCCCACTCCAAGTTATTTGTGTTTTGCAGATAGTTATTATTATGTCATCTCCAATTCGTGTTTCATATAGACTAGATTTTGAATCCACTCTCAAAAGAATTCAATTGCATTTTTATAAATGTATTCATTGAAATTGAAATGTTAATGGATATTTCATGTTTTAGTAAAATAAAATATTTCTGGTTAGAATTCATCTAATTATCAATTTTACACCCTTGGGGCCTACTATAAATTACATTTAGACAAAGTTGAAGGCATATTATTGACTCCACTTTGTATTTGTCGTGCACAACATAGCAATAAAGTACTAGATTGAGTTAAATACGTCAGAAGTAAACTGAAATAATTAGATTAGCAGCCACAAAGTAATACTTCAAATAGACAGGGAGAAAGAATGGTCTTCACCTGGTGCAGATTTGAAACCTGTATGGAAATTCATAGAATTATTATTTAGAAATGTGAATTCTAAAGTTGATATCATCTAAGCAATTCAAATGCAAAAAAAATTCAATAGACTTTTTTCCCTTTAAATACTTTAATTTCTAAATGTATTGATCAAATCTTTATATTGGAATGCAAAAGAGAGATTGCTACACCTCAAGGTCTATCTTGTGTTAATATTGAGATAGTGGATGGTGCAGTTATCTTAAGAATTTAAGAACTTGATTCCTTATTTGTTCTTATTTTTATTTTTGAAAGGTATCATACTTATATTTGAAATTTATACTAATACTTCAGGGTTGCTAAGTATCAGGAGGCAAATCCTACTGTGTATACCGTAGCTACCTTTCCATTTCTTTTTGCCGTAATGTTTGGTGATTGGGGGCATGGAATATGTTTACTACTGGCAGCTCTATATTTCATAATCAGGGAGAAGAAACTTTCTAGCCAGGTAACCTTTTATTTTGCCATGAAAATTCTTCCTTTAAATAAAGTACTAAAAGGCAAGATTTTATATTTTAATGGGAGAAATTAAGTTGATTTTCTCCACCTTTCGTAGAAAATGTCTGAGTATCTGTCTTGTGCTATACATGGTGAGTGTATATGCAGAAACATATTTAGACCTTGTCGGTAATTAATGTTGGCATTTTGACAAGGTTAGAATCCTTATGGATTAATGATTTCACCTTTGGCAATTTAGTTCGGGTTAACATTTTCTTTATTAACTGTTCTTTCTGTAAGTACACAGAACTCTTCTATAGCATATTCAGTAATTTAATAATTTTCAAGGGTATATATTGCTGCTCGATGAGTGACTTTTTCTTTTAAGACCATGCATCAAGAGTGCTTAAATTCATTCCAATCAGTGGCTATTTTTGCTGTAAAAAGACCATACTTTCTTTTTTGGTCTATTAGTGTGGGAGGTAGCCCTCTTCCTCCCTAATGAATCTTGGACTTGTTGCAAAGGACTTTACCAACTAAGCTAACTGATACCTTTGACCATAATTTCATTTTTGCTATTACCCAGATGATGAAAAATCTTTAAAATTTGTTGATTGACAGTGAAAACGTTTCAGATTGACATTACACTTTGCCATCAATTTCTGATTAGTGGCATGTGTTATTTTTGTTCCTCTTGCATAATATATTTGAAGTTTTTTTTTTTTTAAAGTCTTCTAACATGAAACTTTCGGGTGAAAAACAGAAGCTTGATGACATCACAGAGATGACTTTTGGAGGTCGTTATGTTATTATGTTGATGGCACTCTTCTCAATCTACACTGGTTTGATCTATAATGAATTCTTTTCTGTCCCATTTAAACTCTTTGGTCCCTCTGCGTATGAATGTCGTGACCTTTCTTGCAGGTAAATCAAATTCCTTGATTCATAACATTTAATATTGTGCTTTATGCTTTTAGAAATTTAGTCACCATCTTTGTTGTTCTTATGTCTACCCTTTTTTTGATGTAGGGATGCTACAACAGTGGGCCTGATAAAAGTGCGTCGTACTTACCCATTTGGAGTGGATCCTGTATGGCATGGTTCAAGAAGTGAATTACCATTCCTAAACTCACTGAAAATGAAAATGTCAATTCTTCTTGGGGTTGCTCAAATGAACCTTGGAATTATAATGAGCTATTGCAATGCTAGATTCTTTAGGAACGGCGTAAATGTATGGTAAGTTAATAGTTATTTCAACAGTAACATTTATTTTGGGAAAATGCTACTTAGTTTTTTTTTTTCAGCCTTGGGGGAAGAGGGTGGGTTGAAATAGAATTCCTACGCAGTTTTGAGCAATTATTCACATCCGCAATCAAATCACTGAATTTCTTTCAATCACTATGAACTTGCTTACTAATTTAAAATTAATGTCATTTTGTTATTTCAATATTTCACTTTTTCAGGTTCCAATTTATTCCCCAGATGATATTTCTCAACAGTCTATTTGGCTACCTATCCCTTCTTATTATTGTGAAGTGGTGCACTGGTTCTCAAGCTGATTTGTACCATATATTGATCTACATGTTCCTGAGCCCAACAGATGATTTGGGTGAAAACCAACTCTTTTTTGGTCAGAAAAATCTGCAGGTTGTTTAACCCCACTCCCCCAAAAAAATTCCTTTTCGGTGTATATGAATACTACTTACACGCTTTGTTCTGTTCCTACCAGCTTGTGCTTTTGCTTCTGGCCTTTGTCTCTGTGCCCTGGATGCTGTTGCCAAAACCTTTTATTTTGAAGAAGCAACACGAAAACGTATCCTTCCTTTCGTACTTCAAGTTCTCTTTTTTGTTTTTACATGGAACTTTTACTATTGTTCTGGTTCTAATAGTTATGTTACTTCAGAGGCACGGGGTTGAATCCTATACACCACTCCAAACCACAGAGGAGAGCTTGCAAGTGGAGTCAAATCATGATTCCCATGGTCATGAGGAATTTGAGTTCAGTGAAGTCTTTGTACATCAACTCATACACACCATAGAATTCGTACTTGGAGCAGTCTCTAATACAGCTTCTTACCTTCGTCTATGGGCCCTTAGGTATGGCTCTATTTTTCTTACAAACTTACACAGCCCAATGCTCTCTATTATAAAATAGCAGCTTCTATCAACACCCCCCCCCCCTCCCATCCCAAAAAAAAAGAAGAGCTTTTTGAGGTAAGTGGGGCAATTGTTCCGATCTAATAATAGTGCTCGAGTCTTACAAGAGTTATGAGGTCGGAACCTCACATCATGCAGTTTATTAAATTTCAGTGATGCATTTGCTAATGTTTTCCTTTTTATTTTTACCCAGTCTTGCTCATTCAGAGTTATCAAGTGTATTCTACGAGAAAGTTCTGCTTCTGGCATGGGGGTATGTTAAGTTTATGGATTTCTGTTACATTTTCTTACTTGTGACTCATGATTTGGATTGTGGAGGGTATGGCATTCAACACATAATGAACCTGTAGAAATTATTCAGCATATCTGGGGCTATTGCAAGATATCTATAAATAGAAACTCACTCACTGTTAAAACGCACCTATTTGATTTTTGAAATTTGATTTTTTAAAAGCGAGTAGAATTTATGAAAATGGTATACACTAGGTGTGCTGAATTATCTCTCATGAGGCTCACTGGTTTTTGTTGCTCATTGTTCATTCTCTACAATCAATCTGTTTTTCCCCTCAAATTCAACAATTGTTTGTGCGGATAACTAATGTGGGAAATGACTGGTAATTGCTCTTCCTGGTGTCACAGGTACAATAATGTGATTATCCTGATAGTGGGTCTTATTGTCTTCATTTTCGCTACCGTTGGAGTGTTGCTTGTCATGGAAACTCTGAGTGCCTTCTTGCATGCTTTACGACTTCACTGGGTGGAGTTCCAAAACAAGTTTTATGAGGGCGATGGTTACAAGTTCCACCCTTTCTCGTTTTCATTGCTAGACGATGAGGACGACTGATGCTTTAAAATCACATTAATAAGAACGTGGGGTTATATAGCTTTGGGCCTGTATTGATTCTTTCATTTGCTGTGACAAGTCAGTGACTGGTATCTGCGGCGTTGTATATGGTTGATCCTGGGGAGCTTTTTCATCCAACACCATTCCGTATCTTGTTTTATTTATGCCATTGAGAGAATAAATTTATCCCTATTAGGGGAGTAACTTTATATAAGCTAGGCAGGCGTGGCCAAGTGTAATAATTATAAGATAACTTAATATTGATATCTTTGATTTTTTTTAAAACAAAAAATGATATGATGATATCTTAAATTGCATAATATTGAAAATGATTTAGTGGGTATTTAAGAAACAATATATATTTGTTGGGCTATCAATGTGAACTTTTTACGGCCTTGACATCACCCCGCCCCCCCCCCCCCCCCCCCCCAAAAAAGCACTCTTGCTGGGCTATCAATGTAATTGTACATGATATATAGAGGACTGGAAAAGCAATCTCACTCTCTCACCTATCCGACTACGAGTAGATATAATAAATACATGACTTGTGTATTATTTTACATCATAGATTTATCTTTGAATTTACTGAGGGTCCTATTTTGTGTGTTCAAAAAACTGAATCAAGCTGAATTAACAGACTAAGCTGAAATAATCAGTCTCATTACGATTTAATCCGATTCATTAACTTTGGCCTTGTACATCTTATGTCTGAATAGACAATTACTCGCAGTCAATATAAAGTCACTTATGATATATTTTACAAATAAAGAGCAATTCATTGTTCGAAAAGAGGTTCTGGAAATTGTTTTTCAAGATTGCATGTGTTAGCTACTTCTTTCGCACCACCTTAAAATGTGGGCAATGATTCATGTTTTACGGTTAAAAATAAAACATAAATTGTACCCCAAAAAAAAAGCCATAAATAACAAAGATTATATTCTATATACAGACATTTGATACGGTCAACTAGGTTAACATCCTAGTGAGTAGTGGTATGAACAGCGGCCACAGTTGAAACCATGGAGTCCACCCCACAAATATTTCGTCCCCGGCAAATCTTGTAGTATCCATTTTCTCCCCAGTTCTCTCCCCAGGAATTTTTAATGATCCAATATGGCTTCTCCTTCATCCGAATGGGTGCATAGCCACCAGAACCATAACCCACCAATAAGACCCCATGATCCAGCCGCCTTGAACATATGTATGGGCATGATACTCCACCAATATATGTCTGCATAAATACTGCATTGATGGCCACTGCGTTTTTACCCATAGAAAGAAAGTTACAAGATCATCATCAATAGCCGCTGTTGAATGTGATATTAATAAATAAAAATTTCATAGTACTTACCTGCAAGAGGGCCATTTTTCACAAGATTGGCAGCAATCTGGTCTTCATCAAGTGAGATGACACTGAAGTTAGCCACTGATGCTGCAATCTTTGTCCTCTCAAATTTGCAGGTCCCGCGATCAGTACCAGAATAAGGATAGTCATCCTCTCGCATGATCCCACCAGATTTAAGTATGTATTCAAAAGCACTATTCATCAATCCACCATTGCACCCGGAGTCGCAAGAACCTGATTCATCTGGATCACACTGCACATAGGAATAAGGTCCAATTTGTCAAACTCTGTGCAATATATTGAAATACCCTAGGTCAATAACAATCACCAAAAAGTTCCTAAATGAAATAACCTCAGTTAATTTAATGATTGAAAACAAAAACCAGAACCCACGCCTACAGTATGAGGCTATATGCTTCATCTTCATGTGCTAAATATATATTACCTAATTTTCCAGAGCTAATCATTTTTTTTCTAAAATAAAACAGGACACTGCTCAAGTTAAATCTGTTAGATTCACACAACAATTGCATTGCATCTTAATAAGCAGTGAGAGTATACTATCAGAAAAACAAACCAACCTCGTGATCACAATCGACGAGCTGCTGCTCGCTAAGACTGACAAGTTCCCCGGTAGAGAGGAAGTGAGCACCTTACAAGGCCCCAGTTGTGCTGAAGCTCCAACACGATCCACACGACCCCTAATTCCCCCAAACAATTGCATTAGCAAACATCATTTAATTTAATTACAATCAATAACAAATCATCCCAAAAAGTAAAAGAAAACCTGGTTCTTGACAGGGGTAACGGCCCCGTGATCTCTCCAATCAAATTCCGTGGGAAGATCATCAGTGGGTAAAATGGGAGCCTTATTTGCATCGGAAGGCATCCTGAGGCGTCTGAGGCCTAGAACATTCTGCCGGAACTCGGAGGGTGTGAGATCCGAAAACTGAGTCACGCCGTGAACCGCGGAGGGGTCCAGGCTCTGGTGGCGTTGAGCTCGGCGCAAGTTAGCCTTGAATACCTTGAACCTGTGATCGTGCTCTTCCTTGGAAGAGTACGCCTTCCCGAACATGCGCTTGAACTCGGAAAAGTGGTGCTCTGCTCCCAACCGCACGTCACCGTCGCCATCGCCGTCCACCACCTGCCGGATCAACGGGTCTGCGCCGTCCGTGGTCTCCGATGAGATCCGCGAGACGAAGAGGAGGGAGAACACAAGGAAGAGAATAAGAGTTCGATTTCGATTCATATTGAAAATGCGAGTGGCGAAATGCTCCACATTGCGAGTTTATATAAAGCCAAAACAACACAAAACTAACAGTCAAGGTTAAGAAGAACGGAATCCCAATCTGCCTGCCACACTGAAACTACTACTATTGTTTGTGATGTGTCGTACTTGAAAATACTCCTCTCAAAAAGCACAATCCGCGATTACTTTGGAATAGGGTAAGGTATACCCAATTACAAGTGGACAAATGGCTTGCTTTTGCCTGTGTTTGTGAGTGTTACAGTAACAGACTTGGAGTTTTTTTTGGACAGAGTTACAGACTCGGAGTTGAATGGCAGTTAGTCAGTCGGTTGTTAAGTTTTGTTATGTTTGTGGGGGAAGGAAGAAAAGCCCAATAAGTAAGCTGCTCCTTTCCTTAATACAACAATTTTATGGGCTATTATTAGCTAGGGATAAATGGGCCAAAGGAGATGGGTCCCAAATTGAGAGTCCGACCTGGTCCATTTATTCTTTTCTTTTTTTATCCAAACCAATATCCCCTGAAAGTTTGAAAATCAGTGACCACATTATCAATAACCAGACGACGACGGCGACTGCTAGGGAGCACAAATATCATCTTTTATACTTGTTCGATCTAGGTATAGGTATGTCATTCCTTCTTCTTTTTTCTCTCTTTTTCTGGTAGCTAGGGTCCTATAATGTGTGTTTAAAAAATTGAAATAAACAGAGTAAACTGAAATCAGCAGTTTCATTATGAGATAGCAGTTTCATCCTATTCATTAACTTTGGCCTTGTACATCTTAGGTCTAAATTTGAGTAGTTCGTGAGAAAATTACTCTCAGTAAACATAAAATCACTTATAATATTTTGCAAACAAAGAGCAATTCATTGTTCATACAGAGGTTCTAAAATGTGGGTAGTGATTCTTGTTTGACGGTATAAAAATTAAAAATTAAAAAAGAAGGCAAAGATTTTGTTTTATATACAGCAAAATTTTAAGGTATGTCACCGTTTGTTTCCACAGAATCTTTTGCAAACTATTTTTTTTTAATTTTATTTCTCTTTTGCCATTTGCATTGTAATCGCCCTTCAACGGCGATTTTGTTTGTGACACATATAATCGAGGATTTTTTTTGTTATTTTCTGTTTAATTTTGTTCTATATTATAACTATTTCCCCGTCTCTTACTTTAATTTGTTATACTATTAATATATGGATTGAGCAGTTCTATAACAATCATTTCTTGTTTTCTTGTGACCTTGTAAATGTCAGGATCATAATTAATGGTGTATTTTTTCCCCCTTTTACTGGACTTGAATCTATGAATATTGTGAAGTTGCACTTATAAAACAAATTATTATGTATGGTTAAGGAGAAAATTTATTGTAATATGAAAAATGAAATATCTTTTCACTATGCCTTGGCTAAATTGGTTAACTAGAATCTTTGAGTTAGCTTATTTCTGATAGTTTGTCTCCATTGCAGATGGAGGATAGGTTTGCTGAAGAACTTTATGCTGAAAGTTTACAAATGTCAAAATTAGAACTAAGACCGACCAGTGCCAATGATCAAGAAAATAAGTTAAATGGTAAGATTTAGTAGGGGTGAATTGATATGGAAACTCTATTGCTACATGCATTAAATGGTTTAGTTTAGTCTATACAAAGGGTATAATAATGATTAAAAAATATAGTCAACTACTCAAGAAAGCATTAAGCATACATCTTGTTTTTTGGTATGGCTTTACTGAACTCCCTTTGCACACATTATATGAAACTCTTGCTTGTAGTGACTAAAATTACAACTGACTGGTATTCCTGAGTAGAAGTCTACATTTTTTTTAAAAAATAAACAACTAAACGTCTGTCTTTCAACATAAGGATCATACTCTGGAGTATTATATAAACTATTGAAATTAGTTTCTAATTTGTGACATAAAAGTTATTTTGTTGTGTGTAACCTTGGAGTGCAGGTGCTTTATATTAATGCATCTATGTTTTTGTTTTTCAGTCTCAGTTTTGAGGCATCTAATTGAATATTATGTTTTCAGATTGTGATGGTGATGATTTGAGCCTTGATGGTTCTTTGTGGGATGGTTCTGATGACAAGTTGGATAACTCATCAGATTTGGACAGGGAGTGGCAGAGGAGGCATGACTAATTCCATACGGTATTTTGACAATTTAGAATTAAGTTTCCTTATTTTAGTTTCTAATTTCTTACCTCTATAAAGTGATTAGCTATTTTTCTTCATTCTCCATCATATTTTAGATTGGGTATCGAGATGGTCTTATAGCAGGGAAGGAAGCTTCTTCTCAGGAGGGGTTCAATATCGGTTTTAAACAATCAGTCCTTGCTGGTTATAGCTGGGTTGTTGTAAGAGGTGTTACCAGGTAGGTATTCTGAGAGAGAAACGAGATAATTATGCAGTATATTTGAGTTTTAATACTGTTACTGGCTCACTAATATATATTTTTTATAATTTTCTTAATGGCGCGTCCTGTGAAGTGCATTTGCTTATCTTCCAGATCAGTTAAAAGAGAAGTTGGTTGAAACACTAGAAAAAAGAAATGAATTCCAAGGGCTGTATGAATCAGTACATTCTTTGTCAACAACAGATGCCCTGAGATTGTTTAATGAAGACATCAAAGCAAAAGAAGCTTTAGAACAGAGTGAACATGTAGAGGTTAGCCCCCACACAGCAGGTTTGCAGGAGCAAACTTCACATGGCTTTCATCTGAGAAATTATCTTTAACAACTTGATTCTCTGATTCGTGAATCTCCTGCCATTGACATTCATTTACCCGAACCGAAATAGACCTTGTGTGTATATCAGTTTAGCCTAGAATGATAAGAGCTTCTTGTGGAATATATCTTCCATGTGCATGATTGTAAAACTTATTATACGTTTTTGCGCAAAAGGAATGCAGGTTATTTGGTTCCCATAACAATGATGCTAACATTAAAGTTTTATATGACTTTTTTGTGTGCTTTAGTTGTATACAAGAACAACCAAGCCTGCACAGATCAATTGATGTAATTGAGTTTTATCAAAACCATTTTTTGGTAATGAAAATAAATTTTTAATAAAAACATTTAAAGTCTTGAAGTTTTATTCGGTGTTCTTTTACCTCTTACTTCGCCTTATTTGTAATCTCACTTATTGCACTTAAATATAGTAAGTAAATAACCTCAATGGTAGAAGCAGAATTTGTCTTGTTAGCTCTTGCTTTTCACCAAATCCACCGTATGACAATAAATAAATATATAATGTGTTAGTTGCGACTTCTGCTTAATTTAAACACAGCTGAACTCAACAAAAATGGTTGAAATGCAGTTGTAATCCGCTTTCTGTGTCATAGGTAATAATAAATTCTGAGTGTAGTTTATTATCACATCGATTTTTCATAGTTTCACATTATAATAAGTATAACTACTTTTATGAATCAATATAGAGAAATATTTAGCTTAACTTGCATTTAAATGGATTCTCTTTCTTTAAATTTATCGTTGTTTGTTCATTACTCTAGTATAATCAACGCTTAGAGCTAGATATATTACTGTGTGTGTTGTGGGCCGAAAAGGTTGTTTTTTTTTTTTTTTTTATCTCCTATGGTTTATAATTCCCAGCTGCAAATAAGTTAAACTACCAAACACAATCTGAATAATAAAAACCTCGATATAATTATATTTTTCATTTTTCACTTGCCATAGATTCTTCCATTGGTTATAAAACCTCGAAACAGGTTTTTTTTATTGGAGTTATTCATTTAACACAACCATTAAATAGTTGTATTTCTATTATTCCTGATGATGAAAGATAAAAAGACATAAAGCACATATTAATTAGCTATTCTTCTGCATGATACAAACAAATAGAATAAAATAACAGATTTGGAGCATGACTGCATGAGTGCCCCTTATTATAACATAAAAGTACTAGTGCATCAAACACAACATAAGAAAGTAAACACCACAGTACTCTGTGAAGCAAAATCCACAGAGCTTAGTGGGAACCACAGAATCCCATTCTTGTGTTTCAGTTTCCTTTCAAAAGTCACACGTCCCTCCCTTAATCATGCAAGCTGAATTGTCTCCATGCTTCAGAAAGGAGATGCATAACAAGTTATTTGTTGTAATAATAAGCTTGCAGATTACTCCTGGTTATTGGCTTTCTGCCGGTTGTCTTTCTCCTCTGCTTCCTTTGAAAGATATCAGCACTTCAAG
This sequence comes from Ormosia semicastrata, assembly GCA_029884595.1. Taxonomy (NCBI): domain Eukaryota; kingdom Viridiplantae; phylum Streptophyta; class Magnoliopsida; order Fabales; family Fabaceae; genus Ormosia; species Ormosia semicastrata. The sequence continues at coordinate 17,924,648 of JAQQTO010000038.1, read as the reverse complement.
TTGTTTCATCTTCACCTGTAGCTGTAGACCAACAAATAAAGGAGGAATTTCTTTTAACTGGGTTTCCATTATTCTTTATAAAACTTTTAGTTGGTTAATAAGCTTTTAAATGGTGAAAATCATTGATGATGATTGATGGTAAAGGAGAAGTCTAAAAAGAATAGTGTTTTTACCTCAGCAGCATACATCAGCTACAAGCTTGAATAGGCCTTGCATGAGCAAAGGGTGAATTGTTTCTCAAATGGGTTTCGCATTTGGGTATTGACATTACAGTTTCAAAAGCTTCAACCAGCAATGCCACCTTCATTTTCCCAGCTGGAGCAAGTTTTGTGACAGCTTGTCTGAGTGCAAAATCAAGCATCCATTCCTCAGTATTTTTTCTTTCATCCATCATTTGATGCTTCAGGTTAACCTTTTCTGGTTCTGGATCAGGAACCAATGGCAGGAAATTTGGCTTTCGTGGGTTGATCTTTCTCATTTCATCATCATCTTGCACAGGTCTCTTGTGCCTAGTTGGCCATTTGCTTGCATTCTCCTCTTCATCACCTATGAAGCTTGTGCTCTGGAACTCATTAGCCTTAACTTGATCTTCCTCCAATAATTGCTGGTCTTGAACAACTGGGGTGCTTTGGTTCTCCTGGCTAATGCTTTCATCACTATTCTCTAGGCTTGAGTTACTGTCTTTACGGCTCTCATCATCATCAACCTCGCAAGCTTCACTCATCTTGTGGCCTTCACTATTTTCATCCGTTTCTTCATCAAGTACCATTGTGGCACAACTGGCCTCATCATCCACATGTTTTTCATTTTCTCTATTATTATCCTCTGCATTTGTCAGATGCTGAAATACTTCTTCTGTTGAAGAAGATTGATCACAACTTGTGCCATTGGACAGGTAATCAGTTTCTTGAGTCTCAATGCTTTCACTTGTGCCTTCCAGGTCAGAATTAATGCCATGAAGTTGTGCTTCAAAACAGGTGCTTTCTTCTTCATCGGCTAGTTGAACTGCTTCTTCAACCAGAATGTCCGCATAATGGCTGCTAAAGATGTCATCTAACGACATCACAGACACATCATGCGAACTCTCTGATAAGGACTCAAATTTTGAGTCAGTCTCCTCCTCTGTGAAGACAGAAACAGGAGAATCATTATCCTCTTCATGGTCGAATGCACAAAACTGTTCCTCCTTCTCCCACTCCTTATCAGTAACTTGGGAATCAGAATCATCCAATTCAATATGCTCCATTTGTTCCCCATCATAGCTAACCTCACTGCTGTAGCTCCCCATACATATATCTTCATGAAACCAGCTAGGTGGGTGGTTTTCATCTGCATCTTCAGCATTTTGTTCTTGATGAAAGCTCTCCTTGGTATCTGCTTCAATTGCAACATCTTCAAAGTAGTTTTTGAAATCCTCCTCGAGATCAATCTCAGACATAGGGACCGCATCAGGCACGGTTGGAGTAACTTGCTTGACATTGTGTTGAGAAATGCTAGCATAATTTCCCTCTTCTGTGAACTCAAAAATGAGCACTATGCGAAAGCGTAAAACAAGTGTAATAACACTAGAAATTTTTAACGTGAAAAACCTTCTCAATGTGATCAAGGAAAAACCACGAGATCCGTAGGCCACTTAAACTTCCACTATATAAAATAATGAGAATATAAAAAATACAATGATATTGTATCTTCAATTTGTAGATAGAACTCTCACAAATTAGCTCACTATTTTTCTCTCTTCAAAAACTCTCTATTAGGCTCTTTCTATTTTTCTCTCACTATTTTTCTCTCTGTGAGGAGGATGTGTTGTTTACTTGCTGCTTCTGCTTGTATTTCAGATGGAAGAATTGCTCTCTATTTATAGAGAGCCAATGCATGCATTGTTATAAATGCAGAAACTTCCAACTTCTAACAATTACGGTAAAGCATCGAAATTCTGCAAACATTTCTTCCTTCCTTTTTGACTTTAAGCCACCGAATGGAAAGGCTGCAATTGTTAACAAAACAATTGCTACTTTTCCACCGAAATGATTGCAACAATTGTTGACAAACCAATTGCCTCTAAAGCAACCACCAAAATGGTTGAATGGCTGGACCCCACAATTCTCCCCCTCCAGCCATTGGAGAAATATTCTTGGATCAGTTCGGGGTTGATGCTAAGCCTGCAACTTCTTGAAAAAATTCTAACTTCTCTTTTGGTAGAGCTTTTGTTATCATATCTGTACTATTTTCTTTGGTGTGTATTTTCTCAACCTGCAGCAGTTTACTTTTCAACACATCACGGATCCAGTGATACCTTACGTCGATGTGTTTCGATCTTGAATGAAATGTCGAGTTCTTGCTGAGATGAATTGCGCTCTGACTGTCGCAATAGAGAACATAGCTTTCTTGATTCTGGCCTAACTCTTGTAGAAACTTCTTCATCCACAGGATCTCCTTGCAACCTTCAGTGATTGCGATGAATTCAGCTTCTGTGGTGCTTAAAGTAATGCACTTTTGTAGTCGTGACTGCCATGAGATAGCTCCCTCTGCAAAAGTAATCAGATATCCCGATGTAGACTTTCTTGAATCCACATCTCTTGCCATATCTGCATCTGAATACCCAGTGAGCATTAGATTTCCATTGCCAAAACACAAGCACCTTTTGGCAGTTCCTCTCAGATACCTTAGTATCCATTTCACAGCATTCCAATGTTCATTTCCTAGATTCGATAAGAATCTACTCACAACTCCTACAGCATAAGCAATGTTTGGTCTTGTACAGAGCATTGCATACATAAGACTACCAACAGCAGAAGAATATGACACCTTGCTCATTTCTTCCTTTTCTTCTTCATTCCCTGATATTGCGTCTTACTCAGTTTGAGATGACCAGGTAATGGAACATGCATAATTTTAGCTTGATGTATGTTGAACCTTTCAAGAACTTTCTTGATATAGTTTTCCTGTGACATCCACAGCATTCTTCTAGAACGATTTCTAATGATCTTTATTCCAAGAATCTTCTTTACTACACCCAGATCTTTCGTGGCAAATGATTTGCTCAATGCCTTCTTGAGAGCAGCTATCTTTGTCTTATCTTTCCCAATAATTAGCATATCATCAACATACAACAATAGTATGATGGATTCACCATTTCCATAGTTCTTCACAAACACACAATGGTCTGTGGAGGTCTTCTTAAAATTGTGTTGGGTCATGAAGAGATCAAACTTCTTATACCATTGCCTTGGAGCTTGCTTCAGACCATAGAGGCTTTTCTTTAGATGACACACTAGGTGTTCTTTGCCTGGTTCTTCAAAACCTTCTGGTTGCTCCATATAAATTTCTTCCTCTAAGTCTCCATATAAGAATGTTGTTTTAACATAAAGCTATTCTATTTTCAAGACTAGTTTTGCAGTTAGACCAAAGATCGCTCTAATGGATGTCATCTTCACCACTGGTGAGAAGATTTCTTCAAAATCTATGCCTTTCTTCTGGTTGCACCCCTTCACAACAATCCTTGCTTTGTACCTGGGGTTTGGGTTGTTCTCTTCATTCTTGAGTTTGAATACTCACTTATTTTTCAATGCCTTTCATCCATCTGGTAATCGCACCAGGTCATACGTCTGATTCTCTTTCAGGGACTGTATTTCTTCTTGCATGACTTGCATCCATTTCTCTTTATCATTCATCTCAATGGCTTCTATGAAACTTTGAGGTTCCCCTTCATCAGTGAGAGTGACATAATCATATGAGAAATACCTTCTTGATGGTTGTCTGACTCTCGTTGATCTTCTCACTTGAGGTTCTTGTTCTACCTGATCAGTCTCCATCTGTTCTCCCTGCATTCCCTAACTTTGTTCTGTCTGGTCAGGTTGTTTCGTCTGATCAGGTTGCTCCATCTGATGGGATTGTATTGTCTGATCAGGTTGCTCATTCCTTCGAGGAATCTCTCCCCCTGAATTGTGTACCACAATGGTCTTTGACTTCTTAGATTGTTTAATATTCTAGATTGTCTGATCTTCATAGAATACCAAGTCTCTGCTTCGAACAATCTTCTTATTTACAGGATCTCATAATCTAAAGTCAAGTTCATCACTTGGTGAACCAAGGTATATCCTTCGTCTTTGCATCAAACTTTGCTCTTTCATCTTTAGTAATGTGGACAAATATCCTGCACCCAAAGGCTTTTAAATGACCATAAGAAGCTTTCTTTCCAGACCATATTTCTTCTAAAATCTTTCCATTTAAAGGTTTTGAAGGAGACAAATTGATCAAATCAACTGCTGTTTTTACTGCTTTACACCAAAATGCCTTGGGGAGTTTTGCATGAGAAAGCATGCTCCTGACTTTCTCTACAATTGTTCTGTTCATTCTCTCAGCTAGTCCATTCATCTGAGGTGTCTTGAGGGGTACTTTCTCATGTCTTATCCCATGAGTCTTGCAATAATCCTCAAATGGACCTCTATACTCTCCGCCATTGTCAGTTCTCAAGCAATTCAGCTTTCTTCCAGATGTTCGTTCTACAGAAGCATGAAACTCCTTGAAAACTTGAAGAACTTGATTTTTCATCTTCAATGAATACACCCATACTTTCTTGGAGTGATCATCAATGAAGGTAACAAAGTATTGGGCACCTCCAAGGGACCTTTCAGATGTTGAGCAAACATCTGAGTGAACAAGATCCAAAATCTGCTTTCTTCTTCTTGCATCATCTGATCTTTTGAAAGATATTCTGTGTTATTTGCCTGCTAGGCAGTCTTCACAGGATTCAAGTGGCTGCCCTTTTATGTTTGGAAGATAGTGTTTTGCTAAGATTTCCAGACCTTTCTCGCTCATGTGGCCCAATCATTTGTGCCACAATTTTTTGCTTGCGTCTTGAGCAACATTCATCTCCCCTTTGCATATCTTTTCCTGTATAATGTACAGAGAACCTTCCTTTCTGCCTCGAGCAATAATCATGCTTCCTCGGTTGAGTTTCCATCTACCGGCACCAAACTGGTTTATCATCCCAGCTTCGTCTAGTTTGCCTGCTGAGATAAGGTTTAGACGCATATCAGGTACATGTCTTACCTCCTTCAGCATAAGCTTGGTTCCATTCTCACTTATCAAAGTTACTTCACCAATACCGACGATTTTACTTGTGACGTGGTTGCCCATCTTCACCGTACCAAAATATCATTTTTGATATGATAAGAAAAAACCTTCATGAAGTGTGCCGTGGAAGGATGCTCCGGAATCAATTATCCATATGCAATCATCAAATGCAGTGTTTAGATAATTTTCTTCTCCGACAATAAATATATTCTCATTAGTCGAGGCTACTGCAGTAGTTGTTCCATCTTCCTTCTTCTTCTTTGGATTAATCTGGTCAGGGTGGACTATTCCATCTTATTGGTCTCTCTTCAAGAATCTGCACTCAGACTTTATGTGGCCTAGTTTACCACAGTAATAACAACTTAGTCTAATGCGAGATTTGGATCTACCTTGTGATTTTCCACGACCTCATTTTTCACGATTCTTACTCATTCCTCTGTTGTCAACAACGTTGGCTTCAAACTGGTTGTTTAAGTCCCTTTCTCTCCATCTTGACTCTTCATTCAGCAAACTGTCTGTAACAGAATTCATGCTAAGCTTTTCTTCTGGAGCAGAATTGCTGAGAGTGACAACTAGAGTGTCCCAACTCTCAGGCAGAGAACTGAGGAGTAGAAGAGTTTGCAACTCATTGTCTATCTTTATTTCTTTCTTTGTCAGTTAATTCACAATATATTTGAAGGTGTTCAGATGTTCGATCATGTTTTGACTGTCCATGTACTCCAACTTTACCAGTCGTCTAACAAGGTGGGCTTTATTCCTAGGCGTCTTTTTTTGAATCAAGGATTCAAATTTCGTCCATAAATCATACACGTTAGTATAAGTTGATACATGTTCGAACAAACTTTTGTTAATATATTTTCGAATCATAACTACTGTTTTCCAATTCTGGACCTCTCATTCTTTGTCGGTCTTCCCCTCCGATTTATCTTTTTGGGTGATTGGCTCATGCAAATCTTTGCAGTATAAGTGGTCTTCCATCATCGACTTCCAATAGGAGTAGTTATCTGCAGTTAGCTTGAACATATCTCCATCATGAGTGACAGCTCCCTTCATCTTGAGTTACACAGGCCAATACTGTATATGTGAATAGTATCGTACAAGTAAATAGTACTGTATACTGAAACAATAACTGTAGTATGCAAACAGTGCATCAGGTAAGTTCTCAGGAAAGAGAAGTGGGTCACTAATGGACACACTTAAATATCAAGTCTTTCCTAGCCAGAACTTTCCTAGACAGCACTTTCACACCACCATACGTTATTCCCAGCAACGAGAATAATTCTTTTTTGATGTGGAAGATCAGATAATGCTGCAACTATAGAACATACTAATAATTTTCTTATGAATTCGACACCTAGTATCCGAGAGCTCTGAGAGCTCTGATACCACTGTTGAGAAATGTTAGCATAATTTTCCTTTTCTGCGAACTCAAAAATAAGCACTATACAGAAGCGTAAAACAAGTCTAATAACACCAGAAATTTTTAGCGTGAAAAATTTTCTCAATGTGAGCAAAGAAAAACCGCGAGACTCGTAGGCCACTTAAACTTCCACTATATAAAATAATAGGAATATAAAAAATACAATGATATTATATCTTCAATTTGTGAATAGAACTCTCACAAATTGACTTACTATTTTTTTCTTTTCAAAAACTTTCTATGAGGCTCTCTTTATTTTTCTCTCACTATTTTTCTCTCTGTGAGAAAGATGTGTTGTTTACTTGCTGCTTCTGCTTGTATTTCAGATGGAAGAATTGCTCTCTATTTATAGAGAGCGAATGCATGCATTGTTAGAAATGCAGCACCTTCCAACTTCCAACAATTACGATAAAGCATGGAAATTTTGCAAACATTTCTTCCTCCCTTTTTGACTTTAAGCCACCGAAAGGAAAGGCTGCAATTATTAACAAAACAATTGCTACTTTTCAGCTAAATGGTTGTAACAATTGTTGACAAACCAATTGCCTCTAAAGCAACCACCAAAATGGTTGAATGGCTGGACACATTGACACCATCCTCTCCTGCTGCTATGCCATTCTCCTCAATAGCAGACTTGATATCTTCTCGATCATCAAGGTCTTTCACAAAGTCGAATTTTCCCATTTCATCAGCTCCTTCCTTTTCCTTACATAGATTTCAATAAAGAAATCCATACCAATTTCTTGTGCCAAGGGAGTGATTGTTGGATTACCCGTATCAGCTTCATCACATGCAGGTTTTCCGTCGAAGACATTCTTCTCAATATCATAGTCCTTCTTTGTCTCACAAGGCACCTTCAATCTTCGAGGGCTCAGAGGTTCCAGCTTCATATTCTTCTGGATCTTCAAAAGAAGCCTCCTTTCTGACATGAAGCTCTTCAATGGAGGCAAAGGAGCATGACGACGGCAATTAAGAGAACAATATGTATATGGACAAACCTTCGTGATTGAAGCTCCCTCAGACTCAGCACCCCCAGGATTAAGCATGAGGTATTGAGGGAACTTAGAATCTTTCAAAGTTGAAGAGCAGGTAGCTCTCTCTGGTGCATTCACATCTGCACACAGAACAGCTGTGGTGGATTTTCTAGGACAAGCTCTAGAAGGCTTGAAACTAGGAGTATTTGTTAATGTTCTCACCAAATTCAAACTTGATGATCTTGTCGAAGTTTTTGCTGGTTTTTTACTAGACACACAACTAGCTTTCTTACCATCTGAACCAGATTGAGTATTCCGAAGACTCACCGGGAAAATCTCCTTTTTGGCATCTGAACTGCTGGTGGGCTTCATGTAATTGGGTGACACATCTGTTGTTCTCACCAAAGGATTCTTCTGCTTTTGTGGGGATGATGCAGTAGTTGGAACATGAAGAGGTGGTGGATTTCCTGGTTGGGATAAGTTCCTCCTTGAAGGTGGTGATTGAAGAGCCTCCAAATTAGAAAGCTTAATTGACCTTGACTTCTTCATTTTCTTCTTCATATCAGTCCCTCTGCTTTTGCCATCTTGGTGCTGAGAAGAAGATGGCTTCAGGTTTGCCAAGCTCTTATCAGATTTGACATGATCAGAATTAGATAGCTTTCTTTGAACCATATTCAAAAGAAAACCGCAAGCAGAATAAGTGGGAAGTTGGAATCAAAATTAGTTTTCCTTTCCTTTGCTTTGTGGAGTTCAAGCACAAGAAGAAAAGAAACCTTCTTGTGCTTTTGTTATCCTCTTGAGGAAGTTCACATTGCTAAAGGAAAGGAGGAAGGATTGAAACCCAAACAACCAGGGAGATATTCTACCCTCTTGGTTTTTGCTTGCTTTGTCTGCAGCAGATTTTCTTTTTGCTTGTTCTCAATTGTTGTTTGGCATATGATGAAATTTGAGTAAGGCTGATATAAGTGTTTCATGCTGTCTCGTAGTAACAGGTGGTTTATTGACCCTTTCTGCTTGAGCATTTTTCTGACTTGAATTATTAGTATTTGTAACATGGGAATTCTACCTTGGCTAGTGCTTGTTTCTTATATTTAAAGCATAAAATTGTTGCTGATATGATTCCCCAACCCATCTATCTCCAAATGACTAAATTACCCTCTTGATTTGGATAAGGAAAACCTTGAGGCCTTTTCTAGGTGACAGATGAAGACATCATACATTGTCCACTTGCCTTGGCATACTTTTGATTAATGACAATTAAGTTCTATTAAGGCAACTCTTTGGTTCAAGAAATAATGGTGTTACATAAATGGATTTATAATTATTGTGTTATTGAAACCATTAAAAAAAACTTAGATTTAAATAGTCTTTTTAGAAAATATAAATTATGATATAACGCAATGACATCATTTAATTCATTTACCTCACCTAATAAAAAAAGATTTTTGTTATTGCTCTTCAAATGGTAATTACTTTATTGAATAAAATGAATCAATAACTCTACATTATTTATGGAGATAGCCTAATTATATTAATTCATATTTAAAAATATTAATATTATATTCAAAAAGTTTAGGGATATCCTAAGAAATAAAATAAAAAAATTCATGCTAGCAGCCTAAAAGTCTTAGTTTATGTGACACTAAATCTCTTAACTCTTAAGTGACTACTTGATTTTGAGTTCAAATTCTAAAAAAAAAAATAATGCTTTGTTTCAACTTTAGCATACTTTCTTCCTCCTTACATTAGGTTTTGAGCTCCCTTGTAACCAACAAAATAAAAATACGTGTTAACAATTGTTTAAATAATTGTGTAATTAACATGCAATATTAGTAGTAATAATAAATCTTTGTTTGGTATAGTAAGAGAGAAAGTAAAGGAAAGAAAGATGTTAATACATAAAGAATGAAATGGGGTTAGAAAGGAAAAGAGCTATTCTTTACCTTATTTAGTTTTAGCAAAGAGAAAAGAAAATAAAAGAAAAGTTAAAAATTGTTTTCATATTTTTGTTAAATAAAATAATTAGTCAAATAAAAAAAAAAAAAAAAATAACAAAACATTATTTGTCTCTTTCTTACATCTTTTTCAATTAGAGGTAGGAATAAGTCAAATGACTTATCAGAAATCTACGACCTAACTTATTTTTAACTTACATATATTTGGCTTATTTAACAAACAAGTTAGACTTAAAATTTTTAAAATGACTATTTAATTATACATGATAAAGCTTGGACTTTTAAAAAAATCTATTTAGCCTACTAAACTGATCTATTTATTTAATATTTATAAATAATTTTTACACAATTTACTAGTTATATATTAGTATCTATCTATCTATCTATCTATCTATTTATTATCTATATATCTATATATATATATATATATATATATATATATATATATATAATCTAAAAGTTCTTCCACTATAATTACCATGTGACATTCTTTTCTAAATTTTAATTTAAAAAAAATTAATTATAACATTATTTATTTGTTTTTTGAATTTTCATTTCTCCCATTTATATCTATCTTGACTTTTCAACTTTTCTAATCTTTCAAAATTTTCATTTTTTTCTTGACTTTTCATATTTATTTGATTTTTTTCATTTTTTTCACATCATTTTTCTTCATTTTTAATTGTTTTAAAAAATAAAAATTAAAGTGTAATTTTTAATAAATTAAAAAATACTTTATTTCATAAATTAATATTAAATAAAGAAAAAAAATACACATTAGTAAAATGCCCTTTAAATTATTTGTTACATCCCAACTCTAAGTAGAAATCATGGAGGTATTCTAATGTGGTCCGTAAGTGTTTTAGGCCAAGAGTCCTCTTTACAAGGTGATGCTTACTTTTTATAGAGGTCATGGAGGTGAGAAAAATGTGAACTCAACTCTTCATAAGTGATCATAAGGTAGTTACGGAATGTCCTAATAGGAGCATATCATGTGGTCATATTTTCTAACTAAATTAGTTTTAGAAACTCCGCCCATGCTAGGTGAGTTTTAATGCTTCTTTCTTTGGACTTATGCTGTATGCCCATGATAAAAGAGGTACAGTTCATAACCCCAAGTTTGGTGTGATAAAAGAGCGAACAAGCTTGATGAATCACAAATCGATCTTGTAAGCCCATAAAAAAGGATATAGTTCACTATTCTTTTACATATTTATAAAATTTATTGCCTTTTAATCTTTGTCTTGCATGTTTTAATGATAAGAATATTAGAATAATATCATAATTTTATTTAATTTCTATATATTTTATTGATAATATATTTCTATTTTTATTTGCATTTATAATATTAACATAAGATAAGTTTAAAATTTTATAAATGTATATAAAACAAAATAGTAAACAGATATCTTACTTAGTACATGATGACTTTATTAAGAGAAAAGTTGCCAAAATATAATTAAGATTGAATTAGAAAATTATTTTATAAAATTAAAAAATAAAAGATAAAGAATAATAATTATAAAGGTTTTTCATGTCTTAAGAAATTCACTTAACATGTCAAAATAAATATAATGCCCTCTTTTTAAAATTTTAATTATGTATATAAATTTAAAAGTGCATCTAAATATTGTTATAAACAAACAAAACAAAATCAAGTCATATGATTATTAAATTTTAAATATGAGACTCTTTATTATACTTTATAAAATTTTAAGTATGTTTGGATTGATTTGTTTTGCTCTTAAAAAAATTAAACCAAACATTCTCTTTAAAATATTTTAACTATAGACTTTACTTAAAATGAACTAAATTAATTCAAATATGCACTAAATATTTATTATTTAAAAAATTCATAATCATATATATTTGAGTTAAGAAAAACTCGTGCAATGTACAAGTAACATAATTAGTAATATATTTAGATAAAAAATTTATGATAAATAATTGATCAAACTCAAGTCGACACGTTATTAAACAAGTCTAAGCCTATTTAGATAAAATAAAGCCTAATTTAACTAGTTCATTTTCACTCTTAATTTCAATCCATCTAATGATAAAGGGATAGATAGTATACTTTTTAATGAGTCCCATGAAAAGTTGTTCCACCCATCTCCTTTTTTTTTCGTAAGTGTGATATCAAATAAGAGAAAGTCAACATCAAAGTATTGTAATCATTCTTTTCGTTTCTAATAAGTTATACCAAACAAAACTTAAATGAAAAGAACAATTTTATAATATTTTATAATTTAATAGTGGAATTAATAAAATTTAAATTTTGATAATTAATAATAATTGTTACAAAGTTTAGAAGTGTGTATAATTGTTTTTATTAAAACAAAGGGTAATAATGTAATTTCATATTGATAAATTTGTAATTAATTTTAATTGAGTGTAAGGAAAATTTCTACGTTTAAGAAACATAATTGGAACTTGGAAGTTGGAACCCGTAAGCAATGTCAGGGAGGCAGGGTGCATGGAAGAGATGGAACTTTTTGGAGTCAGAAAGACAAGCCTATGGTCGGCAAACATGGGCTGCCTGTGGGCCCTACAATAGGCCTTGGGTCCACCTCTGCAAACGCTCCTCTCATCCAAAGATTCAAAGAAAGCAAAAATGGAAAGTGATCAATGTAAACAAAAACCAAGAGTAAGGCCTCATTCGAGTATGGACATGGTCATCATATGATCATCTGAGGCGATGAAACGCCATTACGCCACCGACCCATGGTTGCTTGATGCTGGTGAAAAGGGGTTCTTAACTAATTGATAATAATCTTCTTAAATTAAAAAGGAGTTATCTTAAATAAGTTTAATGAATCCTTTATGTTTTTACATATAATAAAACTTGACTCCAACTTTTTTTATCTAATCATTTCTTTTAATTTTTTTAATCACCATTCATATATTCATTAACTCAATTAAATGAGAATTAAAAATAACAAATAAAAAATAATTAAAAGGGTTGATGCAAAAAAGTTAGAGTTAAATTTTGTTCTTTTGCATAATTTTTTAAAATCGTTTGAATCAGTTAGTGGAGAGCATGATCAAAGGTCCAATCTGATGTAGTCACAAAGGAAAATAAAAGAAAGAAGCATAAGAAGAGTCAATATGAGTTTTGGAGAACTTGTTCTGTTAGATACTGATTAAATTGGCTGGTTTGAAAGTTCTCAGAAGACAGGCTGCTACGCTATCATCAATAACAAGCACAACTATGTTCATAGTGCAATGTTCAACAACTATTCAATATTATTTACCCATCTGTGTTGGCTTTATATGTGGCTCCAATAAATATTTGTTAGGGATATTATGATATATAATTGCTAGTTATGAGACGGATATATAGTTAGAAAGTGGTTGAGCAGCACAGGATAAAAAAAACATGCGTAATTATTGAAATAACAAAATTACTCACCCAGCAAACAAATTGAGGTTATATTTGTACATAAGGATAAGGTCTTAACGACGGAGAGAAACACAATATTCTTTTTTTGACACGAAAGTAACACAATATTCTTGGTTATTGCGGAACGGAGATGTTATATGTACAATAATATTTAATATAATTTTTTTTGGTTACTTAGTGTATGTTTGGATACCAATTAAAAATCCGTTTACCATTCTAACGTGATTTTACAATTCTCGAATGGCTCAAATTTTTGTTTGGATAGTTGTTAGTTTTTACTGTTTTAACATACTTTTTATCTCAAACGTACTTTTGATCAAAAGCATGAATTTTATCAGTTGAAGTTCATTTTTTACTAATATTTATTTTATCAAACTCACTTTTGAGATAAAAATTATTAAATATAAATTACGTTAGTGTAAACTCACTTTTAATTAAATTTAAATTTATAAATACACTTTTAACTAAACTTAAATTTACCAACTCTAATCCAAACACACACTTACTCTTTGGTGCTTCTTTTCATCCATATTCCTTATAGATGTCTAAATTTAAAAGAAACGAAAATGCTAAAACTTTCAAAAATGTTTTCCTGAAATGGGCAAACGGCACACAAAACCATAAAAACAAGGTAAGTGGGTTTGCATCTAGGTTGCAAAACAGTATTTTTCCTGCATCCATTCCTATCGCAATTGCAATTTCTCATATGATTGGTTAATAAAGTTTCGTAACACTCTTCGTGAATAGCAATTTATGCGATGGCACTGCTATTTAAGAAATTATGGAGGTTTATTATTTTACTATATTATTTGAATAGTTAGTAATAAATCATCAATAAAAAATTTATTTCACACAAAAATTTGCATCAAGAATCATTCTCTTTAACATCGATATTTTTATAAAGGAATTCTTTTATTTCGATATGTAATTTTTTTTTAATATCATTAATAATTACCTATTTAATGACTTAATAAAAAATAAAAAATAAAACTATAAATACACCTTGTTAATTATTTAAAGATTTAAAAATAAACATAAAAAATATAAATATCTTTGTAATTCACTTTAAACACTCTTTATTATTATTTATTATATTTTAATTAAAAATAAAATACAAATTAACAGGCCTCGATATACTAGTAATAACCCGTTTGTTATATTATTTAATTTAAAATTTAAATATTTAAAAAACCATCCACACTTATCATAAATAAGCATCTTAATAAAATATATGAAACTAAAAGCAACAGAAGTAATAATTTATTCTTATTGCAATGGCAAGTGCTACTAAACGGTGGAGCGTTCATGCACTCCACCTTTTTTACTCACAAATGTTTTTTGTTTTTTATTTTATTTTTAAATTAAATTTACAAGGCACAAATTCACAAACCTTTTTGTTGAATCCAAAGGTTGAAATGCTCGAGTTCATCAGCAAATTCCTTTCCAAGTAGTTATCATACATATTTCACGCCCATATAGCACGTAAAATCTATCATTAATCTTTATTTAAATATACGACGCCATTCTCGTAAAATTAGTCAAATAATTTGAATTTAAAAGAGGGAGGTCATTAATTGAATTTTGAATTTTATCTTTAATCAATAATCATCATTATAGAAACAAGCCCCCTACAACCTACAGCCTAGATGTTAATTTTAAAGTTGAGTCAATTGAGATTGCGAAAGACAATCCTTCCTTTCAGATTATTTTTCAATCTTCATTTATTAATTTAAAACTCAATCAATCAGTTCAATTAATTAAAAAATATCTATTTAGCTTTAAAGTTAGTATTTACATTTATTTCTTTTTATATCCATATAATAATAATAATAATAATAATAAGTGTTCACAAATTTTTTTATAGTTCTTAAATTGTTAAATGAATAATTAAAAATAATAATTTTTATTGGAATTAATAATAATAATTTTAGAAAAAAATTGAATATGATAGTATAGATTATAGAACCTTGCCAATATAAATTAGATATAAGTGATAATCATGGGACCAAATTAAAATATGCACATTTTAGTGCTTAGGACATAGGATATGCTAAATTTCTAGACCACTGGCAGTTCCTTTTTCTTTTTGTCATTTTCCGTCAATAATAATAAAAAAAAATTGTGGTCTGGCAAAAGATAATCTCAATAAAACTAAGAGGATCTACCTTTTTTGTTATTGGTGTGAGACTGTGAGGAAGAAATGATTCCTGCACAATTCTAATATTTACAACCCTATACATAGACTATACAATAGTAGTCGTAGGGGTTTGCTTTCTATTAATGATCTATTAAAATTGAACGAAATTGCCCAAACTGGAAGAATTCTCTTCTGTTTAAAGGACTTGATCAGTGACAATATGAAATAAAATAAATGGTTTGCAGCTAGACATATATATTAAAAATAAAAAAGATTTATATTTTCTTTAGCACAGCAATAAGTAGTACAACAAAAATAGGAGAAACAAGAAAAAGAATATACAGCAAAACCTGATTCATTGCAATTTCTTCAACCACATCAGCTTCCAGGGGGTAGTTAGATTTATTATCTATAAATGTATCAAAATAATTCTGGTAGCCTGTGTTCTTGAAATAAAATGGAGTTCCTGTCGTCACCTTCATCATTTCCATAGCCTGCCAGAGTTTGTAAACCACCATGATTGCAAGTATTAAAAGAAATATAACACATTGCTAATAATCCTATATGCATGGGAAACATCATAGACAAAGACAGTTACAGTTCTTCTAAAATCAGGTTGCACTATTATCTAGCAAATCATTTTGCTGAAAGACCCAAAACCATGCAGACAATTATAGAACAAATTATCCACCGGAAATTACCTGAAAGCTGTACATGAACTGTCTTGCTGTCTTGCTTACTTTAGCATTTGGGTGAGATCGAAGCTTTTCATACATACTTCGGGCCTCATTGGGCCTGTCAATCATCAAAATATGTTTGGAAATATTGAATTACAAAACAGACCAATTAATAATAGGCACCTCCTCTTTCAAGTCAAGAGGCTATAATTGTCTCTAAACGAAGTCCCAGTTGTAGAAAACTCACGCGCGCGCGCACACACACACACACAATCTAAATCGTTTACTAAGACTATACGGAGACGGGGCATGTCAATAAAAACATGCAATTCATATTCACGAGATAACAAGGTCTTATGCTCAAAACTAGCTGAGTTTCAGTATACTGCAGTGACAAGGATATTATTCCTAATCAATTTTTAAAATTCAAAATCCATTGTTTTTAAAAAAAAAAAATTCCTCATAGATTGCAATTTCACCACTGTTGGAACGTCCATCTAATTGATAAAGGTGCTATTTCACTCTGAACTTGTTATATGATATCTTGTCCCTTGCATCAGGCAAAAAATATTGACAATGGCACCCTGACTGGGGCTCAATTTTGACCTCTTCAATGGCAAAGATCCCTATCTCCAGAATGAACTTAAAAAAAGCGTGAGCCACCTTAGCCAGAAGGCAACAATGCCCTAATTGGAGTTGAACTCTGGAGTCAGATCCCCGTATTCCCAATGCAACTTTTTTTTTTTTTTTGGGTTGGTGTTTTTGGGGGATACTCTTACTCCAGGTTCAATGTCATTATTTTACATCAAAAGCCTATAGAGTATACAATAACATTGGGTGATAACCCCACCAAAAAATGAAAATACATTTGTTATGTTATGGGCCTAAATTTCTGAATTGACCCTGATTATGATAGCAATTTAGGAGACAGCAAGGCAACGCAAGATAAGCCTATTTGACCCAAACACAATACAATAATATGAGTTATGACCTGTTTTCAAAACTACTTAATTGTTTATCCTTTTAAGTTAAACTAAAGACATTATACATGGGTTTGAATCAAAACACAATTGTCAACATGATCATGGCACACTGAATTAACAACATTGCATATGCATATCAGGGAGTCATTGAATTCTATGTAGAACACAAGCCGGTAGATTCCATGGGAAGTTTAGATGTCATGAAGTTTCTGAACATACCTACTGAGGGAGTCTTGACAAATTGACCACTGCAAAGCAGCTAATCCATGGAGCTCGCTCTGCACAGACATGATTAATCTCATGCATATATTCCACCAAATATGTTTTTCCCTAGTTTCCCTGCTAGAGTATATGTCATTACATTTAAAAGTTCAAAAACTAGATACTTAAGCCATGCTCAATAAAACTTAAGGTAGAAAAAAAGAAGACGGTTAAATGGCCTTTTGGTTTCAAGAAAAAAGGTTCATCTCATTCCATTGGTCCCTGTGTTCACCTTCATCAAGCATGACTTTAGTTGGCATTCAGAGAGATGATATTAGCTTCCTACTGAAAAGATAGATATGCATGTTTTTTCCACAATTGGTAAGTAGTTTAAAATTAAAACATTTACCTGGAAGGTTAGTTTATCCATAACCTTTTCATAGTAGCGCAATGCTTCCTTCAGCTTTCCTGCATCCATTAACAAGTCACCATCCTTCAATGCCTATAAAGTATAAATATTATATACAATTTAGAAAATTACAATATGCTGGGATTACTAAGCAACAGATAAACAACAAAAGAAAAGGCAAATAACAAATTAAATTAGAAAGATAACATGTGGAAGTTAAGATATAGTAGCTAATTCTCATTCTGATCACACGAAGATTATAAGTGAATCGCAGCTATAACCAATTATGAATGAATGTTTTAACCATTAATAAGAGAAGTAAAATGAGGAGAACTGGAGTTCTATTAGTAATCCAAGAACTATTAGTTTGTCCATGAAGATTAAGTCAATTCAAACCCAAAAGACACACATTTACAAATTGACATTTTGAAGTTGCTTGGTTTGCTATGGCTAGGAAAAATGGAAAAAGGAAAAATTGTATTACTTACCAAACACCGACCAACTGCATATTCACCTATTGCATGTTCCCAGCATATCTCTTTAGTATAGAAGCAACCAAACCTTGCTTAAAACGAACATTTAATACATTACACTAGTTCTATGGCTATCCAGGTGTTTAGAATAAGAAAAACAAGCAGCTTTTTTTTTTTTGTTACAACAATCAGCTTTTTTTTTTTTCCTTATATTTATGCTACTATCTGAAAATTTACGCTTTTCTACCAAGGAATGCATTTCATTCTTCCAGTGACTATATTCCAAAATAGAATTAATTTGAGTGAGTGCAAACAGAGACATTTATTTAAAATATTATTTTACACATTATTCCATATTACTACCTATGCATTATAGAAATTGGGAACTCAAATTTTATGTGTAAATTTGAGAATTCATTTCATAAATTATCTTCTTTGGTTCTCCCTTTAACAACAGCCTGTTTGCACAGTATGCTATCCCTTGGTTGGAGAGGAATGCTTTTTATTTTTAAATCAATTATGAAAACCGTTAAAAGGCTCAAAATTAAGTCAATTTCCATGATCGTTGAATGGACTTCGAGCATTTTAGCAAGAACAGATAAGTAGAATGTAAATCTATCATATTCTAAATAACCAAGTCTATGCTTTAATTTCAATAAGCCAAGAAACATGAGCAGGTTGAGCCAGCAATTTTTATTTTTTATATTTTATTTTTTGCCATTGCCATCAATTGTTAATGATACGGACAATCCATCACTATGAAATCAAAGATACCCAACAATATGCATAAAAATATTAGAAAAAGAAAACTCATGCTTAAAAGAAGGAAAGAATGGCAGCAATATTTGGGATACCACTAGATATCCTTACCTCCTCACACTCAGATTTTAGCTTTGGATCAATATTTAATCCAATTTTCTTCTTGTAGGCAGCAAGTAGCTGTTTTGTGCGTGCTTCTTTAACAGCTTGTTGTTCTTCAGTCTCTAGAACCTCTCCAGGACGTATAACTCTTCCACCACCAAACTGAAAAGGCCAAAAAAAAAAAGGTAAAAAGTGAGGGGAAATGAGAAAGGGAAATCTGAAACAAGTGTACTCTCTGTGGGAAGATAGAAAGTTGCTTCATTTGGTAAGATCAGTTTAGATTACAAATTCGGAATACCATACAGTTTTTGAAATATTGCTAGGTCTAGGAAAGACACCCCATGTAGAAACTTTTGGCTTGTAAAGTTCTGACTCATCTTCCTTAGTCTGTTGAGGTTTAGGAGGTGTTGCAGCATCAAACTTCCTTGTGTCGCCAACAATCAGCTCCACCTCAGACAAGTCACCATCAGAGAAGGAGTCCGAAATAGGAACCAGTCCCGGTGGCAATCCCCTAGTGGTCTTCTTATCAGCAAAGTCAAGCCCCACAAAATCAATCCTTGAAACTGACAGTTCTCCCTTCTTACCAACACTATTGTTATTGTCCATAACATTTTTTCCTGAAGTCCTCTCACTCCCTCCCTGCAATCCTAAAAAATTAATTCAGATACCCATTTTAGCATAAACTGCACATTGAAAGACAAATAAATACCTTCTCATCATATATTACTTAAAAACATCAATGCAAGTCCAAATTCGTCATCTGCTTAGACTCTCCAGTGAAATAAAAAATATCACATAAATTTGGTTGCCAAAGAATAACCCTGTATTTAACAAGGCCAGTGTAGCCAACTTTTTACTTCATTGGTGTTACTCTGATAACAACTCTATTCCAGTCAAAAATAATAATAACAACTCTCTTGAATCAATATTGTTTTAGTCAAATACTTAGTTTACCAATAGTATTACAATTACCTTGAGTTGTTTCACCCGTCACAACCCCTTTATTTTGCTTGTACTTTTTGGCCTTCTCCATTGCAATCTTCACAGAAACTGGCAAATCCTTTTTCCCACCATCACCAACATTTGCCTGTTTAACTGAATTATCAGCAGCGCTTTGCTCAATCCCCAAACTGGAGTTCGATTTTATGGATTCTTTATATGCTTTAGCCTTGCTAAACGCGAACTTCACAGGATCAACGGGGCCCGTTTGAGGTTCGGATGCGGTTTCTGGCGAGTTTGGGGATGTGGGTTCAGAAGATTCAGCATCGTCAGTGTTCAGAGCACAAGATAGCTTGGAAGGCTTAAACGTTGAAGCCATGCCCAGGTTTATGGAGGAAAAAAGAGCGGGTTTTGCGGGGGATAAGATGCGCAACGAAGAGAACCATGAAGCCTGTAAAGAAGCCATGAGGGAGAATCACCAGGTATATGTAACTGTATTTACACTTGCAAGGAACATAGCCATTTGGTAGAAGGAAGAAAAACAGAACTGCTTCTGTGTTCTGCTTTGGTTCTTCGGTTGTTAGATAAGGCAAATTCACATGTCACAACGCCAGCTTAGGATTTAGGAACACACATGCATCTCTCATCTCACCCACTCACTCCAATTTGGGCCCAAAACCGACACCTATTGGGTCCGGCCCGCATACATGGGCTTTTGTTATTGGTTCTTGACACTGAATCTAGCGGACCCAACAATGCAAGGTTTTTATTAGAAAAATGACAAAAAAAAACGAGAAAGAAAAAAAGCTAGGGTTTTTGCAGGCGGTGTTGATATAAAATGGAGTCTTTTTCGTCTCGTATTGTTTAGGTCTTCCACTTCCTGGTCCGAGGGTAACCCTTTGCTCGAAGCTACTGAGCTTAAACAAACTTCACAAAGGTACCATCTTTTCTAACTCCACTAATTTCCTTCACCAATTTCTCATTTCCAACCTTCGGATTTTGACCTTTGTGTAGCGTTTTATGTGATGATTTCAATCTGTATTTGATGTTTTCCCAAGATGGGCCCTGTTCTCGTCGATTAATGTGCTTTTTTTCTTTTCCGGGATTTTGAAAGTGTTTGATTTTTCGGTGCAAAAATCAATTTTTTTCATCGATTTTGTTTTTGGGTTTCTTTTTTCAGAATCTTACTTTTTTGTTTTAATTGCGAAGTGTACCGTTGTAAAGTATTGCGGATAGAATTATGATGGTTGCTTGGGATTTTTTTATGTTCCTAAAAGTGAATTGGTGATATGATAAGATTTGGAGTTACTGATTCAATTGAAGATTGTTGTGTGTCGAATTGAGAATTTTCAGTTAAGGACATTGCCTCCGAGGATGAAAAAAAAAACTTTCGTTCTTCTGAGTTGTTCCATGCGGATAAATATTGGAGACCTGAACTGAGGAGGCTGTTCTCTAGATCCTTGTGTTTTCTATATGAGATAACTTAGTCGTTCTTTCTTCGGATTGTAATATTGTATGTTGTTTTTTTATGCCGAGTGCATTTAGTATTGTTTTTCTAATGATGTAAGATGTACTCCTTTGCCTCACCATGTTTTTATCTATTCTGAAATATGGATTTAATGTAATGTACATGAAAAAGCTGAAATGGGCTTTATTTAACTTGGGTTCGGCATCCTGATATGATATGATTTAGTTGAATTCACACTGAGCCCAAGCCTAAGAGCTGAGTTCAAGGACAAGAAATGCAATCCTAGATTGACAAGAAATACTTGTTCCTGTTTTGAACTTTAGATGGGTAATTTAACATCTTTTAAAATCTAATTGTTTGGTTTTAATATTGAAATAGGAAACATCAACTTTAAACTTCTGTTATAATTTTGGATGCCAGCTTTTAAGTTTTTGTTGGCCGTACTGAAATGTCCATATGAAATGTCATCTGCTGTGCTATTGGCATTTGTGTCATGTATATTTGAATTATATAATATGGCTTGTTTATACTTTTTTTTCATGCCAAGTCAATGCACTCTTATAACTGAGTTTCACGATTGGTCTGAGTTTCATTTATTAATATCACATTCAACAGCAGATATTGATGATGGTTAATAAATAAAAATTTCATAGTACTTACCTGCAAGAGGGCCATTTTTCACAAGATTGGCAGCAATCTGGTCTTCATCAAGTGAGATGACACTGAAGTTAGCCACTGATGCTGCAATCTTTGTCCTCTCAAATTTGCAGGTCCCGCGATCAGTACCAGAATAAGGATAGTCTTCCTCTCGCATGATCCCACCAGATTTAAAGATGTATTCAAAAGCACTATTCATCAATCCACCATTGCACCCGGAGTCAAGAACCTGATTCATCTGGATCACACTGCACATAGGAATAAGGTCCAATTTGTCAAACTCCGTGCAATATATTGAAATACCCTAGGTCAATAACAATCACCAAAAAGTTCCTAAATGAAATAACCTCAGTTAATTTAATGACTGAAAACAAAAACCAGAACCCATGCCTACAGTATGAGGCTATATGCTTCATCTTCATGTGCTAAATATATATTACCTAATTTTCCAGAGCTAATCATTTTTTTTCTCAAATAAAAGAGGACACTGCTCAAGTTAAATCTGTTAGATTCACACAACAATTGCATTGCATCTTAATAAGCAGTGAGAGTATACTATCAGAAAAACAAACCAACCTCGTGATCACAATTGACGAGCTGCTGCTCGCTAAGACTGACCAAGTTCCCCGATAGCGAGGAAGTGAGCACCTTCCAAGGCCCCAGTTGTACTGAAGCTCCAACACGATCCACACGATCCCTAATCCCTCCAAACAATTGCATTAGCAAACATCATTTAATTTAATTACAATCAATAACAAATCATCCCAAAAAGTAAAAGAAAACTTGGTTCTTGGCAGGGGTATCGGCCTCGTGATCTCTCGAATCAAAATCGGTGGGAAGATCATCAGTGGCCAAAATGGGAGCCTTATTTGCATCGGAAGGCATCTTGAGGCGTCTGAGGCCTAAAACATTCTGTTGGAACTTGGAGGGTGTGAGATCTAAGAATTGAGTCACGCCGTGAACCGCGGAGGGGTCCAGGCTCTGGTGGCGTTGAGCTCGGCGCAAGTTAGCCTTGAATACCTTGAACCTGTGATCATGCACTTCCTTGGAAGAGTACGCCTTCCCGAACATGCGCTTGAACTCGGAAAAGTGGTGCTCTGCTCCCAACCGCACGTCACTGTCGCCATCGCCGTCCACCACCTGCCAGATCAACGGGTCTGTGCCGTCGTTGTCTCTAATGAGATCCGCGAGACGAAGAGGAGGGTGAACACAAGGAAGAGAATAAGAGTTCGATTTCGATTCATATTGAAAATGCGAGTGGCGAAATGCTGCACATTGCGAGTTTATATAAAGCCAAATCAACACAAAAATAACAGTCAAGGTTAAGAATGGAATCTCAATCTGCCTGCCACACTGAAACTACTACTATTGTTTGTGATGTGTCGTACTTGATAATACTCCTCCCAAGAAGCACTATCCACGATTACTTTGGAGTAAGGTAAGGTATACCCAATTACAAGTGGACAAATGGCTTGCTATTGCTTGGGTTTGTGTCTTTGTATATATGCACTATGTCATGTTTATATATAAGATAGAAAATGTTAAAGTGAGAGAATGAATAGGTCTTATTAAATTCATTTATCAAAAAAATTTATTTTTTATTTCTAATTTTTTATCTATTTTGTGTAAATATAATGTGATATATCTGGATACACACACAAAAATATATGCTTTGTGGGTGTTACAGTTAGGGTTACAGACTTGGAGTTTTTTTTGGACAGAGTTACAGACTTGGAGTTGAGTGGCAGTTAGTCAGTCGGTTGTTTGGGTTATGTTTGTGGGGGAAGGAAGAAAAGCCCAATAAGTAAGCTGCTCCTTTCCTTAATACAACAACTTTATGGAATGGGGATAAATGGGCCAAAGGAAATGGGTCCCAAATCGAGAGTCCGACGTGGTCCATTTATTCTTTTCGTTTTTGATCCAAACCAATCTCCACTAAAAGTCTGAAAATCAGTGACCACCTTATCAATAACCAGACGACGACGGCGACTGCTAGGGAGCACAAACATCATCTTTTATTGTTGTTCGATCAAGGTATAGGTATGTCATCCCTTCTTTATTTTTCTCTCTTTTCTGGTAGCTAGGGTCCTTTAATGTGTGTTTAAAAAATTGAAATAAACAGAGTAAGCTGAAATAAGCAGTTTCATCATGAGATAGCAGTTTCATCCTATTCATTAACTTTGGCCTTGTACATCTTAGGTCTAAATTTGAGTAGTTCGTGAGAAAATTACTCTCAGTCAACATAAAATCACTTATAATATTTTGCAAACAAAGAGCAATTCATTATTCATACAGAGGTTCTAAAATGTGGGTAGTGATTCTTGTTTGAAGGTAAAAAAGTTAAAAATTAAAAATAAAAAAATGTTAAAGATTTTGTTTTATATACAGCAAAATTTTAAGGTATGTCACCGTTTGTTTCCACAGAATATTTTGCAAACTATTTTTATTTTATTTTATTTTATTTATCTTTTGCCATTTGCATTGTAATCGCCCTTAAACGGCGATTTTGTTTGTGACACATATAATCGAGGATTTTTTTTGTTATTTTATGTTTAATTTTTTTTCTATATTATAACTATTTCTCCATCTCTTAATTTAATTTGTTATACTATTAATATATGGGTTGAGCAGTTCTATAACAATCATTTCTTGTTTTCTTATGACCTTGTAAATGTCAGGATCATAATTAGTGGTGTATTTTTTTCCCCTTTTACTGGACTGGAATCTATGAATATTGTGAAGTTGCACTTGTAATATGAAAAATGAAATATCTTTTCACCATGCCTTGGCTAAATTGGTTAACTAGAATCTTTGAGTTAGATTATTTCTGATAGTTTGTCTCCATTGCAGATGGAGGATAGGTTTGCTGAAGAACTTTATGCTGAAAGTTTACAAATGTCAAAATTAGAACTAAGACCGACCAGTGCCAATGGTCAAGAAAATAAGTTAAATGGTAAGATTTAGTATGGGTGAATTGGTATGTAAACTCTATTGCTGCATGCATTAAATGGTTTAGTTTAGTCTATACAAAGGGTATACTAATGATTAAAAAATATTGTCAGCTACTCAAGAAAGCATTAAGCATATATCTTGTTTTTTGGTGTGGCTTTACTGAACTCCCTTTGCACACATTATATGAAACTCTTGCTTGTAGTGACTAAAATTACAACTGACTGGTATTCCTGAGTAGAAGTCTACATTTTTTTTAAAAAATAAACAACTAAGCGTCTGTCTTTCAACATAAGGATCATACTCTGGAGTGCCAGTATTATATAAACTATTGAAATTAGTTTCTAATTTCTCTGACATAAAAGTTATTTTGTTGTGTGTAACCTTGGAGTGCAGGTGCTTTATATTAATGCATCTATGTTTTTGCTTTTCAGTCTCAGTTTTGAGGCATCTAATTGTATATTATGCTTTCAGATTGTGATGATTTGAGCCTTGATGGTTCTTTGTGGGATGGTTCTGATGACAAGTTGGATAACTCATCAGATTTGGACAGGGAGTGGCAGAGGAGGCATGACCAATTCCATACGGTATTTTGACAATTTAGAATTAATTTTCCTTATTTTAGTTTCTAATTTCTTACCTCTGTAAAGTGATTAGCTATTCATCTTCATTCTCCATCATATTTTAGATTGGGTATCGAGATGGTCTTATAGCAGGGAAGGAAGCTTCTTCTCAGGAGGGGTTCAATATCGGTTTTAAACAATCAGTCCTTGCTGGTTATAGCTGGGGTGTTGTAAGAGGTGTTACCAGGTAGGTATTCTGGGAGGGAAATGAGATAATTATGCAGTATATTTGAGTTTTAATACTGTTACTGGCTCACTAATATATTTTTTATAATTTTCTTATTGGCTATTTGCGTCCTGTGAAGTGCATTTGCTTATCTTCCAGATCAGTTAAAAGAGAAGTTGGTTGAAACACTAGAAAAAAGAAATGAATTCCAAGGGCTGTATGAATCAGTACATTCTTTGTCAACAACAGATGCCCTTAGATTGTTTAATGAAGACATCAAAGCAAAAGAAGCTTTAGAACAGAGTGAACATGTAGAGGTTAGCCCCCACACAGCAGGTTTGCAGGAGCAAACTTCACATGGCTCTCATCTGAGAAATTATCTTGAACAACTTGATTCTCTGATTCGTGAATCTCCTGCCATTGACATTCATTTACCCGAACCGAAATAGATGGTGTTACCTTGTGTGCATATCAGTTTAGCCTAGAATGATAAGAGCTTCTTGTGGAATATATCTTCCATGTGCATGATTGTAAAACTTATTATACGTTTTTGCGCAAAAGGAATGCAGGCTATTTGGTTCCCAAAACAATGATGCAAACGTTAAATTTTTATATGACTTTTTTGTGTGCTTTAGTTGTATACAAGAAATTCAAGCCTGCACAGATCAATTGATGTAATTGAGTTTTATCAAAAACATTTTTTGGTAATGAAAATAAATTTTTAATAAAAACATTTAAAGTCTTGAAGTTTTATTCGGTGTTCGGTTACCTCTTACTTCGCCTTATTTGCAGTCTCACTTATTGCACTTAAATATAGTAAGTAAATAAACTCAATGGTAGAAGCAGAATTTGTCTTGTTAGCTCTTGCTTTTCACCAAATCCACCGTATGACAATAAATAAATACATAATGTGTTAGTTGCGACTTCTGCTTAATTTAAACACAGCTGAACTCAACAAAAATGGTTGAAATGCAGTTGTAATCTGCTTTCTGTGTCATAGGTAATAAAAAATTCTGAGTGTAGTTTATTATCACATCGATTTTTCATAATTTCACATTATAATAAGGATAACTACTTTTATGAATCAATATAGAGAAATATTTAAAATAAGTTGCATTTAAATGGATTCTCTTTCTTTAAATTTATCGTTGTTTGTTCATTATTCTAGTATAATCAACGCCTAGAGCTAGATATATTACTGTGTGTTGTGGGCCGAGAAGGTTTTTATTTTTTTTTAATCTCCTATGGTTTATAATTCCCAGCTGCAAATAAGTTAAACTACCAAACACAATCTGAATAATAAAAACCTCGATATAATTATATTTTTCATTTTTCACTTGCCATAGATTCTTCCATTTGTTACAAAACCTCGAAACAGGTTTTTTTATTGGAGTTATTCATTTAACACAACCATTCAATAGTTGTATTTCTATTATTCCTGATTGTGAAAGATAAAAAGAAAAATAAAACAAAATTACATAAAGTACATATTAATTGGCTATTTTTTTTCATGATACAAACAAATAGAATAAATTAACAGATTTGGAGCATGACTGCATGAGTGCCCCTTATTATAACATAGAAGTACTAGTGCATCAAACACAACATAAGAAAGTAAACACCACAGTACTCTGTGAAGCAAAATCCACAGAGCTTAGTGGGAACCACAGAATCCCATTCTTGTGTTTCAGTTTCCTTTCAAAAGTCACACGTCCCTCCCTTAATCATGCAAGCTGAATTGTCTCCATGCTTCAGAAAGGAGATGCATAACAAGTTATTCGTTGTAATAATAAGCTTGCAGATTACTCCTGGAGATTGGCTTTCTCCCGGTTGTCTTACTCCCCTGCTTCCTTTGCAAGATATCAGCACTTCAAGTTGTTTCATCTTCACCTGTAGCTGTAGACCAACAAATAAAAGAGGAATTTCTTTTAACTGGGTTTCCATTATTCTTTATAAAACTTTTAGTTGGTTAATAAGCTTTTAAATGGTGAAAATCATTGATGATGAATGACGGTAAAGGAGAAGTCTAAAAAGAATAGTGTTTTTACCTCAGCAGCATACATCAGCTACAAGCTTGAATAGGCCTTGCATGAGCAAAGGGTGAATTGTTTCTCAAATGGGTTTCGCATTTGGGTATTGACATTACAGTTTCAAAAGCTTCAACCAGCAATGCCACCTTCATTTTCCCAGCTGGAGCAAGTTTTGTGACAGCTTGTCTGAGTGCAAAATCAAGCATCCATTCCTCTGTATTTTTTCTTTCATCCATCATTTGATGCTTCAGGTTAACCTTTTCTGGTTCTGGATCAGGAACCAAGGGCAGGAAATTTGGCTTTCGTGGGTTGATCTTTCTCATTTCATCATCATCTTGCACAGGTCTCTTGCGCCTAGTTGGCCATTTGCTTGCATTCTCCTCTTCATCACCTATGAAGCTTGTGCTCTGGAACTCATTAGCCTTAACTTGATCTTCCTCCAATAATTGCTGGTCTTGAACAACAATGGTGCTTTGGTTCTCCTGGCTAATGCTTTCATCACTATTCTCTAGGCTTGAGTTACTGTCTTTACGGCTCTCATCATCATCAACCTCGCAAGCTTCACTCATCTTGTGGCCTTCACTATTTTCATCCGTTTCTTCATCAAGTACCATTGTGGCACAACTGGCCTCATCATCCACATGTTTTTCATTTTCTCTATTATTATCTTCTGCATTTGTCAGATGCTGAAATACTTCTTCTGTTGAAGAAGATTGATCACAACTTGTGCCATTGGACAGGTAGTCAGTTTCTTGAGTCTCAATGCTTTCACTTGTGCTTTCCAGGACAGAATTAATGCCATGAAGTTGTGCTTCAAAACAGGTGCTTTCTTCTTCATTGGCTTGTTGAACTGCTTCTTCAACAAGAATGTCCGCATAATGGCTGCTAAAGATGTCATCTAACGACATCATAGCCACATCATGCGAACTCTCTGATAAGGACTCAAATTTTGAGTCAGTCTCCTCCTCTGGGAAGACAGAAACAGGAGAATCATTATCCTCTTCATGGTCGAATGCACAAAATTGTTCCTCCTTCTCCCACTCCATATCAGTAACTTGGGAATCAGAATCATCCAATTCAATATTCTCCATTTGTTCCCCATCATAGCTAACCTCACTGCTGTAGCTTCCCATACATATATCTTCATGAAACCAGCTAGGTGGGTGGTTTTCATCTGCATCTGCAGCATTTTGTTCTTGATGAAAGCTCTCCTTGGTATCTGCTTCAATTGAAACATCTTCAAAGTAGTTTTTGAAATCCTCCTCGAGATCAATCTCAGACACAGGGACCGCATCAGGCACGGTTGGAGTAACTTGCTTGACATCGACACCATCCTCTCCTGCTGCTATGCCATTCTCCTCAATAGCAGACTTGATATCTTCTTGATCATCAAGGTCTTTCACAAAGTCGAATTTTCCCATTTCATCAGCTCCTTCCTTTTGCTTAGCATAGATTTCATTAAAGAAATCCATACCAATTTCTTGTGCCAAGGGAGTGATTGTTGGATTACCCGTTTCAGCTTCATCACATGCAGGTTTTCCGCCGAAGACATTCTTCTCAATATCATAGTCCTTCTTTGTCTCAAAAGGCACCTTCAATCTTCGAGGGATCAGAGGTTCCAGCTTCATATTCTTCTGGATCTTCAAAAGAAGCCTCCTTTCTGACATGAAGCTCTTCAATGGAGGCAAAGGAGCATGACGATGGCAATTAAGAGAACAATATGTATATGGACAAACCTTCATGACTGAAGCTCCCTCAGACTCAGTACCCCCAGGATTAAGCATGAGGTATTGAGGGAACTTAGAATCTTTCAAAGTTGAAGAGCAGGTAGCTCTTTCTGGTGCATTCACATCTGCACACAGAACAGCTGTGGTGGATTTTCTAGGACAAGCTCTGGAAGGCTTGAAACTAGGAGTATTTGTTAATGTTCTCACCAAATTCAAACTTGATGATCTTGTCAAAGTTTTTGCTGGTTTTTTACTAGACACACAACTAGCTTTCTTACCATCTGAACCAGATTGAGTATTCTTAAGACTCACCGGGAAAATCTCCTTTTTGGCATCTGAACTGCTGGTGGGCTTCATGTAATTGGGTGACACGTCTGTTGTTCTCACCAAAGGATTCTTCTGCTTTTGTGGGGATGCTGCAGTAGTTGGAACATGAAGAGGTGGTGCATTTCCTGGTTGGGATAAGTTCCTCCTTGAAGGTGGTGATTGAAGAGCCTCCAAATTAGAAAGCTTAATTGACCTTGACTTCTTCATTTTCTTCTTCATATCAGTCCCTCTGCTTTTGCCATTTTGGTGCTGAGAAGAAGATGGCTTCAGGTTTGCCAAGCTCTTATCAGATTTGACATGATCAACTTGTATGCCAAGCTTGCTGGGAACCTTTCTTTGAACCATATTCAAAAGAAAACCACAAGCAGAATAAGTGGGAAGTTGGAATCAAAATTAGTTTTCCTTTCCTTTGCTTTGTGGAGTTCATGCACAAGAAGAAAATAAACCTTCTTGTGCTTTTGTTATCCTCTTGAGGAAGTTCACATTGCAAAAGGAAAGGAGGAAGGATTGAAACCCAAACAACCAGAGAGATAATCTACCCTCTTGGTT
Organism: Ormosia semicastrata; assembly: GCA_029884595.1. Taxonomy (NCBI): domain Eukaryota; kingdom Viridiplantae; phylum Streptophyta; class Magnoliopsida; order Fabales; family Fabaceae; genus Ormosia; species Ormosia semicastrata. The sequence continues at coordinate 17,894,641 of JAQQTO010000038.1, read as the reverse complement.
TTAGCTTGCTTTGTTTGCAGCAGGTTTTCTTTTTGCTTGTTCTCAATTGTTGTTTGGCATATGATGAAATTTGAATAAGGCTGATATAAGTGTTTCATGCTGTCTCGTAGTAACAGGTGGTTTAGGGACCCTTTCTGCTTGAGCATTTTTCTGACTTGAATTATTAGTATTTGTAACATGGGAATTCTACATTAGCTAGTGACTTGTTTCTTATATTTAAAGCATAAAATTGTTACTGATATGATTCCCCAACCCATCTATCTCCAAATGACTAAAATACCCTCTCTTGATTTGGATAAGGAAAACCTTGAGGCCTTTTCTAGGTGACAGATGAAGACATCATACATTGTCCACTTGCTTTGGCATACTTTTGATTAATGGCAATTAAGTTCTATTAAGGCAACCCTTTGGTTCACGAAAATAACCTCAACGGTTTTTGCTTTCCAATCAATTGCTTAATAATGGTGGTACATAAATGGATTTATAATTATTGTTATTAAAAAAAGACTTAGATTTAAATAATCTTTTTAGAAGATATGAATTATAATATAATACAATGACATCATTTGATTTATTTACCTCACTTAATAAAAAAAAATTGTTATTGTTGTTGAAAAGATAGTTAATTTATCGAATAAAATGGAATAATAACTCTACGTTACTTATGGGGAGAGCCTAATTATATCAATCTGTATTTAAAAAGATTAATCTCATATTCAAAAAGTTTAAGAATATTCTAAGAAATAAATAAATAAATAAATTTTATGCTAGCCGTCTAAAAGTCTTAGTTCATGTGACAATAAATCTCTTAACTCTTAAGAGACTACTTGATTTTGAGTTCAAATTCTAAAAAAAAATTGCTTTGTTTCAACTTTAGCATACTTTCCTCTTCCTTACATAAGGTTTAGACCTCTTTTGTAACCAACAAAATAAAAATACATGCTAACAATTGTTTAAATAATTGTGTAATTAACATGCAATATTAGTAGTAATAATAAAGATTTGTTTGGTATAGTAAGAGAGAAAGGAAAGGAAAGAAGGTACATAAAGAATGAAATGGGGTTACAAAGGAAAAGAGCTATTCTTTACCTTGTTTAGTTTTAGCAAAGAGAAAAGAAAAAAAAAGTTAAAAATTGTTCTCATATTTTTGTTAAATAAAATAATTAATCAAATCAAAAAATAAATAATAAAATAACAAAACATTGTTTGTCTTTTTCTTACATATTTTTCAATTAGAAGTAGGAATAAATCAAATGACTCATCAGAGGTCTACGGCCTAACTTATTTTTAACTTATATAGGTTTGACTTATTTTAACAAACAAGTTAAGTTTAAACTTTTTAAAATGACTATTTCATTATACATGATAAGGCTTGAATTTTTGAAAAAATCTATTTAGCCTACTAAATCGATCTATTTATTTAATATTCATAGATAATTCTTACACAATTTACTAGTTATTTTACTAGTTATATATTATCTATCTATCTATCTATCTATTATCTATTATCTATTATATATATATATATATATATAATCTAAAAGTTCTTCCAATATAATTGCCATGTGATATTTTTTTCTAAATTTTAATTTTTTAAATTTTTAATTATAACATTATTTATTTGTTTTTTGACTTTTCATTTCTCCCATTTATATCTATCTTGACTTTTCGTCTTTTCTAATCTTTCAAAATTTTCATTATTTTTTCTTAATTTTTCATATTTATTTGATTTTTTCATTTTTTACATAATTTTTCTTCATTTTTAATTGTTTTAAAAATAACAATCAAAGTGTAATTTTTAATAAATTAAAAAAACACACTTTATTTCATAAATTAATATTAAATAAATAAAAATAAAAATATACATTAGTAAAATGCCCTTTAAATTATTTGTTCCATCCCAACTTTAAGTAGAGACCATGAAAGTATTATAATGTGGTCTGTAAGTCTTTTACGGCAAGAGTCCTCTTTACAAGATGATGCTTACTTTTTATAGAGGTCATGGAGGTGAGGAAACTGTGAACTCACCTCTTCATAGGTGATCATAAGATAGTTGCAGAATGTTTCAATAAGAGCATGTCATGTGGCCATATTTTTTAACTAAATTAGTTTTAGAAACTCCACCCATGCTAAGTGAATTTTGATACTTCTTCCTTGGACTTATGTTGTAAGTCCATGATAAAAGAGGTACAATCCATAACCTCAAGCTTGATGTGATAAAAGAGCAAACAAGCTTGATGGACCATGAATCGATCTTGCAAGCTCATAAAAAAGGGTACAATCCACTATTCTTTTACATATTTATAAATTTTATTGCCTTTTAATCTTAGTCTTACATGTTTTAATGATAAGAATATTGGAATAATATAATAATTTTATTGACAATATATTTCTATTTTATTTGTATTTATAATATTAGCATAAGATGCGTTTAAGATTTTATAAATGTATATATAACATAAAATAGTAAACAGATATCTTACTTAATACATGATGACTTTATCAAGAGAAAAGTTATCAAAATATAATTAAGATTGAGTAAGAAAATTATTTTATAAAATTAAAAATAAAATATAAATAATAACAATTATAAAAGTTTTTGATGTCTTAAGAAATTCACTTAACATGTCAAAATAAATATAATGCCCTCTTTTTTAAATTTAAATTACGTATATAAATTTAAAAAGTGCATCTAAATATTGTTACAAACAAACAAAACAAAATCAAGTCATATGATTATTAAATTTTAAATATGAAACTCTTTATTATACTTTATAAAATTTTAAGTATGTTTAGATTGATTTATTTTGCTCTTAAAAAAAATTAAACCAAACGTTCTCTTTAAAATATTTTAACTATAGACTTTACTTAAAAAATGAACTAAATTAATTCAAACATGCACTAAATATTTATTATTTAAAAAACTCATAATCATATATATTTGAGTTAAGAAAAACTCGTGCAATGTACAGGTAGCATAATTAGTAATATATTTAGATGAAAAGCCTATAACGGATAATAGGTCAAACTCAAGTCAACACGTTAAAAAACAGGTCTAGGCTTATTTAGATAAAATAAAACGTAATTTAACTTAATCTATTTTTACTCCTAATTACAATCCATCTATCGATGAAGGGATTGTAAATAGTATACTTTTTAATGGGTCCCACAAAAAGTTATTCTACCCCTCTCCTTTCCATTTTTTTATAAGTGTGATACTAAATAAGAGAAAGTTAACATCAAATTATTGTAATTCTTCTTTTCCTTCCTAATAAGTTATATCAAATAAAGCTTAAATAAGTAGAACGATTTTATAATATTTTATAATTTAATAGTGGAATTAATAAAATTTAAATTTTGATAATTCATAATAATTGTTACAAAGTTTAGAAGTGTGTATAATTGTTTTTATTAAATGAACAAAGGGTAATAATATAATTTCATATTGATAAATTTGTAATTAATTTTAATTGAGTGTAAGGAAAATTTGTACGTTTAAGAAACATAATTGGAACTTCGAAGTTGGAACCCATAAGCAATGTGAGGGAGGCAGACTGCAGGGAAGAGATGGAACTTTTTGGAGTCAGAAAGACAAGCCTATGGTTGGCAAACATGGGCTGCCTGTGGGCCCCACAATGGGCCTTGGGTCCACCTCTGCAAACGCTCCACTCATCCAAAGATTAAAAGAAAGCTAAAATGGAAAGTGATCAACGTAAACAAAAACCAAGAGTAAGGCCTCATTCGGGTATGGACATGGTCATCATATGATCATCTGAGGCAATGAAACGCCATTACGCCACCGACCCATGGTTGCTTGATGCAGGTGAAAAGGGGTTCTTAACTAATTGATAATGATCTTCTTAAATTAAAAAGGAGCTATCTTAAATTAGGTCAATGAATCCTTTATGTTTTTGCATAGAGTAAAACTTGGCTCTAACTTCTTTTTTCTAATTATTCTCTCTAACTCTTTTAATTTATTTTTATGTATCCATTAACTTAATTAAATGAAGTTAAAAATAATAAATAAAGAGTAATTAAAAGGATTAAAGAGAAAAGTTTAAAGAAAAATATTAAAGCTAAATTTTGTTCTTTTGCATAGTTTCTTAAAATCGTTTGAATCTGTCAGTGGAGAGCAGGTCCAATCTGATATAGTCACAAAGGAAAATAAAAGAAAGAAGCAAAAGAAGAGTCAATATGAGTCTTGGAGAACTTGTTCTGTTAGATACTGATTAAATTGGTTGGTTTGAAAGTTCTCATAAGACAGGCTGCTACGCTATCATCAATAACAAGCACAACTATGTTCATGGTGCATTATGCAACAACTATTCTATATTATTTACCCATCTGTGTTGGCTTTATATGTGGCTCCAATAAATATTTGTTAGGGATATTATGATATATAATTGCTAGTTATGAGACGGATATATAGTTAGAAAGTGGTTGAGCAGCACAGGATAAAAAAACATACGTAATTATTGAAATAACAAAATTACTCACCCAGCAAATAAATTGAGATTGAATTTGTACATAGGGAAATGATAAGTCCTACGAAACTTTTTCGTAGAAATGACACGCGAGTACACATTCATGGGTAAGTGTATCTTGCGCTTTGTCAGGGCAGTTATATTTTGCTTAATAATATTGTAATTAGTAAAACAATGACTAACGTATATTATGTTATTCGTGGATTTTCGTACAAAATCCATTCGCGATAAATAACATCACTCTTGTACATAAGGATAAAGTCTTAAAGACCTGTTTGGTATGCTGTATTAAGTTTGATAAAATAAGTTAATACAATATATTATGATTTTATCAGTTGTTTGATACATATATTGTATTATATAAATTTATCTATTAAATTCATCTTATACATTAAAATGATGAATAATTTAATCAAATCTTGGGGGGTGAGATTAGGTATGATTAGATTTTGATGTATAAAATGTTATAAAGACTTTTCCATTATAATTTTAAACACTTCAATATTCTCAACCATTACGTATTAGGTCTTATACTATCAGGTCTTATACTATCAGACATTATATTATCATATCTTATACTATCAAGTCTTATCCTATCTTTCGTACCAAACGAGTCCCTAACGATGGAGAGAAACACAATATTCTTTTTTTGACACGAAAGAAACACAATATTCTTGGTTATTGCGGAACGGAGATGTTATATGTACAAGAATGTTTAATATAATTTTTTTGGGTTACTTACTCTTTGGTGCTTCTTTTCATCCATATTCCTTATAGATGTCTAAATTTAAAAGAAACGAAAATGCTAAAAATTTCAAAAATGTTTTCCTGAAATGGGCAAACGGCACACAAAAACATACAAACAAGGTAAGTGGGTTTGCATTTAAGTTACAAAACAGTATTTTTCCTGCATCCATTCATATCGCAGTTGCAATTTCTCACATGATTGGCAGTGCCAGATCCACGTTATAAGATATGGGATATATGCCTCCGTTGAAATTTAAATTAAATTTATATTATATGTATATATATATGTTATTTTTCTTTTATATTGTCTTATTTCTCTATTATTTACATAAATTGTTATAAAAATAATAATAACTCAATTCATCAAATTATTATTTTTCTTGTAATAGTTCTAAACTTTTGACAATTACAAGTTAACATCATTTTATTATTTTTATTTGATTTAATTTTTAAAAATTTAAAAACAACAAGAAACAGAGTTATATAATATATATTAAATGTTATCTTTTAAGATTTTATGTTTACGGTTTAAATAATATTACATACTATAAATATCATAAAGAATCATATGTATAATATATGGAAGACTTCTTATTATTTGTATTTTCAATAATAATATGTAATATTAAATATAAACGCTTGAAGATTTTTTTTAGTATGTATATTCTGCTCTCATTTATTAAAATTTCTATGTCCGTCAGTGATGAGTGGTTAATAAAGTTTCGTAACACTCTTCGTGAATAGCAATTCATGCCAGATGGCACTGCTACTTAAGAAATTATGCAGGTTTGTTATTTTACTATATTATTTGAATAGTTAATAATAAATCATCAATAAAAAAATTATTTCACACATATTTGCATCAAGAATCATTCTCTTTAACATCGATATTTTTATAAAGGGATTATTTTATTTTGATATGTAATTTTTATTTTTTTAAATATCATTATTAATTACCTATTTAATGACTTATGAAAAAAATAAAAATAAAACTATAAATACATCTTATTAATTATTTAAAGATTTAAAAATAAACATAAAAAATATAAATATCTTTTTTAATTCACTTTAAACCCTGTTTATTATTATTTATTTTATATTAATAAAAAATAAAATACAAATTAACAGGCCTCGATATACTAGTAATAACTCGTTTGTTATATTATTTAATTTAAAATTTAAATATTTAAAAAACCATCCACACTTATCATAAATAAGCATCTTAATAAAATAAATGAAACTAAAAGCAACAGAAGTAATAATTTCTTCTTATTGCAATGGCAAGTACTACTAAACGGTGGAGCGTTCATGCACTCCACCTTTTTTACTCACAAATGTTTTTTGTTATTTTTTTTTAAATTAAATTTACAAGGCACAAATTCACAAACCTTTTTGTTGAATCCAAAGGTTGAAATGCTCGAGTTCATCAGCAAATTCCTTTCCAATTAGTTATCATACATATTTCACGCCCATATAGCACGTAAAATCTATCATTAATCTTTATTTAAATATACGATGCCATTCTCGTAAAATTAGTCAAATAATTTGAATTTAAAAGAGGGAGGTTATTAATTGAATATTGAATTTTATCTTTAATCAATAATCATCATTATAGAAACAAGCCCCCTACCACCTACAGCCTAGATGTTAATTTTAAAGTTTTGAGTCAATTGTGATTGCGAAAGACAATCCCTCCTTTCAGATTATTTTTCAATCTTCATTTATTAATTTAAAACTCAATCAGTCAGTTCAATTAATTAAAAAAAATATATTTAGCTTTAAAGTTAGTATTTACATTTATTTCTTTTTATATTCATATTTAAAATAATAATAATAATAATAATAATAAGTGTTTACATTTTTTTATAGTTTTTGAATTGTTAAATGAATAATTAAAAACAGTAATTTTTTTGATTGGAATTAATAATAATAATTTTAGAAAAAATAAAAATTGAATATGATAGCATAGATTATAGAACCTTGCCAATATAAATTAGATATAAGTGATAATCATGAGACCAAATTAAAATATGCACATTTTAGTGGTTAGGACATAGGATATGCTAAATTTCTAAACCACTGACAGTTCCTTTTCCTTTTTGTCATTTTCTGTCAATAATACAATAATAATCAAATATTTTCTCACTAGGTAGGATCAACTATATGGATCAAACGATATCATTATGTTCTATCATAAACCAACTCTATTTTTCGTCAATAAAAAATATAAAATAAAAATTTGTTGTCTGGCAAAAGATAATCTCAATAAAACTAAGAGGATCTACGTACCTTTTTCGTTATAGGTGAGACTGTGAGGGAGAAATGATACCTGCACAATTCTTATATTTACAACCCTATATCTATACAATAGTAGTCGTAGGGGTTTGCTTTCTATTAATGATCTATTAAAATTGAATGAAGTTGCCCAAACTGGAAGAATTCTCTTCTGTTTAAAGGACTTGATCAGTGACAATATGAAATAAAAGAAATGGTTTCCAGCTAGACATATATATTAAAAATAAAAAACATTTATATTTTCTTTTGCACAGCAATAAGTAGTACAACAAAAATAGGAGAAACAAGAAAAAGAATATACAGCAAAACCTGATTCATTGCACTTTCTTGAACCACATCATCTTCCAGGAGGTAGTTATATTTATTTTCTATAAATGTATCAAAATAATTCTGGTAGCTTGTGTTCTTGAAATAAAATGGAGATCCTGTCGTCACCTTCATCATTTCCATAGCCTGCCAGAGTTTGTAAACCACCATGATTGCAAGTATTAAAAGAAATATAACACATTGCTAATAATCCTATATGCATGGGAAACATCATAGACAAAGACAGTTTTAGTTCTTCTAAAATCAGGTTGCACTATTATCTAGCAAATCATTTTGCTGAAAGACCCAAAACCATGCAGACAATTATAGAACAAATTATCCACCGGAAATTACCTGAAAGCTATACATGAACTGTCTTGCTTTCTTGCTTACTTTAGCATTTGGGTGAGATTGAAGCTTCTCATACATACTTCGGGCCTCATTGGGCCTGTCAATCATCAAAATATGTTTGGAAATATTGAATCACAAAACAGACCAATTAATAATAAGCACCTCCTCTGTCAAGTCAAGAGGCCATAATTGTGTCTCAGCAAGTCCCAGTTGTAGAAAACTCACACACACATTTAGAATCTAAATCGTTTACTAAGACTATAGGGATACGGGGCATGTCAATAAAAACATGCAATTCATTTTCAAGAGATAACGAGGTCTTATGCTCAAAACTAGCTGAGTTTCAGTATACTGCAGTGACAAGGATATTATTCCCAATCAATTTTTAAAATTCAAAATCCATTGTTTTTTTTTTTTTTTAAAAATTCCTCATAGATTGCAATTTCACCACTGTTGGAACGTCCATCTAATTCATTGATAAAGGTGCTATTTCACTCTGAACTTGTTATATGATATCTTGTCCCTTGCATCAGGCAAAAAATATTGACAATGGCACCCTGACTGGGGCTCAATTTTGACCTCTTCAATGGCAAAGATCCCTATCTCCAGAATGAACTTAAAAAAGTGTGAGCCACCTTAGCCAGAAGGCAACAATGCCCTAATTGGGGTTGAATTCTGGAGTCAGATCCCCGTATTCCCAATGCAACTTTTTTTGTTTTGGGTTGGTGTTTTTGGGGGATACTCTTACTACAGGTTCAATGTCATTATTTTACATCAAAAACCTAGAGTATACAATAACAATGGGTGATAACACCACCAATAAATGAAAATACATTTGTTATGTTATGGGCCTAAATTTCTGAATTGACCCTGATTATGATAGCAATTTAGGAGACAGCAAGGCAACGCTAGATAAACCCATTTGACCCAAACACAACACAATAATATGAGTTATGACTCGTTTTCAAAACTACTTAATTGTTTATCATTTTAAGTTAAACTAAAGACATTATACAGGGGTTTGAATCAAAACACAATTGTCATGTGATCACGGCACACTGAATTAACAACATTGCATATGCATATCAGGGAGTCATCGAATTCTATGTAGAACACAATCTGGTAGATTCCATGGGAAGGTTAAATATGTCATGAAGTTTCTGAACATACCTACTGAGGGAGTCTTGACAAATTGACCACTGCAAAGCAGCTAATCCATGGAGTTCGCTCTGCACAGACATGATTAATCTCATGCATATATTCCTCCAAATATGTTTTCCCCTAGTTTCCCTGCTAGAGTATATGTCATTACATTTAAAAGTTCAAAAACTAGATACTTATGCCATGCTCAATAAAACTTAAGGTAGAAAAAAAGAAGGCGGTTAAATGGCCCTTTTGGTTTCAAGAAAAAAGGTTCATCGCATTCCATTGGTCCCTGTGTTCACCTTCATCAAGCATGACTTTAGTTGGCATTCAGAGAGATGATATTAGCTTCCTACTGAAAAGATAGATATGCATTTTGTTTCCACAATTGGCAAGTAGTTTAAAATTAGAACATTTACCTGGAAGGTTATTTTATCCATAACCTTTTCATAGTAGGGCAATGCTTCCTTCAGCTTTCCCGCATTCATTAACAAGTCACCATCCTTCAATGCCTATAAAGTATAAATATTATATACAATTTAGAAAATTATATTATGCTGGGATTACTAAGCAACAGATAAACAACAAAAGAAGAGGCAAATATCAAATTAAATTAGAAAGATATCATGTGGAAGTTAAGATATAGTACCTAATTCTCATTCTGATCACATGAAGATTATAAGTGAATCACAGCTATAACCAATTATGAATGAATGTTTTAACCATTAATAATAGAAGTAAAATGAGGAGAATTGGTGTTCTATTAGGAATCCAAGAACTATTAGTGTGTCCATGAAGATTAAGTCAATTCAAACCCAAAAGACACATATTTACAAATTGACATTTTGAAGTTGCTTGATTTGCTATGGCTAGGCAAAAAGGAAAAAGGAAAAATTGTATTACTTACCAAACACAGACCAACTGCATATTCACCTATTGCATGTTCCCAGCGTATCTCTCTAGTATAGAAGCAACCAAACCTTGCTTAAAACGAACATTTAATACAATACACTAGTTCTATGGCTACCCAGGTGTTTAGAATAAGAAAAACAAGCAGCTTTTTTTTTTTGGTTACAACGATCAGCTTTTTTTTTTTTTTGCTTATATTTATGCTACTATCTGAAAATTTACGCTTTTCTACCAAGGAATGCATTTCATTCTTCCAGTGACTATATTCCAAAATAGAATTAATTTGAGTGAGTGCAAACAGAGACATTTATTTAAAATATTATTTTACACATTATTCCATATTACTACCTATGCATTATAGAAATTGGGAACTCAAATTTTAAGTGTAAATTTGAGAATTCATTTCATAAATTATCTTCTTTGGTTCTCCCTTTAACAACAGCCTGTTTGCACAGTATGCTATCCCTTGGTTGGAGAGGAATGCTTTTTATTTTTAAGTCAATTATGAAAACCGTTAAAAGGCTCAAAATTAAGTCAATTTCCATGATCGCTTAATGGACTTTGAGCATTTTAGCAAGAACAGATAAGTTGAATGTCAATCTATCATATCCTAAATACGAAGTCTATGCTTTAATTTCAATAAGCCAAGAAACATGAGCAGGTTGAGCCAGCAATTTTTATTTTTTGTTTTTTGTTTTTTGCCATTGCCATCAATTGTTAATGATACGGGACAATCCATCACTATGAAATCAAAGATATCCAACAATATGCATAAAAATATTAGAAAAAGAAAACTCATGCTTAAAAGAAGGAAAGAATGGCAGCAATATTTGGGATACCACTAGATATCCTTACCTCCTCACACTCAGATTTTAGCTTTGGATCAATATTTAATCCAATTTTCTTCTTGTAGGCAGCAAGTAGCTGTTTTGTGCGTGCTTCTTTAACAGCTTTTTGTTCTTCAGTCTCTAGAGCCTCTCCAGGACGTATAACTCTTCCACCACCAAACTGAAAAGGCCAAAAAAAAAAAGGTAAAAAATCTGTGAGGGTAAATTAAATTTAATTAAATTTAGTATTTGGAATGTTAAAAAATAAGAAACGAGAAAAATTTGGGTTAGGATTTGATTTGAAATCTGACACAAGTTTAATTTTTAAATCAATTCAAATTCTTTTTTTTAAAGTTCTAAACACAAAATTTGTTTCTACTCTCTGTGAGAAGATAGAAAGTTGCTTCATTTGGTAAGATCAGTTCAGTTTACAAATACGGTATACCATACTGTTTTTGAAATATTGCTAGGTCTAGGAAAGACTCCCCATGTAGAAACTTTTGGCTTGTAAAGTTCTGACTCATCTTCCTTAGTCTGTTGAGGTTTAGGAGGTGTTGCAGCATCAAACTTGCTTGTGTCTCCAACAATCAGCTCCACCTCAGACAAGTCACCATCAGAGAAGGAGTCCGAAATAGGAACCAGTCCCGGTGGCAATCCCCTAGTGGTCTTCTTATCAGCAAAGTCAAGCCCCACAAAATCAATCCTTGAAACTGACAGTTCTCCCTTCTTACCAACACTATTGTTATTGTCCATAACATTTTTTCCGGAAGTCCACTCACTCCCTCCCTGCAATCCTAAAAAATTAATTCAGATACCCATTTTAGCATAAACTGCACATTGAAAAACACATACATACCTTTTCATCATATATTACTTAAAAACATCAATGCAAGTCCAAATTCGTCATCTGCTTGGACTCTCCAGTGAAATAAAAAATATCACATAAATTTGGTTGCCAAAGAATAACCCTGTATTTAACAAGGCCAGTGTAGCTAACTTTTTACTTCATTGGTGTTACTCTAATAACAACTCTCTTCCAGTCAAAAATAATAATAACAACTCTCTTGAATCAATATTGTTTTAGTCAAATACTTAGTTTACCAATAGTATTACAATCACCTTGAGTTGTTTCACCCGTCACAACCCCTTTATTTTGCTTGTACTTTTTGGCCTTCTCCATTGCAATCTTCACCGAAACTGGCAAATCCTTTTTCCCACCACCAACATTTTCCTGTTTAACTGAATTATCAGCAGCGCTTTGCTCAATCCCCAAACTGGAGTTCGATTTTATGGATTCTTTATATGCTTTAGCCTTGCTAAACGCGAACTTCACAGGATCAATGGGGCCCGTTTGAGGTTCGGATGCGGTTTCTGGCGAGTTTGGGGATGTGGGTTCAGAAGATTCAGCATCGTCAGTGTTCAGAGCACAAGATAGCTTGGCAGGCTTAAACGTTGAAGCCATACCCAGGTTTATGGAGGAAAAAAGAGCGGGTTTTGCGGGGGAAATGATGCGCAACGAAGAGAACCATGAAGCCTGTAAAGAAGCCATGAGGGAGAATCACCAGGTATATGTAACAGTATTTGCACTTGCAAGGAACATAGCCATTTGGTGAAGGAAGAAAAACAGAACTGCTTCTGTGCTCTGCTTTGGTATTTCGGTTGTTAGATAAGGCAATTCACATGTCACAACTCCAGCTTAGGATTTAGGAACACACATGCATCTCTCATCTCACCCACTCGCTCCAATTTGGGCCCAAAACCGACACCTATTGGGTCCGGGCCGCATAAATGGGCTTTTGTTATTGGTTCTTGACACTGAATCTAGCGGACCCAACAATGTAAGGTTTTTATTAGAAAAATGACAAAAAAAAAAGAGAAAGAAAAAAGGCTAGGGTTTTTGCAGGCGGTGTTGATATAAAATGGAGTCTTTATCCCCTCGTATTGTTTAGGTCTTCCAGTTCCTGGTCCGAGGGTAACCCTTTACTCGAAGCTACTGAGCTTAAACAAACTTCACAAAGGTACCATCTTTTCTAACTTCACTATTTTCCTTCACCAATTTCTCATTTCCAACCTTCGGATTTTGACCTTTGTGTAGCGTTTTATGTGGTGATTTCAATCTGTATTAGATGTTTTCCCAAGATGGGCCCTGTTCTCGTCGATTAATCTGCTTTTTTTCTTTTCCGGGATTTTGAAAGTCTTTGATTTTTCGGTGCAAAAATCAATTTTTTTCATCGATTTTGTTTTTGGGTTTCTATTTTTCAGAATCCTACTTTTTTTTTTGTTTTAATTGCGAAGTGCACCGTTGTAAAGTATTGGGCATAGAATTATGATGGTTGCTTGGGATTTTTTTATGTTCCTAAAAGTGAATTGGTGATATGATAAGATTTGGAGTTACTGATTCAATTGAAGGTTGTTGTGTGTCGAATTGAGAATTTTCAGTTAAGGACATGGCCTCCGAGGATGAAAAAAAAACTTTCGTTCTTCTGAGTTGTTCCATGCGGATAAATATTGGAGACCTGAACTGAGGAGGCTGTTCTCTAGTAGATCCTTGTGTTTTCTATATGAGATAACTTAGTCGTTCTTTCTTCGGATTGTAATATTGTATGTTGTTTTTTTATGCTGAGTGCATTTAGTATTGTTTTTCTAATGATGTGAGATATACTCCTTTGCCTCACCATGTTTTTGTCTATTCTGAAATATGGATTTAAGGTAATATGCATGGAAAAGCTGAAATGGGCTTTATTTAACTTGGGTTCGGCATCCTGATATGATATGATTTAGTTGAATTCACACTGAGCCCAAGCCTAAGAGCTGAGTTCAAGGACAAGAGATGCATTCCTAGATTGACAAGAAATACTTGTTCCTGTTTTGAACTTTAGATGGGTAATTTAACATCTTTTTAAATCTAATTGTTTGGTTTTAATATTGAAATAGGAAACATCAACTTTAAACTTCTGTTATGATTTTGGATACCAGCATTTGAGTTTTTGTTGGCCGTTCTGAAATGTCCATATGAAATGTCATCTGCTGTGCTATTGGCATTTGTGTCATGTATATTTGAATTATATAATATGGCTTGTCTATACTTTTTTTTCATGCCAAGTCAATGCACTCTTATAACTGAGTTTCGTGATTGGTCTATTGTCTTCCATTTGTATCTTAAATTTCTTCTCTTTAGTTGTGTTACCATTTGTTTTGGGATCTTTATCTAGGCTTAGTTTCCTGGGATGGAATTTATTTTTTTCTTCTTTGCCTTTGCCCAGATGAATCGGGAAAAGTTGATGAAGATGGCCGGTTCAGTTCGAACTGGTGGAAAGGGTACCGTGAGAAGGTACATTCATATATGAAACTTAAATTTTCTTCCATTTTAAAGAAAGTCAGGTTTCCTAGTAATTGCCAATATCTACCAAGTAAATTTTAACATGCTTTGTTCTTCAAAATGCTTTGATACATTTGTCATGTGTCTTTGGAAGTAATACTAGCCATATATTGACGTGAATTCTTTATCTTTTTTTTTCATATTACACCCATTTTTTGGGGCATGCAGCCAATATTTTGGTTATTTCTTTTGCCCTTTTTTAATTAAACATTGGTTCTGCTGTTGCGAATCCATTGCTTCAGGAATATTTCTTTGTTTGACTCACAGAAAGCATCTGTTGAGTTGAATTTTCCCTTGATGTTTTGCCTTCTGTTTATTTTAGAAAGAAGAAGGCTGTCCACAAGACAACAACCACAGATGACAAAAGGCTTCAGAGCACCCTGAAGAGAATAGGGGTGAATGCTATCCCTGCAATTGAGGAGGTCAACATCTTTAAGGATGATGTAGTTATCCAGTTCCTAAACCCCAAAGGTAATATCAATCCATAATATTTTGAGTATTTATATTTTTTTGATATAATAGGTTATATATTTTGATTTAATGTTTAAAGTTTACTGACCATTAAGTTGTATTTTCTTTTTCAGTTCAAGCATCCATTGCTGCTAATACATGGGTTGTTAGTGGTTCTCCACAAACAAAGAGTAAGCAACTGTATTTTTTTTTTTATCACCATATGCCTTATTAACAAAATGAGCTTGTGCTATTTGCTCTAGTCTATTTTATTTGAGAAACATTGCCTACGAACATTGTGCAAAAGAGTATGTAAATGATAACTCTGGCTGCGTCAATCTTCAGGTGTTATAAGTTAGGCTTGAATGCCTTTAAGGACACCTTTGTTTAATGTGTATCACATTGGAATATCAGGAATTATGTTATATTTTGAAGTATACTATAAAGCATTGTTTCCCACAATTTCTAGACTCTGGCAGACTTACCGTAATGTGCTGGGTGCTGTTTGATTTTTAACTGATTTATGACTGGATTGGCATTAGAAGTTGACATAAAATTTTCCATTTTCAGAGTTGCAGGATATACTCCCTAGCATTATCCACCAATTAGGTATCTGCCTTCAATTTCTTTTCATAGTTTTGTATTTGGTTTTTGTTGTTCCTCCCAACATAAACATTTCGATTATTAAAATGCAGGACCAGATAACTTGGAAAACCTGAAGAAGCTAGCGGAGCAGTTTCAGAAGCAGGCTCCTGAAGCAGGTGCTGGTGCAAACACAGCATCAGAGGAGAATGATGATGACGTCCCACAGCTTGTTCCAGGGGAGACTTTTGAGACAGCTGCTGAGGAGACCAAGGCTTCTTAGAGTTTTATTGTGCTATCGTTATATATCTCCTGTGTTTTTTTAAATTTTTCTTGTCTTTCAAATTTAAGTATTTCAGGTTGTGTTCTTTTCTCCTGTCATATACTTTAAACAGTTCAAATACACTCTTAAATTACATCTGCTTTCCTTCATCTAACTCGAAGTATTACTACTTGACTGCACCTGAGTTTGCATATTGTAAGTGGATCGTTTCTCTGAGGTAGAAATCAGTTTTGTCTCTACTTTTCCACATCTGGAGGTAGAGAAATCAGTTTTTGTTTTTTTGTTCGAGGTAGTAATCAGTTTTGTTTCTCTACTTTTCATGTCGGATTTAACATAACGTTATTTTGCCCAACCAACAAGCATTACTATTCAAGTAGAGACTCGGATCCTGTAAGTAACAGGTAACAGCAGTGGATCATTGTAGATTCTCTGGTTATGCAGGAGGCCTAATGTTTTGATATTTACAATCTGCTAAACATATGCATTTCAGATAGTAACTTAGTCATCAGGTCAGTTAATTACTTGTTAACGGCGTCAATTTACCTTCTGAATGGAACAATTGTTGTTGGTTAAGGTTGTTCTAACAGTTGAAAATACTAGCCGATTACATGAGTAGTTAGTTACGAGTGGTTGGATAGCAATATTAGCCATGGTGTAAGGACATTGCCATCCAAATGGGCAAGGCTCGATATGGTTAGCAACGGTGGTACATCTATCACCATTGGACATAGCTCAATCTGTTCCGAAGACGGAAAGCATGGTGCCAAACGATTGTGAATGACATGCAATCATGCATGCAGCACAGTTTGGAATAACAATACAATGAAGAACTGCTGCACAGTTTAACTGATAACTATCAGATGCTGTATAAACAATTGGATAAAAAATAAATAAAACTCAGGACATACTCCACTAGCCCAGATTACTTGCAACCGCTCAAGCAAACAGTTTCTTCTACATATTACTTTGTTTTTCTTGTCGATTATTTCCATTTTCTTTAAGCATGTCACTTAGTCAACTAGTCTTTCTCTAGTTTTGTTGTTTATTCCAAGTTCTTGTGAAAGTTTATTTTAGCTCTTTTTCTTATTAGTGCTTGCTTTTGTATTTTTTTTTTTATGCTAGTTTGCGTAAAATTCAGTTCTCATCAATTAACTTGACAATTTCCAACAAGTTTATGGTACAAAATCTTACATCATGATACTAATTGATAAAATTAAGGGTCATCTGTTTTGAACATACATCATAAATGTAATAAACAATGGATTGTATGGCGTACAGGAGGAGCCGAGTGTAATTTTATTAGGGAGAATGACAAAAACAATCAACATGTTGAAAATATTTTCAATTTAGTACGTGTAATATGACTAACTATGTTATAAACTAATTTGACAAATAATTTATCTATAGCTAACTAATATTTTTTAATATTCTTCATTCAGATTCATGGTTAACTATAGATAAATTATCAATTGAATAAGTTTATCATATGATTAATAATATTACATGAACCAGCGGGAGGGGAACTAGGAAGACTTCTGTGGGAGTGTAAACGGTTTATATATTTAATATTTTTAGAATTTCTTTCTGTAAAACTACAAGCGTAGAACAATCTTTCATTAAGCTACCGGGGGTGAGCTAGTAGTAAGGAGTTTTGGTAATTTGCAAGAAGTAATAGATTCAAATTTATTATACCAAAAAAAATGACAAATTCCATGCAAATCAAGTTGAAAATACTGGCTGCTTTTTTTTTTCATTCTACCATTTAATTTCTCAAACTAAAGTGAAGTCTGGTGTACTATCACCAAATTTTAGTAGAAGTGACCAATCTTTCATCATCCTAACTTGTTAACCTTTGACTGCATATGATGAGAATTCCAAATAAAGTATAATTTGAGAAAACATAAGGACAAAATAATCTTTCAAATTCCAAGAACTTCCGTTTGTCGTGAGAGTTATAAGTCCCCTCGTGGACTAAGCGACAAGCAATCTCTTTACAACCACCAATCTTGGCTTTGCATGAGCCTCACTTCTAGGAATGTTTAGCGGGTTCGACTTATGAATTCGCAGATTCTAATTCAACTTAATTTATAAAATGTAGGTTGAGTTAAGTTTACAGGTTAAATCGAGTTAAAAAATACTTCAATTCATAATGTGTGCGTCAAGTAGTAGGTTGAAATACTTTCAACCCAACCTAACTCAACCCAACCCAACTCAACCCACTCATTTTAAAAAAAAAATGGTCCAGACAAAGTATGCGTTTTACTTGAAAAATGATTTTAAGGTTCGTATATATCCTCTTTGATATAGTTAGGAATAACGTTAGACCATGTAAATATATTAACAAATAGAAGCCAAAGTTGAAAGAGAAAAATGCATCAAAACCCTATCTATCTACTTCCTCTTCACTGGCCCCAGTGCAACTAGTAGTTCTCTATTTTCTGCAACTACTCTCTGCAACTAGTTCTTTGCAATGCAACCGTTCTCCCAAGCTCACAGCATTTGCACTTTGAGTCAGTGACCATTGCTTCTTCTCCCACCCGATCTCCCAACCATTCTCTGCAACTAGTCACGCCACTACACGGCCACGCGTCCCTCTTCCCTCTTGCGACTTTTTCAGTTTTTGCACCACGCAGTCCCAACAAGTAAACTTTCTTCTTCTACTCTTTTCATGTAAATCTGAAACATAAGAGGGAGTGCAGTTGCACTGCACCGTACGGGCAAGGAAGCTATAAGAGGCAAAGCGGACAGCAAAGCTATGGGTACGAGCAGAGTGGGGAGGCGATGAATGTAATATTGATGGAGAAGAAGAAGAGTAAGTTTGGAGTGTAAGATTGCACTTGCTAAAATGATTATCATTGATGAACTTCTATTTAAATTTGTTGAAAATAAAGGCTTTAAAAGTTTTGCTCAAGTTATGCAATCTCAATTCCAAATTCCTTCTAGACAAACTGTTGGTAGAGATCTTATGCAATTGTATGTGTTTTAGACTAATTTATTATTTGAGTTATGATTAACTTTGTTTAATTTATTCTAAACTTAATAAGGCTTGTTAGTTATTAGTTTGTTATACATTTATTGATTTATGATATTTAATTTATTTGAGGTTTATGCTATTAATTTGTTAGGTTTTATATTTCGACTTTTTTTTTCAAGCATTTAAAAAAAAAAATACATCAAACTCACGGATTCGACCCAACCAAACTCATTCTTAAGCTAGTCAGGTTGGGTCGGATTGAGCGAAAAAATCTCTTTGACTCAACTCAACCCAACTCAACTTACTACTCTAATGAGCAAGTCAAGTTCAAAATCACTGTTGAACCCACCCAATTCAACTAATGCACACCCCTACTCACTTCGGAATGAATATAAGTTGTTATGAGTGGATGCCTTGCTAGCTAGACAAGATTATTGGGATAATATGAGAACCGTACAAGTTGTTGCCCACAAAAAGACAAAGCATTTGTTCTCTTTTCTTAAGTTTTTCTCAACGATCTTCCACTAGAAATTGCCGAACATATTCGTATTCTGCATCGAGAAAATTTTAAAAGTAAATTTTATTTTAATCACAAGTGGTTCGGACCCAAACGTTCCCAAGTTAATATCATAATTGACTTTTGGATAATGATATTTTTCACATCTTATATTACATCATTCATATATTTTTTTAATATTAATTTAAGTTTACTTCACTAATACTATTTTGTGTTAACACTTTCATCACTATTTGAAATGAAGTTACTAACACGTTTAAAAAATTAACACATAATATTAAATTAGGAATAAGATAAAACATAAGTTACGATCTATCAAAAAAAATATGTAGAAGATGTTGAGAGTAGCAGTATGCTTCACTTTTGGTACGAGTCTAGCTATAAGGTTGTTTCGGGAGTTAAAAGAGGGCTCAATTCTTATGTAATTACTGCAAAAATGTAGTGAGAAATAAAATAAAATAAGTGGATATCATAATCTAAAATTAACGGAACATACTGATTCTTTTTCCATTACATTCATAAAATGATTGCAGGATATCTAAATCCGTTAAAAGGATGTTCTTACGAATTTCAAACCTGTAATGTTAGCGAATAGCGATCAACAAGTTATTGTCACTAATGACAACGAGTTAGCGACAGACATTTTTACTTCTCTTAGCCTAACTTTCATTTTCCGTTAAGTGCTCATAAAAATTAAACTTCATTGATTGGTCCTTTTTGTTTTCATTCTCTTGTAAGGGGCAGACAGTTTTAATTCTCTAAGCATGAATTTTATTGTTCCCTGGATGAATATATGGGACTATAGTACTTTCGTTTTATAGGCTAATAACAACAATAGAAAAATGTTGTATTTACAAAGTTTCTTCAAATACAAAAGTCACTATTCATAGTAGATAAAAAAAAAAGAAAGAAAGAAGAGTTATAAGGGGAGTGGTGTTTTAACTTTCCTGTGTTCAAAAATCTTCCTATACATATCAAATCAAGAGGCTTCTTTTGAAATGGAGGTGTTTTAACTTTGAATCTCCTTTTTCTTAAAAAGTATTGGTGAATAATATGGATGTCATCAATGAACAAATATTGTCACACAAGATTGGTATTACTTTACGCTTCACGCTTACATATTCGAATTTAGTTTCTTTTGTGTCTTTAAGACATAAAGTATTTTATAATAAAAAAGTAAAAATGTATATTTAGTAGATATTTTTTTTTCAATTTTTTTTTATTTTAAATAAAATAAAATATCGTATATATTCATTGAAAAAGCTCGTGCACTGGCTATGTACGTTTTTGTGCCAATAGACTTGTCTTTTACCCTATGTGTTCATAATGGTGGAAACATCTCTGAAGTAAAATGTGAATCAAGTTCACCTCTGGCAGTTGAACGCCACAGACCAATAACAACATCGCATTAGCACTTCCATACTAACATCCATGATTCACATATCAGAATTTATGTATTCCATAAAGATAGTGCTCCACAATCTTTGGACTTTGGAAAATGAGAAATTTATATTTTATTCTAGATGTTCTTCCATATGGTATCGCACAATAAGGATGTAGATTCATTTACTTATAGCAACCTCAATCGTGAAAAAAATGTTAGAAGGTGATGTATCACATATTCTAGATGTGCAGTTATAGGTTCTGTACTTTGGCATAGAAGAAATAGTATACTAGTCACAAATATTTTATAAATAATAATTATCTTCTACAAAATTTCTAAAAACACAATCGGGAAAAACCCTTCAATTACTTGACATCAATGCAAAATTCAAACCTGTTATTTTACATTTGATAGTAATACACATCTGATTTGTTGTTTAACTCCCTCACAAGCTACAGATGATCAAAGTTATTTGCACAGTTTCTTCTGTATTTATTTACAAAGAAGTGAATCTTTGATCAGCTAAAAGCACATATACGTTATCTAGAGATTAATTAGGTTGAGAGTAGTAGATTGAGGAGGATTGGTGAGCATATGGACGACTTCCCTCATGGTAGGCCTGGCGGGCGCCATTTCTTTAACACACATCATAGCTATGTTGAACATATGGATGACACTTGTCAACGGGTACCCAGTGAGCCTGGGGTCCACCACGGCTAGCACTGATGCTGCATCTGACGGCTTAGAGAGTTCTAATGTGGTTTTCTTGACCCATCCAACGATGTCCACCCCATCTCCGAACTCACCCACTGGCTTTCTTCCTACTATCAGCTCCAACAGCACTACGCCAAAGCTATACACATCGCTTTTCTCATCCACTTTCATCATGTAAGCATACTCTGCTTAACCATTCAACACGTCCATTAGAAACAAATCACTGAACAAGTCCAATTTCTAAGACATAACCTTGCCATGCATCCAAAGTAAATGGGACTTATATATTAGTGGTGGTGTTTGAAATTTATATAATCAAATTATTTCTCATATCTTTCTTAAATATGCTTAAACCAACTTTATATTAATAATATGATTATTTCATATTAAAAATTAAAGGATGAAAATATCAATCAATCAAACAAAAATATTTTCATTAATGATTGACCTCAATTATTTATTTGACTTGTCATATTATATGCACATAAAACTCAATAAATAAGTTCATGTAAATGATTACCTAATATTTATAGAAATGTGACAAATTTTTTCACAGTTTTGAGACTTAATTACCTATTCTAAATCACTTGTGTAATTACATTATTTCTGCAGGTGCAATTTTAAAAAAAAAAGACTTTTTCAAATCAAACATTTACTAATTACTATATATATATATATATGATCTAACAGTAAACAATAACCGTGGCTTGATCTGCCTAAAAAATTCCTACGGCTTTTTTAGTGAGCCCATTAGCAACTCTTTATGATCCAGAAATGGAGAAAAAGTAAATGAATGGAACCTGGAGCAATGTAGCCGTAGGAGCCAACGACAAAGGACATGGACTGAGAGGCTCCAGGGTCCTGCAAGAACTTGGCAAGACCAAAATCCGCCACATGCGCCTCAAAGTCCCCATCCAGCAATATATTATTGCATTTGACGTCCCTATGAATGATGAGAGGCGAACAATCATGGTGCAAATAGCACAGCCCCTTAGCTGCCTCCACCGCGATCCTGTACCTCATCTCCCACGTCAAATGCCCGCCCTTCGCCCCATGCAGCCACTCTCCCAAGCTCCCATTCGGCATGTACTCATACAGCAACAAGTTCGTGTCCTTGTTTGAAACGTACCCCAACAAACGCATAATGTTCCTGTGCCTGATCCTCCCCAGCGTCTTTATCTCCGCCTTGAACCCGTAATCGTGTTTTCCACTTCCTTGCCCTACCAAACGCTTGATCGCTACGTCGGTTCCGTTTGGCATGGACCCGCGGTACACGATTCCCGCTCCTCCTTTCCCTATGATGTTCTCCTCCTTCAAGCACTCCACCACGTCTTCAGCCTTGAAGTCCAGCCTTTGGAACGCGGTGAGTTTCCATGCCATTGCTCTGTGAAGCTCTCTCTTCCTCATCATGTACACCGTTACCAGCACCAGCAGCACCGCGGTGGCCAGTGCAATCACAATGATAATTATCTTCGTGGATCTGGAACTACGGCTTTTGTGCAAGTTGTCGTCTGGGTACACCAGGGAAGGGCAAGAGCGCTGGTGTGAGGAACATAGGTTAGGGTTCCCAGCAAACGACCTGTCGTTGAAGGCCAGGAACTGACCCCCCGTGGGGACTCTCCCAATGAAGTTGTTGTTGGAGAGATCAAGGGTGGTGAGGCTCGTCATGAATCGAATCTCATCAGGGATTGGCCCCGAGATATGGTTCCCTGACAGATTCAAAATGCTCAAGTCCTTCAAGTTCTTGATTCCGTTCGGAACCTCGCCGACAAGCATGTTCCGGCTCAGATCAACGGCACTTAACGAGACACAACGAGTCATTGCCGTTGGGATTTGTCCGGTGAGGTTGTTGCCGCTTATGTTGATCTTTGTCAATACTGGTAAATCAAACACTTCCCCGGGGATTTCGCCAACGAATTGATTTGCGTCAAGCCACAAAGTCTGCAAACTTCTCAGGTTTTTCAACGCCGGTGGAATTTTCCCTGTGAACAGGTTATTGGAAAGCGTGAGAATCCCGAGAGAATCGCCGGAAATCTCGGAAGGCAGTTCACCGGTGAAATGGTTATTTCCAAGCTCGATGATGGTGACAGAAGGTAGTTTGAAAATCCCAGGCGGAACCGGTCCGTCCAGGAAGTTATTGGCGACTCGGATCTTGAGGAGAGACTTGCAATTGCCGATTTCCTCGGGGATTGGACCGTTGAAGGAGTTATCAGTGACGATAAACGTTTGCAACCTCCCTCCTTTGCACAAATCCTTTGGGATCAAACCGGTGAGGTGGTTATTTGTGACGTCGAAGAACTTGAGCTTCCCGTTTTGGCCCAGGTTCGGGGGCAGCACATAGGAGAAGTTGTTCTCCCAAACCTGAAGCACTTCGAGGTTGGGAAGTTCGCCGATGAATTCGGGGATGGAGCCACGGAGCTTGTTCTGGAAGAAACTTATGAGAGTGAGGTTTGTGAGGTGAGAGAAGGTCAACGGAATCTCTCCGGTGAGCTCGTTGATGGAGAGGTCCAGCGACTTGAGGCTGCTCATGGCGGAGAGCTGCGGCGGAATGGTGCCGCTGAGGTTATTAATTTGCAAGAACAAAGTATGCAAGTTCGTCAAAGAGCTCAAGCTCGGTGGAATCTCACCGCTCAAGTTGCAGCTAGACATGTCGAGCAGTTGCAGCGATTGAATCAAACCTAGCTCTTCAGGAATTCCACCTTCGTAAGCATTGTTGTACCCTAAATACAGTTCCTTCAAAGTTTTCAACCGAGCCAAAGTCTTTGGAATCTTACCGGATAGACAGTTGGTGCTTAAGCCCAAATGCTCCAAGCTCTGAAACTCTGAGTAACTCTTTGGTATCTCGCCAGTGAAATAGTTCCCAGCGAGGCTAAGGAACTTGAGATTCTTCAGTTTAACCATTTCCTCAGGGAGGGATCCCGTGAAGTTGTTGTCGTAGGCATCTAGGACCTCGAGTTGGGTCATGCGGAGAGTGATTTCACCTGGGAAGTGACCAACGAAGACGTTGTGGGAGATGTTGAGGAGCTTGAGGGAAGTGAGGTTGGCGAGTTCCTTTGGGAGCTGGCCGGTGAGGTTGTTCTGGGCGATGGTGAGGTTCTCCAGCTTGCCCAATTGTCCGATCTCTGCCGGAAGGGAGCCGAACAGTGGAACCAACGACACGTTCAGAGAAATCACTCGCAGGTTTTGGTCGCATTTCACGCCTGAGAATGAACAGTGTGCGGAAAGAGAGGTGGAAAACTTCCAGTCTTCCAGTGCATCGCCTTTGGCTCTCGGTCCCTTCATGGATTCCTTCAGCTTTAGCAGCGCATCGAGGTCGCTCAATGAAGAGCACACAGTTACGTGGAGCCAAATGAAGGAAACACACAACAGGATATAACACACTGCGGTTCTCATGTCTCTATTGGTTTGCAATCGCTCTGTTGCTTGCTCTGATATACCCGTAGGCTGTAGCTAGATATGCATTCGGTGTCCTTAAATTGGCACCACACAGCACATGCAGTACTCTATTTATACATGCGGACTCATTTATTAAAAAAGTGTAAATAGAAATAAAATTTATTAAATAGATGTAATTCAAAAGATAATTGTTAATTATTAAAATAGTACAAAAATGAATAATAAATAATAATAAGTCGATCATAATTGAGAGTCATGATTTATATGTAATTATTATTATTTTTAATTTTTAAAGATAAGTAATTGGTACGAATCATGACTTACTAATTGTAAAAAAAAAAAAATTTATTACAATACAACAAAGTTGTCTCTTCCAATCACAATTTATTTTTTTTATTACAGTCATAATTGTTTTTATTTATTGAAGTCGTGGCTGAAGTATCAATGTATTAAGTTTTTCCAACCATCATCCACTAACTTTTGTGAAACATGAAGTATAATTCAACTTCAAGAAAATTGTATACCAACGAAAATTTCTAATGCTGATATTGATTCCAATGGTGGTAGAGGTGGCAAAACGGATTGTCTCATTCTGCTTTCAACTCGTCAAAATACGAGACGAGATGTGTTGACTTGTTTCAAAAAATGGATTAGAAGAGTCAATTCATCTCGTTTTAAGATGAGTTGACGGGTTAGTCCGTCTAAAGAAAGAAATGAGAGAACTATTTGTCTAAAAAAATGTATACAAAAAGAAATCATAAAAAAAATTACAACTTGTAGAGACTAAAAAAACAAAAACAAAATAAAATTAGAATTATATTCATAAAAATATCACAAATAAATAAATTCTTATAGCACTTAAAAGAGAGAGAAAAAAAAAGAACCTAACGAGCCAACTCGAATCCGACTCGCTTAACCCGCAATGGGTTATATGTGTTGAAAAATAAAAATGAGTTCAATCCTTAAACTCAATTTATCAAAAAATAATGAATTAATGAGTTAATCTAACGAGTTGAACTTATTTTGATAACTCTACATGGTGGTGGTCCTACAAGTTACTAGTTATGAGAATTGTTAGATTGGTAGTCAGGTATTGTCTATCGTATATATTTCATTTAATAATTTACATGTTTAAAGTTATTATTTAGATATAAATATATTTTTAACGTGACTCAAACAATCTTATACTCATTTATCGTTAAATGGAATGTTTATAGTGGACATTGCCTTCTTCACTTAATAATTTCTTTATAAATTGGATAGTCAGTAGACCGGAGCAGGATTGTTATTTGCATTCTACTAAATTGATTGATGAACTTATCTGATTGGTTGACATTTGATGGCGTACAATGTAATATCCTTGCCATTTGTTGTAAAGTCCACTCGTAGACTTAGCTTTTGTGAAGACAAATATGCAATCTCTTTATAACCATTAAAGGAGGATTAAGCTTTCCATGAGCCTCACTTTGGAATAAAACAAAAGTTGTTTTACGTGTTTCACAAAAAAAATTTAAAAAAAAAAGTTGTTTTACGTGGAAGCCTTGCAACTATTCTTTGGTATATTACTGGGATAGTTTCAGAACCGAATAGTTATTGCCCATGAAAAGGCAAAGCATCTATTCTCTGTTTTTAAGTTTTTTCAACGATCATCCACTAGATATTGCAGAATCGTATTCTATATGTGATTAAAGGGTATTATGCTCAATAAAATTTTAAAGAAAATTACTTTTATCGCAAGTGGTTCTGTCCCAAACATTTCTGAGTTAAATATAATTTACTTTTTTGGTGATTTGAGAAGAGAATGAAACAAACGCCAACATACACGAATGATAGAGGTTATTAGGTACACTTGGTGTAAGACATTATTCATACAATATATCATTAGTTGTGAGTTACACGAGTTATGTAAATCGTCATTATTTTCTATTTTTAACTATAATAATGTTTTTAATTTTAATATTATTAATATACAGATTATAGAAAATAATTAATAGTGATTTGCATAACTGATACAACACATACTCAGTAATATAATATAAAGGAAATTAATGTCTTACATTGAGTGTCAAGAATCTCTCTACACGAATATTGCTAGCTAAAAGAAAGTAAAGACAAGGTTTTTCTTTTCATGTTTTTTCAAAGGCTTAAAAAAGTGTTACAAGGTCAAGATTCTCACAGAGCAATACTTCTAGAATGGATTCATGCTATTCGTTCAACAATTCTTTCATAGTTTTGGAAATTGGAAGCCACTTATAAATGGATGTGTGGTACATGCTTCTAAAAAATATTGTTCAATGTTGTCATTTGTCAACCCTCGTAATGATAGTTCACAACGAGTTAGTGTCCGTGAGATGCCCATAAAAATCTTCTATTATTGGCCCTTCTGTTTTCTTTGTCTTACATGGCAGACAGTGTATTCTCCAAGCCTAACTTCAATATTTCGCTAGATGGATAGCAGGGATGAATGTAGAAAAAGTTTAGTAATGGGGTAAAAAAATATTGATCACATTATTAAATATATATCACGGCATGTATCAATAAAAAGATTTGAAGTAGTAATATTTGTATTTTATATATTAATTTTAGCTATTTTGTTCTTTTATATAATAATAATATTTTTTTCTTTTAACAAGAGATTTTTAACAAGTGTATTATACTTAATAATTAAAATTTTATTTTAAAACTAATCTAATGATATAAATTTAATTTACTTTATCAATATTATATTTACATATTGTATTTATTAAAATAATTAGATCTTAAAGTCATACTTACATAAAAAAAATGAAGATTTTAGTTTTATTATTTTGTTTCATTATATATGAAAGCTTTATGAAAAGAGTGGAAAAAGAATTATAAAATAAATATTGAAATTAAATGTATCACAGAAAATAGATGTCCTTTATTTCATGACTCATAAGTAAACTAAAATATTTATATAGATAGATTTTAAAAAGAAAAAAATAAAACTCAGAGTAAGAAAAGTTAGTGAGTATATGATATATATAGAGGTTAAAAAATAGATTAAAAAATGAGCTAAAATTATATAGTTAATATATAATACACCTATTTTTATTTTGTAATAAATGTGGCTATTGGTATCTTTTTTTTTAACAATAAAAAAAAAGGCAGAGGGGAGGGGCCAGAGTCCATGCTCTCCCCCTAGATATGTCCTTGATGTAAGGATGACAAAATCTCTTTACATTTGAGGATATCTGTGGAGACTATCCCATTTTGGAGACCTAAAAAAAAATTTCTTACAGGAATAGGGACAAGGATAAAAATCACTATGAGACAGATGCGGAAACGAGAACGGGGACGAGGATCTTATCTCCAGTCCTATGGGATCCTCGTCCCCGAAAAATTATTAAATTATCATTATTAATTATATCATATATATGTATTATTACTTGTGTTTCTTTTAATAATTTTCATTTATATTATTTTTATATTAATTTAAACTTAAAAAATAAAATATACTAATTAAGTAATAACTTGTTATTTTAATTTGTTAATATTGTTAACTTAAATTAAAATTATTTACAACTTTATATATTTTTTTAATTTTTTCTAAATTTTTAAAATAATATTAGGGTCTCCACGAGTTTCTGCCTCTTCATAAGGAATGGGTACATGAAATTTTTTTCCTGAGACAAGAATCGGAGGTGGAGAATAAGAAAAATTGGGGAGGCGAGGAACGGGGAGATACTCCCAGCTCCTGTCTCGTGCGGGGTATCATCTCTACTCTAACGGATAGGTTGTGTTTGGAATGAATTAAAATGGGAAATGATTTGATTTGAATTGAATTGATTTAGAAATCAAATTTTATGTTTGGAACTTTAAAAACAAAATAGGAATTGAATTGATTTAGAAATCAAATTTTGTGTTTGAAATTCATTAAAATGAGAATTGATTTGATTTGATTTTATTATTTTACATTTTAACCCTTATGAGAGGTGATTAGAAATAATTATTAAGGGTAAAATAGTCTATTCATTTCAAATCAAATCAAATCTTACCAAATCTTATCAAATTTGATGGAATTTCTAAAACAAAAAGATTGAAATCCATGGGATTTTAGAAATTAAATTATTTCTTATATTTTAATATTCTAAATATAATATTTAATTAAATTTGATTTACAAATCAAATCATTTCTTATTATTTTACATTCCAAACACACTAATAGAGAATGATATTTGGATAGCACAATGTTTATACATTGCTTATTTAAAAAATAAAAATCAGAGAGATAATATATTAGAATGTATAAGAATAGAAAATATACGTGAGAGAAATAATGGATGCGGGAGTACAGTACATTCTAATTAACGTAATAACAAGTTGACAGCCAATACATGATGTTTTCAAAGCTCGAAAATGGTTACTTACATATATAAATATTTATAGAGTTTTATTTAGATTTTTCTCCGTACAAATCAATTAATATTTTATAAAAATCCAATAATTAAGTGTTTTTTTATATTCTTTTCGTGTTTAAATGAGAAATTCATCCATGTGCCAAGTCTAAATACAATAATGACGCTGTTGAACGCTCGCACTTATAAGTGCTTGACCTTCAACAGTGTTATATAGTTTTTTTTTTATTTTAATTTTTCAATCAAAACACCCATATCTCCATACAAAACTATTAATCTAAAGACTAACATTCGAGAGTTTGTGAGGTAGAGTGTTATATAGTTTTTTTATTATTTTAATTTTTCAATCAAAACACACATATCTCTATACAAAACTATTAATCTAAAGACTAACATTCGAGAGTTTGTGAGCTAGAGTGTTTTCTAGCAAACTCCCAATAATAATTACAGAAAGATCGTGCACTAGCTAGCTACGTTTTATCTAATAATAAGCTTGACTCGTGCACTATGTTGACGTGGTGGAAACACTTTTATATAAAGTGTGGATCATGTTCATTCTGGCAGTTGACCATTATAGACCAACTAATAGCATAATATGAGCACTATGTCATTAGATTAATTAACATGCACGATTCATATGATCAAAATTCAAAACCCAGTTGCAAGTTGCTTACATTACCTGCTTCCTTGTGGGTGAAATCTTCCATGTACCAAGTCTAAATACATAATAATTATAGAAAGATCGTGCACTAGCTAACTATGTTTTCTCTACTTATGTTGACATGGTGGAAATACCTCTCAAGTGTGGATCTTGTTCATTCCGGCAGTTGACCATTATAGACCACTAATAGCATAACGTTAGCACCCAGTAATTAGACTAATTAACATGCGTTATTCATATTATCAAAATTTAAAACTCAAGTTGCAAGTTGCTTACATTAATACCTGCTTCCTTGCGGGTGCTATATGAACGATTGCATCATCTTATAAGTAAAGGTATCTGAAATTTTTGTGTATATAAATTAACTTTTAAAACATGTAAAAGTATGTTAATAGAAATGTATATTTTTAACACCATTCATACACCTTAATAGATATTAAAAATTAATTTGTATGAATAAAGTGTGAAGTTTACACCCAAAATTATCTCGTGATAAAGATCAAAAGAATGTGCTTCACGCTTAATCTCGGAGAAAAGAAAAAACAAAAGATTATGTCCAGTCAATCATAATTAGCCTATTCGTCTTGGGTCCCAGATAAAACTAAACCAAATAAAATAATTTTTTTTACGATAATATAAATTAATTTATATTTAAATTTTGGTACATGTAAAATAATATAAGCTTTATTCCAATGATATTTTTTTAGTACATAAAATGTTAGTTAAGGATAAGTTATTCAAACAACATTAGTTAGGCATAAGTGATATGTTTGAGATTTTGAAGGTAAGGGTGAAAAATAGAAGAATTGAATAGTTATTGAACTAAATCATAATGAATGGATTAAAAACAAAACATTTACTCATTTATGATGCTAAAAAGTATTAAAAAACTAAATTCATTTATGATCCATTTAATAAATAATTATTCAACTTATGTATTAATTATTTTTTATAGATGGATATCCGTTAAAGTTATACTATAGTTTTGAAATATATTTTATTTTTTCTCTTACTATATGCTTACCTCTCACATTTTTTCTCTCTGTAGAATTTTAAAATGAAAAGTAGGGGAAAAAGAAAAGAAGAAGAGATAGAGAACCATTAATCTTTTTCAAGAAACTAAATGAAAGTAAAGCTCCATGTTTTTCTACAAAATAAACCAGAAAAATATGGGAATAAATTGTGTCATGGTGGATGAGATCGGTGATGTTAGAGAAGCGGTTATCGAAGTTGGAGAAGACCAGGACGATGTCTTAGCGAACCTCTTTGGGGGTGTTGAGACTCTTGAGGATCTGCTACGGCGTCGTGAGCATACGGTGCTCTCTGCCGCAGCCGCCGCCATTTCTTCCCGCAACGGCAATTCCTTTTGAGGAAAAAATGATTCAACGTGAGGGGGAATCAATTAATTAGGGTATCAGCTGAAGAATGGAAGTGAAAAATGGAAAGATGCTAAAGTGAGAATTCTTTTGAGACAAGCAAGATTTTTTGTTTTTGGTTGGACTATTATCGGAGGTGAATTAGAGAGTGACAATGGCGATAGCAACATGAGTTCAGAAGCTTCTACCATGGTGGCCATGCAAACACGCTGACTTTGCGTTTGCTGGTCTGGTCAGTGGTCTCTGACTTGCATTTTTCTGTTTTGGAGTGTTGGACTTGGATCCATCACCCATCCATTTCATGAATTGGATCCAATCCATTAAAAATCATTACATTATTGAATGGGTTGGATTGCATTTATGTATAGTTATGGATAACGAATCCATGGATCATTTTACCAGTTCTACTTGAAGTACAGGGAGAGATCCACCTAGGGAATTGCCTCTAGGGTATTCATTCAAGAAATTTCTCCTTGTCATAGGCCCTTGAATGACTCACAAGCAAGATTATTGACCAAGAGAAATTTTAAATCTATATTGCAAAGCCTTATCTAAAACTCTTAAATCAGTTAAGCCAACTTGCATCTTATTATATAACTTATCAGAACATGATAAGACTGAAAATATAGTATAAGAAGCTAAACATTATTTTTACTTCTTTTGATATAAAATCATTTTCATCTTTTGTTGGTACAAACATTTTTTTTTCATTTTATTCTTACCATCTCATTGACACTAAACCTACCACCACTACTTCCATTGCTAGCACCATCGTTTCACTAACCAAGTAACCATACTACTCCTACCACCATTGTTTTGGATTTTTGTAGAGGAAGAAAGTCATTTTCGTTAAGTAAATATTTATTTATATAGTTGTACGCAAATCAACTATTATAATGAATGGTATAAGAGTTTATAAAATTCTTATTTAATTCAGCTTTACATATCTTTTTATACTATTTATTTCTATTATATCCGATGCACCAATTAATGTATTAAATACTTAAAGAGGATGGATGGTTTTTTTCAGAAAGTAGAAATCGAATCACTTTATTGGGCTTTCAATGGACGAAGCAATACTAATCGATCCTAGCTTTAATGCATGCTTAAAACATACTCTTTTTGTCCACTTTTTTTGTTCATTTAAGATTTTTGAATATTATCAGTCTATTTAAAAAATTAAAGAGTATTTATTAGATTTTTTTCAACTTTATTCTCATCATTTATGGAGTGAGAGAAGGAGAGAGAATCTAAGATTAGTAAAGATAGAGGAGGAAAGAGAAAATATTAATTAAGTGAGAGAAAATATAATTTAATCATGTTAAATAACATTTTTTATCATTTAGTGTTCTGGACCGGATCATTGGTCCATAGACCTAGAACAACTCGACCCGTTAAGTTGACACTCAGACGTACAACGCGTATAAAGTAACCTAAACGTTAGGCATAACGACATGAACAAATCTTGACCATATTCTATATAAGCAGGAGAAGAAGGACAAAGGGTAACAGATTCCACGATCCTGTCTCTACGATCGTGTCTCTACGATCTCAAGTAACAGCATTTGACACGCACTGAATGGTCAAACATCACATACTTTAAAAATGCTCATATAAATACAGTAAGTAGGGGAGAAAATGTATGTCTTAATTTTATTATATACTATCCTCCTTGTATATAGCTACTGCCTTAAGCGTCGGAATACTTTTTATGGATATCCACCCCCTCGTTCCACTATTGCTGTTGTTGCATCTTGGAGAAATCCACCATCTCTTACTTCTCTAAGTAATCCTCAAAATTCAATTCTGAACATTTAACATATTTAACAACTTTCTTAATATGTGTACGTTAACCTTAACGAACAGATAAAAGTAAACAAAGAGAGTAGTATTGTTTGATAAAGGCAAGCTCTTGAACTAAAAAAAATGATGATATTCATTGAATTTTGTATCCTAATTAAGGACTAATTATGATTAAGATCACTAAATTGATTAGAGTGGACTCTAGCTAATATATAATGCGATGCTTACACAGCTGTAGCTATTTTTTTTGGTTAACTGTAGGCCCAGCCCAGGTGTACCTTTTTTGTTTTGGGGACAGAAGCTGTACCTTTCATAATGTGGTTGCATATTCTTATGGGCTAGAAGAGATACAAGAGTAGGCCAGAGGCCCGAACCAGGCACTAAGAGCAAGCAGCGAATAGGCCACACAAAACGGGTTACATGTCTGTAAAAAAAAATGCGACAGACTAAAGGTTTTTTTTTTTTTTCTTTTATTGGATAACAGCAACATACTATAGTTAAATTATCGGATTCATTCAGACCAAAAAAAAAAAAACAGCGGATTCATTAATTTCTAATCATGAGTTATTCTTGGATAAGAACTTTTTATCATAATCACTTAAATTAATATTTAATATATATAAAAATATTATTGGTCATAATAAAATTCACATGTTTCAAAAGAATTTTTTTACACATGTTAAATGTTGATTTGAAGAAGTGTCTAGGTTAAGAAATTCCTATTCAAGAATTTTCCTTCTCATCATATACACATTGGCAAAGAAATACTTAGTTAAGAACTTTTTATCTTAAATACTTAAATCAACATTTAACAAGTGTAAATTACGTTAAAAATTATATATTTTTTAAAATTACAAGCTATTTTTATAAATTTATCTCATTTAAATTATTTATAAAATTAATTTTTATTTGATTGTGAGAATACAACGGTCATATAATTCTTTTATAAAAATTAATTTTTTAAAATTTAAAATTACATGCTCATCTTAAAAGATTGATATTGCTTAACACATTGACTACCATTTATGAGTAAAATATACATATCTTTAAAAACATAATTTTACACACCAAGTATTAATTTGAGTGTGTTAGGTGTGAAGTTTCTACCTAATAATTTATCCGGCAATATTTAATGTGCACTCGTAAAACGCAGTGCACTGGTGCTCCATATAATCTGAGTTGTTAACTAAGAAGACTCTTACATTAATGGTTACAAATGATCACCCATAACCTATTGATTAGGTTATTAATTGAAAGTTTGTATTTACAACATTGCTGCTAGGATTATGGATTGGATGGAAGGGCATATGTAATCTAAATCTCACGATTGTGACAAAAGTGGGGTTTGAACTAGGGGTAGTATTTATTGTCATTCTTTTTCAATTTTTTTTTTTTTCATTTTTCTAAATTGCGCCAGGTAGACGAAGTTGTCAAGTTGATGTCACCAGAGTCGAGGTGGTGGGTGAAGTGGAGGTCCGATGGGGAGATGGGCGGGTCGGGTCGGGGAGTCAGATCGGATTCTGCGGGTGGCTAACTAACTCCGGATTCTCAAGTTCCCCCGTGGGTTTGACGTACAATACCTGCTCTGAAATCTACGAATGCGTTATTTCCAAGTGCCAGGTTCTTCATGGCGGGTACGCCTAACCATCTGTCTGTTTCCGTTGATTCGTTTTACATTTTCTTTTCTTTTCTTTTTTCGTGGTTTTCTGAGTAACCAAACACTAACAGGTATTTGGCGGCGTCGTGGCTCTCAAGCCCTCATGTTCTTACTTACATCAATCTTTTTTTTTTGGTACTCATACATTCATTCATGCGACTGATTCTTGGCTGTGAATTCTACTTTCTAAAACTTTATCTATTAAATTATATTTTTATTATTGGTGATTGGGATTGGTGTGGGTTTATAGTTTAATTGTTCTATGAATATGCTGGGTTTGAGATATTATATGGGTGTGGTTCAGGTGTTTGATACAATGGGCCTGTGGATGCTTACAACTTACTCGACGATTTGTCAGTTTCAAGTTTTGATCTTTGGTTCTATGTTGATTTTTTTTTTGGGGGGGGGGGGGGGGGGTTAAAGAGCTGAAGAAGCATGTGGCAAAGCATCAGCAAGGTGATGCATAGGCCATTTTTTATTATTTTACTCACTGTAACATTGCTGCTATATTCTTGCTCTTAGCTTTCTTTTTAAATCCTTTTCTTATTGGTTTTTTTTTTTTTGTGGGTGGTTATGGCTAGCTCTTAGAGTGGCATTCTGCCATGTCTCTTTATTTTTTGTACAGTGTTGGATAGAAGATTAAGGCTGGAAGATAAGCACAAATGTTGCCTAAAAAGATAGTAATACAGAATGATAACAATTAATGAGTTTGGTCTAATGTTTTAATCCTAATGGAGCAAAGTTAATTGGGTTGCTTTTACAGCTTAAAATTGTTCATGTAAGTGAAATAAATGAAGTGGACCAATTATAATGCACTATGTGGTTTAGTTTTTTATAAGATTAATTTGTCTTTTATTCTTGTAGGATACTACTACTACTTTATGTGTAGTAATTATAAGACATTGTGTGGCTACATAGCTGTGGTAAATGATTCAGCTCCACCTATTTGATCTGATATTTGAATCCTATGCAATATTAATTTATTTCAAACCTTTGATCGTGAGTTTTTGTGAAAGCAATTTGCACTTTTATCTTTTGATACCCAAAATATTTAACTTTGTTTCAAAATTACCGCACTTTGATAATATATGCATTGCTGCAAATCTGCACAGTCCTACTGCTCTGAAACAAGCATGTTGTGTTTAAAAAAATCATAGCATGGTTTGAGTGTATCTCCTATTCTGCTCCTAAGAGGTTTGTTTTTCACTCCTTTATTTTCTATTAGGTGTATGGATGCTGTTTTTGACCTGTCAGTCGAATGAATATATTTCGATGTTTTCTTCCATTCACCAATTATATTGTCTTTGAATTCAAATCCTTCACTCTATCGTAAATGGCCAGGAAGAAGATCAGAGAGTACCACTCCTTATGGAGCACCTCAAACGACTCGCTTCCATTGACCTTGACATTTGATTAGATCAGGTTGGAAATTCTAACCGCACCTCACCACCACTTCATTCAAAAACTATATTGAATTCTAGTCGATGCTTTAATTATCCACATATTAGGTGCAAAATCATTCCAACAAGCTATTGAGTTTCAAATTTTGAGCTTCTTTTCACCCTTTTGAGTTTTAACTTTTAACCATATAGGGTAAGACCCTTCCATTCTACTGTCCCTCTCCCTTTGCTGCAACTTTGTTTATCTGCCATTCCAGTAACGTAAGTTTCTATCACTCATTGTCTATCCTTCTTTTTTTTTTTTTCCATCTCTTCTCAATAATTTTTTTGGGTGCTAGTGAAAGTGAAATGAGGTGTAGAAGGGTTGAATTGGACATGGATGAGCGCTGTGGATGCTGTGGGAATTCGATCCCAACATTAATGGTGTTGATAGCATCGTTGAAGGTCATTGGACTGAGGTGCCATTCTGAGAACGTGAAGTTCCTCAAGTGGAAGAAGGAGGAAAAAAAAAATTGCTTGGGAATTGGTAACTCCCTTTTCTGTGTATAATTTGAACCCTTTGATCGTAGTCAGTCACTAGTAACTTCTTTTATTTTTTTTTCTATTTTTTTACTTAAAAAATGCAGTTTGAAATATCAATTTAGCTTCTTTTTGTTTGATAGTCTCTAATTTTTAGATTCTATTTCTTGCTTCCTTTTTAAAAATTTTAGTGTTCATTGTCTCAATGACACAGCATTATTGATGATGGTTATTGTTTGAAGAAATTTCAGTTGTTCCTCGTGCCATGGTTTGTAGAATAAGCGAGAAAAAATGGTGGTGATTGGAAACAAATGTCAGTTTGCTCATGGTGTTACAGTATAATCTGTTTGCCTTTCCCTATTTTGAGAGGCAATTACTTGAAAATTATTGCTTAATAGTGAATTTAGATGTACCTACAGGTGAAATTTTGTGAATTTTTATTGTTTGAAAGGCAAGTTGGTATAACTTTATCTTCAGGTAAAGATCAAAATTTTTGTTAACTAGCAAAGAGAATCCCTTCAACTAAAACACAACCATGTCAAATTTTAGTCAATTTATTTTTTTTCCATGTCAATTTCTTTGAAGTTTGTAAGTTTGTTCATGTGAAAATTTCTTATCTTGGATGTTTCCCTCTATAAATGTTCGTACTTTTTTTGCCCCGCATAATAGTTGCAATCATCTCATTTAATATGATACCATCATTTATGCAAAGGCAGCAAAGGAAGAAAAAAATTTACTATTTTCATCCAATATATAGCTGTGCAGTTCGAGAGTATTTATGGTCAAGAGATGTGGAGCAAAACCTAAATTTAACTTGCTGGTGAAGATATGTTCTATAAACATTATGCTTAGTGTTTATCAAATCACTTAAGCATTTTGATTCTGACTTTTAAATTTAGAAATAAGAAAATCTACAAGCATTACTATCAACGCTTCTGAACAAGCAATCAATGTAAATATTTATTTAAGGTGAGATGTGTCTTAAGTGTAAATAAATTGGCTACAGTTGCTAAAAAATAAATCAAAGAATTTAAGTTATATATACTAATAACCCTTTTATATGAGAATAACAAATCTCAAGTACTATCACCTTAAAAGCTATTGATCTTGATAACTTGATATTATAGTTATCTGTCATTATAATAAACTGTCATTATGAGAATAACAATCCTTTTAATGATTGATTTTGAGTAAACTGTCATTATAGTTTTGTGGTATTTTTTTTTTTTCATGTACTTTAACTTCTTATAACTTACCTACTATGGCATGATATTCAAACTTTACTCTCTTTTTTTTTGTAATTTTGTATGTAGATGACTGTTGTTCAAGGTTGCGAAGTTTGTAAGAATTATATATATTGGTTAAAGTCTTTAAAAGATACAGCATTAGCTGATTTTTTAAAGATATTTAAAGTATTAATTTGTAAGTTCATCATGTTGATAGGAACTGTCAATATTTTACATCCTTATAGAAGCTGAAGTTTATGGAAGATTAAGGAGAGAAACAGAGAAGATAGATTTGTAACTTTTGTGTAACTTTAATAATGTTCATATAGAGATTTTAAGTAGGGATTTACATCTCATGAAAGTGAAAATTTTACCTAAATATATGATAAAAATAATTAAAATAAATTATAATTATAACTTTAATTAATTAATTGTATTCAAATATATCTGTTTTGTAATATTTTAATTACTGCATTTCACTAAATGAAAACAATACATGAAAATGTAATCTAAATTTTACAGGGTGAATGTTTACAAGAATCGTGCTATACAGCCCAGTTTTTCAGAGCTAGAACTGCTCGGACGTAGTTATAACCAACCATTCTTTTATTTTGATTAAATTAAAAAATTAAAAAAATACAAATTTAACTTTTAAATAAAATGATCCGAAATATCCTGTGACATTCCATTTGGGCCACCAAGCTTTTTCCAAATAAAATTAATTAAATTTCATTTGTTATAGGCACAATAAATTAATTAAATATATTTATTTTTTAGTTATTTTTAGTAATATTTTTAATAATTTTATAAATTAAAGATTTTATTACCATGAGCATTGCATGGGTCCAATCCACAATTTTTTTTTGGCACATGTACAATCCACAATTTTTATGAAGCCGAATAGATCACTTAGTATTTTTGACATATCATGTGTTTTTGACATTATAAAATTTCAAATTTTTTTATTATTGTACTCTTAATAATTATATGATAAATTTAATATATACATATTAAATAAATACAACTACAACAATCCATATTTTTAACTAACAAATAGTGAATAATTTAATTAAAATCTTTTTCATTATAAATTAAAACTATATACGCACAAATAGAAATACTAGTATTATATATCAATTATAAAATAATTAACTTTATAACATAATTATTTATATAATTATATAGTATCCAATAATCAAGTATAATTCACGTAAATAAAAAGTATAATTATATGGATGCGTCAATGTTATCAGTCTTATTGAATATCTTCATATCTATTGTTATCAAAGGGATAGATTTGGTTTTCAATCTTAAACTTCATTATAAAGTTGCTTTTGTTCATTAAGTGGAAACCATGGGATGAAATGAACATAATTCTTCTTCTAAGTTCACTCTCTTTGCTTATCTCCGCCATCTGGGTCAACCTACTGTGAAGCTCCAATTCAAAGGGTATGAACATCAGCTATGTGATAATATAATGTTCATAAAAATTTATTCAAGTCGTCAAATCTAACACCCAGTTATAGCCAATTATGTGAACTTTATAGCAAGTATAACATTACTATATAGCAATTACTGTTCAATTCACATACCACGTGCAATTCAAAAGGTCAGCATTTTATCGCACTCTCTCTTATCAAATGTTCATTACAACTGGGTATTAGATTAAGTATCATATGAGTTCATTCTTTTTTAGAATTAATAATAGGCAAGTAAGCAACTTAAGTTTGAATAAATACATTTTCTATATGATAGAGAGTTTGGAGAACGGAGAATGTGGTTGAGCGAATGTGTTAAAAAATAGTCTTCTTAAAAAGGTGAAGTATTGTTTGAAATCAGGTTAAAATGTAAAGAATCACCTTCAATTATAGGTAAATTTTTTAAATCCCCATATGATTAAAAACTCAACACCTTAATTCCTTCAATTTACTAAATTAGGCTTTTTGCACATATACATAAAAGGTTAAATTTATACTACTTTGTACAATTTATGAAATTTATGAAGTTGTTGAAATTTAAACCAAAGGAAGTTGAGTTTTTTAAAGTTAACCTATAGCTAAAAGGAGGCTCCTTACATTTTAGTTTTGATTTATGCTTTTAACAGCGCTTTAAATCGTAATGCTAATTTCTCTGTTTTTTTGTTTTAAAACGAAAAGGAAATAATGAAGAATATGAATATGAAATCTTTTACTGTTACATGCCAATACTATATAATTATTGCAACATAATACTTGAAAGAAAAATGAGATAAAAGGTATCTGAATATACAACATTTAAAAATTTATTGAAAATTGTATTAGTGACATATTTCAAGGTAATATAAAGCACATATTTTTTTTGTACCATATCATGACTAATATATCATAACTAAGGTATTGATACAGTAAAGCACATCATATGTTAGGCATTTTAAATTTAACTACGGTATGATATATATTAGGCATGCGGCAATGATATAGTAAAGTAGATAACCAAGGTAAATATATCTATCATATCCTATTTATATGCATCTCAGCAAGGG
Organism: Ormosia semicastrata; assembly: GCA_029884595.1. Lineage (NCBI taxonomy): Eukaryota > Viridiplantae > Streptophyta > Magnoliopsida > Fabales > Fabaceae > Ormosia > Ormosia semicastrata. The sequence continues at coordinate 17,854,358 of JAQQTO010000038.1, read as the reverse complement.
TTATGATATATACATATATGACACTTGTCATGTATTCAAATAAACTTTCAAAGACTTTTAAGTTTTGATTTAATAACTTTTAAGTATAATCACCTTGAAATTAAAATTTAAAAAAAATAAAAAAATGTGCCTATCTAAATTAGGAATTCCAAAACATTGAATCTTCCTGATTCAAACTCATTAATTTTTATTAATATATCAAATCTAAATAAGAAAAGACATATTTTTAACACAATGTTGGTCAAACTTTAGTGAAATCCTAACCAAATAACTTATCAAATATAAGATCCTAAAAATATAGAAAGATCCCTAAAATAAAGTATAAAGTATAATCTCTAAATTACACAACACAAGAATAACATAACTATTATAAAATCCCTAAAAATAAGATAAGATCCAATATATATATATATATATGAAAGATAAGATAAAAGAAGATAACACAATTATATATTCCTAAAATAACATAAATAAAAATATCATAAATTATATAAAAGATAAGATAAAAGAAGATAACACAATTTTATATCCCTAAAATAACATAAATAAAAATATCATAAATTATCCTAATCTAGCTGCATTAGAAAAAAATTCTCTACCGAATTTACCTTTTCCAAACTTCTAATGAACAAGACGACACTTGCAACTTAGTGCCACCTTGGTTCAATCCAGCAACTATGAAGTTGTTCTCTTGCACAATGAAAATTCACCACTTCATCCTTGTTATCGAATGTGTGGTACTTGTTTGTTTCCAATGAATAAAACACAATGCTTTGGCCACAGAATCTGGGAAAGTAGATTTTGTTTTTCATTACAGGAATTTTTGCCACGGCAGAAAATGAAGTGTGACCAACAAAAAGCATATGATTTCCCAGACTTTCAACTTTGATCCATGTCATAGTAGATTCATTTAACTTGAAAACTTGAACCCATTTTCCAAAAGAACCCTCAAACACTGACAAGAGATTGCCATCGCATTCCACAAGAAAACTATTATAATAACCCGTGCATGGAGCTTGAGGCTCGGCAAGGATTTCCCAGCTTATGCTTTCTTGTACTTCCAAGATTCCCAAGTATCCATTGTGGCTTAAATAATAGAATGCTCCTCTGTAAAACGTAGGGCTAATGTTACAAAGAGGCAAGTTAGAATCTTCAAAATTGAATCTTTCCCATTCTTCTTCCCCAAAGCGAGTAATGTATGTATTCATATTTGGCAAGTCCCAAGATTTTATAGACTCAACAACCACACATTTAGGAGAAGGTGGGGGATGTGAAAAGCCAACACATTTGGTATTCCTGAATTGAGAAGGTCCATGTGCAAGTGGTAGCACTTCTTTTGTAAAGGGATTGAAGAAGAATGTCAGATAATCGTTTGTTGCCAATAGTAGCCAACCATCTTTTGAGGAGCAAATTACACAATCTGCTAGTGCTAGGAGGACTTCAGGCAAATTGACGCTATATTTGTACTTAAGACCATGCTTTGGATGCACAAAAGTTAAGACGCCGTCTTTTTGAAAGCATACAAATAATGGAGATAGTGAAAGATCATCAAACCTTGACATTGACATTGCAGAGCATGATCTCCATTGAATTGGTGGTGCTCCTGAACGAAACAGCCTGTTGGTAGCTCGAAAACTTAAATAATCAAATAGATTCAGACGTTTTGCAATCACTTCGGCCATGTCAAGAGGTAATGCAGGTGCATTAGTAGTTCTATCCCCCATCTCCATGATTGCAACACTGCTTTCTTTTCCTCTAAGGTGTGCTTTTCCCATTTCTTCTTTATTGGTTTTAAGTTCAGTTCTGAGTGAACCATTCATCCTAAACAAAACAACATGAGTACAAATCATTTTGCAATATTAAAACGAACATACACAAATTCAAAATAATCAAGATTTTAGAGAAGCTCATCATGATTTTTTTACAAACTCGTGAAATCTAGACATGGGGCCATACTAGTTTTGTTTGTTTTTTAAATCTTTGCAGCATTAAAATAAATAAATTATATTACCTTAGATCTGGCATCAACCATATTGGACGAGACCGCTTTTCTGGTAAATTTGAGAAAGGGTGTGAAACCATAGGACTCTTGTCCTCAATGTTGTAGATGTACATAAAATTGTTGTTGTTGCGTTGCGTGGGGAAATAGATGCGACCCCCTTCAGTTTCTGGATTGATTGCCTGACAAGCAAAGGAACTGTATGTGGATAGAAAGAATACTCTATCCTTGGTGCTTTCCACCTTTTCCCATATCATTTGAGAAAAATCTAATCTATGAACAAAGATACCAATGACCATATTTTGTTGATTCCACGTTTCCAGCGTTTCAATATGAAATAGTTTGTTCTTGGATTCTAACAAGAACGATCTGTCGGAAGCTTGAGATGGTGGGCTTTCTGGCACGAAAACATGTGTGGACTTCATTTTAAGGCCATCCGGTCCAAGTTTCTCAATTTCTACTAGAAGATGTTCAAACACGGACTGTGCATATAAGCGACCATTGCAGTAAACTGGGTTAAAAAGATAGGTTTTCTCAAGCCAGGAGTTTTCTTTACCATTCAGCTCCAGGGCTAAAATCCTCAATAGGGATCCTCGTGATAATCGATCAACTTCAGTCCATTGCTTATCTCCGAGTTGGAAGTAGAATATTGAAGTAGTTCCAAATACAATTAGCAAGCAAACTTTATCAACTGCAGTTGGGGAGGATGATAAAACGCAACCACGAATGCCATTGTGTTCAAGGGGTGGGAGACTGATTCTTTGGAGGTTACATGGGTTCCAAAGAAGTAGTTGGCTAGCATTTGCAATTCTCTTTGAGAGAAGAAGATACCAACCATGTTGTAAAGCCCATAGATATCTGCTTTGCCCCGCTCTAGAATACTTGTTGAGTAGGTTTTAATTTTGGTGGGGTCTGAATCTGATAGGGTGCAAAACGTTTGATTCTTTCCGCCTTTGCCATGGAAATAAACAAGCCAAGGGTAGGGTTGGGGAGGAGGAAGCCTCTCTCTTGCAATATCTTCTTCCATGTGGGCTTTTTGTCTCTGCAAGATGCAAATTGAAATTAACACAAGCACCTCATTGCAATTGCACTGAATTTGTATTTGTCACGAACCTTTTTGTTATCACATATTGCAGTTTTTGTTTATTTTTATTTCCAGAGAGAGATTTGGTCCAACCATATGATGTTTAATTCATATTCATACTAATTAATAAAAGGGAAAAATTTTGATTCTGGACAAAATTGAATGAGGAGGGAGTTCCCTGATTGATTGTATTCAACGCAGAAATAGAGCAATCGGGAAAGAAGACAAGTACAAAGCTCAAAGTATTAGAAACAAAGCAAGCAGAGTAAGAATGAAGAGAAAACGTTGAATATTGGAAGAATTGTAGAAGAATAAGGTCGAAAGAGCGTACCAGAAAGACGGCAGATCTACGGTGAGGACAGTGTGAGAGAGCGAGCAATGGAGACCGAATGTCCCCAAGAGTAATTTCTCGGCCAATCAGTGCAATGGTTTTATATATATGAGATGAGATAGGTGCCCTTCTGCCATTGGATTTGTCTGTCGTAATTAGATTTGATCCACGAGGGGATGTAATCAGCCTTACATGAGGAAGTAAATCTTGCAGCATGAATGCATGATCATGTCAAAATAAAAGGAAGAATCTTGCAGCGTGATTGGTTTTTTTTTTTCGGTATCAATAATTAGAGGAAGAATCTTTTTGCAGGATCTTCTACTCTAAAACTGCAGAAATTCTTGAAATTCTCTTTACTATTTACTCACCAGGAAATCTCTTTAGAATATGAAACCTTGAACAGTTCAACTGTTACTAGAGCAGTGCTCAACCCATCAGGCATTACACAACGTTTGATATGGTTAGATAGGACTCAAAGTTGGGAGATTATATCTACTCATCCCATGGACCAGTAATGAATATTATGCCTATTGTGGTGCTAATTCTAACTGTGATACTAATAACTATCCAATATGTGAATGGTTGGATGGTTTCATGCCCAAATTTCAAGCAAAATGGAATTCATCAGATTGGTCTAGTGGGTGTGCTCGAATGAAAAATTTGAGTTGTCAGAATGTAGATGGCTTTCTGAAGTACACAGGAATGAAGTTGCCAGACACGTCTTCTTCTTCCTGGTTTGACAAGAGCAAGAGCCTTGATGAATGTTAGACATTATGTTTGCAAAACCGCTCTTGCACAGCATATGCATATTTGGATATTACAGGTGGTAGGAGTGGCTGCTTGATTTGGTTTGGTGACATTTTGGACTCGAGAAAACACACCGACCAAGGACAAGATATCTACATACGAGTGGTGGTTGCTTCAGAGCTAGGTGTTTTCATTTACCATTCCATCTCTTGCTTTGCTTTGCCATTTCAAACATAGCATAAATTATAATTTTCAGCATTTAGTTGACCTTCTACAATCAAAAGCCATATTTGATGATGGAACCTTAAAGACAGATTTGGGATGATTTTTTATTTTTAAAAATCATCCTTTTTATTAGTAGAAAGTAGAACATGGAAAGAGCAGGGATGTTGTCCTGGTTAACATAATGCTCAAGACAATCAGAAGGATGTGCTTATTGGAATTTTACTGTGCTCCAACTCCAATATATAATCAACTCCTGTCTTGTCGGAATTGTGACAGCAATAAATTCTGTTTTTAAGATACCTCTGCTATGTAGTGGAACATTTAGTTACAGTAAGCTTCCAAATTGAATGTTTTTTCCTGTTCTTTTTTTCCTGAGCCGCAAGCTTCTAGCTGCGCTTGTCTATTGACTACCAATTATTTTACTCCACAGATCATGGAAGGAACAAGAGGAACTTTAATATCAAGAGGCTTGCAGGGATTCAAGCAGGAATTGTTGCATTCATCATAGGCATAACAATCCTTGGATTGGTCACATCCACATGTATACAGAGGAAGAAGAATGAGAAGCCAGTGTCTTTATGATAAAGAATTATAAATACTTATTGAAATGAAAAGAAGTATTCTTCAAATCTGAACTATGATTTTTATTCCTTCTATTTTCCTTTTCTTTATTTTCATTAGAACTACTAATAAATTGTTAAATATACACTATCCATATATCTTACCATTTCAGGAATTATAAAAATAATCCACTGGAAGGACAAGAGAGGGGACGAAGACATTGATTTGGCAACAATATTTGATTTTTCAACCATCTCTAATGCCACAAATCACTTTTCAGAAAGTAACAAATTAGGAGAAGGTGGCTTTGGACCACTATACAAGGTAGTGACTGAAATTTAATCGGCAAATCCTTCGTTGCCAAGGCTTTTTTACCTAAGTTCCAAATTTTCCCAAATTATTGCTAGGGCATATTGGCAGATGGGCAAGAGATTGCAGTTAAGAGGCTTTCTAACACTACCGGATAAGGAACTGAGGAGTTCAAAAATGAAGTCATGTTGATGGCAAGATTTCAGCACCGCAATCTTGTAAAACTTATTGTTTGTTCTATTCATCAAGATGAAAAGTTGTTGATCTATGAATTCATGCGCAATAGAAGCTTGGATTGCTTTACTTTTGGTTTGAGATTTTACACCACTCAATTTATTCATCATTACTTCATTTTTGCCGTAGTGTAGTTTTGCCAGGCTATCTAAAAATGTAAAATTTGTTGGATTCGAATCGAAGCAAATTAGTAGATTGGAATAAGTGCTACTAAATTATTAATGGGATTGTTCGAGAGCTTCTTTATCTTCACCAAGATTCTAGACTAAGAATGATCCAAAGAGATCTTAAAGCTAGTAACATTCTTCTTGATAATGAAATAAACCCAAAGATATTTTGGTTTGGCTAGAACATTTTGAGGAGATCAAGTTGAGGCCAAAACAAAGAGAGTGATGGGAACATAGTAAGTATTTCCTCGACTTCTTTTTGGTTTTAGTATGTTGCAACTCCTTTTAACGTCTTTCTTTTTTCTTTTTCGTTTTACTTCAATATTGTTTTGCAGTGGTTATATGCCTCCTGAGTATGCTGTGCATGGATCTTTTTCGATCAAATCTGATGTCTTTAGCTTTGGTGTAATTATACTTGAGATAATTATTGGGAGCAAGAACCGAGGATTTTGTGACCCTCACCATCATCTTAATCTTCTTAGTCATATCAGCTTGAAATATATCTTTCTTTCAAAACTATATCTTGATGTATTGTTTTTGGCTGCGTCTCATCAAATAACTTTGCTGTGTATTGAACTCAATAGAACACTTAGGATATGCTTGTTTAAAATGGTGAAAGACAATGAGGTAGAACTTGAGTAAAAATTGAACTCACTTGCTTATGGCTTTCTTATCATTTCAGGCATGGAGACTATGGATTGAAGAAAGACCACTAGAGCTAATAGATGATTTATTAGATGATTCAGTTACCCCATCCGAAATATTGCGATATATTCATGGGGTCTATTATGTGTACAACAGAGACCAGAAAATAGGCCTAACATGTCATCAGTGGTTTTAATGTTGAATGGTGAAAAAGCACTCCCTAAGCCAAGCCAGCCTGCATTCTAAACTGGAAAAGATAATCCAATTTTGGTGCAATCTTCAAGCAATTGTGAAAGGTGTTCATCAAATGAAATGTCCGTCTCATTATTAGAGGCTAGATAGAATACCAATTACCAACTGTGCTTATGGTTCTACATCGATGAAATACTCAATATATGTGGCCAAACTTAGTAGGCACCAAGTTTTCAAATGACAGGCATAAAATGTAATTCAGTGATCAGTGGGAATCGTTTCTCTGATCTTTTGTTTATTCTCGCAGAGTAACCGTTTCTTGCCATTTAAGTGTAAAGATCTTCTTGTACAGATAGGAGGGCGTTGATAATGGAGATGCTGTACGAGGCAGTGCATACGTCATTTTTTTGTTTTTAGGGATGAGAGAAAAGGGGGGGGGGGGGGGTGGAGGGGGTTGCCTTAATTTTTCGGAGTACAACAGCTGACATAATATACAGAGGCCCTCAATTTGAACACGGATAATGTTACTTTTTTTTTTTGTGATCACGAATAATGTTACTTGTACTGCATTCACACAGCTCCCTACATATTTGTTCAGTGGTTCTGATTATTTACACCGGTTCACCCTATTGCGCAACAATCATTTTTCTTTGAAGAGAGCATATCTAACTGAGATTTGAGAGCCTCTGTATATGATGGCAATTGTCGTATTTGCAAAAATTGATGAACTGCCTATCACTTGCATCAATGTTGAATCCCTTCCATTTCTCATATTACATGGCAGGAAATGTGAATGAAAGCAATGCAGTACTATTGACTGGTAGAGACAACCCTCGATCCCCAAAACGAAATAGCGCTGCAAAGGACCGAGCACAACGTTTAATCAATTAGTTAAAACAACTGATGCAATCATCAAAAGAACCGAGCACAACGTTGAACATATCTAAGAATAGAAAGAGCTTGAATTGAAATTAAACAGTGACGATAATATCACAAATTTGGAACAGTGATCCACAGATTAGGACTAATTCAACAAAACAAGAATTACAATAAGGAGTTAGAAAAACCAAATTATACTGGCATCCTGAGACTGAACCCTGTAATGCACAAATATCAAAAAGTTGAAAATGATCAGCAACTTCATTAATTAGACTGCCATAAATGATTGGTTTTAACTTTTAAGTAACTCCACTTGACCTCTTCTAGTTAAACTCAAATATACTCGTGTCCATTATGCTAAGTTGTATCAGAAGGTTGTGCAAATATCATTACAATGGGTACAGCACAACCATCTTCCATTCACAAACATGATTGCATCAAATTTTCCACTCAAGTCTAGAAAAACAAAACTTATCCCATTAAATAAATAATTAGGATGTATAAAGCTACAAACCGCATTAAAATTAATAAAGCAAAAATATACCAAATAAGCTACCGAGCTGCCAGGGGTATACAAAAATGGTTGCCAGTCACAAGATCGATTAGCTGGTAATTATACATCTATTCCACTTTAATCCTCATTTTTCTTCTTCTTTCCTTTCTTCTTGCTTGGCATTTCAACTGATTCATCCTGTTCTGCGTGTTTTTTCCTCTTTTTCTTCTTTTCTCCTGCATTCAAGTTATTGTCCCCATTCTGCAACTCAGCATTCTTAGTAGAATCCTTCCCTTTTTTCTTCTTTTCCTTTTTCACAACTTCATGTTCTGGTTCCTCACCAGCATCTCCATCAGCTTGCAAAGTTGCATCCACCTCTTCATTTTTCTCCTCCTTCTTTTTCTTCTTTTCTTTCTTTTCTTTCTTTTTATCAGTGATAGAAGGCACTTGTGTATCTTCATCCATAGCAGAATTAGCCAATTGCCCAATAATTGAATCGGCTGAAGGATTATATGTCTACAAAGAAAATAACAATCAGCGTAGACTGAAAACTAGATGGATTACTACAAAAACCAAATGAAGTAACAAACCTTAGCAGGAGTTATTAGTCCTCCAGCTCCTTTCTTTCGATCCTTGTCATATGCTTCTATCTTGGGCTTCCCTTTAGCAGAACCAGCAAAACGACCTAATTCTTTGCCTTCAAGGCTCCTCAACCGTGCTTCAAGCTGCTCAAAAACTTGGGTAAGGAAAGTCTGAAAGAAAAAAAACCACAGGGCAAATAACTAAACAAAGTATAACAAGTACCTTGGCTCTGTTCTCCAATCCCATGGTGTTATCTTGGCTATCTCCAAGAGCATCACACCTGATAGCCAATGCCGCCTTTGCAGCAAGTGACCGAGAAATTTTCCCCTTGAACTTCGGAGCAGCCTGACCAATCAAGGATGCATGGTAAATAAGGCCATACTTGGGAGTAGCATGCTTAGTCTTCAGTGCCCTAAAAAGAGCCTTCTCAGCACCAAGAATCTGCACAGTACTACCAGGCTGCTTTGCAAGATTTAATAAGCTACCCCCATGGGCAATGAGGCGAGCACCAACAAGCTCCCCAACCAGAGCAGTCAAATTGGGTGCAATGGTGTTCATCCTACTTTTTAGATAATCATAGAGTTGTGCTCTGTACTCTGAAAGAGACAAAACCTGGTCACAGAGTTCTCTAATATTTGCCAAATCAAGCTCACCAATTTCAGTTCCCATAGATATCACAGCTGCCTCCTTCAGTTCTGCCTCAACATCCTCTGGCAAAATCTGTAATATTTTTTAGGATGAAAAAAATTATTAAAATACTAAAGCATCAGTGTATTCAAACATATAAAACTTATTAGCATTTGCCTCGAGAAGCATTATAGATTCAGAAAACAATAATTTTCCATTAAGAGAAGACTTAATAGCACCTAAGAAACTCCACATTAACAATAATCCAATTTTTTATTGAAGTTAACATAGAGTACATGGCATTAGTAGATATAAAGAATGTTTGAATTGTCCAGAATTATAGTAGATCAGCATTATATCTGTTCATGAACCGTACATGCCATGCAAAAGTGCAAAATTATTTGCAGCACTATGTTACTAACAAATCATAATTCTACCTCAGAGAAATCCAGCTTTGCAGCATTAGAGCGATCACCCATCAACTTGACTGCCCTTGCATAAAGGATGTTATCCTGTATTATTTTAGTAAGCTCTGGAAAATGCCAACCATACCATTCTCGAACCCTCATGGCATACGTATTCAACTCTTTATCAAGATCATCAAGTAAACCAATAGCCTGGACAATCATGGTGTCCACCTTGAAAAAAGAAGCTAAAAGTCAGAAAATAGTTGCTATCCAAAAAAATGGGAAAAATATCAGGAAAAAGCAGTAAATCGTACCAAATTTGCATCTGTACAAATTTCCACTAAAAATCAATAAACATTTGCATCAGTAAAAATTGCCATTACAAAACCAAATCATAACAAATTTAGTACTTTAAAAAGATGAATAATTAATAAATACACAATTTCACTTGTATGGTTTGTATCTAAAGGTTCAAATATTCATCCCATCCAGAAGAACCGCGAATTGTTTAAGCCCTTAAGCTACTACTTAGGTTTTCAGTTATTCAGAGACACTAGAAAGCAGCTAAGTTGAAACCTCTTACGATCAGAGCAGACAAAAAAAATGATACTCAAAAAGTGGAAAATGACATGGGTGTCATGTGCAACCTATGGAATCCAGATAATTCATCACACAAATGCACACAACATTTAATTATTACGATAATGGTAAAAGTCCTGGATAAGACAAACTGTTATCTTTCTAAAAAGTATGATCTTAAGGAGTTGAACTTGAAAAAGAGGCAAATTGATGAATTCCAAATACAAGATAAACAAGGTCAACTACTAATAAGTTAAAGTTAACAATTATTCTAGCAATTTTATTTTCCTTACATGATGTTTGTTAGAAAAATAATTTTCATCACAAAAATTTCGGAATAATATCAGATCTTGACTTATATCAATCAATAACCAGATTTGGGAATAATTTCTTTAATAAATAGCAGAGTATGATATGGACATTAACATATGAAAAGTCTACAGGTGACGTTTCCATGATGTCAAAATATATAGCAGGGAAACGGAAAACAAATAGAACAATTATGATGATATACATAACTCCTTATATCTTCAAAGTCAACAGAAAACACACCTTCTCTGCACTAAACTTGAGCTTGTATCTGGATAAGCTATGAGATAAACCCAAGCTCATCGGGGCCATGTCTTGTACAGCTAGACCAGATATAAGTTCAGTTAACTGATTTCGAACACCTCTCATCAACTCCATCACAACATTGTTGTGAATACAATCAATTTTCTGCAAGGTTAAAAAGAACAATTTAGCTATAAGATGAGTGAAATGTAAACGGTCATCATAAGTTTCTAGGGAGAACTTAGGTAGCACACCAATTTCTCCTTAATCAAACTCCCAAGCTTTGAATCAGCCACAGCCAATGTTTCATTTTCACAATGAGTACGCAAGAACTTGCGCAGACCCTTGCTAGCTTTTCCATCAATCAACAAAGTAGCTGCCTCTAGAGCTTCGGAAGTATTCTCAAACTTAGAAAACGCTTTCAACTTGACCACCTAATTTGGCACCAGTCAGGGATAGCTTCATAAGCTATTAGAAAATTGAAGAAAGCGTAGATGAATAAAAATAGATTGAGTAAAGTTTTCTCATTATCATATCGCTGGCATCAGCAAACACACACACAACTGAGGGGGAAGAAGGGGCAGGGAGAAATCAGAGAGAGCACCTGTCTAGCCGTATCTGCGCTGGAAAACTCCTTCCATAAGTCCTATATAAAGAAGTACATAAAACAATAAAATCAATCAGATCAATGTTAGAGAGAAAGTGTGAAAGGAAAGACAGTACATTACATAGTTCACAATAAATAAAACCTTATACATTTCAATTTCCAACAAATCATATTATGAGAGATCTAAACAAAATATAAAATTTCTAAGTTCAGGTCTTAATAACATGGAATTGCTATACCTCAACTTTAGAAAGCTTGCCTTCATTTAGCACCTTAAAAAGGGCAAAGCCCGCAGGTGTTTCAAACAGCACAAGCATTTTATCACCTCCTAAGAACCTGAAAAGAAAGCACCACATCATCCTATCAATAACATAACCTACCAAAAAAGGATAATCAACTCACAAACACCAAAGACTACCTAGCATCTAAGGCGGCCCACAGAAAGCTTATAAATATTGAAAACCCAACAAGCAAGCAGTTTTTCACAACCCAGGAAGAGCCAATAAACTAACGCATTGACAATCACAATAATAAGCACAAGTGACAAGAAAAACACAGAGTTTACAGCTTTATAAAAACCCAGAACTAGAAGCATCCACCTTATGTTGAGACTAGTGTTGCGGGAAAAGGAAAATATAAGAGAGATAGGTTAAGTGATAGTTGAGGCGCAAGAAAAAAATAACCTGGGTTAGGAGCTTGATCCCAAATAGGGTTTAAGAACATAAACCCTAGGCTAGAAGAGACAGGGTACAACTCGAGAAGGAGGCGGCAGCAAAACTGTATGGTTCAGTTTGAGGCATGAATGAAGAATGATATAGGGAGGAATGGCGTTATTAACGGGCCATCACTGCCATATGATATGAGCCCAAATTACCCTTCACCATTCAATCGGCCTGACCCAACAACATCCTCCTGGTTTTGAGAAGAAAAAAAACGCCTTTTTGGTATTTTATATATATATACGGATATAAAAAAAATATTCATCCAAGTTATTTTGGATAATGATTGATTTCCAATTTCTTTTATTTGCTCCAATATTAAAAGTTTAAAACTAGGTATTTAAAGTAAATAATTTTTTTATGATTATAGTTTTAATCTTCTAATATTTGGTTTTTTTGTTAGTTTTTTAATTTTTTTTGCCATAGATAGTTGTGCTGGGAAACTTTATATATATCAATTAGTAAGTTGCTCACAGAAGATTGTGCTTAGGAGAGAAAGATATAAGTTAGTTCATAAAGTTATTTAACGAGATAATGAAGTTTAAAAAAATGTCAAATAAATAGAAGAGAAACACTTTAATCCTTATTTATAAGAATAATGGAGATATACAAAATTATACAAATTACAGAGGGATTAAGATCATAAGTCATACCTTGAAGTTATGGGAAAGAGTAATTAAACGAAGATTAAGACAAAAGACTCATATTTCAGAGAATTAATTTGATTTTATGCTTGGGAGGTCAACCATGAAAGCAATCTATCTTCTACGAAGATTAATGGAGAGGTATCGGAGGAAGCAAAAAGACCTGCACATGATTTTCATTGATTTGGAAAAAGTCTACGATAGGGTACCGAGAGAGGTCTTGTGGAAGACTTTGGAGAAAAAAGGAGTTCGTATCGCCTATATTCGAGTAATCCAATATATGTATGACAGAGCTAAAATTAGTATGAGAACACAAGGTGGAATCACAGAAGATTTTCCTTTAACTATAAGACTGCACCAATGGTCAACTTTGAGTCCATATCTTTTTACCTTGGTCTTGGATGTGCTTACTGCCCATATCCAAGAGTCGGTGCCACAATGCATGCTTTTTGCAGATGATATAGTATTAGTTAGAGAGTCGAGAGAGGAAACAAATGGGAAGCTAGCGCTATGAAGACGAGCTTTGGAAGAACATGATTTTCGTCTTAGCAGGAGTAAGACGGAGTATATGAAATGTAAGTTCAGTAAGGGGCGTGTTAATACTAGTTTAGCAGTGAAAATTGGGGATCATACCATACCACAAGTCACACAGTTTAGGTATCTTGGATTTATCATACAAAATGATAGAGAGATAGAGGGAGATGTAAACCATAAGATTTAAGTTGGATGGATGAAATAGAGAAGTGTTTCAGTAGTTATTTGTGATAGAAAAGTGCCTCTCAAGCTTAAGGGTAAATTTTACTGCACAGCTATAAGGCCCGCGATGTTGTATGGTACTGAATGTTGGGCAGTAAAAAACTAACATGAACATAAGATCAGTGTTGCTGATATGAGGATGTTGCGCTGGATGTGTGGCCATACAAAACAATATAGGATTAGGAATGAATGCATTAGAGAGAAAGTAGAGGTAACACCTATTGTGGAAAAGATGAGAGAATCTCGCCTTAAGTGCTCTGGACATGTAAGGAGAAGACCTTTAGAAGCCTTTGTAAGAAGAATAGATCAGGTGGAGAATAACCCAATAGCTAGAAGTAGAGGAAGACCAATAAAGACTATAGGTGAAACGATTAAAAAAGATTTAGATTTGAATAATATTTTTGAAGACTTGGTTTATGATAGGACACAATGACGTCGTCTGATCCATGTAGCCGACCTCACCTAATAGAAAAAAGCTTAGTTGTTGTTGTTGTAGTAAGTTGCTCACACACACTAGTGCATAGTACTAAATGTTAGATAGTAAAGTGTCCACAAGAATATAAGATAAGTGTGATAAAAATATAAATGTTGTATTAGATGAGTGGACATACAAAAAAATAAAAAATAAAAAAATGAATGTATTAGAAATTAAGTAGGAGTGACTTTCTTGCAGTAAATGGTTTCAACAAAGGATTCTCACATGTGATTGTTTGGTAAAGATTATGTTTTGCCAAAAATCTTTTTCATAGGTTTAATTTTTTTTTTATGGGTGTAAGTGATGTTTGGGTAAAATTGATTAAAATGATAAAAAAAAATGTGTTAAAAACTTTTCATCATAATCAACACCCTTGAACAATTTCTAGAAAAGTTTTTCTTCAAAAGTTGATTATGTTATGTTGTTACCAAAGTAATCATAAAATATAAAATATGATACAATATAAATAAATTATTTTAATATTTTATAGTAATTCATTATAAAAAATAATTTTTTAGATAAACTAGAAAAAATCTTAAAATTATGTTTTAACTAACATATTTAAATATAAAATTAATTTTATTATAATATTAAAATAATTTTTTCACAACTAATCTAAATACACCCGTAATTGATATCATATCATATCTTATACAATTATTATTATATATTTTTTATCTTCTATTATCGCATTCAGAAATTTTATTACACACATCAAATATTATAATTTTTTTTATAAACATCAAAATGGTAGTTCACCCATAGTGGTATTTATACAATTTTATCATTAAAAACTATTATGCGATTGCATAAATTTCTATCAGAGCTTCTCTTTGATTCCACACCCCCCCCCCCCCCCACAATTCCCTTCTTTGTTCCCGACCATAATTTTAGGCTTTCTAAACGCTAAAGACCTACATTGTACAAGCCCACCCTACAAGCATTTCGGCCCATCAGGCTAGGTCCACTAGCTAAAATCAATTACCTATTTTGAAGATGAACTTAAAATATGACAAAAAAAATTAAAAATTAAAAAGGTATGTTAAGATTTAAAATTATGTCAAAATTCGAATAGTCGAACTTATTATTCTTCAAGGGATAAAATATAACAGAAGCGTTTGTGAAATATTCTTCATCTAGTCTAACTTAATAATAATAATAATAATAATAAAGTGCACACACACAAACTGAAGACATACAACGCTTAACCTTAGAGCAAAATTGAAAAAAAAAATGGGTGTCGTTTGATTTGATCAGGCTCAAAGAGAGGTAGTAATGTCCTTGCTCTTCCATTTGCTGATGGAAAGATAGAATTATTCAGATTGCTGTCTGTTGTTCAACCTAAAAAGCGCTTCCGAATCTGCAAGGACACTGATAACTGTAAGTTTTAAGTAAACAATAAATAACCTTTTGCATTTACAAGGTAAATGTTGCAATTCTGATTGAAATAAATGGAAGGAGTGTAAGATAATGAACATGCCTCAGGCAGTTTCTGCCGGAAAACGACATCCAGCCTCGCATCAAGGGTGTTCTCCAACACTATCTTCCCATCCTCCGAGGCCAACACTACTCCTCCGGAGCTTAAATTCATTTGAAACAGTAATTAAGCAAACAGACAAGGCAAGTCATTTAATTCAGCTAAATTTGGTGTTAGTATAATTCTCTTGTCTCATTTTTTAAAATGAGTTGATAAGCAAACTATTTTTAACAAGTGACCTTGATAAGTAAGGGTTTGAATAATCTTTGGTTTTATTACATGACAATGTTAAGTTATGAGAGAAAATGAAACAAACTATCATATATTTCTCTCTGAAAATATGGCATTATAATGAAAATGTAAGTATTCAAATCCGATAAGCAAAGCTAACGTACATTACTGCTAGTTTAAAGCAAAAACTAACAAAAAGATCTCTGAAATTAGGAAGTAATTTACAAGTCGTTCATAGTAATTATCAACAAAGTTAAAAGGAGATACCAAAAAGTTTCATTGGAATCCGCGGCGCCGTTTTTAGGTGGTGGTGGGAGATAAACACGATCATCAAGGGTAATCTTAGGAGCTTGCTCTTTGACTTTCTCCGAATATTCTTTTTTGGCTTCCTCTAGCACTGATTCAACTAGCTTACGGTCACCCTCTCTGCATCGTAGTAGCACTAATGGTTCCCTCAAGCGTAATAAACCCTACAACATGTACAAGAAATTAATAGTGTGTAGTCACTTGAGCTAGATAAATGCATGTCAATGATGCTTGTTGTGGATCAGATGCGTCTCACACACATCTCTCACATTAATATGAGGTAACAAAATTAGATAGAAGTGTACAGAAATTTTGGTAACACATTATGATCAATTAATGGAAACAATAAAGATGAGAGGTAATGTGCATATAAGTGTACTTAAGTAGCATTATTTTTTATCTAATGGGTTGTGAAAAAGTAGTTTTTGTGTAAAAGTAAATTTCGGATATATGAATATCATTACGGGATGCATTTCTTGCTTCAAATACCTGAACAATCATTTCTTTGATGAGTTTTTTGTATACTTTCTTATCACTCGAGACACGTAAAAGCGCCTTTTTAGCGGCATCCTTCATAGAATTCACCATCTCATCTTGTGCTTGAAGTATTTTTATACGGGATGCATTCAGCTGCATTGAGTATTCACTGTTCATGCAATTCCAATGCACATTTATTTCATGACAAATTAATTAAAATAAACAAGTTTCATATAAAAGATTTCATAATTTATAATTGAAATAAATTTATAATTTCGAAGGTTCTAAAAGTCAAGGTTAATCTTTACATTCTGTAATTGTGATCAAGGCCTATGAAAACGAAACAAATAAGCTCACATCTTTCTACGAACGTCAATCTGTTTGGCTCTTCGCTCGTACTCTTGTCTGATCTTTCTCTTTTCAGCTTCAAGTAATTGTAGTTTCTCAATATTGAATTCCTATAATGAAGCAGAGTAATAATTAATCAAACTTCATAAGGATAAATCACCATTGCATTGATATTTCTAAAAAATACTGCAAAATGTAGCAAAATATGTTGATGACAATTGAGTTATATATTGTGAGAAAACGTTCGTGTGTGTTTGTATATATATATATATAGTCATTAAACAAACCTCCTCAGCAGCAACAGATATTTCATTAGCTTTCTCCTCAGCCTCTTGGCGGATGAACCTGATCATCTGTTGGATCTGCTTCGACACATCTGCGTCCTTCATCTTTCCTTTTCTTTTGTTTTTTGACAGAACCTAAAAAGATGTAAATACAACCTATGAAGTTATTTTTTTATAATTTCTCAATAAAAAAAAAATAGAGACAGAAAAGAAAAAGTGTTATCTTTGCCTCCTATAATCGTCTTCTCCAAACCCTGCTGCTGGAATGGAAGTGTATCTATTCTGAAAAGATAATTGCAAGATTTATTTATGCTTTAGTTTAATATATGTATTATTATTATTATATATAAACAACAATGATGGAAATTTTAAAATGAGAGAGAAAAAAACACAGCTAATAATTAGCCTTCATCCGCTGCCCTCTGGTTTAGTCAGCTGAAATATATCATCCACGCATTGATTTCGGTCTGTTAAGGGATTGGATCTTGAACAAATCTATCCTATTTCTGGGATATTAAACAAGCAAAACAAGGACAAAAGAGATTAAAGAGAAAAATAATTGTCTTTAACTCAAGATCCACCACTCATAAAATTATCCTAACATTTTTTTTCCACAAAAAAGCTACTCTTTTTTTTGATAAATAAACGGGGCAAAGCCCAACAAAACACTAAGAAAGCAAACGAGGCATGCTTACTCCAGCAACATCTTGCCAGAGCATATCAAACACAACAGAAGGAGCAATATAAAAAACAACACACTCAAAAGAAGTAAGATCATGTCCAAGGTCAGCCAAAATATCAGCTGAGCGGTTTCCTTCACGGTAAGAATGGGAGATATGCACTTCTCAAGGACCAAGCAACAAGTCTTGAATAGCTTTAAGCATAGGAGACAACGGATGAGAGGGCACAAGAGATCTGTTAACCAGAGTGACAACAAGCAAGGAGTCCATCTCGATCCACAACTTCTGAAACCTTTTCTCCTTAGCAATACGGAGACCATGAAACAGGCTAAGAAAGGGAAGGAGAAGGAGAAGAAGGGGAAGGAGCAGGAGGCTTCAGCAGCTGCAGGGAAGCCTTCTCCTTCTCCTTCTCCTTTATCTCTTTCCCTTTCCCATTCCCAAGATCAGCTGTTGTCTCCTTGTTTTGCTTCCCCTTCCCCTTTTACTTCTCTTTCTCCATCGTCGTTTGTTCACAAATGTTTGGGATTGTTCAGTCTTCTAAAAATGTTCTTAAAAAGGGAACTTTCAAACCAAAACCAACAAAAGAAATAAAAGAAAACACTTTGGTCTGTGAGTTTGCTCACGATATATTTTAGTAAGACAACTAAAATAGATTATCAATTGAACATACGAAACAAAAAAAAAAAAGGAAGATGAGATATTCAACAATAAGTGACAAACTGACAATTACACACGAAACGCTAAAATGGAAAGCAAGAGAAAATGATTGATGGAATGAAATAAACTTGGACAAAAATTGACTTATTTATTTGATGAATATGAGCAAAATATGAGAAATCTGTCCTCAGCGTGTTAAGTTGTTCAAGCCAAAGTCGGTCAGAATACAGAATCATCAATTGGCCATATTTCAGTTTTTTTGGTTTCCTTACAATTTTTGTTTTGAATATGCTCTCTTTGACAACCTGCTTCTATTAGAATTCTTTGAGAAACCTCTGATTACAATGACCAGTTATATACACTTTACTGAGAATGAATTTTAATTATGTGAAAACAAAAAGAAGAAACCCCTTATTACAATGATTAGTACAATTGCTTGACCAGGCAGATGCCACACAAACAAAAAGAAGAAAACAAAGAAATGAGCATTGTAAGTGTTTAATTTATTGCCTACCAAATGAGATGCTCCGGATTAATTTCTTACACCACTGAAAAAAAGATTGATTATAACGCATGTAATCAGCCAATCTTGTCATGGAAATGGAAATGCCAAGCAGAAACATTTCAAGAATGAAGAGAGACGGGAGTCGTGGCAATTCCGGAAAGAGAGAGAACACTTCATTCAGCTAAAAAGTTTAAGCCTAACAATCCACATTGCTGATTTGTCATGAGACCTTCCTTCATTTCAGACAAGTGTTTGGTAATTATTCTTCTTCACCTATAATATTTTTCTGAATTTTGGTTTTCATAGGTGCTAAAAGAAGAATATATTATTTTTGTTAACACAGCATGTACCTACTGGCTTTGCTTCAAAATATATACATGGGGTTTCAGAGTTTATAACACTTCAAGATTCCAATGGAAAACAATGACCTGTTTGATGCATTATTGATCGGCAGTCAGCAAAACTAAGCCAGGGGTGGTCCCAATTTGCGAGGGATAATTCTTTAGAGAAATGAGTGTTTGTGTATGTGAGCTTTTGAAGAAGAAGAATGTTTGGTCAAAGTTACCATATTTTGGGTTTCTTGACAATTGGAAACTAGTGAAACCAAACTTCAAATTGAAGTTCAAGCTTAGAACTAATTATAGCCAAAATGAATGCCATGCCTAGCTTGATAAATATGTACATAAGCTTTTCTGCTTTTGCATGGTAAACCTAATAGACCATTAACTATGCCGACTGTATAATTACTTTGAATCTTGCTGTAAATGAATTAGTTATCTCTGTGTCTACGGTATTGTCTTAGACCAACAAGGAGTACTTAAATTGCAATACCTTTTAGCCAGTGCCTATCAACTGAATGATTGATGTAACTAATTGTGATTTTTTTTTCTGGACATTCTTTCAAGTCCTTTGAAGGCAGACATAGGCTGAATATTTGCCTGTGGCGCAAGCGATTAGCTTTAATACAAGTCACAAGGCAGGGCATATTGGTGGCACAAAATCACATATAACATATACGTATGAATTGAGTCATAGCTTGTGTCACTCCATGGGAAGTGGGAACCCAATTTAACAGGGTAGTTGACTCTAGTATAGGCAGCATCTTTTATATTTACCTTAGGCAACTAATGGCCAAGCCAATTTCTCCTAGGTGTATTCTACTCATGTCACATATATCGATTACTTGAAGAATTCTATGCATGATTTCTTCTAAACTATATTAATCGTGGATATCACTATTCAACTTTAAGAAAAGTTGTCTAATAAAATAAAATAAAACCAAAGAAGTTATAGTTAAAGAGAATTTGGTGGCAAGTACTCAGAAAATAAAATACCCGAAGATTTGAATAATCAAGAAAAAAGTGAAAAACTGGCTTATGAAGGTTGCTAGGAACCGCCACATCATAAAGCTTTAAGCTGCATGGGTTTTTATTTTGTTTTTTTAATGCGAGTTATCATGATAAACCATAAGTGCATTATGCCGTTAAAGTTACATTGTTATTAATATATAGTAATTGTTTCCATAAATTAATGATGAAAAATGGAATCAAACAAATTGACACCTAAAATTTTCAGTGTTATCTGCAAGTTGCAATTATTTCATCAGGCGTAATTTGCTTATTGGGCAACCTTGCTCATTATGGTCATTTGCTATTCACAAAAATACAAAAGAAATCAACTGAGAGTGGCTTATGGTGGTTTAACTTTTCAGAAATAGCATTTAGTACTAAAGTTTTATCCAAGGTTCGGGCTAAGTGGCTAAGTTGAATAAGAAAAAGGCCAAAAGCAGATGGTTGCGGTGAGGTTGATGGCAACATATAGAAATTGAAGGATTATTATTATTAATGAAATAGACTTCCTGTTCCTGTCTCGAGATGCTACGAAGTAGATGGATATTGAGTTTGAATTTGTGATACATTTTTACTTAAATCTAAAGCATTCAGTTAAGTGCATTAAATAAATAAAGATTTAATATTTTTATAAATTTTTGTGTCACATAATTAATTTTATAAAAATATTATGCCTTAATTAATTTGATACACTCAACTGTGATATTCCGTAAAAATTTCTCCGAATTTGTTATTTTCTTTTATTTGCAAACAGCATTGTAGGTTTCTACAAAATCAAAGTAGTCGTCAAAATTGACGAGGGAGCATGAACAGATGGCAGCATTATAACCACTGAGCACAAACTATTAGTGCACTGCATAGTGTATTATATGCTTGGCACAATGTCAGTTTCCAAAAGCAGAAAACATGTCACAATCTCAAACTTACCAATTGGAGAAAAAGAATAAAGACTCAATGCCAAAAATAGGATAGCTGCCCAGAAGCTACTACGCATGGCATGCAAAAATGGCAAGGATGCACATGACACGCAGAGACCCTCTCAAGTCTTTAACTTTGTACAACACAATCTCTTTGCCTTCCCTTCCCTAGACCATTGTCCCTAGAAAAAGAAGACTTTGCTCATCCTTTGGCTTTAGTGTTACCAAAACCTGAACCATCCCTGCAAATTAAAGGAAATGCAGCCAGCACATCACTGTTTTCCATCTCAAACTTAGTTCGTGATTTTTCATCACTCTCAGTCATCATTTTTTAATTTTTTAGAGCACAGATTCCATTTAATGCTTTTTTTTTACTTCTGTATATGTTAATACACATTATATAGGCTAATGATACTAATTATTTGCTTAAAATAGAATTAAATTATAGAAAATAAATCTATCTTAATAAAAGAATAAATCTGTATAATTAAATATAAATCTGTATAATGAAACCTAATACTTCCCCTCAAGCTAGTGAATGGATATCTATCATTCTCATCTTGTCAGTAAGATCTTGAAAGTGTTTTGTAGATAGTCCCTTAATTAATACATCTGTCAATTGATGTCTTGAAGGAATGTATGTTGTGACTATGAGCTCACTATCCAATTTCTCCTTGATAAAGTGTCGGTCTATCTCATTGTGTTTTGTCTTGTCATGTTGAATCGGATTATGCGCAATGCTAATGGCTGATTTGTTGTCACAAAACAGCTTCATAGGTGCGTCATATTTTATTCTCAAGTCATTTAGTATGATTTTCATCTATAACAACTCACAAACTCCTTGTGCTATGGTTCAAAACTCAGTTTCTGCACTCGACCGTGCCACTGCATTATGTTTCTTACTTCTTCATGTTACTATATTTCCACCCAAAAACATACAATAACCTGATGTTGACCTCCTGTCAATAATCGAACTTGCATAGTCAGCATCCGTGTACACTTCCATGGATAGGTTTCCTTTTTTTTAAATAATAATCCTCTTCCAGGCATGGTTTTAAAATAATGTAGAATTTGATCCATGGTCGGCATGTGTCTCTCTCTCGAAACATGCATGAATTGGCTAACAATACCGACAGCATACGTTAGATCTGGTCTGGAATGTGCCAAGTATATCAGTTTCCTAACTAGCCTCTAATATTGAGATCTATCTACCTTGGGACTCTCTTCATCACTTCTCATTTTGTGACTCTGCTCATTTGGTACACTAGTTGGCTTATACTCGAGCTTTCCAGTCTCTTTGAGAAAATTTAGGATATATTTCCTTTGAGAAATGAAGATACCTTGCTTGGAGTAGGCAACTTCAATCCTAATGAAGTACTTTAGTCTTCCAAGATCTTTCATTTCGAACTCAACAACTAATTTCTCCTTTAGGAGTTGCTTCTTGTAACACCTCAAAATTTCCTATCTTGTAAACAGTAATTTTAACAGTTAACAGAATTTTACTGTTTAGTAATTTTTGGATGCTGTAAAATTATTTTGATTATTCCGTCAGCGTATTTGATCATTTTGAGTGATTTACTCCGAGTCACGAAAATAAAAATTTTCGGCCCGGGGAAAACTTTACGTAATTTAATTTTTACCGTTAGGTTTTAATTATTTTACGTAATCTGATTTGATATTTGTGTGTTTTCTAATGTTTGTGATTTTTGTAGATGATTATGAAATTTTTTACTGTTGTGGGCCCAGGTGGGTCCCGCAAAGTGAAAAAATTTTCTACGGATAAAAAAATTTGTACTGTTTAGACGAAGACAAGGGATCTTACTAAACCTGAATCTGAAAACAGTTTTTATAATTTTCTTTTACTGTGTTTTGTACTGTGTTTATTTATCAGGTGATAAAAATACAGTAAAAATAGTATTTGTAGGGTTATAGCAGATAAAAATAATAAAAATTATACTGCATAGTCAACAAAGAGGGCTTGACTTGATTTGTACCCTTGGATGAGAATACTTAGTTTGAAGATTAACCATTGATTTAATCAACGGTTAAGAAACAAACTTAATAAATAAGCATTGGATAATCACTATTGATTTAATCAATGGTGTGAGAATAAACTTGGTTAGGAAGGCTTTGATATCAACCGTAAATTTAATCAATAGTGTAGAATTGGTCTTGAAAAGTGACAGAGACCATTTATAACCATTGGATTTAGATTTAATCTACGGTGGATATTTAGTTTTATAAAGTAACAAGGACCATTTATGACCATTGGATGAAGAATTAATTAATGGTGGAGATTTGGTCTTCTAAAAAGGCTATGACTAATTATAACCCTTGGATTAAAAGTAAGAAGGAGTAATCTTGACCCTTTATTTTGGAGACACATCTAATGGCTATGATTTAAAGGAGAAAGATCCAATAGCTTAGATTGAGTCTTCTAATCAAAAGTCTACCTAAATCCTAACCATTGAATTAATCAATGGCTAGAAATGCTTCAAATAATGGCTTGAAATTGATTAGTAACTAATTAAACCTAATTTGGTTAATCTAATGACCTAATTAACAAGTTAAGCAAACTAATTTAATTGTTAATTTGTTATAATTTAATTCTTAATTAGATATCCTAATTTTAATTAGAGGTTATAATATATGTAATAATATGTTTAATTAATTAGTTATATAGTTAGAATGTTAATTAAGATTGATTAGAAAATTTAACCTAACTAATTACCTAATTAATTAGCATGCAATTAGGTGTAAATTGAAAATAATTAATTCCCTAAACACTCAAGGAGTCCCACGATTTTGGCAGCAGCTTGGGGAGGCTTCTACATGATTCTTGAACAATCCATAAAGCCTTGAAAGTCAAGTGGATGATATAAGCCATGTGGAAAAGCATGTGCACTCAAAATGAGATATTTTCTTCATGCAAATCTCCTAAAATTTCCTACTCATTCACGGCAGTAGTAGCCCACCCATATTCACTCTCACAATTTCATTTTCTCTTTCATCAAAGAGTCTACAACACTTTCTCTCAAAAATTCCAAGAACCAAAGCACCATTTTTCTTCCTTTTCTCTCCATTTGGTTCGGCCTCCACCACCAAATATACTATCACTCACCTATAATTTTCACTCATATCATTTCCTAAAGCTAAATAATATTCTAAACACTTTCCATTTAGAAAGTTTTCCCAAAATCCCACTCTAAGTGCTTCAAAATCCCACTTTTAGCTTACTTCCTTGGAGGTAAACTTTGATTTCTATGGTTTAAATTCATGTTTATGATTTTCTAAGCCATGTTTGTTCCGTGGTTTATTATTATTAAGTTTTGTTTGTGATTTTACTGATTATTTTAGAATTGTTAGGAATTGTTGTGAGCCACACGAAAATTAAGGAGAAGGAGGAGAGCTTGAAAAGCTTGTCTTCAAGAGGTAAGAGGGAGATCCATCTCACCAACCAAGTATGGTGGTGGGAGATGGTCTTATATTTGATGGATGGTGAATTCATGTGAGGATTCCAATCCATGATCATGTAATAATTTATGTGTGTTGGTGCGTGTAAAATACACTAAGAGTAAGTGCACTCTATCGCCAAGTAATATAGGACTTGAGTCCCAGTTATCGATTCCACGAGGAATAATTGGTAATTACTAGATTCGCAAAACCCCTTTGTTATTCAGATTATCGAAAGTATATGAAGAAATTAAAATTAAAATTAAAATAACAAATAAAGAAAAACAATGAGCAATCAAAAAAAGAAAAGATAATCAATGAGAAAGAGACTAAGGCGCAAGGTTCACTTGAATCCAATTATTCAGATTTTCTTTCAATTATGATTAAGGTAATTATTTTGCCAATATTCTCTTATTTGCTATTGAATCCCAATGGTCATGGATGAAACAATATTCTATTCCTAATTTAATTCACCTATTTGGTCATTTAGTTGAATTAATCAAGAATGCATTAAATTTCAATTCAAGAGATGAACTAACATACCGTCAATTTCATTGGTAGGATAAATCGATGTTTGGTCATTCACCAATCTAATCCTAGGCTTACCATATAAATCCACTCATTGAATGCGGATGGTCACCGGTCAAACAATGAATTAACACATGCCAAAAGTGATCAAATTTTGACAAGAATACAAACAATATGATAAACCCAAAAAGAAATTACCATAATCAAATTAGAAATCAAACCCAAATAATAAGAAAAACAAGATCCCCCATAGCCCTAGCTATGGGTTTAGTTACTCATGTTCAATAAAAATAAACTCATATCAGAATACAAACCCATGGAAAGAAAACCCAAAGAAAAGGAAAAATAAAAAGAAAGAGAAATCAAAACCCCTTTTATGGAGATTAAGATCTTCAAGCCTTCAAGAATCCTCCTTTGAAATTACCCTCCAAGGTCTGCTACCACAAAACAACTCTCTCAGGATTAGGGATTTTCTGTGCAATGTGCTCAATTAAAGAAAGTTTTTCTTGCTAAACTCGTTTTCCCTCTTTTATAGAAAAGTTGACAGATTTTCGTATTTCACTTGCATGATTTTTCTCACCCTTTAGATGACCGATTTTGCCTTTGATCTCAACAGAGAAGTTGTAGGATTTTCTGTTAGCTTTCCAACATTGTAAACGGCGCATCGATCTGATCTTTGTAACTCAAGATATGGCTTAATTAATGAGGAATGGTCAGGATAGTGCGGGAATCCAAATTTTGCTCCAAATCAAATCTCTTTGAGAATCCTTATCCAATCTCCATTCTAAAATTTTGTATCCAATTAGAACTCTAATTAGCATCTAAGAATAGGATAAGAATCTTTCACATATTTATCTTTAGGAATTTATTCTTTTTGTATAATTACTTGACAAAAATACACAAAATACTTAATAAAAACACAATTAAATAAAACTAAAATATAACAAAACTAACAAACAAAATTCATTAAAAATAAATAAAAAGAATATAAAAAACTAAGGAATTGAACTGTAAAAATAGGACATATTGACAATTTATCAACTCCCCCACACTTGAGCTTTGCTTGTCCTCAAGCAAAGAATAGGAATCAACAACAAGATCAAACTCAACATCAAGAAACATGAATCAAAAAGAAAATTCCACAATTAAAAGAAATTTAAGTTCAGCAATCAAATCCAATCAAGCAAGATCACTTAGCACTTAAACAATTAAAGGCTTGAGTCTAACTTGCAACTGTTCTCTTCATCAAACATCTGAGATCACTCAACTTTCCATCGCTCAAGTGTTTAAAGGACAAAGAGATCACTCAAATTTCTCTTGAAAAATGTAATACCATAAGCTTGCTTATCAATCCCATCTCCACTTTCAAATTCACATATAATACAAGAATCAAAAGGACTTTCCTTTGGTTGAAACAGGGCCAAGGGTAAAATGGAAGGTAGGAAGAAATGATAAAATAGGGTAAAGAATGTTCATGAATAAATCAATACAAAACAGAATCAGGTTGAAAAGATAACAGATAGAGCACGATGCATAAGAATATAACAACTTTTCACTTTCAACCCAATATTTTCATTATTCCTCACCATCAATTCTTTTCTTTTCTTTCTTTTTTTTTCATTTTTTTCCTTTTTACTTCCAAACTTTTTTTCTTTCTTTTTTTCTTTTTTTTTCAACCATTGAAGACAAAAGCAACCTTTCAAGATTTTTCAATCAACACATTAATTGCTCCAAAGAATTCAATCTGATTATTCAATTGGGTATTCAAAGAAATCAATTTCAGGCTCAAATGGGGCAACTAAGGGGTTATTTAATCAATGCAACTCTGGAAGTCAAGAAAGAATTAAGCCTAATTGCCTCAATCATATTCAAGTATGCATGTAAATCATTAAAGTCTCAACAAGATATCAAAGCAAGTTCTAGCGCACACCGATCAAGAGAAAACTCAATCCAGAAGAAAAATTCAATCATTAAGGCTCAAAACTCACTTTCTAGCTAAGTTGATAAAGAGAACAAAAGCAAGCAGATATGACTAATTTCCAACTAAAGATGCTAAATTTCTCTTTACTTTAATGAAAAAGATTACTTCACACATTATCAGTTCATGATAAATGGAATCCCCTTTAAAAACATATCTCTATCAGCTCAGAATAAATCAAGAAATCAACACACAATTCTAACTTAATTACCAACAATAGTCAAGTGCTTCAACAAAAATTTTTTTTGACAAAAAAAGTAAAAGTACCCCCTACACTTAATATAAACATTGTCCTCAATGTGGAAGAAAAAGAAATAAAGAGGGTAAAGAAAAGAACAACACAACCCGATGGACAATAACACAATGTCAAGTAAAGGATAGGCACAAGAGTCAAAGACAAAGAACACAATCTGAAAAATGAAATCCCAAACACATGAGTAGAATCTAAAAGAAAAAATAAAAATAACAAAAAAAAACTAAAATAAAATAAAAGAAAGAAGAAAAACAGGTTGCCTCCTGTGAAACACTTGTTTAACGTCATTAGCTCGACGTTGCTTTTTCAGATGAATCAAGGTGGCTTAAAGCAAGAGAAATAGGAGGATGTCTTCTTCTTTTCAAAACAGTTATTCCTCCTTTCAACAATGGCTTTGAAACTGCTTCCAACAGAATTGTGAACTTGACAAGAGCTTGACTGTCCCAATTGCTCCTTAACTCCACTAGGACAATGTGGTTGCACTAGATCAACAGATGAAGGACCACTCTGTGAAGAAACATGAATCGTAGGAGGACCTTTATATGTCTCAGTAGCTTAACATTCCAACAGATCAACCTTAACACTGTATGATGGCGGGGGGTCTTTGATAACTAAGATTTCTTGCTTCTTAGCTTGAACAAAATTGATATGAGTATGGAGATTTAACATTGGAGAAGATTTAGCCTCTTGAAAGATATTAATGGTCACAAAATCTCCATCCACTCTCAAAATGAGCTCACCCCGAGGTATATCAATCACAGCTCCAGAAGTAGCCAAAAATGGTCTCCCAAGAATAAGAGAAATATCAGCATTCTCTTCCATATCTAACACCACAAAATCAACTGGGAATATAAATTTGTTCACCTTCACCAAAACATCCTCCTCCACACCGCGCGAGTAAGCGAAGGATCTATCAGCCAACTGTAGCGAAATGTTGGTGGGCTTCGGTTCTTGCATTCCTAATTTCTTAAACATAGAGAAATGCATCAAATTAATACTAGCACCTAAATCACATAATGCCTTATCAAAATACGAGTTACCAATAGTGCAAGGAATAGTAAAACTCCTTGGATCTTTCAATTTTGGGGGTAACTTCTTCACAAGAATGGCAGAACACTGCTCAGTAAGATATACAATCTCAAATTCCTCAAGCTTGCGTTTCTTTGTAAGTATTTCCTTTAGAAACTTCGCATACTTAGGCATCTGAGAGATGGCTTCAACGAACGGAATATTAATTTGTAATTTCTTGAATATCTCCAAGAATTTAGCAAATTGCTGATCTGGCTGATTGTTCTTGAGCCTCTGAGGGAATGGGATCATGGCATATGGGGATGGTTCATAAACTGCACTCTGCTCACGATTGATAGCTACATAGAATGCAGTTATTTGTGCCCTATCCTTGTGTTAGAATGAATGCTATATCCTTGTTTAAATGCATATTTGGAGGGTTTTGTACTTATATTTGATATATTCTGAATCTGAGCATTTCTGATGTGTTATTGTGCAAAACTGAGCTTTAATGATTATGGATTGAGTAGATTTATATATGTTATTGATTTGGTGTTTTCTCTATGATAGGAGGGGCTCCAAATAAGGTTAAATATGGAGCAATTGAGCTTAAAGAGGAAGAGGAAGCCAAATTGGCATTCCAAAGCCAAGCAACAGCCGCCATGCGCAAGGCGAGCACGCCGCGACGCAAAGAGGATTTTCAGCCTGGTCATACTTGGACCCGGGGCAAGAGCGCCGCGGCGTAATTAAGTGAACATTGCGGCGGTACATAGATCGACCCATTGTGTGCCGCGACGCGCATATGTGGGCGCCGCGGCGTGGTGGCGGCTGTTGAGCCTATAAATAGATTTTTATACGTTTTTCTCAGAACCTCTCCTCTCTCTCTCCGTTTTCTCTTTGTTTTTCTGAGTTTTGGCCATTTGGCCATCTCTCTCTTTTTAGGTTTTGTTGGTTTAGTTAGTTTAGGTTAGTTTTAGGTTAGATAGCTTGGCTAGATCTTTATGGATGGTGGATTGGAGGCCAGGATCAAAGGATTGAAGGAGGATTCAAGCTTCAGAGACAATTTGACGATCAGTCAAAATTATAACCGAAGTTATTACCTAAGCTTGTAGCATAGTGACAACACCGGATCATCTCCACGAGGATTGTAGATGCAATTTAATCAAATCAAGTGAAAGTTTAGCAAAGGGGGGTTTGACAGTTTAAGATCGCACTTAACAAAATTAAAGGAAGAAATAACAATTAAAGAGCAGTTAATTTAGAAACCTATCTAAGATTGGGTGGATTCAATCATAGACCCTTCATAGAACACTTGAAGTGCAATTGAATTGTTAATTTGGATCTAACCGAGATCTCTGCATCAAATCCAGAATTCATACTAGACGATCGTCTAGAATTCAATTAACAAGTAATAAACACAAATCCGCAATCACGCCATTCATGAAGATCTATGTTAATTTCAAGTACCAAATTTAATTAACTTAGGCACAAATCAGTAACCTAACCTTTTCAATTCTGTGATTAATTTAGATCAATCAATTCTAAGTTTCATCACAAATCTCAATCTTCATTTATGTGATTAGTTTAGATCAATCAGTTCTAAGTTTCATCACAAATCTCAATCTTAAACCAAGATCAAATCAGATCAACATAAATAGAATCACCATTCATGCATTCAAGATCAAGAAGAAGAAAGAAGAAGAAGAAAAGAGAAATTCAATTACAAATCAAATACAATACATAACTAAGGTCTCAAGAATCCAAACCACAATCTCTTCAAGAGTTCTAAATTGACCGAAAGTAGCTTAGCCCTCCATTACTATGAAGGGAAGCATCAAAATATACAAAAGCTATGAGAAACTATGAAGAAACTATGAGAGAAATGAAGGAGAATACAACTTGTTACTTTCATGATAACCATTGGTGCCTTTTATAGAAGTCTAGGGTAACAAAATGACAAAAGGGAGTGGGTGGATGAGTGGGGTGGTTGAGTGGGTTGGTGAGTAGAGTAGTTGAGAGGGTTGGTGAGTGGAGTAGTTGAGAGGGTTGGTGAGTGGAGTAGTTGAGTGGGTTGTTGAGGATGAAAATTTCTTGTCTGACTTGGAAGTCAAAAACGACCAACTATACTTCAGACCCATGAAAAGTACTCTTCATGAAAGTTGTAGATCTTTGTCTTGGCTATAACATGCATATCTGGATTGTCTAATTTGGCTTCCTACAGCCCAAGATATGACCCAAATACCGCAGGTTGCTCAAACCCAACTTCAGCACCTCTGTTCCAACTTGCAAGCTCAAACTGACCCATTAGACTTCATTTTTTCAACAAGTGTTCTTCATGAAAGTTGTTTATTTGGATCTTAACTATCAACTATCCAAATTTCAGCCCATCTCCATTATTACAGCTTGAGATATGATTTTATGAGTGCACACCATTCGGATTCTAGTGACAGAACCCGTATTCTGACTTCCATGTAAACTTAGGTCCCTTAGACATCTGTTTAGGACTTCAAGCTCTCCATTAAAGTTGTAGAGCTTCCTTTTAGCTTTCCTATAAGTTAAAATTCATGATTATCAGATATCAGAAACTCAAGTTATGGCTAAAATACAGAAACAGTGTCAAATCTCAATAATGCTGAAAATATTCAATTAGGACCAATTTGAGCTCAAACTCACAAAATCATACCAAACTCAATCAATTAAGAATATGGAGAGTGTAAATGACTAAACATAAGGGTTTCTTAATGAATAAAATATATGATTATTACAAATCAATGAGCTTCTTTCTCTCTTCTCTTCCTTATCTATTGTATAGCTAAGCTATGTTTTAGGAATATTTTGGATCCTTTGATATATATTAATGATGTGTTTTTCTCTAAGTTTGTGTGGATGTTTGATTATGGTTCAATCATTATCTGTATTTAATGTTTGTTCTTGGTTGGCCTCAATTGCATGATCCTAATATTGGCAAATGAACTAGATATAGAGATTTGTTGATATGGATATGGTGTGGTTGATACATGTTCGGCGAGTTCAATTAGCTTGGATGAGTTGATTCGTTAATAGGATAGAAATATACCTATTAACTATGTATAGTGTGTGATTGAGAATAAATCGTTCATGAGTGGAAGTTGCGCTGGCTCTCAAGAAAACTTAGTGAGTTAGGCAATTGAAACCAGGGTTGATTGACCTAGACATAGGCTTTTGACTAATGAAGATTCTCAAGCTAACCTAATCAATGCATTTGTGTTTATGAGGAGAATTGCATGTTATTGATAGATGTAGGGGGTGAAGGAGGATTTCCTAAAACCTAACCGCTTTTAGGTTTATTGCTTTTGTAGGTTAGATTGTTTTTATATTAATTTTCCTATTTTTATGTCCTTGTCTAGAATTGATTAAGCTATTGGTTGGTATTTAGCTTTATATCGTAATATCCTCGTGGGAACGAACTTTTACTCTGTATTTGTATTACTTGTGCGACCTGTGCACTTGCGGTTAGCAAATGGGCAACACGGTGTGACCCCAACAACGATCCTTTTTCGCTTTCTGCCACTTTGGTGCTTTCTTCTCAACCTCTCTCTCTTGGTTGACATCTTCAGTAAAGACATTGTCAGTTGCCTTCTCATCTTCTTGCACTAACTGAACAAGAGTATCTTTAGGCTCTGATAAGTCCTTCTTCTGTGGAGACTCCCAAGTTCCTTACCACTTCTCAGAAAAATTGCATGGGCCTGTTCCCTTGGATTAGTCTCAGTAGTGCTAGGCAATGTCCCTGGTGCCCTCGCTGTCATCAATGTAGTCAGTTGACTGATCTGAGTCTCCATGTTCTTCATTCTGGCATCAGAATTCTGCATGTATTTCATAATCAGATCTTCAAAACTCGGCTTCTCTACAGGTGCTTGGAAACCAGGAGGTGGTGGTAGAACTCTCTCCTGATTCTTCCGATAACCTTGCTGATTACCCCATTTAAAATTCGGGTGGTCCCTCCAACCAGGATTATACGTATTCGAATATGGATTGTATTGTTGTCGGTTGGAATTACCAAAAAAATTTGCTACTTTAGGCTCAGGAGCAAAAGGATTACCAACTTGACAATTTGCACTAGAATGACCCTGTCCTCCACATGGCTCACAGATGATAGATGGGGCTGCACTATTTACCACCATCAAAGTCTCCACCTTCTTGGTCAAAGCTTCCAACTGACTCAGAATAGCAGTAGAGGAATCAACACCATGTACACCTACTTGTTTCTTAGGAGCCTGGCATTCATTCTGCCACTGATAACTGTTCAGCGCCATTTCTTCAATCAATGCTTGACTCTCAGTAGGTGTTTTCCTCCATATAGTACCTCCCGCAGTAGCATCAATAAGTGAACGGTTTGCAGGCGACAAACCATTGTAAAAAGTCTAAACCTGCTGCCATACAGGAAATCCATGATATGAACATCTCCTCAACAACTCCTGAAAGCGCTCCCAAGCTTCATAAAGAGTGTCCATCTCAAACTGCACAAAAGAAGATATGTCATTCATTAACTTAGCAGATTTAGAAGGAGGAAAATACTTAGTCAGAAACTGTTGTGTCAATTGATCCCATGTAGTGATAGAACCCCTTGGAAGTGACGTTAACCATTGGCTTGCTCTGTCCCTAAGAGAGAAAGGAAAGAGTCGCAACCGGATTGCATCATCTGTCACCCCATTATACTTGATAGTATCACACAACTGTAAGAATCTGGCCAAATGCTGATTTGGATCATCCGAAGGCAATCCACCAAACTGAACTGAATTCTGAATCATGGAGATCAATCCTAGTTTAATTTCAAAATTATTAGCTGCCACAGCTGGTCTTATTATACTTCCTCCATACCCTTCAGCAGTGGGCATAGAGTACTCAAGCATGGTTCGCTCTGCTGGAATAGCTCTTTCTTCACGGTTGGCCTCAACAACTGGTTGCCTCTCCATCCTACTTATGTCTTCTGTTACAGCTGCAATAAAAGTCTGCTTCTTTAACCTGCGAGCTATTTTCTCAATTTCTAGGTCAAAAGCCAAATCAAGATACTGAGATCGAGTAAGCATAAACAAAAATAAGAAGAAGAAAAATGAAAAAAAGAAAATAAATAAATAAATAAATAAAATAAAATAAAAAAATTAAAATAAAATAAAATAAGAAATAAAAATAAAAATAAAATAAAATAAAATAAGAAATAAAAATAAAAATAAAAATAAAATAAGGAATAAAAATTAAAATAGGATGAAAAAAATTAATAAAAAATAAAAAAAAAAAAAATAAGAAATAACGATAAAAATAAAAATAAAATAAAATAACGAATAAAAGAAAAGGCGTCTAAATTAACTAGAGTTTTTCGCTTGTAATATTACCAAACTTATTCTCCGGCAACGGTGCCAAAAACTTGGTGCGCGTAAAATACACTAAGAGCAAGTGCACTCTATCGCCAAGTAATATAGGACTTGAGTCCCAGTTATCGATCCCACGAGGAATAATTGGTAATTACTAAATTCGCAAAACCCCTTTGTTATTCAGATAATCGAAAGTATATGAAGAAATTTAAATTTAAATTAAAATAATAAATAAAGAAAAACAATGAGCAATCAAACAAAGAAAAGATAATCAATGAGAAAGAGACTAGGGCACAAGGTTCACTTGAATCCAATTATTCAGATTTTCTTTCAATTATGATTAAGATAATTCTTTTACCAATATTCTCTTATTTGCTATTGAATCCCAATGGTCATGGATGAAACAATATTCTATTCCTAATTTAATTCACTTATTTGGTCATCTAGTTGAATTAATCAAGAATGCATTAAATTTCAATTCAAGAGATGAACTAACATACCGTCAATTCCATTGGTAGGATAAATCGATGTTTGGTCATTCACCAATCTAATCCTAGGCTTACCATATAAATCCACTCATTGAATGCGAATAGTCACCGGTCAAACAATGAATTAAAACATGCCAAAAGTGATCAAATTTTGACAAGAATATAAACAATATGATAAACCCAAAAAGAAATTACCATAATCAAATTAGAAATCAAACCCAAATAATAAGGAAAACAATATCCCTCATAGCCCTAGCTATGGGTTTAGTTACTCATGTTCAATAAAAATAAACCCATATCAGAATACAAACTCATGGAAAGAAAACCCAAAGAAAAGGAAAACTAAAAAGAAAGAGAAATCAAAACCCCTTTTATGGAGATTAAGATCTTCAAGCCTTCAAGAATCCTCCTTTGAAATTACCCTCCAAGGTCTGCTACCACAAAACAACTCTCTCAGGATTAGGGATTTTCTGTGCAATGTGCTCAATTAAAGAAAGTTTTTCTTGCTAAACTCGTTTTCCCTCTTTTATAGAAAAGTTGACAGATTTTTGTATCTCACTTGCATGATTTTTATCACCCTTTAGATGACCGATTTTGCCCTTGATCTCAACAGAGAAGTTGTAGGATTTTCTGTTAGCTTTCCAACATTGCAAACGGCGCGTCGATCTGATCTTTGTAGCTCAAGATATGGCTTAATTAATGAGGAATGGTCAGGATAGTGCAGGAATCCGAATTTTGCTCAAAATCAAATCTCTTTGAGAATCCTTATCCAATTTCCATTCTAAGATTTTGTATCCAATTAGAACTCTAATTAGCATCTAAGAATAGGATAAGAATCCTTCACATATTTATCTTCAGGAATTTCTTCTTTTTGTATAATTACTTGACAAAAATACACAAAATACTTAATAAAAACACAATTAAATAAAACTAAAATATAACAAAACTAACAAACAAAATTCATTAAAAATAAATAAAAAGAATATGAAAAACTAAGGAATTGAACCATAAAAATAAGACATATTGACAATTTATCATTAAGTGTTAAGTTTAGGGTTATGAAGTGGTATTATGAAAATCTACTAACGTATAACTTATTTTTGAGTTTTGAAGTACGTTAGAAAATGTTAAGTTTTGAAACGTTGATTTATATCAATGGAAAAGTGATTTTGTGAATTATATTTTGGAAAAGGATTTCTTGAATTAAGAAATGTGGAAAAAGATTTTCTTGA
Source organism: Ormosia semicastrata (assembly GCA_029884595.1). Lineage (NCBI taxonomy): Eukaryota > Viridiplantae > Streptophyta > Magnoliopsida > Fabales > Fabaceae > Ormosia > Ormosia semicastrata. The sequence continues at coordinate 17,819,025 of JAQQTO010000038.1, read as the reverse complement.
GTAAGGAAAATATGAAAAATAAAATACAAAGTTATATTATTTTGAGAAAAGTTAAAAAGAAATTTTCGAAGGTTAAGAAATATTTTTGTAATGAAATTGTGATGAAAAATATTTTACGTATCTTAAAAACGTGATTTTTAAGCTACGCAATTTGAAGAACGTGCTTAATATATTGATTTATTTAAGTCCAAAATAATGTTTGGAATATTGAGGAATATTTTACGTAATTGTAAAATATTAAAAAATATTTTACGTATCTTAAAAATGATTTGAAATACAAGAAAATATTTCTACGAGATTTGAAAAATGTTAACGTATTTCTATGCTATTTAAAAAAATGTTAAAATATTTCTACGCTATTTGGAAAGCGTTTAAATATTTTACACTATTAAAAATATTATTAAAAAATCATTACGTGATTAAATAATGAGAGAATATTTTACGTGATTTGAACTATTGTTAAAAAATCACTATGTGATTTAAGAGGGATAGAATATTTTTACGTAATTGTGAAAATGATAGAAAATCTTATGTGATTTGGAAAGTGTTTTAAATATTTTGAGAATGATGGAAAATGATTTACGCAACTTAAAAGAATGATTTTTAAGTTACGCAATTTTAAAAATGGTGAAAAATCGTTACGCAATTTGAGAAACTTATATTTTTATGCGATTGAGAAAAATGTTAAAAAATTTAATACGTGATTTAAATGTGCAACAAAAGAGTTGCAGTATTTTGAAAATGTAATAAAAACATTTTGGAATTTTAAAAACGTAACAAGAGTGTTACGGTATTGTGAAAATATAAAAGAAGTGTTATGGTATTGTGAAAATATAACAGAAACATTTTGGAATTAGGAAAATGAAATGAAAATATTGCGCAATTTTATGAAAACACGACAAAAGTGTTTTATAACTATGAAAATGTGATAATATGATTTTTTATTGAAAATATAGTATAAATACTATAGAACCAGTATATGGATGCTGTGTGAGAAAATGACATGTTTTACCTGTGATTTGCATTTGGTGCATTATACATGCATTGGAAAAATATGTTTGTGATTGGATTTGGTGCATTATACGTGCATTGAAAAAATATGCGTTGAAACATATGATTATATTGAACAAATGAAATTGAAAAGATTTGGCTTTTTGGGGTTGAACTTGCACTGATATATTCATGCATTGTATAAAATATAGCTAATAGCTATTATGGCCTTTGTGGTTGAAGCGGGAATGAGAATTGATAGTGAGGTCTATGATGGATCTTGGGGGCATCGAGGCGCGGCGGTCGACCAGTGGACAGTTGGCGAGTACCCTGTGCCATTTGGCGATGCAGTCCGTTGCAATGCATTGACGATACCCAACAAGAACACGATTCTTTTCAACGACTGGGAGATTGTCTTTGGGCTAAGACTGACAATTAACCAGAGCATTTTTCTCAAAAATTATGAAAACCTCTATGGAGTTGTTTTTGATAAACTAAGTCTTTGTGTATATACATAAATCTGAGCATTTATATCTGTATGATATATTAATTGAGGAATATTGGCTATGACAATTGTTTTGAGTACTTGGATGATGATTGAGTTGATAAATAATTAGATGATGATAGTTGATTAATGCTGATAACATGACTATGGTATGATCTATCTGTATGATATGCTGTTTGTGTTATCTCTGTACTGTCATGTTGGTAATGGCGTAGGTGATCTCACCTCTTTGTTATGCTGTGTCTGTACTGTTAAAATCAAATAATAGAAGGATCGAGTTGTCTTAGACATAACAGGTGATGTATACTCTGAGATTGGGGACAACAATAAGGAGTGGACATTCAGGACTCGAAGGTGTGCAGTGTTGACAAAGGAACAGATGTCTGATGCATCAAGATAGACAGAAAAAGGAATAAGTATGTTAAAGTTTCTCGCTAGTGTTGTACCATGCTATTAAGTAGGACCCGTCATGGGTTTTGCTACTGTTAAAAAAATAAGTTTGTTAATTTTATATTTCTCTTTAAATTGTGATATTAATTGGTGTCAATATTGCATAATGAATAGTTGAAATATGATTTTCAATATTACCTAATATTTTCAGTAAATTTACATTTCAGTAAAGAAGAAATTTTAAAACCCATCTTTTATAACTCAAACTTTGTGCGAACTTCTTTTCAGATTATGAGTCGGGAGTCGGAAATGTGATGCCCTAAGGAGGGTGTTACATTAGTTGGTATCAGAGCACGGTTTGAGTCTTTTGGGGTTTGCGGTTAGGTCTATTTTGCTTGTATTGTGTTCTCTGTGATTGATAGTGAGGGAACCCTATTGAGGGTCACCCTTTATTTGCATTTTGCTTGTTAGGTGTTTATGCTATTAGGATGTCTGTCTGTGTATATTGATATATTGGATTAGATTAGAATGCCTGAAATGGAAGAAATGATGTCAGATTGGTTCTTGGATGGCCACAGTTTTGAGCCCAAACTTTGGGGTCACTTGTAAACAATTGTAACAATTAGAATTTCAAAATAGAATCAACTGAACATTATGTAATAAAGGTAGAGAAACTTCTCCAATGCCAAATCCGTCGAGTAAGAATGTCAAATCCGTCGAGTTAGAATGCAAAGTCTGTCGAGTTAGAATGCCAAACCCGTCGAGTAGAATTTCTGACCATTTAATAGAGAAACTTCCCCAAATGTCAATATCCATCGAGTGACATGTCCGCCGAGTAGAATTTCTGACCGTTTAATAGAAAAACTTCCCCAATGTCAACATCCGTCGAGTTTGAATGTCAATATCCGTCGAATGACATATCCATCGAATCAAAATTTCTGACCATTTTGTGTTTTCGTTGATTCAACACTGGAAGATTTCTCCAACGTCAACACCCATCCGTCGAATTAGAATTTCTGCTAATCTTCTAGCATATTCGACAGTTTTTGATCTTTATTCGACAAAACCTTCATTCGACAGAAATTGATTTTTAACCACTTTTGTCAAAATTGTGACTCAGCTCTTTCCATCACCAAATCACCTTATGACTGACCTCTTTCATCATTCTGCCATGTTATTTTTCGTCTAAAGGCAGCCTCAATTTTTTTTTACTAGATACATTGTCTCCGTCGAATTCAAAAGTATAATTTATCACCCAACACCTAGCTATTAAATTAAAGGTTTTGCTGGTGATTCCGGCCGTGTATCTTCTTAGACTCAAGGCTTTTGGACTAATATAAGCATATTAATCGTAAATAATTGGATGACTAGAAACTAATTAGGGATTCATAAAAAAAAAGGAATGGCTCGGGATAGTTATACTTGTGTGGAAATGAAACATGTTACTAGTAATGCAGTTGTAGCTACGGGAGCAACGGGAGCAATGTGGAAAGACGACTGCATGAACAAAGGACCACTGTTCAGTGGAAACTGGAAGTTGAAGTTTAGGATCTGATGGAAGAGAATCAGTCTTGGAATATAAGATTTCGTAATTTTGGAACCTGAAATTTCTTTTTAGGATATTGAGAAAGTAATTGATCTCGACGGAAGATGTATTTATAACCATTGAGGAAACCAAAAAAAGTAAGGGATGTAAAAGAAAACACTTAAATGAAGGAATGTACATCAAGGAAACAAATAGTGAAAAAGTTGGACATATTTTCCCAGAGATTATGCTATTTGAAAACAGAGTTTTCTGTTAGTAAAATTTTTTATAGTAAGGGAAGTTGTTACTCTGAATGGACCGGGAGTGTTTTGAGTGGAAGATTTAAATAATGGAGATTGTGTCATTGGAGCTAATCCTATAAACCATACTGAATATTTCTGTGAGTGACCTATTCTTTATAATGTATGGTTGAGTAGATCAATTATATGTTAGAGTTATTCGTTATCCTCTGATTTGTTTACTTCTGTTTCTATTCTTAGCTAATCGAGCTATTCAAGTTATTCAAATTGTTGTTATAGATCAAAACTTTGTGTTAGTTTGATCTGTTTCATAAACAGACGTGATATTTGAAAATGGATTAGTTATTTTTCAACCATATCCAATGAGATTATTTCAACAGAGTGTAAGTAATCCAAAGAAAATTTATTCTTGAAAATCGGGTTATATCCAATTCTTTGCTGGATATGTTCGATAATAGGTTCGATTCGTTTTGTTATCCTCTATGATATTTTCTTTCATCTCCTGCAATTGAACGAACAAGAAACAATATTCCTATTTAACTCTATATCATAGTATTTGGTATAGTGCTGTGGAAAGGAGAACTCGGTTAGTGAGACATTTTCTGTTAAAAGCAAAAATCTAGAATATGTAGTTATACGAGGGTAAGGAAATTTTAAGTAATACATTACATTAGTTGGTATCAGAGATATGAAAATTCTTTCTTTCTGGAGTAACATTCAACATCTTCAGTAATTATAGGAGTCTGAGATATTTGTTTGATTAGGAGAAGTTGAACATCAACAAAAAAAATTTGTTGGTTAGAATAGTATAGCAAGATGTAAGAGAAAGCTTCATGGGAATTGGAAAATAAGATAAATGAGTAATGTTCATAATTATTCTGAGGGTGTGAAATCATGGTTATTAAATTTCGAGGATGGAATTTCTTTTTAGAGGGGGAGTAATGTAACACCCCAAAATTTCTTATCTTGTAAACAGTAATTTTGACAGTTAATAAAATTTTACTGTTTAGTAATTTTTGGATGCTGTAAAATTATTTTGATTATTCCATCAGCGTATTTGATCGTTTTGAGTGATTTAATCCGAGTCAAGAAAATAAAAATTTTTAGGCCGTGAAAAACTTTACATAATTTAATTTTTACTGTCAGGTTTTAATTATTTTACGTAATCTGATTTGATATTTGTGCATTTTCTAATATTTGTGATTTTTATGGATGATTATGAAATTTTTTACTATTTGTGGACCCAAGTGGTGTATGTGGGCCCAGGTGGCCATACATGGGCCCAGGTGGGTCTCGCAAAGTAAAAAAAAAATTTACGAATAGAAAAATTTATACTGTTTAGATGGAGACAGGGGATCTTACTAAACTTGAATCTGGAAACAATTTTTATAATTTTCTTTTACTATATTTTGTACTGTATTTATTTATCAGGTGATAAAAATACAGTAAAAATATTATTTATAGGGTTATAGCAGATAAAAATAATAAAAATTATACTGCGTAGTCAACAAAGAGGGCTTGACTTAATTTGTACCCTTGGATGAGAATACTTAGTTTGAAGATTTACCATTGATTTAATCAACGGTTAAGAAACAAACTTAATAAAGAATATTGGATAATCACCATTGATTTAATCAATGGTGTGAAAATAAACTTGTTTAGGAAGGCTTTGATATCAACCGTAGATTTAATCAACAGTGTAGAATTGGTCTTGAAAAGTGACAGAGACCATTTATAACCATTGGATTTAGATTTAATCTACGGTGGAGATTTAGTCTTATAAAGTAACAAGGACCATTTATGACCATTGGATGAAGAATTAATCAAGGGTGGAGATTTGGTCTTCTAAAAAGGCTATGACTAATTATAACCCTTGGATTAAAAGTAAGAATGAGTAATCTTGACCCTTTATTTTGGAGACACATCTAATGGCTAGGATTTAAAGGAGAAAGATCCAATGGCCTAAATTGAGTCTTCTAATCAAAAGTCTACCTAAATCCTAACCATTGAATTAATCAATGGCTAGAAATGCTTCAAATAATGGCTTGAAATTGATTAGTAACTAATTAAACCTAATTTGGTTAATCTAATGGCCTAATTAACAAGTTAAGCAAACTAATTTAATTGTTAATTTGTTATAATTTAATTCTTAATTAGATATTCTAATTTTAATTAGAGGTTATAATATATGTAATAATATGTTTAATTAATTAGTTATATAGTTAGAATGTTAATTAAGATTAATTAGGAAATTTAACCTAACTAATTACCTAATTAATTAGCATGCAATTAGGTGTAAATTGAAAACAATTAATTCCCTAAACACTCAAGGAGTCCCACGGTTTTGGCAGCAGCTTGGGGAGGCTTCTACATGATTCTTGAACAATCCATAAAGCCTTGAAAGTCAAGTGGATGACATAAGCCATGTGGAAAAGCATGTGCACTCAAAATGAGATATTTTCTTCATGCAAATCTCCTAAAATTTCCTACTCATTCACGGCAGCAGCAGCCCACCCATATTCACTCTCACAATTTCATTTTCTCTTTCATCAAAAAGTCTACAACACTTTCTCTCAAAAATTCCAAGAACCAAAGCACCATTTTTCTTCCTTTTCTCTCCATTTGGTTCGGCCTCCACCACCAAATATACTATCACTCACCTATAATTTTCACTCACATCATTTTCTAAAGCTAAACAATATTCTAAACACTTTTCATTTAGAAAGTTTTCCCAAAATCCCACTCTAAATGCTTCAAAATCCCACTTTTAGCTTACTTCCTTGGAAGTAAACTTTGATTTCTATGATTTAAATTCATGTTTATGATTTTCTAAGCCATGTTTATTCCATGGTTTGTTATTATTAAGCTTTGTTTGTGATTTTACTAATTATTTTAGAATTGTTAAGAATTGTTGTGAGCCACATGAAAATTAAAGAGAAGGAGGAGAGCTTGAAAAACTTGTCTTCAAGAGGTAAGATGGAGATCCATCTCACCAACCAAGTATAGTGGTGGGAGATGGTCTTATATTTGATGGATGGTGAATCCATGTGAGGATTCCAATCTATGGTCATGTAATAATTTATGTGTGTTTATGAGTTTTGATTTATTTGCTTATGCTTGATATGCTTTGCATGATTTTATGACTTTGATGATATGCTTATATTATGCATGATAAGTATATGGCATGCTTATAGTATTTAAGATGAAATATATATATGTGTATGTCATGATGTGGTGATGAAAAGGAATTCAATTTTTGGCTCCAATAGCCAAAGGAGAGGGTTCGATTTTTTATGCCCTTGATTAGGGTTCATGTTAAAATTTTTCAAGAATAAGGGAATTAATTTTTGGTCCCTAGAACTTAGGGAATTTCAGCCAAGACACCTCTAAATAGGTGTTCATAAATTAATAATTTCATGAAAAATGAAAATGGATGATTTGAAGAGTATGAAAAATAAACAAAGGGTTTGTTTTTCAAGAGAACAAGAATACGGTCTTTGAGGAATTTTTATTGATTTATTTTGTGTAAAAAGATTCTAAGTATTTTTCTAAATATGAGTTTTGAATGAAACGGACAAACATTGATTTTAAGGATTTGCAAAGAAAGTGAACAAGGATTTGCAAAGAAAGTGAAAAAAGATTTGTAAAGAAAGTGAAAAAGGATTTGAACAAATGAGTTTGATTTTTATAACCATCGGTATTTTGATTTTGAAAATAAAATTTTAATGGTTTTGTTTGTGTAAAACCATATCAATTTAGAAGGAAAAATGTTTTGATAATTTTCAATAGTCACGTCCACATTTTTGAAGGCTTGTAATGCCTAGATTTTGATGAAACAAAGTAATTTTCCAAGTGAAAATATAATTGATTTAATACAAGAAATTTGGAAAGGGAATCAAAACATTTTAATCACTTAAGAAATTAAGTTTTTGTAAACGAAAATATTTTCAAACTTCAATTTATTTTGAAGAATGTTGTGTTTGGAAATGATTTGGGAAAAATGAAGAATATAGTGGTATTATGAAAATCTACTAACGTATAACTTATTTTTGAGTTTTGAAGTACATTAGAAAATGTTAAGTTTTGAAACGTTAATTTATATCAATGGAAAAGTGATTTTGTGAATTATATTTTGGAAAAGGATTTCTTGAATTAAGAAATGTGGAAAAAGATTTTCTTGAATAAGAAAAATATGAAAAATAAAATACAAAGTTATATTATTTTGAGAAAAGTTAAAAAGGAATTTTTGAAGGTTAAGAAATATTTTACAGTAATGAAATTGTGATAAAAAATATTTTACGTATCTTAAAAATATGATTTTTAAGCTACGCAATTTGAAGAACGTGCTGAAATTAATATTGATTTATTTAAGTCCAAAATAATGTTTAAAATATTGAGGAATATTTTACGTAATTATAAAATATTGAAAAATATTTTATGTATCTAAAAAATGATTTGAAATACAAGAAAATATTTTTTTATGAGATTTGAAAAATGTTAACGTATTTCTACGCGATTTGGAAAGCGTTTAAATATTTTACACTATTGAAAATATTATTGAAAAATCACTACGTGATTAAATAATGAGAGAATATTTTTACGTGATTTGAACTATTTTTAAAAAATCACTATGTGATTTAAAAGGGATAGAATATTTTTACGTAATTATGAAAATGACAGAAAATCTTATGTGATTTGAAAAGTGTTTTAAATATTTTGAGAATGATGGAAAATGATTTACGCAACTTAAAAGAATGATTTTTAAGTTACGCAATTTTGAAAATGGTGAAAAATCGTTACGCAATTTGAGAAACATATATTTTTATGCGATTGAGAAAAATGTTAAAAAATTTAATATGTGATTTAAAGGTGCAACAGAAGAGTTACAGTATTTTGAAAATGTATTAAAAATATTTTGGAATTTTAAAAACGTAACAAGAGTGTTACGGTATTGTGAAAATGTAAAAGAGGTGTTATGGTATTGTGAAAATATAACAGAAACGTTTTGGAATTGAGAAAATGAAATGGAAATGTTGCGCAATTTTGTGAAAACACGACGAAAGTGTTTTATAACTATGAAAATGTGATAATATGATTTTCCTGTTGAAAATATAGTATAAATACTGTAGAACTAGTATATGGATGCTGTGTGAGAAAATGACATGTTTTGCCTGTGATTGGCATTTGGTGCATTATACATGCATTGGAAAGATATGTCTGTGATTGGATTTGGTGTATTATACGTGCATTGGAAAAATATGCGTTGAAGCATATGATTACATTGAACAAATGAAATTGAAAAGATTTGGCCCTTTGGGGTTGGACTTGCATTGATATATTCGTGCATTGTATAAAATATAGCTAATAGCTATTATGGCCCTTGTGGTTGAAGAGGAAATGAGAATTGATAGTGAGGTCTATGATGGATCTTGGGGGCGTCGAGGCCCGACGGTCGACCAGTGGACAGTTGGCGAGTACCCTGTGCCATTTGGTGATGCAATCCGTTGAAACACATTAACGATACCCGATAAGAACACAATTCTTTTCAACGACTGGGAGATTGTCTTTGGGCTAAGGCTGACAATTAATCAGAGCATTCTTCTCGAAAATTGTGAAAACCTCCATGGAGTTGTTTTTGATAAACTGAGTCTTTGTGTAAATGCATAAATCTGAGTATTTATATCTGTATGATATATTAATTGAGGAATGTTGGCTATGACAATTGTTTTGAGTACTTGGATGATAATTGAACTGATAAATGATTAGATGATGATAGTTGATTAATGCTGATAACATGATTATGGTATGATCTATCTGTATGATATGCTATTTATGTTATCTCTGTACTGCCATGTTGGTAATGGCGTAGGTGATCTCACCTATTTGTTATGTTGTTTTGCTATGTCTGTGCTGTTAAAATCAAATAATAGAAGGATCGAGTTGTCTTAGACATAACGGGCGATGGATACTCTGAGATTGGTGAACAACAATAAGGAGTGGACATTCAGGACTCGAAGGTGTGCAGTGTTGACAAAGGAATAGATGTCTGATGCATCAAGATGGACAGAAAAAGGAATAAGTATGTTAAAGTTTCTCGTTAGTGTTGTACCGTGCTATTAAGTAGGACCCGTCATGGGGTTTGCTACTGTTAAAAAAATAAGTCTGTTAATTTTATATTTTTCTTTAAATTGTGATATTAATTGGTGTCAATATTGCATAATGAATAGTTGAAATATAATTTTCAATATTACCTAATATTTTCAGTAAATTTACATTTCAGTAAAGAAGAAATTTTGAAACCCATCTTTTATAACTCAAACTTTGTGCGAACTTCTTTTCAGATTATGAGTCGGGAGTCGGAAATGTGATGCCCTAAGGAGGGTGTTACACTTCTTAACTAGGTCATCACCTGATATAATGATGTCATCAACACACATAAGTAAAACCGTGAGTGTACGTTCTTGTGAATGTTTAAAAAAGATGGTATAAATCACCTTAACTTTGTCTATAACCGAGGGACACCATTATTTTTGTGAATCTTCCAAACCAAGCACGAGGATACGATTTCAACCCTTATAATGCCTTCTTTAACCTGCACACATTGTTCCTTCCATTAGTAGAATCATATCCAGAAGGAATTTCCATATAAACTTCCTCATCTAAGTCTCCATGGAGAAATGCAGTTTTAACATCAATTTAGCGTAATTCCCACCCAAAGTGGGCAGCAAGGGAGAGTAAGATCTTTACAGTATTCATCTTGGCTACTGGCACAAATGTCTCATCATAGTCAATTCCATAAGTCTGAGTATATCTTTTTGTCACCAATTTTGATTTATACCGGTCTAGTGTACCATCATACCAATATTTTGAAGTATATATCTATCTGCACCCAACTGGCCTTTTGTCACCTGGCCTCTCAATAATCTCTCATGTTCCATTCCTTTCTAATGCACTCATCTCCTCATTCATGGCTTGAATTCAGTTCTTATCCTTCAATGCTTCTTGTATTGATGTTGGCATTTTGATAGAATCTATGGCTGAAATAAAACTCTGGTGCTGCAGGGAAAGATGTTTAGAAGAGACAAATTGAGAAATATGGTACTTGGGATTAGGACAATACATTTTTCCTTTCCTCAATACAATGGGTAAGTCATCTAGGTTAGGTTCACAATTATTCAAAGACATATTATCAAGTTTAGAAATAATATTATCTGGGTCAAGTTCAAAAACAGGAAGTTCAGAGACAGGAGAACTTGTATCTTTAGTACTTATCGTTGGTTCAGACGTCTGAAGTTGTTATTGGGCCAGTTCAGGTTTCCCTCTCCTGTGATACACTAATTTTTGGTGTGCTAGCCTTGACCTTGATGTTAGCTAGTTCAGATGGGATGCCAGAAGAAGATGTTAATTCTTGAGTAGAGTCAAATGGTAAAGGAAGGAAGGATCCAAGAGAGAAGGACTTAGCCTCAACTTTCTGAGTGTTCTCCCCATGAAGCTGAGGACGAGTAAAGGACTTATTTTCATGAAAAGTGACATCTATGGAGACAAAAAAATGATGACTTGAATGATGATAGCATTTGTACCTCTTCTTGTTAGGAGTATAACTCCAAAAAATACATTTGACAGCATAGGGATCAAGTTTGATGTGATGTTGGCGATGTACATAGACAAAAGCCACACAACCAAAGACACGAGACTATAGACTCTGCATAATAGGAACTGATGGAAAATGAGAGGTCATCAGTTAGACTAGACTTATATTACCCAAGACACGAGATGGTAACCGATTGATTAAATATGTAGCAGTTAAAATAGCTTGCCCTAGTATAAGCTAAGAATAGACATTTAGAATAGTAAAGCTCTGGTGATTTCAAGTAAATAATGATTTTTTATTTCCGCAACACCATTTTGCTAAGGAGTATCAACACATGTAACTTCATGCACAATATCACATTCTTTAATGAATGTGGAGAAATTTTAGTTGACATATTCTTTATCATTATCAGAACGCAAACGCTCAATGGACTTTCAAAATTAGGTCTGAACCATACGGTAAAACTGAACAAACAACTGAAACACATCTGATTTGTCTTTCATTAATAAGAGCCAAGTTACTCGAGTATAATCATCAATGAAAGAAACAAACCATTTAGTGTCAGAAATATTAGAAATAGATGTAGGACCCTAAACATCAGAGTGGATAAGTACAAAAGGTTCTACACTTTTATTAGAAGTAGGTGAAAAGGTGACACAATGGTGTTTGGCAAACTCACAAACATTACAATGAAAAGACTCAGTAGATTCTTTTAAAAATAAAGACGGAAGCATAGACTTAAGTAAAGAAAAAGGTGGATGTCATATACGTTTGTGCTATAACCAAAATTGAGAAGTAAGAGACTCAAAATTGGACTGATGACAAGAAGATAACAACTTCTGATCAAGATCACCATTAGCTGACATATTAAGAAAATAGTACAACCTTCCCTGTTCTTTAGCAACTTCAATCGTCCTCCCCATAACAACATCCTGAAAGACACAATGAGAATGAAAAAAAATTATGACACAATTATTATCTTTAGTAAGTTTATTAATGGAAATAAGATTATGAGTAAGTTTAGGAACATGGAGCACATTGTATAAGTGTAGAGAGGGCTGGAGTTTAATAGTACCAAAACTCGCAACTAAGGTGTGAGAACCATCAGTGATGGTTATATGATATTTACTAGAAGAGGGTTGATAAGATAACAGAGGTGGTGAATAAAATGTTATATGGTCAGTTGCATCAAAGTTCATAATCCATAAATTCTCAATACCAAAAGCATTAAAAGATTGAAAACAAAAATTCTTATTAATTTGGTCTGACATACACATGTTTTCAACCTGTTTCTTGTTCTCTTTTTCCCTTTTTTTGTCCTTTTTTTTATTTTTTTTAATGTTGAAAAATTGTAGAAGACAAAACAAGAACCAATTCGTCTTCAACGAAACATAGCTGGATGAAATGACACAGGAAGGAGATAATAGTGGTGCAGTTGCTCGCGAGTCGCCGACTATAGTGAAGGTGACAACGACTAGCAAGCTTGAACGACGATGGGTGGCAGTGATTCGCAGATCTGGAGTATGCAATTGGTTGGCTACAGATTTGGGATGCTTGGTCGCCAATGATGGAGGTACAGCGACCACCGGTTCTGTTCTGATGATTTTGAGGCAAGTCCGTTCGATGGTTGATTTAGGGAGTGAGATTTTTGGGCAGATGCGTTCTGTTCTGTTGGACTAAGACGACGGTATTAATGATACCGCAGTGGTGATGCTCGCGGACAATGGATGAAGGCTGTGAGGAGACGCCGTGAGTTGGACGAAGATGATGGCGATGACGATGCCACAATGGAGGAACTATTTGATGTAACACTATGCCTAATACAAGTCTTAATTAAGGTCTTGGTATCTCAATAAAATGATATAATTTATTTAGTAATTTTAGTAATTATTTGGATTGAATTGAGCATAAATTTATAACACTAAGAATGATAAATAACTCAAATAAGCTTAAAATAATAATAATAATAATAATAATAATAATAATAATAATAATAATAATAATAATAATAATATAGCTAAAATAGCAGAGAAGATAGAATAAGTTATAAAAAATTTTGGAAGCTCAAATTAATTAGTTTGGTATTTTAATAAAACTAGGAGGATAACTGAAGGCCAAATTAGGCAGATAAAATATTTCTAGTTGTATTTCACTTTTACTATTCACTTTTTCTTCTTATCCACTCATCCTTTACCTTTTTACACATTTATCTCTCTCCTTTCACATCTCCCACTCGGTTTTCTCTTTTCTCTTTCTCGTTCTTTGGCTGAAGAAGGAAGAAACAAAGGGGGAAGGAAGGAAATCAAGGGAAAAAGAGGAGAATCAAGCCAAGATCAAGAGGAAAATGATAGAAAAGGCAAAAAGGAGGTGATACCAAGTTAAGGTAGGGGGATTTCTTTCATTTTTCTTCTTTATTCATTGTGTTCTAAAATATAGAAACTTAAGTTTTGATCTATGATTTGAAATGGAAACCTTGAGATGAGGATTTTGTGTTTGATTCAGGATGTTCTCCTTTAATTTCTCCTACTGATTCTTAATGGGATTTGATATGTAAAAAAGGGTATGAAACCTGATTGCTACCACAAGTGCACGGATCGCTCAAGTAATACAGATAGAGAGTAAAAGTTCGTTCCCACGAGGATATTCGATTATAAAGCTAAATACCAACCAATAGCTTAATCCATTCTAGACAATGACATAAAAATAAAAAAGCAATAAACTAAGCTAAATTAATCTACAAAAGCAATAAACATAAAAGCGGTTAGGTTTCAGGAAATCCTCCTTCACCCCCTACATCTATCAACAACATGCAATCCCCCTCATAAACACAAATGCATTGATTAGGTTAGCTTGAGAATCTGATGTAATCAAAAGCCTATGTCTAGGTCAATCAACCCTGGTTTCAATTGCCCAACTCACTAAGTTTCCTTGAGAGTCAGCTCAACTTCCACTCATGAACGATCTATCCTCAATCACACACTATACATAGCCAATAGGTATATTTCTATCCTATTAACGAATCAACTCATCCAAGCCAATTGAACTCGTCAAACATGTATCAACCACACCATATCCATATTCACAAATCCCTATGTCTAGTTCATTTACTCATATTAGGATCATGCAATCAGTGATCAGCCAACCACAAGCATTAAACACAGATAATGATTGAACCATAATCAAACATCCACACAAACTCAGAGAAAAAACACATCATTAATATATATAAACGGATCCAAAATATTCCTAAACAAAGCTTAGCTTTACAACAGATAAGGAAGAGAAGAGAGAAAGGAAGCTCATTGATTTATCTCTAAAGCTTGAATCCTCCTTCAATCCTTTGATCCTTGCTTCCAATCTACCAGAAATGAAGATCTAGCCAAACTATCTAACCTAAAACTAACCTAAACTACAAAACCTAAAAGTGGAGAAAATAGAAATGGCCCAAAAAATGGCCAGCTCCCAGAGAAAAGCGCATAAAATCTATTTATAGGCTCAGCTGGCCGCCTCAGCGCCGCGGCGCCCACATACGCCCGTCGCGGTGCCCAATGGGTCAGTTTAATCTACGTCGCGGTGCCCACTTCATCTAGGTCGCGGCGCTCTTGCCTCGGGTCCAAGTATGGCCTGGCTGAAAACCTCTCAGCGTCGTGGCGCGCAATACCCTGCGCCGCGGCGTTGACCACTGAATTGTCAATTTGGCTTCCTCTTCCTCTTTAAGCTCAATTGCTCCATATTTAACCTTGTTTGAAGCCCTTCCTAACATAGAGAAAACACCAAATCAGTAACATATATAAATTTACTTAATCCATAACAATTAAACACAGTTTTACACATTAACACATCAGAAGGCTTAGAATCAGAATATGACAAATATAAGCATAAAATCCTCCAAATATGCATTTAAACAAGGACTTAGCATTCATTCTAGCACAAAGATAGGGCACAAATAACTACATTCTAAGGAGTTATCACACCCCAAACTTACATTTTGCTAGTCCTCGAGCAAAACAAAATAGAACTAAGTAAATGATAACTACATGGAATGTAGTTATTTGGACTCTATCATCTGTGTTAAAATGAATGCTATTTCCTTGTTTAATTGCATATCTGGAGGCTTTTGTACTTATGTTTGTCATATTCTGATTCTAAGCCTTTCTGATGTGTTATTATGCAAAACTGAGCTTTAATGATTATGGATTGAGTAGATTTATATATGTTATTGATTTGGTGTTTTCTCTATGATAGGAGGGTCTCCAAACAAGGTTAAATATAGAGCAATTGAGCTTAAAGAGGAAGAGGAAGCCAAATCTGGCATTCCAGCAAGCAACGTCGTGGCGCAAGTCAAAGCACGCCGTAGCGCAAAGATGATTTTCAGCCTAGTTATACTTGGACCCGGGGCAAGAGCGCCACGGTGTAAGGAAGGCAACATTGCGGCGGTACTTAACCGACCCATTGGGTGCCGCGGCGTGAGTTTGTGGGCGCCGCAGCGTGGAGGCGGCTGCTGAGCCTATAAGTAGTTTTTCACGCGTTTTTCTCTCACTTTTCATGTTTTCTCTCTGTTTTTCTGAGTTTTGGCCATTTGGCCATCTCTCTCTTTTTAGGTTTAGTTAGTTTTAGTTAGTTTAGGTTAGTTTTAGGTTAAATAGCTTGGTTAGATCTTTATGGATGGTGGATTGGAGGCAAGGATCAGAGGATTGAAGGAGAATTCAAGCTTCAGAGACAAATCAATGAGCTTCTTTCTCTCTTTTCCCTTTCTCTCTTCCCTTCCTTATCTTTTGTATAGCTAAGCTTTGTTTAGGAATACTATGGATCCTTTTATTTATATTAATGATGTGTTTTTCTCTAAGTTTGTGTGGATGTTTGATTATGGTTCAATCATTATCTGTGCTTAATGCTTGTTCTTGGTTGGCCTCAATTACATGATCATAATATTAGCAAATGAACTAGACATAGGGATTTGTTAATATGGATATGGTGTGGTTGATACATGTTCGGCGAGTTCAATTGGCTTGGATGAGCTGATTCGTTAATAGGATAGAAATATACCTATTAACCATGTATAGTGGGAGATTGAGAATAGATCGTTCATGAGTGAAAGTTGCACTGGCTCTCAAGGAAACTTAGTGAGTTGGGCAATTGAAACCAGGGTTGATTGACCTAGACATAGGCTTTTGACTAATGAAGATTCTCAAGCTAACCTAATCAATGCATTTATGTTTATGAGGGGAATTGCATGTTGTTGATAGATGTAGAGGGTGAAGGAGGATTTCCTGAAACCTAACCGCTTTTAGGTTTATAGCTTTTGTAGGTTAGATTAGTTTAGATTAATATTTTCCTATTTTTATATATCCTTATCTAGAATTGATTAAGCTATTGGTTGGTATTTAGCGTTATAACATAATAATATCCTCGTGAGAATGAACTTTTACTTCGTATCTGTATTACTTGTGCGACCCATGCACTTGCGGTTAGTAAAAAGGGCAACACGTTTACACCTCAACAAGTTTTTGGCGCCGTTGCCGGGGATATTTCGTTATAAATGGTTTGCTTGATTAGATTCTAGTCCTGTCAACGCCTAACAAGTTTTTGGGTTGCCGGGGATAGTTTTTATATTGCTAATATCAACAATGAGTTTGATTAGTTCTAATTCAAGTTGTATATAAGTTGTATATAACCTATGTTTCTTTTCTGTTTTGTTTTAGTTTCAAATAAGAAGCTGGGTGATTTCATTCATACGAGGCCCTTGAGGGAATTCGCGACTCCTGAAAGGATAACCCTTGGATCAAGTCTTGAAGACTACTCATCCGCATTACTTCAATTTTGGTGACAAAGTCCTGCTGGGACTATAACTCAGGCCCTTCGTGGGAGGGTACCCCATGTTTATGTTTATATTCCTGTTTTTACTTTATGCATAAATAGTTAGTATATTATGTTTTGTATTTGTGTATTAATATGTTAATGTGTTTATGTTAGTTGTTAATGTGTTTTTGTTAGTTTGTTCGTGTACATAAGTGTTAGTATGTTAGTTTAGTAGTTTATAGTTTTTGTTAGTTAGTATGTGTTAGTTGTGTTAGTTCTTGTTTGTTTACGTATTAAGTGTTGTTAGTGTTAGTTTGTATATAGATTAGTATGTTACTTAGGTTAGTTTTATGTTTTTGATTAGTTTATAAGTTTTAAGTTTGTTTAGGTTTATATATAGGTTAGTAAGTTATTTATATGTGTTTTATTGCGTGTGTGTTGTACATTTCTGTAATTTAGCTTTTTGAACAAGTTTTGTTGCAGCTAGAGACCCATAAGAGTCAAACCCAACAGCAAAAACTGTGTTTGCTGCTAAATTTAGCAGTTTGTGTAGCAACGCCGCGGTGTAGGGTATTACACGCCGCGGCGCAAAGGGCGTTTTCTGCATAATTATGCAGCTTTTTGAGAGCGCGCGACCTACGATAGGTGCATGTGCACCGAGCCCTGTTTTTGTGTTTTTTGTTATTTTTCCCCTGTTTTTGCTGTTTTTGCTTTTATTTTTGTTATTTTCTATGTTTTTAAATATTTAGTAATGCTCAGTACTTGTCTCAGGTTCCCTATAGGCCATGTTCATTAATGATACATTTCATTTTAGGTTTGGGGGAATATCTTTACATGTTTTGTTACTTTTGTGCTTAATGTTAACATGTATTAGTATTTTGAGTATGCAGTGATTTTAGTCAACATATTTTCATGATTAAATTTTATTTTGACTATCACTGATGTGCTGATGACAAGAATTTTCAATTTTCACTTTATGCAAAAGATGTTGTGCATGCTTGAACTTAGAAAGTTGATTCTATTTGAATGCATGACATGTTGCAAGAATGTTGGTGTTATTTTTGATTGTCCATGATTTGAAAGGTTGCTATTTGCCCCCTTTTTAGTGAAACCTTATGTGATCTGATGCATGTGAAACAATTTAGTTGCTTTTGATGCATGATTTACATCTCACTTAGATGCAAGTGTAACTTTGAAAATGTTAAGAGTGCATGTTTTGAGAATGTTTATCGATGTACTTGTAGAGTTTTGATTATCCTAGAAATTGTTTTTGAACTCTCTTGAGGCGAAATCCTAAGTTGTGCATGATTGAGGAAATGATTAGGGCATTGTTTGGACCGATTGAGCCTTAAAAAGCTTACCCTGATATGATGATATCCTTAGGTCCTATTTTGAAGCCTTAAACTGTTTGGCCTTATTTGTTTTTCATAACCATTGTGTTCGTTAACCTGTTAGCCGTTCTAATGCATGTGAAAGCATGTCATTTTCTTCCTACCCTTATTGTTTGTTGTGTATATGATGTGTTATTTCTTGAAATGAGTCTGATGATTAGGGGTATGAATATTCAATTTAAAATAAGCCTGAAGGAACCTGATGCAAAACAAAGAAAAGAAAAAAAAGCATTGCTTTGCAAAAATAGAAAAAAGAAAAGAAAGAGAAAATAAAAGAAAAATGAAAATGAAAAGAAAAGCAAAAGCTTAAGAAAAGTAAAGTTCAAAAAGCATCGAAAATGGTTCTGGCAAGTTTTCTGGATTCATAATTGAATACCCTACTAGTATCATGTAGTGGCTCATTGATTGAAGTAGTATATTATGTGTCTCAATATTTGTATTGTATCTTTCCCGTTCATTTCTTTTTCCCACACCATTGGCCTAACATTATAAGCTGATTAAGTCCCTTTTGATCCTCAATCTTGTGTGATTTACATTAGTGGAGAAAGAGTTGATTTACAATCTTGTGGATTCTGTGAATCATATGCATGTATGTTTGTAAACTTATCTGAATGTGTATGACTTGATTAGAAGAAGTTTATCTTGCATGTTTGTGATAAATGTGAATTGCATGGAGAGTTTTCTGGCTTGTAAGCATATTTAGGATTGCATATGTGTGGATCTGTTTAAAGGGCATTTGCACTTTTTGAGGATTGATGCAATGATTACACACTAGTATTTGTTTTTAATTGAAAATAAGAAGATTGAAATATATTTGCTGAATGAAAAATTGATTTAAATGTTTAAGTGATTTACTTAGTTCTATTTTGTTTTGCTCGAGGACTAGCAAAATGTAGGTTTAGGGGTGTGATAACTACATGGAATGTAGTTATTTGGACTCTATCATCTGTGTTAAAATGAATGCTATTTCCTTGTTTAATTGCATATTTGGAGGCTTTTGTACTTATGTTTGTCATATTCTGATTCTAAGCCTTTCTGATGTGTTAATATGCAAAACTGAGCTTTAATGATTATGGATTGAGTAGATTTATATATGTTATTGATTTGGTGTTTTCTCTATGATAGGAGGGTCTCCAAACAAGGTTAAATATGGAGCAATTGAGCTTAAAGAGGAAGACGAAGCCAAATCTGGCATTCCAGCAAGCAACGTCGCGGCGCAAGTTAAAGCACGCCGCGGCGCAAAGATGATTTTCAGCCTGGTCATACTTGGACCCGGGGCAAGAGCGCCGCGGCGTAAGGAAGGCAACGTTGTGGCAGTACTTAACCGACCCATTGGGCGTCGCGGCGTGAGTTTGTGGGCGCCGCGGCGTGGTGGCGGCTGCTGAGCCTATAAGTAGTTTTTCACGCGTTTTTCTCTCACTTTTCATGTTTTCTCTCTGTTTTTCCGAGTTTTGGCCATTTGGCCATCTCTCTCTTTTTAGGTTTAGTTAGTTTTAGTTAGTTTAGGTTAGTTTTAGGTTAGATAGCTTGGTTAGATCTTCATGGATGGTGGATTGGAGGCAAGGATCAGAGGATTGAAGGAGAATTCAAGCTTCAGAGACAAATCAATGAGCTTCTTTCTCTCTTTTCCCTTTCTCTCTTCTCTTCCTTATCTTTTGTATAGCTAAGCTTTGTTTAGGAATACTATGGATCCTTTTATTTATATTAATGATGTGTTTTTCTCTAAGTTTGTGTGGATGTTTGATTATGGTTCAATCATTATCTGTGCTTAATGCTTGTTCTTGGTTGGCCTCAATTACATGATCATAATATTAGCAAATGAACTAGACATAGGGATTTGTTAATATGGATATGGTGTGGTTGATACATGTTCGGCGAGTTCAATTGGCTTGGATGAGCTGATTCGTTAATAGGATAGAAATATACCTATTAACCATGTATAGTGGGAGATTGAGAATAGATCGTTCATGAGTGGAAGTTGCACTGGCTCTCAAGGAAACTTAGTGAGTTGGGCAATTGAAACCAGGGTTGATTGACCTAGACATAGGCTTTTGACTAATGAAGATTCTCAAGCTAACCTAATCAATGCATTTATGTTTATGAGGGGAATTGCATGTTGTTGATAGATGTAGAGGGTGAAGGAGGATTTCCTGAAACCTAACCGCTTTTAGGTTTATAGCTTTTGTAGGTTAGATTAGTTTAGATTAATATTTTCCTATTTTTATATGTCCTTGTCTAGAATTGATTAAGCTATTGGTTGGTATTTAGCGTTATAACATAATAATATCCTCGTAGGAACGAACTTTTACTTCGTATCTGTATTACTTGTGCGACCCGTGCACTTGCGGTTAGTAAAAAGGGCAACACGTTTGCACCTCAACAGTAAATCACTTAAACATTCAAAACAAATTTTTATTCAACAGATATATTTTCAATCTTCTTTTTTCATTTAAAAACAAATACTAGTGGGTAATGACTGCATCAATCCTCAAAAAGTGCAAATGCCCCATAAATAGTTTCATACAAACGTAATCCTTAACATGCTATCAATCCAGAAAACTCTTCATGCAATTTATATTTATCACAAACATGCAAGATAAACTTCTCCTAATCAAGTCATACACATCTAGATAAGTTTATAAGTATACATACATATGATTCACAAAATCCGCAAGATTGTAAATCAACTCACTCTTCACTAATGTAAATCACACAAGATTGAGGATCAAAAGGAACTTAATCAGCTTATAATGTAAGGCCAATGGTATGGGCGAAAGAAATGAACGGGAAGAGATACAATACAAACATTGAGACACATAACATACTATTTCAAGATTTGAGTCAAAACATTTGATATCAGTAGAGTATTCAATTGTAAGATCGTAAAACTTGCCAGAACCATGTTTGATGCTTTTCAAACTTTTCTTTACTTAAGCTTTGCTTTTCTTTTTTTTATTTTCTTTATTTTGCAAAGCATTGCTTTTTCTTTTCTTTGTTTTGCATCTGGTTCCTTCAGGCTCATTTTGAAATGAATATTCATTAACCCCTAATAATCAAACTCATTTCAGGAAATAGTATACCATGAACTCAATAAACAATAAGGGTAGGAAGAAAATGACATGCTTTCACATGCATTAGAATGGTTAACAGGTTAACGAACACAATGGTGATGAAAAACAAATAAGGTTAAACAGTATAAGGCTTCAAAATGGGACCTAGGGATATCATCATATCAGGGTAAGCTTTTTAAGGCTCAATCAGTCCAAACAATGCCCTAATCATTTCATCAATCATGCATAACCTAGGATTTCGCCTCAAGAGAGTTCAAAAATAATTTCTAGGATAATCAAAACTTTACATGTACATCCATAAACATTCTTAAAACATGCACTCTTATCATTTTCAAAGTTACACTTGCATCTAAGTGAGATGTAAATCATGCATTAAAAATAACTAAATTGTTTCATATGCATCAGATCACATAAGGTTTCACTGAAAAGGGGGCAAATAGCAACCTTTCATATCATGAACAACCAAAAACAACATTAGCATTCTTGCAACATGTCATGTATTCAAAAGAATTTCAACTTTCTCAATTCAAACACGCACAACATCTTTTGCATACAGTAAAAATTAAAAATCTTGTCATCAGCACATCAGTGATAGTCAAAACAAGATATAATCATGAAAATATGATGACTAAAATCACTGCATACTCAAAATACCAATACATGTTAACATTAAACATAAAAGTAACAAAACATGCAAAGATACTCCCCCAAACCTAAGTAAAATGTATCCTCAAAGAACATGGTCTATAGGGAACCTGAGACTAGTACTGAGCATTATTAAATACTAAAAAATAGAGAAAATAATAAAAAAAACAAAAACAGGGGTCCAGTGCCGCGATGCCCCTATACCTGGGCTGCGGCGCTCACAAAAAACTACAGAATTCTGCAGAAAACTCCCCACTGTGCCGCAGTGTGCACTACCTTACACCGCGGCATGACAACTTAAGTCGCTAAATTTAGCAAAGAAACACGCTTTGTCTTGGATTTAGCTCTTATGGGTCTCTTGCTTTGCAACAAAACTTGTTCAAAAAGCTAAATTATAAAAATGTACAACACACACATAACAAAACACAAAAACAACATACTAACCCATATACAAACCTAAACAAACTCAAAACTTAAAAACAAAAATAAACAACAAAAAATTAGCATAACTAACATACTAAAATACTAACATACTAACTAAAACATATTAACAAAACTAACAAACATGAATATCTATATACAAACATACACAACACAACATACTATGTATTTATGCATAAAGTAAAAATAATAAAATAAACATAAACATGGGGATTCCCTCCCACGAAGGGCCTGAGTTATAGTCCCAACAAGACTTTGTCACCAAAATTGAAGTGCTACGGATGAGTAGTCTCCAAGAACTTGATCAAAGGGTTATCCTTTCCAAGAGTCGCAAATTCCCTCAAAGGCCTCGTATGAATGAAATCACCCGGCTTCTTATTTGAAACTAAAACATAACAGAAATGAAACATAAATTATATACAACTTATATACAACTTGAATTAGAACTAATCAAACTCATTGTTGATATTAGCAATATAAAAACTATCCCCGGCAACGGTGCCAAAAACTACATTGTTTAGCATTCATTCTAGCACAAAGATAGGGCACAAATAACTGCATTCTAAGGAGTTATCAAAACCCTTGATGGATTTGTTCCTTTACAAAATGTTTTGTATGTTTGAATGTGATGTTTTGAGGTTGTTGTTGTTGATTTTGAGTTTGATCTTTGGAAGACTTAAGATTTATTTCCAAAATGGAGGTTTTGGTTTTTGGTTTAAGCGCCTCGGATCCTTAAGTTAAGCATTTGAGCACCTAAAACCCAGCAACTCAAGCTTCTGGATGCGCAATGAGCTCCTGAGCGCTCACAATTGAACGTCTGAGCGTGCGTCTAGCGCCTAGGCACCCAGAGCTTGGCGCCTAGACGCCTACTTGACAGAACTAGATTTCTAACTTGTCATTTAATATTTTGTTTTCCAAAAGTAAGATAATGTTATTTTAAAACATATTAGATGAGGAAAAGCCTAAATTACGCTATGTAAAATATAAATATACATGAGATTATTAATGAATTTGAATACCCATGATGAGTATGATTTGATTTTCATGGGTATCCACTTTGTGGAACTAGGCCGAGTTGGATTTCAGATGTACTTGTACTAGGGTAAGTCTTAGTTAATGTTAAGAGAATAAGTGATTTTCTCTATATCAGAGTAATTGAGGTTAAGGAAGAACTTTGTTCTTTACCTGAGTCTCCCTAGTCATTAAGTGGTTAAGGAGGAATGTTTCCTCATCACTTGGGGTAGTCCTAAATCCTGGATAATTTGAGTAACGTACCTCTCTTACTATTCCTAATGATTGATATTGTGAGATAATGTACCTTCTCCATATCATGATAATTTGATGTCTAACCTTAGTTTTGAGACTGAGGAAACATATCTCCTCTAGCCTAGACAGGGAAGGACAAGGACTAGTTACCCGGAGCAGTTCTGTGTGGTGACGTACGATTATGAAAAGGTTGACATGCACTAACCTAAAAGCAGACTACTACCAAGTAAATAATTTTGAAATGCTAGCATGATTGATGCATGAGTTTAATGATTTGATATTGAGTAATACCATTGATTTCCATCATGAGTTGTATTGAAATGTAGTATGATTCACGAGTTGCGGACTTAAATGATTTTCATGATAATAAAAATAGGAATTTTGTTTCGAGAAGAAGAAGGACTGGATTTGGCTTTTGTCACCTTCCTAAATTAAAAAGATTAGTTTTAAAAAAAATGATTTTTTCTCGAAATAGCTGAAATTGTTATGATGACACATTTATTTTTAGTTGTGCTACTAAGGGTTTCTTAATTCTCACCCTGTGTATGGATTTCCGTGACAATTTCAGATAAGAAACAAGTAGTGGAGCAAGATGGAGTTTTGGGCTTGAGAAGAATAGTTTAGATCTTTTGATTTTGATGCCATGAGGCATTATGTATATATTAAGTACTATGATGTAATATCTTGTAAAAATTTTCTGCTTCATGATATATATATATATATATATGATACCAGTAATGACAGGACCGACGACATAGGCTCAACAGTAGTAAAAATATGCATTTGTAAATAGAAAGAAGAGAGATATCAGAAATCAGGATCAAAATAATTTATTGATAATTTTAAAATACTTACAGAGTACGTGATACAAAATTACAAGTCTTGAACAAAAGCTGAATTCCAAAGGTTTATAGAGGAAACAGAATACAAGAGTTTTGATACAAAGTGTTTACAGAAATTTTTCAAACTAAATTTTTCGATGCCTTTCTCTGAAGGAGCTTCAGCTTATATAGAGAAAAGACTTCGAATATGAACCCATCAGGAACCTTCATGGGAAGCTTCGTGCTGCGCTAGATGACAAGTGATGAGCCTTCACGGGAAGCTTCATCCATAGCTAGGTGACAAGTGAGGAACCTTCACGAGAAGCTTCATGCTGAGGTAGATGACAAGTAAAGAATCTTCTCAGGAAGCTGCATGCTTGGCAAGACAACAAACTAGGAAACTTCATAATTAGACAAATAAGGAACCTTCATGAAAAATTTCATAAATTACTGTGTGGGCCTTTACAGGTTGGAAAGGTCAACACCATAACAGTCATCTTCATTACTATTACCAAGAAGGTCGTTGTTTTCACTTCCTTCACTAGGAGGAGACGAACCAGAGGTGGACATGGTTGTCTTAATTTTGCTTAGCAATTCTTGTTCTGAGGACGAAGAGGCCAGTTCTTGAAGAAGCTTGTTCTTAAGTTCTTCAAATTGTGATGGCTTCTTATGATTCTTCTTAACCAAAGAAGGATTAGCAAGGAACCATTGATTAATCGCTTCAATACTTACTAATTTCATGTTAAACTGAGGCCACCATTTAACACTAAATTCTCTGGCGACCCATTCTGGATGAGGAATCTGATGCTTATGATAGAAATTATAATCCCAAACATTAATCCAAGCAATTCCAAAAGTAGCATAAAAATGTAAGAGTCTAGAACCTTGAGGAAAATCAATTTTTTGAGTAAACAAATTGTAAGAATCCTTTGCAAGCTGAGCAAGAATATCAACACAAGGACTAATGGTACACATCCAATCGGCAAACCATGAGGGAAAGTTTTTTATCCCTTTCTGGAACCAAAAGAACCAAGAGTGAGAATATGGCCTGAGGAGCATAAATCTATACCAAGCTTGCTGATAATCCCAGTAAGTATAAGTTTGAGGATCAAATTTAATTGAAAATGATTTTGGAGTGTGAGGAGCTTGATTCCAATCTTTTGGACCTAAAATCTTAAGGATCTTTACTTTAGAAAAATCAATATAATCGGGATTAGTATCACTATAATAATGATCTAAAGAGATTGATTCAGTATCAATGAGGATGAGTTCATAAAAAGTTCTGTTCTTTTTAAGTGACTCTTGAGGAACAAAATGAAAATCTGGGGGAAGCATGTTCTGAATGATTTCTCGAGGGGTCGAGTGAGGAGAAAAGAATCCTGGTTCAAGGGTGATTATGGGTTCAAAAATATTTTTCTTAACATATTTGCATTCTTCTGTGGTGGGAGAATTGGTGAGTAGATGTGAAGATTGTTTCGATCTCTGAGGAGTTCTAGAAGGAGTACCAGTAATGGTTTGTGAGTAAGATAGAGGTGTAAACCTATTGGGTGAGGGAGATGAAGGTCGTACAGACTGAATAGGATTAGGAACATGAACTAGGGTGGAAGACCCTTTTAAGGAGGTAGATGACCTTGTACTTATCTCAGTGTTCTTATTTGCAGAAATCTGCATGTAGTTATCCAGAGTAATTTTCTTAGCCTTTGATTTTGATGAGGAGCTAGTGGCCATTGTAGCCCTACAAAAACTCTCTGGTTAGGAAATCAAGAAGATAATTATCTTTTCCTTTAATATGTTGAATATCAAAATCAAAACAATATAACAGTGCTTGCCATCTGGCAAAAATCTGTTTTTAAACTAAGTTCTTAACATCCTTTTGAATAATTGAAGGAGCAGCTTTACAATCAGTTTTTAACAAAAACCTTTTATTAAACAAATCATCCTGAAATTTTGTGATACTTAGCACTATAGATAAAACTTCTTTCTTAACAGTACTATAATTCTGTTGAGCCGGTTGCCAAACTCCAGAGTGATATCTGACGACTTGTTCTTTGGATGACTCAGGTAGTAACTGCTTTAACACTCCCCCATACCCCAAATCAGAGGCATCTGTTTCTACTATGAGAGAGGCTTGAGGATCCGGAAGTCCTAAACAAGGGATATTTTTTACTAGATTCTTAACTTGTTGAACAGCATTAGTCATCTGATTATCCCAAGGAGGCGGGTCTTTTCTTAGCCTTCTAAATAAAGGAGCACAAATTATTCGTATATTAGGAATAAAATCTGCTACATAATTAACACATCCTAAAAATCTTTGAAGAGTATTCTTATCTTTGAGCTCATTGGAGAACTTATCTGCAAATTCTATAGATCTTTCTATAGGAACAATAGGCATTGATTAATTTCGAATCCTAAAAATCTAGTCTTAGTCTGGAGAATGCTTTCATTTTCTTAGCAGAAATTACTAAACCATTTTCTTTAATAAGAGTAAAGAAAGTTTCTAAATGATTAAAGTGTTGATCAATAGAGTTACTGAATACTAATACATCATCTAGATATACTATGGTGAACTTTGAGTAAGGATTCAAAATATTATTCATTATATTTTGAAATTCTGAAGGGGCATTTTTTAATCCTTGAGGCATTACATTCCATTCATAATGTCCAAAGGGTACTACAAAAGCACTTTTGTACCTATCTTCTTCAGCTACTTCTATTTGATAGTATCTAGATTTCATATCAAATTTTGAGAATATATTAGCCTGATGAACTCTACTTACTAAATCTTTTTTATTAGGAATTGGATACCTTATCTATCTTAAAACCTTGTTTAAAGGTTTATAATTAATTACTAGTCTGGGGGCACCTCTTTCTATTTCTGAAGCGTTCATAACATAAAATCCTGCACAACTCCAAGGGGACTTACTTGGTCTAATTAAATCCTTATCTAAATATTCTTGAATTTCTTTCTTACAATATTCTAAGTATTTTTGATTCATTTGAATAGGTCTTGCTTTAGTAGGGATATTAATTTCTTCAAATCCTTCTTCATATGGTAAAGTAACTGTATACAATTTTCGTTCTTTAAATGCATTAGGGAATTCACTACATACTTCTTGTTCAAATTTCTGTTGAACATTTTTTATCTTATCTTGAAATTGTGGTTTATTTATCTGTTCTTGAATTCTTTTATATTGAACTTCTCTGCTTAACATGTTTATGTGCTTTGTTTTCTTTTCTATTAAGTTAATCTTAGTAATTAATGAATCTTGGACCATATTTAATTCTTTAATTAAGGGTGGTTTTATAAACTCAAAACAAATTTCTTTTCCTAATGCATTAGTAACTAATCCTTTTTCGTTTACTGAGAAGGGGTATAGTAAGGATAAAAATGGAGTACCTAGAATTATTTGCTCAGAAATATTTTTTACTAATAAAAATGAGGTTTTATAACAAATTTTATTTTTACAAATCTTAGCATTATTTAGCTTATAAATTTGCATTTTATTTCCGGAAGCACTAATTAACGATTCTGTGGTCTTATCGTAATACTTAGTTGGGATTAATCCTTCTTGAACACAATTTCTATCAGCTCCTGAATCTATTAAGGCTATAAAATTAAATCGTTCATCTTTTATTACTAACTCTATCAGATAATGCCATTTATGAACAATTACTTGACTTAATAAATGAATATAAAGATCTTTTTCTGGGTCTTGACTGGTACTTGTATCTTGATTTTGTACTATTATTTGTGCTTGTAAATTTAGCATTTTGAATTCTAAATCAATATCTTTTTCTTTAAGTAATTTAACTTCATTCTTTAAATTTTTTATTTCTTGTCAGAAATCTTTTAGGGTCACTTCATTTCTTTGAGGTTTCTTAAATCTTTCTAATACTTCTTTCATATCTATCTTTTGCACTTCTTCTTTCTTCTTATCTTCGTATTCTAGAAATTCTTTTATTTACTGAATGAACTCTTGCTTAACAGATGATTCTTCCATGTTTTCTATTATGCTTAATAATGATGATGCTTGATCTCTAGTAATTACATTAGTAGTTTTTAAGCACGATGAACAATCACATAGTTCTGGTCCTAAGCCTGTACATTCTTTCTCATTATCGCTTTCTGATTCAGATGAAGATGAGTCTTTTAATTGATTAATCATTTCTTCTTCAGAACTGTATTCTTCTTCAGAAGATTCAGATTCATTAATTAATATGTTTATTAAAGATTTCTTTAATTCTTCATCAATTTTTAGATTATTAATTTTTTGTTTTCCTTTACAATCTTTCTTATAATGTCCTACTCGGCCACATTTATAGCATACTATTTCATTTTTAAACTTAGACGATCTATACTTATTTTTCTTTGATGATCCAGGTTTTGATGAGCTTGCTTCTTCTCTATAGTGTTTTTTATAGTAGCGCCTAGATTTTCTTGATTTATGAGGAATCCTTCTATTCCCCACTGGGAACAAAATGATCCTAATTCTTTTCTAGTGGTTTTTGCTTCATTCTTAAGCTTATGTTGAAGTTTAAGATCTAAACACACTTGCAATCTAGTTTCTATAATATAATTAGACAATTGACCAAACGTAAGTTGATTATAAGGAATTGTACCATCATTTTGGTTCTGAATCATTACTTTAACTTTTTTTGCAAACAATTTTGGAAGACTAGCTATAAATCTTTCTTTCCAGTAATCAGCTGATGCATCACTTCTTAAATATAGCTTAGACAAAAACATATCCCTATACCATCTATAATCAGACATGGAGGGACAATATAGATTAACAATTTGGTCTGCAATTCTTTGCTGAAATTTTAAGGGTTCTCCTATAAAATGCTTTGTTATTGTGTACAAAAGAGTTGTTACAGCATCTTCAAATACTTGTCCATTAGAATCAATTTTTGTTGAATTCATTATAAAATCATTTTCTTCTTGACTTAGCATATTATCCCACCATCCTTTAAGTCGGCTCAGTAAATCCCATAACAATTAAGGAGGTCAAGTTCTATCGATATTTTTCCCTTTAAAGGTCACATTACTACCATAGTCATTTGTCGAACAGTGTCTAAAATTTGTTGTTCACCTAATCCGTCTATATTCCATTCATTAATTGATTCACCAGAAAAGGCTACAGAATCTTGAAAAAGTCTTTCTTCATACTGAACATCATGATATGTGGGTCTTGGGTAATAATTTCTAGTTTTTGAAACAGGCATATCTTTTCTTAACTTATTAACTTGAAGATTTAAAAGCTCATTCTCTAATTCTTCAATTTTTTGTAAAGTATGTATCGTAGGTGTAGAACTCGTTCCTATGGTTAACTGTTCTAATTTTTTCTTAATTTCTTCAATAGAGTTGTCAGATTTTGAACCAAAGTGTATATTTTTTAAATCTGATTCTGGGACATTAATTACCTTATAAATGGGTCTATTAGGATCTAAATTTTTATTAACATTTTGAGCTGATGTATATTCTTTAGGTTTTTCACTTATTTGATTATCTATCATTTCTAATGTTTTAGACATAGTATGGAGCATTTGATTAGAGTAATTAAGTTATTGATGAACTTTATTAAAATCGCCCTTATCTATAGGTAAATTATGAGCTCTTGAAGCTATTGCCTTAAAAGGGGTGGCTTCAACTTCTAATCTTTCTTTTGTGATTACCTTAATGGTTTCTAAGGGAGGAAATTCTGAAATTATTATCTTGTCTTTCTCTGTTTTCCACGAAATTGATATTTTATTATTTACTAATATTTCTAGTATTCTTATAAAAGGATTTTGAATATTATTTTCTTTGCAATACTTTTCAAACCAGTCAAAGAAATATAAATTAATTTGTTGTTCCCTTAAATATGAGTAAAATTCTTCTCTAAATTTAGTAGTTTGTTCTTTACTAAAATTCTTAAAATATCAATCTCTTTTATTTTTATTATAAGGAGCTTTAAAATCATTACTTATCCATTTTTTATCTATTTCAAAGGGTTCTTCTTTAGTTAATACATTAATGACTTGGGATCTGGTGGGTGAATATTCTCGGTGATTCTGATCTATGAGTTTGTTGGTAAATTGGTTGAGGAACATTAGGTTCAAAGTTTACACCAGCTTAGGTTTATATTAATAGCCGATCCATCTACTGAATGTCTTGAGGAAGTAGGAGCAAATGAAGGGATGTTAATTATCGGATTTGTAGGAGTGTTTAGTCTAGAGTGAGAATTAGACCTAAGCATTCCTATTCTCATATTAGAACCATCTTGAACTATTGTTCTTATTCTAGTATTTCTTATCGGTTGAGGGGGTATTACATCTGGAAACACCCAATCTTCAGGAATCCTAGACAAGATTTCTTCATGAGATAATCTTTTAGGAGTTAGTATTGATGATTTCTTAAGATTTGCTTCCATAATTACAGTTTCATGCTTTGGGGATTGTCTTAGTGCTTTAAAGTTTTGATCTTCAAAAGAGACTTTATAATGAACTCTATACATAACAAACATATGCTTAGTTCCTTCTTGAAAAACATTATCCAATATCTTAACATTTAATTCTAAAGCTTGCTTAGTCATATAATCATTTAATGGCATGATATAATTAGGATAACAGTTAAAGAAAACAGGACTATCATGCAAATTAGATTCTAAAATAGCAGTAATTTGATCATGAAGTTTTCTTAACCTTTTATCTCTTAACAAAATTAACACAGGATTATCAATTCCTAACCTATGTTGCCCTTTGGCGACTACTTGAATTAACCCAATATGTATAAACTGATAATTATCCTTAACATGTTGATCAATAATATTATCTTTTAATAAACTTATTGATTCACAGGGTTTTTCTAAAATATGAGTAGCTTCGAACATATGGATCTGATCTTTAGGCTTGAATAAAGAAGTACTAGTTTTATAAATTTCTTTTGGAGGAACATAAGGAATTGCCCAATTTTGAAGGTTGTTTTCAATATTAGCAATTTCTAATTCATTTGCTTGAACCTAATCTTGATCTACTTCTAATCCAGAGGATGCAGATTTAAACTGTGAGGAACCTATGCTAGAAGCCTTCCCGCTATGGAAGGAGAGCTCGCTTAAGTTTCTGAATATCCTAGACATAACGAAGGAATTCTCTTACCGGGACCACCACTTGCATGTACGGGACCACCTAACCTTGCCTTCTCCGGCACTAACACAGGCTGACCAACGTACCGACCAAGGGCTGACCGACATTTTTTTAAAAAATTTCTTCAAGTTTCAAGCATCAACACTGGTAGTAGTACTCTTCTTTTCCCACTGATTCAGAGAGAGAACACCGAACCTAACCCAAGCATGTATCCTCCAAATTAGGCTTGCTTTCCATATCAACTTGTTCATCTTCCTTCCGCATCAAATCAGATTCCAGAAGCAGAATAGAAACCATAGCATCCATCCATCATTCACTTCTTGAACCCATAATCCACAATTCTCTTCTTCATTTGAGCAACAAATTGCTGTTCCATCACACTCACATCCATCACTGGTATTTATTTCTGATCTTTCTTTGACTTATGACTATGAGAGATGTATGTATGTATGTATGTGTTTTTTGATTTTCATTGTAACAAGTCAGGAATGAAAATATTATATATGTATATCATATGGTTATGATTTTTATTCTACACACGGGTAACACGACACGCACAAGCAATAGGGTGGTTGATGTGCTGCTCTAGAATCTAGATCTGTTATATAAGAAGTCTGAGCATGTGGTAGGTTTATGGTTCTCTCTCTGTAATGAAACTAACTGAGGTTAAGTTTTATGTGCAGTGTCAATGTGGGTATTGATCTTCACTTTCACATAAGGACTGGACTGGTATTTGTATTTGATTTGATATGATGGCACCTTATATAATTGAAGTTGACCAAGGGGAAATGTCAATGAAGGCAGTCATGGGGGTGTTTGGAATGGACTTGATGGTGTGTTTTTGGAGAGAAGGGTGTACTGTTGAGTTGATAGTTCACACTGGATTGGGATGCGCACGGGCTTAGTTGTTCTGCTTGGACTTGGTACCATATGGCCACTTGAGAAACTCATCCATATCCCAAGGATTTAGATTTCACAACTACTTGGTGAGAGAAAGTGAAAATAAAATACGCGTCCATAAAATAGAAATGAAAATTTGAAAGAGAGGACTGAGAATCACTAGCCTTCCTCATTGATACAAAGAAGTATATCCAGCCGGACGATCCATACTTCATTGCAAAGGGGATAAAAAAAAAGATGATAGACAACGAATTAGTTAGAATTCTTTCTAATTAATTTTGCTTTGGATTTTAAGCCCTTTTATCTCTCTATCTTATTATGTCCATATTAAAAATGTTAATCGAGTGATTCTCCATTATATGACCCAAATAAGCTTTGATAACTGTTATTGCCTTAACATATGCTTTTACATGTTCCTTTTTCGCATCTACTGTATGTACTTTTCACTTATACCATCACTCTTTCCTTGCAACATATTCCGAAGACTCCCATTAAAGACTTTTCCCTCGGCTTGCCAGAAACGATTACCCTTTATTTATGCTGCTCGGTATAATTCTAATCTTTACTTATCCTTGCCTATCAGTTATCACAATCTTTTATATATATATTTTGTAAATAGAAAAGAGAAATATAGAAATATCAAGATAAGAACATATGGATTCAAAATCTTATTCTTAATATCATATGATCTCTATACCTTTGAAACCTGACAATGTATTTGTAAGAGCATTTTAGGGTTTATACAATACAGTTATTTAGGATTAGTATCCGTTAGGGATTGTAATCTCTTTAAACTAATTTCCCTATTTTTGTGGGATAATCAAAATAGTCATCTATCACATACAAAATATACATGTTTTACAACACTTCTCCTTAGATGATTATACACTATGAATATGCCTCGTTAAAATCTTGCAAAGAAAAACTCAGTGAGATAAAAACTTAGCGAAGAAAAAAGAGTACAGTATTCATAGGTAACTTGCTTCCCCTCAAAATACAACTAATCATAAAATGTCTTTAAGTTAGCGCATTGTAACTCTTGTGGCTCTTAGACATCCATCTTCAATATTATTCATAGCACTTCTCCTTAAGAATTTTGGAGAAATATACTTTACTCTGTTACCTTTGATATATTTTCTTTTTAGTTGAGCTTTGTAAGCAATATTATTTTTAGTTGAAATTTCCTTTTCATAAGATGATCCACAAGATTCTTGAATATGATGAATCATAGCTCTCAACCAGAAACATTCACGACTTTCTTCATGAATTGTTGCAATTTCTGCATGATATAAAGAAATAACAACTATACATTGCTTTGTGGATCACCATAATATAGCAATATCACCACATGTAAATAATAGTCTATTTGGGATCGGACTTTATTTGGATCAGATAAATATCCTACATTTACATAATCAATTAGCTTGACATAGATTCATGTGAATAAAATAATCTCATTAATTGTGCCTCGAAGATAAAAATAATATACTTAATTTCATTCTAATGTCTTCTAGTTAGTGATGAACTATATGTTGCCATAAGTTCATGAAAATAATATTATATTAGGTCATGTATTATTTAGCAATATGCATGTGTGCTTCTATAACACTAAGGTATGGTACTGCTTCAAGACTAAGATCTTCGTAATCTTCTTTAAATCTAACAATCTAACAAGCATTAGTGTACTCAATATATATAATTTATATGTATAAATCACTTAAGAACTTGTTCTCTATAACTTGATAGACAAAATTTAATTTGCTAAATACTCGATCTACAGGCCGAGACAAAATTTTATCATTTAAAGATCTTTCACTTCAAATTCTTTAAATAGACACATAAACAAATAAAGTACTTTAAGAAAATTTGAAATAAATATATAATGCATATCAACAAGCACTAATGCTCAATAACAAAGTCTTAATATGATGAGCAAAAGAATATAAATATGTAAATTAAGTTCATTGGATGTTGATATTTTACATCCTTGGGGGATTTTCATATAGATAACATGTATCGAGACATCCACAAAATGTAACAATAATATGTAAAAACATCCATTAGAAGTACTCAATTTCTTGTATGCAAAAAACTTTTTTAGATATCAAAATGTAATTGCATCCATTTGTATCAACAAATTTTGCACCTTCTAGGATTTAGACTTCAGGTCCATTTAAACATCTTCTAAAGTTTTAGTTACAAATTCAATAACCTCACGTTTTACAAGGGAATTCAATTCTGCCTACAAGGCATTCTTCTATTTTGGTCAATCATTTTTTCGTTGATATTCTTCAACGATTCTAATTTCAAGATCCTCATTATTATTCATAATATTGCGTGCTATAAAAATATGTTGTCAACAATTATTTCTTTTCGATTCTATCATTTTGCCCATGGAGACATAATTTATTAAGATCTCATTATTTTCATCATTTTCAGGTATTTTAACTTCTTCTGGAGTTTGAACTACTTCTGGAGTTCGGACTACTTCTGGAGTTTGGACTACTTCAAGAGTCTTATTTATGTCTCTAATTTCATTTTCAAGAGTATCCTTTTTAGAATTATTTGCTTTCTTAGCAATATTATTTGCTCTTTCTCTTTTCTGGGCTTTGTCTTTAGAATCGATTGGTATACCATGCTTCTTGCATGTTTTTGACTCATTTGATACCAATTCTAAATGAAGCATTTATAACTGGTATAAGATTTATTTATCCTTTTGCAATAGAAAATGTTTCTTGCAATTCATTAATTTGCTCTTATTCACAAATGTATTATCATTGGAACTTCCAACTCAAATTGCTTTGTATCTCACAATTTCATTTAACTTATTTCTTTTTCATACAAAGATCTATTTATACCCAACGAGTTTGACATCTTCAGGTGTCTGGACTACTGGTCCAAATACATTACGTTTAGCTAAAGAATCTAACTCGGATTGTATTGCTTCTTTTCATTTTGGCCAATCACTTCAATGTCGATACTCTTCTACACTTTGAGGCTCAAGCTCATTATCATTGGTAATTTCAGAAGTAATTGTATTTGCAAAAAACATTATCAACAACAACTTCATCTCTTCCCCTCATATTTCTACATTTTAATAAGATCTCATAATTTGCTGATATCAGAACCACTTCTGGGGTTACTTGCCAAGAAATATGAGGTTGTTGATCTATATTATTTTTGACCTCTTTAAGAGTGTTAATGACCTCTTCTAGAGCATCATTTTGAATTTTTTTCATTTTTTTTAGGAACAATGTCCTTTGCACCAATAGGTTTATCACACTTCTGACATGTTTTAGATTCATTGGCTGACATACCCACATGATGTCCTGCAAAGACAACTACTCGTGCAGGAGTGACTATATCGCACACAAGAAAAAATTTATATGAGAAATATTTGGTTTCAGGCCAAAATTCAATTGTATAGAGGAGAACTTATAATTATTTATTGGTCTTATACCAACAAGAGCTATAACATGTAAAAGGCATACCCCAAGCAAAAACTTAGGATATTGTTCTCACAATCTGTTATTTAGCTATCAATTAGAAGCATTTGAACATAAGCAACAAAATGTTCAACATTTTACCAATGGTTATATAATAATCACTAAAAGATTGAGAAGTAAATTTACTAGCATTATCAAGACAAATTATCTTAATCTGAAAATGTGTGCTCTTAATCAAATAACTTGCATAATATCACAAACACCAAGTTGCGAGTTGATAGTAAGTACAAATGTGACTAACTAGCTTCTGGTCATAAAATATCTAAATGATACACATGATTTATGACATAATCCACAATATCATCTTAAATTTGTTCTAAAAATTCAACAAAGTTAACTCTATTTTTAGTTAGTGATAATCTTATAATCAATTTACATTGAGAACACTCAGCACATAAAAATTCATTATATTGAAGAATCTTTTGGTCCTTCAATGATGCTCTTATGAATTATCAATATTGACCCAGGATAGCCCTATTAGCCATATGCCAAATAAAAAAAATTATTTAGACTAGTAAACTTCTAGTTTATTACAATATCATGAACTTCTGATTTACATGAGCAAAGTAAATTTTGGTTTACACTAAAATATATTTCAATTACACTAATCATATCTATTTAACTTGATAATGAATAAAGCACAATGTATAAAATTTTGTTCATTAAGGTAACAAAATATAGTAACTATTTTGAAGACTTGAATTATTTTTGTGCTACTATATATCAAAATTTACCATTGATCTATATATATAAAGAATTAGAAGCACACATTTTTCTTCAATCAATAAAATTTCTAATAAATCATATCATACATATTTTATTTAAAATATTGACAAAATAAGAGAAAATGTATATGTGATGATATTAAATCACATGAAAAAAATAAAATAAATACATATGAAATGACAAATATGAATTCCAAGAAAATAATTCAACTACTTAAATCATCAATCAAGTGATACAACTTTCTTCCATAATATTTAACAAAAATAGACACATCCAAAAGCATATTATTTATAGGATCATGGTCAAATGAACGATTCTCATTAATATCTCCCTACTTCATTTGATATGTATTCTTAGAAGGGTTGGAACCACTATGATAATGATCATTTTTCTAATTTTTGCCATATCAATGGTCATAACCATGACCTTTGCCATACCCAAAATTAAAATATGGGACATTCACTTCAGGGAATAGAGTTCAACCCATTGGGTGACCTTTGTGGTTTTTCATTAATAATCTATTTTTGTGTTCAATCATAAGAATGCATAAACTTGATTCAAAATATCTCTTAAAATAATTCTCATTTTGCCACTACAGGAGCATATTCGAGAGACATAAAAAGATCAATAATGTTCTTTCTCACATTTCTTTGTTTCAAATTATGCTAAGATCAATTAGATCTTTTTAGATTCAATCACAGTTTAAAGGTGTAGTTATCTAGCAACTATACCATAAATCTTCATATAAAATATGATCATGAAAAATCATTGGTTTTGCGCAATCCTTCATAGTTGCTTGAATAGTAATCTTTTTCAGAATTTATCAAGAGTAACAAATTTAGTATAAAACAAAATATGATAATTGTATAAGTCAAATAAGATTCATAATAAAAATTCTATATATGAAACATGAAAATATTGCATACTAAGACTAACATGAAAAAACTATAAGAAAGAATAAAGTAATGAATTAGATTAATCCAAAGAATGTGATAAGAAGATAAACTCTTTTCGTAGAACTTTTAAGTTGTTCAAGTCATCACTCATATGGTAGAGTCTTGTGCTGCTAACGTGTTGTAAATAGAGAAGAGAAATATAAAAAGATCAAGACAAAAAAATATAGTCTCAAAATCGTATTATGTATATCATATGATCTCTATATCTTTGAGACTTGACAACATATTTATAAGAGTATTTTATGATTTATACAATGCAGTTATTTAAGATTAATATTCGTTAGGAATTATAATCTCTTTTAACTAATTTTTCTATTTCTATAGGATAATCAATATATTCATCCATCATATATAAAATATACATATTTTACAAATATATATATATATATATATATATATATATATATATATATATATATATATACGACATTCACTTTTATTAACTCAACTTGGTCTTGAGAATTTGAAGCCTGCTGTAATTTTTGGAGGTGGGTATGCTTTTCACTTATATGGGATCACGGCTCTTGTTGGGCCTGTCTTGGATTCTCCTAATTTGGGTGAGAGTATCATACTCACAATTTTAACATATAAGTCTTAAGTTGATATAATTATAAAAAGTTAAATAGATGGGATTTATAGCCTGTAACTTGTTGAGCAAGTAATAAGTATAATCCATATATACATATAAAAAATTCTACCAATTTTAATTAATAATATTTACATACATTCAAATCCACACATAAAAACTAAAAATTTGTCCTTTTTTTGTCATAAATATTGTGTATACAAAAAAATTAACAGATTTTAATTAATAATATTTACTCATATAATAATAAAAAAAACCTACTATAGTAGGTGAAATAATTTGTGAGTATGATACTCACAAACATAAAAAGGGTGTATTGTAGAAGCCTCCTTTGTTATTATAGGATATTCAAAGACATGAAATGAGCGACTATCATTTTAGCTTGCCAAAACAAACACCCATCTGCCAAAAACATAGGATGGGCGATATTACCGGTTATTAAAGACTAAAGACTTTCTAATGGTAAGTAAAATAAACGGTCCATCCATATTCCACAACTTAAGTAGAATCAGCCAGTGTTTCAGATAAAAAGAAACACAAAATGTTACAAATAAAAAGCTTTTAAAACTTGTAAAAGTGTATATAAGTGAATAGGACAAAAAGTAAAGGAAAAAAAGGTTATAATAGGAATATTAATTTTTTCATGACAGATGGCAAAGGCAACGTGAATTTGTCAATGAATGTATCAAAAAGATGCTTCCACTTAAACCAGAGTTTCAAGCTAAAATTATGTTAAAAATTTTCAAACGTGAATTTTGTCAAATATCATCAAATGAGTGCAAGCCTCGGTATGAATGCAGCAAAATTTGGACAGGGCAAACGCCCAACCAAACAGACATTACAAGTTAAAATGCCTAATACACCTTCTCTTTTTATGAGATTGCTACCTAAATTAATAGTTTATACTATCTATCTTATGAATACTACGAATACTAATTATACATTATCTTTAAAAAACTGCCAACACATCGAATTTGTAGTACTTGGTTAAATATTAATATGTGTGTTTTCCTGATCGTCCTTTAAGTTTTGTCATCACATTACATATTTTAGATATTGGCTAATATGTAGGCAGAAACCAAGAGCGTATCCATGAATTTTCATTACAAACTTGGGGAACAAGTCCATGCAAACAGATGCACAAACAGCTTTCAGAATGCACCAAGTACATCATCAGTTCATCATTGCTCTATCCACAAAATAAGCAAACATGAGAAATAAACCAAGATATTCAGACAAACGTTAAGGTCCTCCCCCCCCCCCCCCCAAAAAAAAAATTATATATATATATATATATTATGGATGTTTTCAATGGTTCAATAAGCCAACGGAAAAATCACAAGCATAGTCAGCCAAGCATGAATATAATAAACCAGCGATCCAAGGAATAACATGATATAAATATAAATAGAAACTCAAATTTCCAATCAAGGATCTCCAGAGTGAGAAGCTGTGGTTGTTTCAAAACGGCCATCCTTGAACACATGAATGTATTGTTGTGGCAGAAGATGTGGTTACAATTAGGAATCTATATCACTTGACTTCCTTAGTTCACTAATAATTTCTGACCAAGATTGATGATCCACTTTAACAATTTTAAGAAGACTAAGCCAGTAAGCCATTTGTAATTTTACAATGTTTTAAATAAGATTCTAAGTATATAGTTGGATTCTATCAAATGCTGTATGAGACATAGTATGTTAGGTAAGCAAATTCAGATTGCACTCTGCACAAATTGAAGTGGGGAGCAAGATGTACGTCTCTAATTAAGTTGCACTAGCAACCATCAATAACAATAACAAAAAGATACTATGATCTTCAATTTTCAATGGTTAAGGCATCAACGTCGAGAAGAAATTGGGGAGAAAAGAGAAAAGGCTCTATTATATATGAGCTCATGCATATAGATGATAAAGAACCAAACTTTGCAATTAGCAAGTTATAACATACAAACATCAGTCAAACCAAACTTTGCAGTATCAAACACATACTGAGTATTGAATATTTATATTATGTATGTAAATCATTATTATAAGAATAAGAATAATTAATTATTATTATTGGACGTCCATGACAGAAAATAAATGTCCAATTGGATCAGATGGTACATAAATTAAGAAAAGAAGGGTATAATCCCAAAGTATCAGAAGTCTTGCTTGAGATAGATGAGGGGGGAAAGGCCTTTCAGTTGCTTCACCATAGCGAGAAGCTTGTTCTATGGATTAATCAGGACAAGTCAGGGATCCAAAATCCAGATTGTGAAGAACCAAAGGTCATGTGGGGACTATCACCAGTTTATGAAACTAATCTCTAACTATAGATATACCAAAGAGATATCATAGGGAGAGATAGAATACGTTTCCATCATTTTTTTTTTTTTTAAAAGATCACTTCCATCATTTCAGAAATGGTTGAATAAATTCGAGGTTCATAACTTCATATATTAAAAAAAAAAAAAATTTGGTAACTGCTGTTGCAAGGATTTCTGGTAGGTAGCATGAGGATAGCTCTCGGATATTAACAGTTGCTACGTGTGAGCAAACGGCAAAACCTTGTTGACAAATACCCTAGTACAGGTTAATAAAAAAAAAATGCCCTAGTACAGTCACATGAGCTGCTAGCCTTGATGGCCAATGAATTCATCCATCTCACCACTCACCTTGCTAATAGCTGTTCATAAAGTCAAATGGAGAATCGGTGCTGTCCACATGATTTTATCAAATCATCACGATGATCAAATTCAGTTGACATAACATATGAATCTTCGTGAGATCAGGCAGTGAGAAGAAACCTTGTGGTTCATGGTGGCAGAGACCAGGTTTCTGCTGAAAAGCTCTCACTCTGTAGACAACTTTTGAGGACTGTAATATTGAAGTTTTTGTTCCTCATGAACAATAGAGTCGAGGTTGATTCTTCAACAATAAGCAGAATTTACATTAGATTGAGATTCTTTGTTCTTTAAATTACTTCATAGAGGACTCAAAAGTGATTTATATCAATATAAGTTAAAGTAACAAACACATACTGTATTCAACTTGCACACAAGTAGTCTGTTTGGTTTCCAATTTCTCTGTCATTTTAACATCTTGAATTAATCAAAATTGGGATGAACTTTTTTTCTTACCGTGATCTCTAATTGGGAAGAAAAGTAACGACGTGCTTAAGATTTGATGTGCCAAGCTGAAAATAAAAAACGCAATAAAAATCAACATTCTTTTTATTTTCTTTTCTTTCTGATAATGTCATTCAAGTGAGGAGTGAAGTAGCCCCTCCCCAACTCCCCTAAAAAAACGATAACCATATCCTAAAATGGTATGATGAATTGAACATCTGCGCTCCACAACCACATATATGTCAGGGGCATTACTAAGCAAAGTAGAGCGGGACCACCATCGACTGGAAACACCTTACTGCTGCAACTAGCTCTGCAGACCCTGTGTGTGACTCGTCTCATACGAATAGCATGGTAACTGATAAGGTGTCCCATGGCTGGGTTGGGTGGATTCAGTAAAGTTTTTGCACCCTACCTGCTCATCAAAATAGTGGTTTAGGTTGCGTTGATTTGAGGAGATTTTTTCTTAATCCGATCTATTATCCGACCCGACCCTTTTAAAAGTGGGTTGGGTTAAGTCCAATTCGTGAGTCTAAAATATTTTTTTAAAATTTTTAAAAAAAAGTAATAGTATAAAATTTAAAAAATTAATACTATAAGTTTTAATCTTAAATATAATAAATCTTAATCTAACAAATTAATACCAAAAGAATCAATTTTAAACATAATAGGTCTTAATCTAACAAATTAATACTATAAGTCTTAATTAATTTTACTCAGAACATAATAGTGCCGAATCTCAAATAAATTAAACACCATAAGTTAATAAGTGCATAACAAATTAACAACTAACAAGTCTTATTAAGTTTAGAATAAACTAAACAATGTTAGTCATAACTAAAACAATAAATTAGTCTAACCAATCGAAGTCAGTGTTATCATACATGTCATATATATTACATAATTATTGATTTCACTCTCTATTTTTTTATATATTTTTTATCATCTAAACGACATTTTACTAAAAAAAAAGTGTGAGTGGGTTGGGTTTGTACGGGTTGAACGTATTTCAACCCGCTACTCGACCCACACATTATGGGTTGGAATATTTTTTAACCCAACTTAACTCATGAACCAAACTCAACCCACATTTTTTAAGATTGGGTTAGATCAAAACTCATGAGTTTGCAGATTGACCTAATCCATTGGACACCTTTAGTAAATGATATTGTGCACACTTTAGCACTCACTCCAACCTTTAACAAATTATAGCTCAATCATATGATGAAATCTTGTAAAACAGAATTGTAAAAGCTAATATTTTTAACAAATTCCTCTAGCATTTTTCATATAATGATACCTAGTATTGCCCTATATGCACCCACGGTAAAAGTGTAACTTTATTGACAACCAATGACGTCAAAATGCTTTCAATTCTGCCCTCTTTCTTGAGCTAGAAAAGTGAAATATTACAATTTCTACTAGCTTTCATGCAATCCAGCATGTTAATTAAGGAATAACAGAGAAAAGATTGATGAGATTACATCAATGATATAATTGATATTAACAGCCTTTAAAACCTCGTAGAGTTCACCTTCTATATTATAACATCATGGTGTGCCGTAAGGTAAAGCAACTTATTGTTCCAGTTTTTTCTTACCAAAAACAAGCTGTTTCTTTAATTTACTAATTTGTGATATTGAATTTGAGAAACTCACAAGAGCTGGTTCTGAATTAAGTTTTTTAGAAGCAAGGATAATATTTTAAATTTAATAGAAGGTTTCTAAAAAATAGTGTTTGCAACTTTGCATAGGAAAGTAAAAATTGTTTCTTAAATAAAAAGAGCCTCGCTATAAAGCCCCGAGTGACTCGGTAACTTTGGACGCAGAGCCACCCTGCTCAGTAGCAATTTTAAGATAGAAAACACTAGCACGAACCAAATGCTGCTATCCCTTTGTGTGCCTATCACTAAGATATCACATTTTCATTTAAATGCCGGTTTGAGTCTATGGGAAAGCGATTGTGGAAGTGGGGCAGCCTCAGTAGTCAGAAGGTATGGGATACCTTGTAAGATTAAAAACATCATCTATCGTCTATAATTCTTATTATGAGCTTAACCCATTTTTAAGAAATTGACAAATTCAATATCACTCTGGCTAATGCCACCACCATGACATACTTCAATTAGATCACAATTAGAAACCAATCTCCTACTAAATAAACTCAGAATTAGGACAACCTTTTATCGAAGCATGTGAAACATTCAACAACATGGCTGGCCATTTGCATAAATAAATGTCCTAAACTAACTCTCCTAACATGCAATGAAATCCAAAAAGAAGGCATCGTGGGAGATTTCATCATCCTTGTCCCCTCTTTTCACATGTTGGACCTATATACATATATATAATAGTATAAGCTCCATACTTACTTTTTCTTCCAGACGCGGGATCATAAACCAGAATACCAGAACACACCGACTTTCATCACTTTTGCTTATTAAATTTAATGCCTTCTCATCTGTGCTCTTTTAAAGTATTTCTCAAGCAGAAGAAAATTACGAAATGTAAACATGGGGCCTCAATCGCACCTTCTTTTTATATATATATTTGTCAGTCAAGCAAATAATGGAAACCGGCTTAGAGTCATGATTTTTCTGTACTTAAGCCTAATATTTCACGTGTGGGAATCTTATTGGTTATATTTTCACTTAAAAACAAAGAATCGGTACCAATAATTATTCTCCAGATTAGCAACTTAAGTCTATGCTTCTAGAAGGGAATAAATAAACAAATAAAAAATGAAGTGACAATCAAAATATGATATATATAACTTGTATTTTTCACCTTAGTGCTTCCCTTTCTCATTTTAAGAATGGTTCCAAATGCCAGAAGCCTGAATAGATGAGAACTAGAGAATCTTTATACATTGGTTGAAATATTATTTTGAAAGAAATTTTCTGTCTGCATATAGTTTTCATTTCGTTTTAACTTCCTTTTCTTGCATTCCCTCGCATAATATGTTACCATAGAGCATCGTAAAAAGATATTGTCTTTTCTTTCATCTGATGCCCACCAAACTGCCCAT
This sequence comes from Ormosia semicastrata, assembly GCA_029884595.1. Taxonomy (NCBI): domain Eukaryota; kingdom Viridiplantae; phylum Streptophyta; class Magnoliopsida; order Fabales; family Fabaceae; genus Ormosia; species Ormosia semicastrata. Next base: position 17,774,392 of record JAQQTO010000038.1, on the reverse strand, counting down.
TCTTTTCATTTTCTTTTTGTATATTGGGAATTATTCTTTCCATTTGAATACACACAGTTAAGAGGAGGAATATGAGTCCTTAATTGAAGAAAGTAAAAGATATATGGATAAGAACTTAAAAAACAATTGATGATGTAATAAGATTTTATTCTTTATTACAAATTAAAATTGCAGATAATTCCAAACAAACAGATTATAATTCCATGTTCCTTTTGAAAGTTTCGAATTATTCTCCCAAATTTGTTGTCAACCCTCCATTGGAAATGTTGTTATATTCATAGAAATATATGCCAATCCAGCAATTGTCATCATGGGTCCCTTCTACATATCTTAAGCTTCTAGCTCTACAACTTTATGGATTATGGGACTGAAAAAGAACAACTGAGAGATCTGCAGCTTCCTCTTTAATCTCATATAGTAATTCAATCAGTTAAACCCCACTGGAAAATTTTCTATTTTTTACTTTTGCCTTGATATACTTACTAAGTGGAATTTCTCCTTTACACTATTGTGGATAAATGAAATGGACTTCTCTGTTTCTTTCTTTCTGCACAATGGATGGCTCTGGCTTCTTGGCTAGCTCTTTTGCATGCTTTTTCTTTCACTCCACCACCTAACACCATTTCAATTGTTTAATAGTATTTTTTTTCTTTTCTCATTTTGAGAATTTTAACTTCTCCCATTTCTTGCCTTCTGATTTTAAATTGATCAGTTATGTTTACTGTTTAGCAAGATTGAAAACAGAAAGAATGGAAGGAGAGATGGGAATCTGAATTTTAACATGCTAGAAACAAATTGCCTGGCTCTTGGTTTGCATGTGTAATTACCTATGTATTCTTTGGGCATGCAAAGTCATCCAATGGCCTATTTGTCATTTCAAAAGACTTGCTTGGTGGTGCTGCTCTTGTCTATTGCGAAGTTGAGAATGTTGACAACAATGAACATTCTTTAATGCTTACTCTTTAAAAGAAAATTATTTAAAGAGAGTAAATTGCGTAGGTGGCCACGAGAGCATAACTTTAAAATATCTTTGGTCTGATTAAAACATTGACAACCCTCGAGTCGACCCCTTACAATGTTCTGTTTTTTGTGGAAGAAAAATGTGGCATTCATAGACAATTACAGTGATTGAAAACTTATAAAAGAATCTCTTAATCATGGTGTTTTGTTTGTTTTTATTATTTAAGACGGAGAAGTGCAGAAGCTGTTGGAATCTTAAGAAAACTAGAGCCTCAATTTTTTAAGTATAAAAATCAAGCTGGAGCCCATTTTGCCATGTTCCTTACCCTTTTTTTTATTCTAAATGTAGTAACATAAACGGCTTAATTCAAAATTACTGATTTGTTTGTAAAATTAACAATTTTTTAAAAAAAAAACTAAACTATTATTCCGGTAATCACATGTACTACAGAGGAAAAAGGAATACAACTTAAAACTATGAAAAATGATCATCTTACACCCCAAAAAAGTGATTTGAATGGATTGATTGCTGATAAAAAAATATGTTAATAAATTATTAAATGAGGTTTATACTTGTTTTATTTTTTAAAGTGATATTTGCTTTATGTTTTTTATTTTATACTTGTTTTTTTGGTAAAATTTCATATAAAAAGTAATTCATCTACTTTTATATAATAAATTAAAGTACAATTTCTTAATGATAACTTATTCTCTTAAACTATTTTTTTTAAGAATGATACATGTTATTCTTAACTTTATTTTTTAAAAATTTTAAATTTAAATTATTTTTTAATTAATTATATATATCTGATTTATAATTTTAAATATCTTAAATATTTTTCTCATTTAATTTTTTTAAATTTTACCTAAAAAATTAATTATAAATATTTTTTTATAATCTTAAATATTTTTATCTCTTAATTTATATTTATTTAGAGTTTATCTAAATTTTTTTTTTAAAAAAAAATCATAATGCACAATATTATTACTACTTCTTTATAAAAAAGACTCACCTTGTGCATGAGTTCCGTGAAAGAATCAATAAAATATGTAAGTATCATTTCTTTTCTTTTTCACGCACGCTTCAAGCTCATTCTTCCTTTCATGAGTGCTTTACGGCCACCTTCCACAAATCTCATAACAATTATGTTCAGCAATAGGTGTTAATTGGTTTAAGTAACGAAGTATTCTAATGATTTCAATGTAAATTGCCAAAACAAAAATAAGTGATACTTTATGAGTAAATATGAAAATAAATTAGTCAGTAACAAAGTGTTGTTTTAGGAAACATTTCCTGTTTTTATTTTTAGGAAATAAATTTTATTTTTAATATTTCTTTAATTTGAAAAAATGTTACCTCACCTTTCATTTTCATGTTCCCGACCATCCAGATGGGATATGCTCGAAGGCTTCAATGGGAGCATGAAGTGCTACTTTGGAGGGTTGCAGTAGCCACCACTGTTGCCCTCGACATTGAAACTGATCTTCAATATTATCCCAAGTATCGCACGGGACAAGTACATGCATTGTACAAGATTTGTACGTACATCGCACGAGTGCTAATTTAATATTCTTCAATTTATACACTTATATATATATATAATAGAACTCGAATCAAAGTATCAAACATATCAAATAGAGCTTAGAAAGGAGAAGGAGTTTAAGTTTTTTTAGTTAGTTTAAAAAGTACACTAATTTATCATAATGACACTAATATATACACATCAAATACACTAATTTATATATTTTTTTAAAATTTTATACTTGTTTTTTGGGTAAAATTTCATATAAAAAGTAATTCATCTACGTTTATATAATAAATTAAAGTACAATTTCTTAATGATAACTTAATCTCTTAATTTTTAAGAATGATACATGTTATTCTTAACTTTATTTTTTTTTAATTTTAAATTTAAATTATTTTTTAATTAATTATATATATCTCATTTATAATTTTAAATATCTTAAATATTTTTCTCATTTAATTTTTAATTTTTTTAAATTTTATCTAAATAAATAAATTATATATTTTTTTTATAATCTTAAATATTTTTATCTCTTAATTTATATTTATTTAGAGTTCATCTCAGTTTTTTAATAAAAAAAACTCATAATGCACAATATTACTACTACTTTATAAAAAAGACTCACCTGGTGCATGAGTTCCGTGAAAGAATCAATAAAATATGTAAGAATCATTTCTTTTCTTTTTCACGCATGCTTCAAGCTCATTCTTCCTTTCATGAGTGCTTTATAGCCACCTTCCACAAATCTCATAACAATTCTGTTCAGCAATAAGTGTTGATTGGTTTAATTAACGAAGTATTGTAATGATTTCAATGTAAATCGCCAAAACAAAAATAAGTGATACTTTATCAGTAAATATGAAAATAAATTAGTCTGTAAGAAAGTGCTGTTTTAGGAAACATTTCCTGTTTTTATTTATTATTTTTATTTTTAGGTAATAAATTTTATTTTTAATATTTCTTTAATTTGAAAATATGTTACTTCACCTTCCATTTTCATGTTCCTGGCTATCCAGATGGGATATACTCGAAGGCTTCAATGAGGAGCATGAAGTGCTGCTACGGAGGGTTATAGTGGCCACCACTGTTGCCCTTAGCGTTGAAGCCGATCTTTAATATTATCCTAAGCATAGTACAGGACAAGTACATGCATCGTACGAGACTTACACGTGTATCGCACGAGTGCTAATTTAGTATTCTTTAATATATATATATATAGATATATATAATAGAACTCGAATCAAAGTATGAAACATATCAAATAAAGCTTAAAAAGGGAGAGAGAGTTTCAATTTTTTATTTAGTTAATTTAAAAAGCACACTAATTTATCATAATGACACTAATATAAACACATCAAATATACTAATTTATCCTAATGACACGACTGAAGTTCACGCAAAACCTTTGCTTTTCTTAGTCGTATGTGTCTTCTTCTGTCTCTTCTCCTTCTTCTCCCTCGCTTTCACCATCTCCCAAAGCCACTTCTCCTTCCTCTCTCACTTCTTTAGCGTCTTCTAAAACGAAGTAATTCCTGTGATTGGATTTGCAACTCTTTTCCTCTAGCAGCCTCCAGTATAAGCTGCCATAGTCGCCGCACACATAGGGTCTGGGCCCCTTGATGATCTTGTTCTCCTTCCCTTTGCTCACCTTCTCCTTCCCATTACTCTCCTTCTCCTTCCTTTTGCTCTCCTTCTCTTTCACAAGATCAACCTTTGTCTCCTGGAACAACCTCCCCTTCCCTATTTCCTTCTCTTTCTCCATCGTTTTTTGTTCACAAATTGGGATTGCTCAATCTAGATGTTCTTATAAAGGTCCTCAGCTTTGCTCAATCACAATACAAAATCATCAAATATTGGAAGGTCGGTGATTTAGTGCCTTTTTTGTTAACATGGGTGGCTCAGAAGTCAGAGAAAAACTCTCAAATACTCAAAACTTACTTCAATTCATTGATGAAAATACAAAGAGAGATTGGCCCTATTTATACTAATCCTATAGGCCAATTTGCAGCTGATAACAGCTGCAAAACAACTAGAAATAAATGGGAATGCAAGTTGTAAAAAATGGAGATTTTTCAATAATAATAGCTAGGCAGTTTAAGGTCTAGAATAGTGGCTTGATGCATTAGAGAGGTTGCTAAATTAGTTGCCATCTGATTTATCTGTATCATCCTCCTCGGGTTGGACAAAACTCGCCCTCGAGTTAAGTTCTATTTCATCATCCAAGTATAGCGAAAGATTGACGACGTTGAAGGTTGCACATACGCCATAGGTTCCTGGAAGTTCTACCTTATAAGCATTATCGTTGATTTTCTGCACTATTTTGAATGGACCGTTAGCTCTAGGGGATTACTAAGCATTTGGTTGAGGACAAGCAAAAGTTTAAGTTTGGGAGAGTGATGAACTTGCAAAAATTCATATTTTTACGGTTCAAAGTCTTGGGTTTTCATTCTCTTTTATTCTTTTTGATTGAGTTTGTGCTCAAGTTTCTTTTATTTTTAGTTTTTCTAAATTATGTTTTAATTGTGTGTTTTTATGTGTTTTTGATAGGTAATTATGTATGAAAAAAGACTGGACAATTGTATGAGACACAAAGCTGATTTTGCATTTTGATGGTTCAGCACCTAAGGACTTGATACGTAAAGCACCATGGTTTTAATGGGCCAGCGCCTAGGTGCTGGTAACGTAGCGCCTGAGCACTGTCTGTGCAGAAAGCCCACGTTATTTTCTTATAAATTCATAAGTTACGCCAAATGCAAGAAACACTTGGACAGAACACAGCAGTCGTCAAGAGGCACAAATCCTAATGTGGTGTGGGCGCAATTAGGCTTGAAGATTAGGAATTTTCTTCAACCTTTTCACCTTTCTACAATGGAATTTGTCATATTCTTCCCTTTGTGTTCTTCTTTTTCCATGTGTAACTAATTTTCCTTTGTTAGGGGGATGATGGATCTTGTTATTGGATGATGTAATTTTCTTTTATGAGTTTAATCTATGTTTCTTTTTTATGATTTACGTGTTTATCTCTATTCTTAATGCTTTTCTAAACCTGATCAATTTGGGAATGATCTTTTGAGTTTATGTATAATTTGGAAAAATTTGCATGAACCTAGAACTTGTGATGAACACCATAATTTCTACAATCGCTAAGAATAGACGTTGTGGTTTATGTGATTTTCTTTTAATTCCCTCGTTCTTGATAATGTTTTTCTAATTGGGGTTAGACTAAGGGATTAATTAATTCCAATCAGCTTAAGAGGATTAATATACCAAGAGATTGAGTATTAATTAATTTTGAGAATTAGCCATAAATCATTGAAATAGAACATAGTTAAACCAATATTTGAATGTGCATCTAAAAAGTTCAAGTGAAATCTGAACCCTAACGCTTTAACATCATTGTTTTTCATCCCTTTGATTTATTGTTTGCTGATTTTTGTTTTTTTTTAATTTAATTTTCAATAACTCTCTTTTCGTTAGCTTGAATAGTGTTGATTTAACGAATTTAGTAATTAATAACTTAATTCTCGTGGGACGATACTCTACTCACTATTTATTACTTTTGTCGATTTGGTGCACTTGCCAAATTCTGCAACAAATCTTTCCTGCAATGGTGCAATGAGTATGGAAAATATTGTGCCTTAGCCAAGGCTCTTCCTTTGCTGACATTGTGTGCAGGCTTCACCTAATCACCAGTAATTCACCATGATCAGCAGCGGTGAGCTTTTCATCATACACTGGCTCTACCTCCTCTTCTTGATTAGGTTCTTCTTGAGTTTCTTCTTTTTCAGATACTTCATACACTTCTCCTTTGATGATGATTATGGCTCTTCAGGTTAGACAATTTGAGGCTATATGTCCAAATCCTTGACATTTGAAACATTTGGCGGCTCTAGGTTTATTCTTTGTAGTGGTCTTAGAAGGAGGTTTGTTTAAAGCATTGAGTTGATTAGTTGGTGTTTTGCGGGTATAAGAAGAATTTTCATTAGGGGAAAAAGTTTGGTAAGAAGACCTTTTGGGTAATTGTTTCTCCACTCGAATGGCTAGACGGATGACATCGTCTAAGGACCAGTATTGTTGGAGCTAAATTGGATGAGCAATATCAGTGTTTAATCCTCCAAGGTAACGAGCTATTATTTGCTCTTCCCTTTCGTGGATGTCGCACTTCATCATCAACTTCTCAAATTCTCTAGTGTATTCTTCTACAAGCAAATTCTTCTGTCGAAGATTTTGTAGTTGAATAAAATTATCTTGATAATAATGAGAAGGCAAGAACTTGCACGTTAGTTCACGACTTATTTTCTCCCATGTCTTAGTCTTGTTTTTCCCTTCACGTTCACGCTTCTTTTAAAGGTTCTCCTACCATATGGAAGCGTGTTTCTTTAACTTCACAGCAATGATCTTTACCTTCTTTTCTTCTGGTATCTCTTTTTACTCGAATACTCGCTCAACAATTTGAAGCTAATCAGCGAACTCATCTGGTTGGAGCTTCCCTTCAAAATCTAGAATTTCTACCTTAATGTCATCGTTTCTAAACCATTGTCTTTGTGGACGACAGCTTCTAAACGATGATGAATCATTATTGGATTCGTCATTATCTGATCGTATGTGTTGTATTTCTAACAGGGCTTGCTGCGCATTTACAGTTTCCTGTAACTGTTGAATTTGTCTCCTCAATTCTTTCATTTCAATTTCATGCACATGCTGTCTTCATGGAGGCATTTTTTAAATGGAAAATTGTTAAAGTACCGTGCAATTGGAACAGTGACCGTAGTCTGTAAACAACGCACCAGGTAAGTTCCTAAGAAAGAGAAGTGGATCACCAATGGACACACTTAAATACCAAGTTTTTCTTAGTCAGAACTTTCTTAGACATGCACTTTTACACTATCATAATTTCTTTCTAGTAACAAGAATAATTCTTTTCTGATGTAGAAGATCAGATGATACTGCAACCACAGAGCATATTAAGAATTTTCTAATGAATCTGGCACATTACAAAAGATTTTGAGGCAATTTTGTAAATATAAGGTGAAAATAGGAAGATAGGAAAAATCAAGGGTCAAACTATTATTTTTAGAAATCATGGGCCAAATTGAAATTTAAGAAAGTGTAGGGTCAAAAATACAAATAGTTATCTACAATTTTGATAACTTGAGGGAGTAAATTATAATTTCAAAAAAAAATTGGTGACTGGGTTGCTGACGTGGCATAAGGGACACGTGGCAGAAGTTGGGTGGCTGATGTGTCACTGACTAGACATGTCAGGGCTGACGTGGCACGATGACGTGGTCGTCTTCTTCCTTCGTTATGTGTGTGGCGGCGCGTGGGTCTCCGGGGAAGGCACGTGAGGCCTATGTTGGCCGTGAAAATTGATATCTGGGGGCTTTTGGACCTCCTGAACAGAATAGCAGTGTTGGTTTATCGAGAAAATGACTCTAAAATTGTGATTTCGAAGGGGGCCAGTGGTTGTTGTACCAAACACCTATGAAAAATTTAAAACTCATACCAATTTTGGACACTTTCTTCACTCAAACTCAATACTGAAGATATAGAAACCTGCTCTGATGCCAAAATGGCTCAGAAGTCAGAGAGAAACTCTCAAATACTCAAAACTTACTTCAATTCATTGATGAAAATACAAAGAGAGATTGACCCTATTTATACTAATCTTATAGGCCAATTTGCAGCTGATAGCAGTTATAAAACAATTAGAAATAAATGGGAATGCAAGTTGTAAAAAATGGAGATTTTTCAATAATAATGGCTAGGTAGTTTAAGGTCAAGAATAGTGGCTTGATGCATTAGAGAGGCTGCTGAATTAGTTGCCATCTAATTTGTCCATATCAACGGGGTTTTAGAGTTGCCATATTTTTTTATTGATTCAGTTATTAGTTATTCAAGTTCTGATGACTTGAATAACTAATAACTGTAAGTTGCTCAATCAGAATACAGAATCATCAATTGGTCAGAATGCACTATTGGAAGTTATGATATTGTGATTCATCTTAATAATATAATAATATAATTTATCCTAATTACCCATGTAATTCATGGATAAAATACACTAATATATATTAGAAGTTATATGGAGGAAGGTTCTAGAACTTCATTTCGATCACATTTTGCTACATCTTTTAGAAATTTTATAAGTCTTATAAATATATAGACATTTTAGAAATTAGGTGATGGATGGTTCTAGAACCTCATCACTATCACACACTTGGCTATATCTCAATTCTCTATTGAAGAAGTTGTTACTATAAATAGATAAGGCCCTCTTAGGCCAAAACCATAGAGGACGTCACACTTAACTTCTAATCTTAATTTTGCACTTTGGTTCTAGAGGACTTCTAATTGTAACTTCACACTTTGGTTGTATAGAACTTCTAATCTTATTTATTTTTATTTGAAATTGAATTTAGAAAATATTTTTGTACATAATAAATTTATCTTTTATTTATAATTTAATTTATCATCATTGAAAAATATTTTATTGAAATTAAATTTTATTTTATTATATTTGCATTATTTCATAATTTTTACTTTAAATATTATTTCATGAGAGCTAAATATCCTCTATAAATAAATATATAAGATTTTTTAATTTTTTTAATTTTATTTATTAAATTATCTTTAATATTATCTCAAGCATTGCACATGATAAGTATATGCATCATACGAGACTTGCACTTGCATCGCACAAGTGCTAAATATATATATATATATCTCTCTCTCTCTGTGTGTGTGTGTGTTGTGTTGTGTGTGTGTGTGTGTGACTTAAATCAAAGTATCAAACATATCAAATACTTTTTAATTAGTTTTAAAAGTACACTAATTTATCCTAATGACACTAATATATACACATCAAATATACTAATTTATCCTAATGACACGACTGAAGTTCACGCAAAACCTTTGCTTTTATTAGTCGTGTGTGTCTTCTTTTGTCTCTTCTCCTTCTTTTCTCTCCTCTCCCACGCTTTCACCATATCCCAAAGCCACTTCTCCTTCCTTTCTCACTTCTTCCACGTCTTCCGAAACGAAGTAGTTCCTATGATTGGATTTGCAACTCTTCTCCTCTAGCAACCTCTAGTATAAGGTGCCACAGCCGCCCGCACACATAAGGTCTAGGACCCTTGATCTCCTTCTCCTTCCTCTTGCTCTCCTTCCCTTTCCCAAGATCAGCCTTTGTCTCTTGGTTCTACTTCCTCTTCCCCTTTCCCTTCTCTTTCTCCATCGTTCTTTGTTCCCAGATTGGGATTGTTAAGCCTAGATGTTCTTATAAAGGTCCTCAGCATGCTCAATCACAATACAGAATAATCAAATATTTGAAGGTCAGTGATTCAGTGCCTTTTTTGTTAACACGGGGCTTTAGAGTTACCATATTTTTTATTGATTCAATTATTAGTTATTCAAGTTCTGATGACTTGAATAACTAATAACTATAAGTTGCTCAATCACAATACAGAATCATCAATTGGTCATAATGCAATATTAGAAGTTATGATATTGTGATTCATCTTAATAATATAATAATATAATTTATCCTAATTACCCGTGTAATTTATGGATAAAATGCACTAATATATATTAGAAGTTATATGGAGGAAGGTTCTAGAGCCTCATTTCTATCACACTTTGCTACATCTTTTAGATATTTTATAAGTCATATAAATATCTAGATATTTTAGAAATTAGGTGATGGATGGTTTTAGAACCTCATCACTATCACTCACTTGGCTATATCTCAATTCTATATTGAAGAAGTTACTACTATAAATAGATAAGGCCCTCTTAGGCCAAAACCATAAAGGACGTCACACTTAACTTCTAATATTGATTTTGAACTTTGGTTGTAGAGGATTTCTAATCTTATTTATTTTTATTTAAAATTGAATTTAGAAAATATTTTTGTATATAATAAATTTATCTTTTATTTATAATTTAATTTATCATCATTGAAAAATATTATATTGGAATAACGTTTTATTTATTATGTTTGTATTATTTCACTTTAAATATTATTTCGTGAGAGCTAAATATCCTCTATAAATAAATATATAATATTTTTTTTAATTTTATTTATTAAATGATCTTTAATATTATCTCAAGCATCGCATATGATAAGTACATGCATCATACGAGACTTGCACTTGCATCGCATGAGTGCTAAATATATATATATAAATAAATATATATATATATATATATATATATATATATATATATATATATATTTATAAATAATCTCATATTAGATGAAAGTGTAACGTGTGTGTGTTGTGTTGTGTGTGTGTGTGTGACTTAAATCAAAGTATCAAATATATCAAATACTTTTTAATTAGTTTTAAAAGTACATTAATTTATCCTAATGACATTAATATATACACATCAAATATACTAATTTATCCTAATGATACGACTGAAGTTCACGCAAAACCTTTGCTTTTATTACTCGTATGTGTCTTCTTCTGTCTCTTCTCCTTCTTTTCTCTCCTCTCCCACGCTTTCACCATGTCCCAAAGCCACTTCTCCTTCCTCTCTCACTTCTTCCGCGTCTTCCGAAACGAAGTAGTTCTTGTGATTGAATTTGCAACTCTTCTCCTCTAGCAACCTCTAGTATAAGGTGCCACAGCCGCCCGCACATATAAGGTTTAGAACCTTTGATCTCCTTCTCCTTCCCCTTGCTCTCCTTCCCTTTCCCAAGATCAGCCTTTGTCTCTTGGTTCTACTTCCCCTTCCCCTTCCTCTTTCCCTTCTCTTTCTCCATTCTTTGTTCCCAGATTGGGATTGTTAAGCCTAGATGTTCTTATAAAGGTCCTCAGCGTGCTCAATCACAATACAGAATCATCAAATATTGGAAGGCCGGTGATTCAATGCCTTTTTTGTTAACACGGGGCTTTAGAGTTACCATATTTTTTTATTGATTCAGTTATTAGTTATTCAAGTTCTGATGACTTGAATAACTAATAACTATAAGTTGCTCAATCAGAATACAGAATCATCAATTGGTCAGAATGCAATATTGGAAGTTATGATATTGTGATTCATCTTAATAATATAATTTATCCTAATTACCCGTGCAATTCATGGATAAAATGCACTAATATATATTAGAAGTTATATGGAGGAAGGTTCTAGAACGTCATTTCTATCACACTTTGCTATATCTTTTAGATATTTTATAAGTCATATAAATATCTAGATATTTTAAAAATTAGGTGATGAATGGTTTTAGAACCTCATCACTATCACTCACTTGGCTATATCTCAATTCTCTATTGAAGAAGTTACTACTATAAATAGATAAGGCCCTCTTAGGCCAAAACCATAGAGGACGTCACACTTAACTTCTAATATTGATTTTGCACTTTGGTTCTAAAGAACTTCTAATGGTAACTTCACACTTTGGTTGTAGAGGATTTCTAATCTTATTTATTTTTATTTGAAATTGAATTTAGAAAATATTTTTGTACATAATAAATTTATCTTTTATTTATAATTTAATTTATCATCATTGAAAAATATTATATTGGAATAACGTTTTATTTTATTATATTTGTATTATTTCACTTTCAATATTATCTCAAGTATTGCACGGGACAAGTACATGCATCGTACGAGACTTGCATGTGCATCGCATGAGTGCTAATTTAGTATTCTTCATATATATATATATATATAGGGGAGGAATCAAGTTACACCTGTGTAAGTCAAAGTCATTCTTACACCATTGAATATCTTTTTATTGAATAATTTTCTCACTAAATCTACCGTTGGATTGAAAGTTCCTATTATATAGATCATATTTATAAAATTTTACATTAATCCAAAATCGTTTAGTACTTCATTGATATATGTCATATTTCAAAAGTATATATTACGTTAATCTTGACGTATATCAATGAAGTACTAAATAATTTTGGATTAATGTAAAATTTTATAGATATGATCTATATGATAGGAACTTTCAATCCAACGGTAGATTTAGTGAGAAAATTATTCAATAAAAAGATATTCAATGGTGTAAAAATAACTTTGACTTTACACCTATAACTTGATCCTCCTCTCTTTATATATATATATATATATATATATATATATATATATATATATATATATATATATATATAAAATAGAACTCAAATCAAAGTATCAAACATATCAAATAGAACTTAGAAAGGGAGAGTGAGTTTCAGTTTTAGGAATGTTGGATGAACGATGGCCATGGGTGGCAGCTCGCATTCGCAGGGGCTAGGAGGTTTCAAATCTGGTTGGGGGTGAGGTTATGGGTTTCGCACAAGTGGTGTTGATTCTTGTGGTGGTCACCGACAACGGGGTAGGCGGTGGTGGCTGAGAGGAGAAATGAAATAAAAGCAGATGAAGACTTTGTTTATAATTACATAATTGCCACTGCCTCTTTTGAAAATGTTGAATACAACGTTTTGGTGTTTTCAATATTTCCAGAAATATAAACTCCTTTTCTTGAAATTGAAAACCAAAATGACTAACCAAACATGCTTTGCATATTTCTTATTTTCTGTGGAAATTAAAACAAAAAATGCTAAAACTAAATAGGCAATATAAAGAACTTTCATCTATGTAAGTTTATTTTTAATTTCTTTTTTTGTGAATAACAATATAGTTCTTTAGCAGTAATACATTTCTTCTATGCTTCAAATAAAAATGACATCATAAGTAGAAGACGTCGTGCATACTTTTCCTTTCTTAGGTTATCACGACTTGAGTTTGGAGTTTATGACCTGCATATTACAAAAGTAGCCCATCTATCAATTATTGATGTGGGCTTACTTGCTCACTTTACAAGAATCCTCACTTTAGAAAATCATTTTCCTACAAAAATAACTCATATATTAGTTCAAGTCACACAAATCTTTAAATTATAAGTAACTGATTCATAGTCAATAACAATGTCGTCAGGCACTTCAAATATATAAATAATTTATTAAAATATCAATTAAAATTCTATTATTTATATGAAATCTTACTTACATAAATAATGGAGCAACTCTATGATCAATAGTCTATAATATTTTTAACCCAAATTAATAATAAAATAAATATTTTTTTAATTTGTCCACACAAACAATGTGCTAGACTCACCAATAAAAATTATATTAAAATTCTTAATTAAACTAGAGAAGTAGAATTAGAATCTATCTCTTTTCTTTTATCTGAAAAATATAATTATGATTTGGGTGAGTTATGAGTATTACTACCTACTATAACAGAGACAAAACAAACGAGACATAAGTCTTTTATTAAAAAGTAAAAATTATCATATAATAAAATAATTTCTCAATAAAACAACTTAAGTCAATTCACTATAAATCCAAAACTCAAAAGCATAATAGTTAATGAGAAACAATTTTTGGCAGAACTAAACAAAACAAGCACACAGCTCGTGTGTAAACTAATCATCTGATAAGTTCAAGGCTTAAACTGATGAGCATTAAGTTTGAAACCATTATCAACCCACATATGTTGGCCTACACACAGAGTAAGCAAATACCTTGTTAGTTATGACCTAATCTAATCCTAGGTGCACCAAGGCTAACATTTACTATTATTAGATATAGTGTTCCAACAAGGTCTTCTAAAAAAAATAATTTATAAAATATGTAGCAATCATCATTTCATGAAAATAATTTCCAATGGAACAAATAAAGATCAAATTTCTAAAAAAAAAATCTTATAAAGAACAATTCTGTTATAAATAGAGAAGAAAAATATAGAAAGATTAAGATAAGAAAATATAGACTCAAAATCTTATATTGTATATCAAATGAGATACATATCTTTTGGATCTAATAGGGTATTTATAAGAGTATTTTAAGATTTATACAATGTAGTTATTTAGTTTTAATATCTGTTAGAGATTGTGATCTCTTTTAACTAATTTTCTTATTTATGTAGGATAATTAAGGTAGTCATCCACCACATGCAAAATATGCATGTTTTACAACACTTCTCCTTGGATAACTATACACTATGAATATGCCTTGTTAAAACCTTGCTAAGAAAAACTCAATATGATAAAAACTTAGCGAAAGAAAAATAGTACAATATTCATGGGTAACTTCCCCTCAAAATATAACTAATTATGAAAGGTCCTTAAGTTGATGCATTCCAATATTATGCATATGCTTCTTGAAAATTGAAGTTGGTAATGCCTTTCTGAATAGATCAGCTGGGTTGTCATTTGAGCGAATTTTGTAAATATCAACATCACATTTCTTCAGGAGTTTATAAGTGTAAAATTATTTTTTGGTGAAATGTGTTTAGTTCTATCACCTTTTATGTAGCCTCCTTTGATTTATGCAATACATGTTGCATTATCCTCGTGCAATATTGTTGACTCATCATTTTCCTTCAATAAGCACATGTTCCTTTAATGTGTTGGATCATAGTTCTCAACCATATACACTCACGACTTACTTCATGAATGAGCAATATTTTTGAACGGTTTGATGAGATAGCAGTGATTGGTTGCTTTACAGATCGCCATGAGATAGCAGTATTTCCACATGTGAACACATAACCTGTTTGTGATCGAGCTTTATGTGGATCAGAAAGATAACCAGCATCAACATATCCTACCAATTTTGACTTTTCTCTCTTTGGGTAAAACAAACCCACATCAAATGAGCCACATAGATAATGAAGAACATGTTTTATTCCATTCCAATGTCTTCGAGTTGGTGCAGAACTAGACTTTACTAGCAAATTGACTGCAAAAGTTATATCTGGTCTAGTGTTATTTGTAAGGTACAAAAGTGCTCCTATTGCACTAAGATATGGTACTTCTGGACTAAGATCTTCATAATTTTCTTTAAATTCAATGATTTAACAAGCATTAGTATACTCAATGTATATAATTTATATGTATAAATTACTTAAGAATCTATTCTCTATAACTTGATAGACAAAATTTAATTTGCAAAATGCTTGATTTGTAGGCCGAGATAAAATTTTATCATTCAAAGATATTTTACTTCAAATTCTTTAAATCGACACATAAGCAAATAAAGTACTTTAAGAAATTTTGAAATAAATATATAATGCATATCAACAAGCACTAATGCTCAATAAGAAAGTCTCAGTATGATGAACAAAAGAACATAAATTGTTAGCATATGTAAATTAAGTTCATTGGATGTTGATATTTTAAATCCTTCGGGAATTTTCATATAGACAACATGTAGTGAGACATCCATAAAATATAACAACAATATGTATTAACATCCATTAGAAGTACTCAACTTCTTGTGTACAAAAAACATTTTCAAATATCAAAACGTAATTGCATTCATTTGTATCAACAGATTTTGTACCTCATCTATTTGTATCAACATATTTTGCATCTTTTGAGATTTAGACTTCAGGTCCATTAAAACCTCTTCTAGAGTTTTCGTTACAAATTCAATAACCTCACGTTTTAAGTGAGTTCAAATCTACCTACAAGGCATTCTTCTATTTTGGCCAATTATTTCTTCGTTGATATTCTTCAACGATTCTAATTTCAATATCCTCATTATTATTCATAATATTGTACGCTATGAAAATATGTTATCAACGACTATTTCTTTTCGATTATATCATTTTGCCCATAAAGACATAATTTATTGAGATCTCATTATTTTCACTATTTTCAGGCATTTTAACTTCTTCTGGAATTTGAACTACTTTTGGAATTCAGACTACTTTAAGAGTCTTTCTTATGTCTCTATTTTCTTTTTCAAAAGTATCTTTTTTAGGATTATTTGCCTTCTTAACAATATTATTTGCTCCTTCTCTTTTTTGGGCATTGTCTTTAGAATCAATTAGTCTACCACGCTTCTTACATGTTTTTGACTCATTTGATACTAATTCTAAATGGAACATTTATCACTGGTGTAGAATTTATTTATCTTTTTGAAATAGAAAATACTTCTTGCAATTCATTAATTTGCTCTTATTTGCAAATGTATTATCATTTAAATTTTCAGTTCAAATTGCCTTATATCTCAAAATTTTATTTAACTCATTTCTTTTTCATACAAAGACTCATTTATACCCAATGGGTTTGACATCTTTAGGTGTCCAGACTACTGGTCCAAATACATTATGTTTGGCTAAAGAATTTAACTCATATTGTATTGCTTCTTTCCATTTTGGCCAATCACTTCAATGTCGACATTCTTCTACACTATGAGGCTCAAGCTCATTATCATTGATAATTTCAGAAGCAATTGTATTTGCAAAAACATTATCAACAATGACTTCATCTTTTCCCCTCATATTTCCATATTTTAATGAGATCTTATAATTTGTTGGTACCAGAACCTTTGCTGGTACCAAAACCATTTCTGGGATTACTTCACTAGAAATATGGGGTTGTTGATCTATATTTTTCGAGGAACAATGTCCTTTGCACCAATAGGTCTACCATGCTTCTGGCGTGTTTTAGATTCATTAACTGCCATACCCACAGGATGTCCTGTAGGGACAATTAATCATGCAGGAGTATTTGTAACTAGCATATGTGATTTAGTGACCTTTTGGGTGTCAACAAAAATATCTGGTAATTGATTTGTGGCATTCTGTAAATGAATTATTCTTTGAACTTCAAGTTCACATTGATTTGTGCGTGCATCAAGATTGGATAATGTTTGTGTGTTCCAACAAATTTCTTGTGCTTTGGACCCTTTACCTTTTTCTTCCCTTAATGACTGGTAAGTTGACTCATCAAATTGACAATCTAAGAATCTTGCTCTAAAAAGATCATTAGTTAAAGGTTCAAGATATCTAATGATAGATAGGGAGTCAAAACCAACATAAATATCAAGTTGTGAATTGATAATAAGTACACATGATAAATATCAACTAACTTCTGGTCATAAAATATCTAAATGATACACATGATTTATGACATAATCTATAATATCATCTTAAATTCGTTCTAAAAATTCAACAAATTTAACTCTACTTTAGTTAGTGATAGTCTTATAATCAATTTGTATTGAGAACACTCTGCACATAAAAACTCATTATATTAAAGAATCTTTTGGTCTTTCAATGATATCCTTATAAATTATCAATATTGACTCAGGATAGTCTTATTGGCCATATGCCAAATAAAAAAATTATATAGCCTAGTAAACTTCTAGTTTATAACAATATCGTAAACTTCTAATTTACAATAGCATAGTAAACTTTTGGTTTACATTAAAATATGTTTCAATTGCACTAATCATATCTATTTGACTTGATAATGAATAAAGCACAATGTATAAAATTTTGTTCATTGAGGTAACAAAATATAGTAAATATTTTGAAGACTTGAATTATTTTTGTGTTACTATATATCAAAATTTACCATTGATATATATATATATAATATAAAGAATTAGAAACACACATTTTTTCTTCAATCGATAAAAATTCTAATAATTCATGTGAGATTCCAACCTAAAATCAATTGGCATTAAGTGGAGTGGCCCAACAGATATATAAATCGCACCCGAAAGATTGAGGCAGACGATATGAGACTCTTAACAATTCATACCATACATATTTTATTTAGAATATTGTAAACTAACAAAATAAGAGAAAATGTATAGTGATTATATTAAATCACATGAAAAATAAAATAAATACATATGAAATGACAAATATGAATTCCAAGAAAATAATTTAACTACTTAAATCATCAATCAAGCGATACAACTTTTCTCCATAAGATTTAACGAAAATAGGCACATTCAAAATCATATTATTTGTAGGACCATAGTCAAATGAATGATTCTTATCAATATCTCTCTACTTCATTTGATATGTATTATTGGAAGAGTTGGAACTACCATGGTAATAATTATTTTTCTAATTTCTGCCACATCAATGGTCATAACCACGACCTCTACCATACCCAAAATTATAATATGGCATTCACTTCAGGGAATGAAGTTCAACCCATTGAGTGGCCTTTGTAATTTTTCATTAATGACTCATCTTTGTGTTCAATCATAAGAATGTATAAACTTGATTCAAAATATCTCTTAAAATAATTCTTATTTTGCTAGGAGCATATTCAAGAGACATAAAAAGATCAATGATGTTCTCTCTCACATTTCTTTGTTTCAAATTATGTTAAGATCGATTAGATCTTTTTAGATTCAATCACGATCTAAAGGTGTAGTTCTCCAGGAACTATATATAAAAGATTACCATGGAAAATCATTGATTTTACGCAATTCTTCAGGGATATTTGAATAGTAATTTCTTTCAGAATTTATCAAAAGTAACAAATTTAGTATTAAACAAAATATGATAATTGTGTTAGTCAAACAAGATTCATAATAAAAATTTTATAGATGAAACATGAAAATATTTTATACTAAGACTAATATGAAAAAAGTTATAAGAAAGAATAAAGCAATGAATTAGATTAATCTAAAGAATGTGATAAAAAGACAAACTCTTTTCGTAAAACCTTTAAGTTGTTTAAGCTATCACTTGTATAGTATAGTCTCATGCTGATAACGTGTTGTAAATAGAGAAGAGAAATATATAAAGATCAAGACAAGAAAATATAGATTCAAAATCTTATTCTGTATATCAGATGAGATACATATCTTTTAGATCTGACAAGGTATTTATAAGAGCATTTTAGGGTTTATACAATGTAGTTATTTAGGATTAGTATCTGTTAGAAATTGTGATATCTTTTAACTAATTTTTTTATTTATGTGAGATAATTAAGGTAGTTATCTACCACATGCAAAATATACATATTTTATAACAAATTCAAATATTAGAAAACTCACTCAAGTAAATTCTAATTTCTTTTCCATAAGCATAACCATTATCTATGTCAATTACCACCATTGGCTCAAGCCAATTCCCATAACAGTTACCATCTTTGACACAAATAATTATTCGTAACATTTATCAACTTTGGTCCAAAATCAATATTAAAACATTTTAATATAACCAAAACTATCATCTCAGAATAATGTATAAATTCAATAGTGAGTTTTCTTTAAAAAAATGTGTTTGTCTCAAGAGTTTCAAAGGCTCTATTACATTTAAAAAATTCAATAATAAAATTAATTCAAAATTGATAAATTTAAATAATCGTAAGAACCACTCACAGTATATGTCAATTTCTAATTGAGTATTTTCCCAAAAAAAAAAATTGCACTATTGCGTTGAGGTTCCCTATATCGTTTTTTAACCAAAAAAATACTAATAATGCATAAATTAATTATATATCATAAAAAATGTCTAATTTATTTTCTTAAATCCTAAATAAATCCTAATTGGCATCGCTCTAAATTTATTATTCAACCTACCCACTATAAAATTAATTATTAGAATTTTTGGATCATGAATTTACTTTAAAAAGCCAAATAAACGAATTCTAATAAGTACATAACTGTCACTCTTCTCAAACCATAATTCTTAATACAAAAGAATTATTCCAAGAATAGATGTAAAAGAAAAATAAAATAAAATAACAGTTGAAGTTTTAATAGAATCTAAAAATATATATACATAAAATAAAAAATTACTCACAATTGAAATAAAAGGCAACAAGAATGAAAGAAAAAGCAATAAAGAAGAAAGAACGGTGACGGAAAAGAATGAGACGCAGAAAATTGGAGTTTGATGAGAAATAGAGGATATTGATACCAATTTAGATATTTTTATTATTAATAGTATATATATATTTTTTATATTTTTTTTTAATATTATTTATCATATTTATTTTTTTTTATTTTTTACTAAATTTGATATCCTTAAAAAAAGTGTTTATAGTGTATACACTCCTAAAAAAATATATGATGATCTTTTTCTTTTTGATACTATAGATAGGAAAATTATCAAAATGCCATTAATGTAAACCAACCTCCAATTTCATTATTTTTTTCTCCCTTTAAGTTAAACGGTGCGTTACATAGGCATCATCTCCAACCTCTACGAGTAAGCAGCCTTTGCTAATGCATGAAGCTCTCTTATCTTTCTATTTTTTAAAAACAAATATATAAAATATTCGATAAATAAATAGAGTAAAATCGAGATACAGCTATTAAATAATTTAAAAGTTATTGTAGTTTGTTTCTCAAATTTATGCCACAAGTCTCATAAATAACTTACAGAACTAATACAAATCAAACTCTTTAAGTCAACCCTATTCAATTCAAAACCAACCCTGACAGTACATGATGCTATAGACTTTTTGACTAATTTGTTATTAGTGATAAATTTATTTATCAAATTATTATTTTTTAAATTATTTATTAAATTATTATTATTTTTGTCATATTAAAATATTTTATTATTTTTTGTTTCACGTGAGATGCGTCAACACACGTGATGCATTTCACGTGAAATAAAAAATAATAAAAAATTCTAACAATGTTACATGTACAGGATACTTAATCCATTTCACGTGAATTTTTTAAAAAATAACGCTTAAAGACACATATAATTTATATATCTATTAAAAAATGTACTCCAATATTGAGAGACATCAATTTCAATTAGCTTATTTATAAGTCAAGTATTTGCTTCTGATCTGTAAAGTAGTCGGTGTGAGACTTTATTGTTGGTAAGGCAAAGTAACTAAGTAAGATAATAAAATATATTTGTTCAATGTGAGACTTTGGTAGTGGCAAGATAAAGCAACTAAGTAAAACAACAAAACATATTTGTTCGAGTGTGGGACTTTGGTGGTAAGGTAATGTAAAGCAAACAGCAAAGTCTCACATCGAACAAATATGTTTTGTTGTCTTACTTAATTATTTTACCTTACCAAT
The DNA here is from genome assembly GCA_029884595.1 of Ormosia semicastrata. Lineage (NCBI taxonomy): Eukaryota > Viridiplantae > Streptophyta > Magnoliopsida > Fabales > Fabaceae > Ormosia > Ormosia semicastrata. The sequence continues at coordinate 17,753,085 of JAQQTO010000038.1, read as the reverse complement.
AACAAAGTCTCACATCGACTACTTTATAAATCAGAAGCAAATACTTGATTTATAAATAAACTAATTGAAACTTATGTCTCTCAATAGGAGACATGTAAATTATATGTGTCTTTGGGTGTCATTTTTTAAGAGATTCACGTGAAATAGGGTTAGTGTCCTGTACATATAACGTGACAATAATTTTTTATTATTTTTTGTTTTACGTGACGCATCCAACTAGGATGCGTCAACACACTTGGCGCTTCCAACTAGGATGTGCCATCATGTGTGGCGTTTTCGTATCCTAATTGGATGCGTCACGCGTGTTGACGCATCCCACGTGAAACGAAAAATAATAAAATAATTTAACGTGGCAAAAATAATAGCAGTTTGATAAATAATTTAAAAATAATAACAATTTAATAAATAAGTTTGTCACTAATAATAGATTAGTAAAAAACCTGATGCTATATCGATCAACCTAAAACAATATTATAGTCAAAATTTGGCTTCTTATTCCTTAACTGTTATCCTTTTTTTTTAAGTTTCACTTTGATAGTGAGTAAATAAATAGATCACACTTTTCCTCTATATATATATATAAATAATTAAATTACTAATAATGTTATTTGTATATCATTATTTTACATTATTCTTATATCTTTTTTTTATAATAAAATAAAAAAAATACATCTTTTAACACATTTTTTTCTTTTTTCTCAAATAAGAATAAATGTAAGAAAGACGTAAAAATATTTTGCGTAAATATTTTTTTCCCTAAATTACTTCAGTGCCACTATAGTGGAGCATTTCAACTTGTACTTTTTATTGTTACTCTTTGCTGCAGGGATTCCAGTTTCATTAGTGGCTTAAGTAATTTACGCAACGTTTCATGTTCATATATCTCATAACTTATGAACTAAATTTTAGTGAGCTCCATATGACTAAATCACATGCTTGATGTCACTTGCTATTAACATAATGAGATTTAGCCATTCGAGTAAAAGTCAGAGAGCTTAACAGCATATATGCAAACCGTGACATCAGTTCTGAGCTTTCAATTTCATGTCCATAGATACTTGCTCAGTTGCTCTAAAAACTCTGTTCCTTGCACGTGGAGCTTGTCCCCTCACAACATGAGCGCACCCATCTCTGCTCTTTATAACAAAACATGTATCTTTATTTCTTTATAACTTTCCAAGGAACTTGGTCAGTTGGTCTAGCAACTTTCACCCGAAGTTGTAACCTTTACTTTCAGTTTTTGTTGTCCCTTTTTTTTTTTGGCTGATCATTTTTTGTTGTCGCTTTACCTCTGTATTATTAAACTGATCTTTGTGTTATGTTTCTTTAGGCAAACCAAAACGATCGAAAATGAAAAATCGTAGAGCTAAAATGTCTTTCTCTAAAACATAAGCTAAGAGAGTGGCTATGGCCACGACTATAATCTCAATTGGAGTGGAGCCAGACATACAGCAGATACACGCTACCGGAACATGTTCGTGTATTTCTGAGTTAAGGGAATTCCTTAACTGCAACCACTATTATGAGGAGAAAAGCAACGCGGGGTGCCACGGCCTACTCTCTTCTTGCAATTGTCCTTTTGTTTTGCTAGTTATTTTTTGACTTAATTATTAAGTCTCACCTCATGAGTTTTAATATTTTAGATATAATTTATATATATTTATTAGGTTATTTTATTTAATATTAATTAATTTTAAGTTAAAATATCATATAATATTAAAGTTAAATTATTCCCACACCTCGTACATTTTCACTTTGCAACACTTTTAATTTATATAGAAAAGAGAAAGTGACAAAAAAATTTCTCTTCTCCCCTCCTTTTTTCATATAAAAAAGTTATATGCATAAAAAATTAAGTGTAAGTTTAACATTTTTTTTTTGGACTGACATTATTTTTCTATTAAATCTCTAAAAATATTAAATCGGTTTCTAAGTATTGACAGCTTTTACTTTTACTAATACTAATTTTTCATCTAACCAACAACTTCTTCAACCAAGACTCGTGGAAAATTGCATATGATATTAGAACGTGTTTGGATTAGGAAAAACGAATTATTTTAATAATTAATATATAATTAACTTTTTTATAATCAATTATAATAAAATTAAATTTATATTTAAATATATTAACTAAAAAATAATTTTAATATAATCTATATTTTTGTATTATCTAAAAAATTATTTCTATGTAATAAAATGGGTAAATTATTGTTGCTTCAAAATAATTAGATAGTTTATAATCAATAATACTAATATGTTTGGAAAATATTATTTTAGAGAAAATTATAGCTTATATTTTAAAAATTATATTTTAAAAATCTTTTAATTATAAACTATTCAAATATACTATTAAAATTATAAAGAAAAAGTCTTTTACAATTCTAAATTTTTTTATCACTTTAATCAAATTTATCTAAATATTTTATTTTTATCTTAATTTTTATCCCATAAAATAATTAATCGTTCTCAAACACACACTCTTGTTTATAAGATTAATAAAATCTCAAGAAGCCTAGTTTCTACCTTATAGTGGGATCAAAGAGCGTACAGCAGTAGAATACCCATTCAAAATACCACAATACAAAGAAAAGACAGATTTTATACATGCAGCCTTTTGATTGGAAGAATGCATGAATTATCTACATCCAAGTTCAAGGGAGAATTACTATTATATTGAATTCAACTTTGTCCAGTTTCACAATCATCCAACCACAAGTATAAAAATTCAACCATATATTCTTACTATAAATAATACATATTTTTTTTTCATATTTTATTTAATATTATTTATTATATTTATTTCTTTATCATTTTCTCTCTCAATCATACATTCTTAAAAATATATATACAATATCTACCTTCTAAAAAAATATAAAATCATCTTTTCCAATAAAAATTAAAATTGTCTACTATTTCTTGAGTTTCGTCAAACACAGATTTCAGCAAATTACAACAAGACGCTTGTTAATATACACCACATTAAATTTAAGTGTATAATACATTTTTAACTTTTATCTATTACAGTAAATAATTTTTTTGGCAGTTATCCTTTTTTTTTTTCAGAGCAGCACTATTCATTCACAGAATACATTATTTACGTTAAAAAAAATATTGTTTATATCTGAAAAAATATTATTTATACCCAAAAAATATTATTTATATATTTTAAAATTACACAATTCTATAAATAATATCAATTAAAATTATATCAATTAATTTTTATATTTTTTCATAAATAATCGTATATATTAATTTTTTTTTAAAAAATTATTATTATTAAAAAAATTTATAAATTTAAACTAATAATATTTATATAATTATATAACTTAAAAAAATTAAAAATAATTAAATTTTTAAAATTATAACTATATTTAAAAAAAATTAAAATTAAAATAATAATATTTATAAAATTATAAAATTAAAAAAAATTAAAAATAATAAATAATAATAACGATAATCGACAAACATCGTAACCAAATGATAATAATATGTAAAAAAAAATAATACTAATAAAATTAAAAAAAAAAAAAAAAAACTTACTTAACAAGTTTTATGATTTTTTATAATTAATTTAATTCATTAATTTATTTTATGACTTAAATTATGAGGTATATAATAAGAAAAGTGTATCTTAGAAATGACCTTTCAACAAAATATAAACAGCATTCAATTTTATTTTATTTTTTAAAAAGGGAGAATTACATGCATAACTAGGCCAATATCAGTATAATATTGCAAAGGAGGGTGACATCAAGAATAGTGGCTCATGCCTCAATTCATACTTGTAGTCACTGAACAGGCCCCATCTACAGAACCAGCACCTGACAACCTTACCCGCTTTATGATACACATTCATTATTCCATATCACCATCTGGTAGTGATTACAATTTCTCAACAGACTCAAACCTACAGACTCAAAGCTAAAAGAAATCATCAATACCCCGCTTCTGTTCTCTAAAAATCCAGAACGCCCAAGAGATCTCAGTACTGCAACATGTCTGCAGAAGCTGTAATGGGCTGGTTCAGATAGGCCATATTCCATGGGTTGAAGAAGCTATTGGTTGGCTCAATATTGAAGGTGCTTGATGCACCACCTGCAGCTCCAAAAACCCCATTGCTAGCATTCAAGAACTCGATGATCTCGTTCAAAGACTCTAACCTGTGGCTTAGCTCTCCCACCTGAGCCCTCAGCACTGAGTTCTCAGCCTCAACGCTCAAGTACTGTTGAGAGGTGATGTTGACACTCGTGAGTATCTGCTGATTCTCCTTCCTGAGCTGAGCCACTTGTGACACCAGATCATCCAAGTGCTTCTGCTTCCTCATTCGAGATCGCCTTGCTGATTCACGATTTGATATCATCCTCTTCCTCTTCCTCTGATCCATCAGCGCCTGTAAGTCCTCCTCTGAACCAGAGTTCTGAAGCAGTGATGACCTTGAAGATGTTCCACTTGAGGAAGCCATGGTGAGAAACAAAACAAGAGATATTGCACGACCCTTTCAATCAACAACAAGTAAAAACAAAGATGGACACTTGGCACAGGACCCAGACACTAAACAGAAACTCAGAAAAAATATTGCAGATAATAATAATAATAATAATAATAATAATAGTAGATATAATTATAGATGATATAGTGTTAAACTGGGAGGGGGTTAGAAATCATGAAACGTAGTAGAGCCAGTAGAGAAAGGCAACTGAGAAAGATTGAACTAGGTGGGTCCTGCGCCTGACAGTGGAATTTATCATACACCCGGAAAAGAAGATTTCACTGAGAATCGGATACATGAATATCAAACATCAACAAGAAGATGTTGGACATTTAAGATGCACTTCTAATCGCTACTACTTGGTGATAAAAATAGTGACTTCCTGTTCCAACAGAGTCAAACTCTCCGACCCAGCATGGAAAAGTTTCGAACTTTGGTGCTGAAAACGGAGAAACTGAAGATTTGCTATATGGGTTATGGATGTTGAATCAAAAAGAGATAGAAGCGATTTGGGGACACCCAAAAATGAAGAATGATAAGGGGAGGTAGGAGGAACTAAAGGGTATTTAATATGGGAATCAAGGAAGCAGGATCTTGAAGCTCAACATCAGTGAGAACATGTGGAAGAAAGAAAGCCTTGGTACAGAACAAGAGCTCTCACGGACCAAGAGATATATAACTAATATCTTACTGACTATCTAGAAAGTGTGATAGGAAAGAAGGTGAAAGTGGAAGAGGACTCTATGCGCTTCAAGCAGGGAATTTATAGAACTTAAAAAGCCAACAAGTTGGTGAAAGAAATTAATTCTTATATGAAATCCAAGACGAGAAACAAAGAAGCAAAGTAAAGTAGTCTTTACTTTGTACAAAAAGAAAAGTACTCCTTTATTTTACTTTGGGATCACTTGATGGGAAAATAAGTATTGAAAAAAGAAAATAAAAAAATAGCTTACTTTAAAGGTTGATAAAGGGGTTGGAGGAAGGTGGTAAGTAAAAATATAGGACGAGAAGAAACTACTAGAGAAGACACCACAAGGGTCCAAATACAGCTGGGAACCAACAGTCACAGAAAATGCATCATCATATTTGAAAATACTTCCAAAAGTTGCATCACAGTCTCACTCTCACAGTACTGTTCGAGGGTAGCCTCTTAGCAGGAACAGTTGAGCTAAGTAACTTGCTCCATCTTTTTCACTTGTCCCACACAGAGTGAAAAGGCTATATGATACGACACAATGTGCTGTTGGAAGAATTAAATGACCCCTTACAAAGTCTCGTTCTCAAAATCAGATTAGATTTTTTATCTGCCTGAAATTGATTTTTGTAGTCAGTATTAAAGAAACTTTTTTGGTGGTTCATAATAGGAATTAGGAACTTCTACAATTTTAAATTTTTTAAAAAAAAAGTATAAAAGAGTGTAGTTTTTAATCTACGTTAAAGCTGAAGGCTATAGATCTTATCGTTATTATTTTGTTATACACTAAACTACTTTTTTAGTACGATGCACCAAAATATTTTTACGATAAAGATTTTATGCAATCATCAAAGGATCCATTGCCTTCATATTAAATACTAAATAGGAGGTTAACAGGCTATGCCATGTATGTTATTTTTGTAATTTTAATTATTAAATATTATATAAATAATTTCAGTCGAATAAACATTACTGAATTTTCTTGTTATATATTTTTAGGAGTTCATTTTCCCTGTGCTATATTCAATTAACTAAGTTTTTTTTTGTCATTATGGAGAAAATTCTGTTACAATGCCTTATCGTGCAGTGAATCCTCATTGGGCTGTTAAACTTTTTAAAATTATCATTTTTTGAAATAAAAAATTATGAAAAAAATAATTGCCTTAAAATATATTATCATCTGTTATTTTCCTTTTCCCATGTACCAAAAAAAATATTATCATCTTATTAAAGAATGACTATTTTATTATAAAAAATTATTTTATGTAATTATTATGTTATTGAATAAGAAATGTCAGTATCACCCGTTGTTAAATTATAATTATAATATGGCACAAAAGGAATGACACTCAAAAGAAAAAAAATACTAAATTCAAAAAATTAAAAACGTAATATATAGGATAAATTTATTAATTTTTAATTTACATTTTAATTTACTATAAATTTTAATTTACATGTATATTTGTAAAAAATGAATGTGACATTATAAAAGAAATATAAATATAGTAATTAAAAAGATGAGTGTATAATTATTATTAAATGTGAAGATATCTTACGTGGTCCGTAAAGACGTCTAATCTATTTAAAACTTGATTTGATTTGATTTAAATAAAAAAGTTAAATAAAAATTTTTTAAAAAATTTATTTAATTAAATAAGTCAAATTTTTGGCATTTAAAAAAATCTTTTAAGTTTAGTAAGTCAATTTATTTAATTTATATATATTATTATTTTATATATATTATGATATTTTAATATTTATATAATATAATTAATTTAATAAATAATATTTTTAATGTATAGGTCTATTAATTTATATAAATGCTTAAACACATTAGTCTATCTCATTGTCTTATTTAGTAAGTAAGTCTATCGACCTATTTAAAATTCTTATTACAAAATAAGTTTTTAAATAAACTTTTAAGTTTGATCATATTTTTAAAAAATTCAATTTAGATATTGAAAAATAGTCATATCAAGTAAACAGATCAGATCAGACTCAAATATTATATTTGAGAAATAAGTTAATCTTATTTAATGTAAAGCCTATCTTGATATAACTCGTTTTACTCCTAATTATTATGTAGATTTAGTTGTAAAGTTAGTGTTACTAACTTGGAAAACAATTATGTGAATTATATTTTCCACGACCAACAAATTTGAAAAACAAATTCAAAAAAATTGAAAAAAATTCTAAATACACAATTATACTTATATCATTTTATATTTACATGATTTTTATTTATTAATTAATTTTAATTTATTTTCTACAGATTTATCATTTTAATATGATGTGAAATAATGTGTGCTTTATTAATATATATGAAGCAACATTATTTATAATTTATAATTTTTTATTTTATTTCAAATTTTATTAATAAGTGTCCAAAAAGTTTTTAGAAATTTGTTAATTAGTGTCTTAAGGATAGTTATTAAAGAAGTTAAAATAATTTTTTAATGAAAACATAATATTTAATACATTAAAAATTTAAAAAATTACTATTTATTTTATTTTGATAAAAAAATTATATTTTAACTTCTTTAATAAATACATTTAAAATAATTGTTAAAAAAATCTAAAATTTTATTAAAGTATTAAAGATAGAAATATTAATTAAAAAATTATGTATTTAATACATTACTTGTTGCCGAAACTATTTAATTTTTAAGGGACTGCGTGGTAAATTCTCTTACAAGTTTTTTTAATTATTTTTTAATATTAAATAAAAAAATAAAAACATTTAATATTTTGATAACATAAAAAAATATTTTTTTATTTAATAATTAAAAAAATTAATAAAAAAGTTAAATAAGAGAATAAAATATTTTATAAAAAAATATAAAACTAATAACTCTTATATTTTTATATGAAATAATACATATATATTTTTTTAAATTTTATCTAATATCATTTATTATATATATTTTTTATCACTTTCTTTCACTCAATCATATCTCTAAAAAGAGTATGAATAATACATATTTTTTTTTTAGGAATCTTAGGAGTAACATTTTCGTAAAACTAAAGGCTGCAGTCTGCAGTGCCGCACGCAAAACGTCTGTTCCTCATTTTTTTCACCGCTGCAACTGCAAGTGGAAGACGAACCCACGGATTCGAATGGCCCGTAATATCACGCGCCACTTCCGAAGGAAAGATCAGGAAATCAGGGGTCTGCATGCTGGGCGTGACAATTCCGGCACTAGTCACTGTAGTCATATACAGTGGCGAGTCTGGTAGCAAAATGTCGTAATCATTCACGTGCAGTAGGCAGCGCGTGAATGTCACGGACGGTTCTAGGTGCGCTATTGTTGAGAACGCGCGATGAGTGGGATGGAAAGTGTAGGCTTAATAATGTTATGACACGAATCACTTTTTGGAGTTTTTTACAAAATGAAAAGTAGATGTGGGGGTGGTATGAGATGTAGCCTCGGTAGGTGTGGCCTACCACTTAAATCTCACTTTTGAGATTCGGGCCCCAACATCTTTGGCTTCACCATTGAAACCCTCAAACTCTGCATTCCCAATATTAACCTTCTCTTTCATTTTTACCGAAAAATGTTGGGGGAGTAGGGGAATAATCTGTCTATTGATTAAATTGCTATTTAGGGAGTGATTAAAAATAGTCGTAAAAATTTAATTATTTTTATAATTAATTATTATTATAAAAAGTTATAATGTAATTAATTTTATATTTAAATATATTAATTAAAGAATAATTTTAAATTAATTTATTTTATTTAAATAATATAAAAAATTATTTATATAAATTAAAATATTAAAATAGATATATAATAAATAAAAATTATTTAATTAATAATAAAATAATATTTATATCTCAAAATATAAAAATAATTTATAATCATAAGTTTTAATATTTAATATTATAAAAAAATTATAATCTGTCAAACATGCGCTTGGTGGAATGAATAGTCCCGTATTGACTATTGAAATTATCTTTTGGATAATTTGTTAAATATTGTTAATTGTTAGTTATACAATGAATTTTAAATTTTTTATGGATTTTTTAATATGTATCATTAAAGAAATTAAAATAAGAATTTTTTTATGAAAAGTAATTTTTTTTAATTTCTAATATATTTAATATTCTACATTTTATAAAAAATATTTTAAATTTTTAATAAGTATTTTCAAAATATTTTTTAACAAAATCCTTTTTTTATTTGCTTACATTCACCTAAAAAATTTTTACTGACCATCTTAGTTGTCACCTTCAAAATATAAATCATCGACAATTAACTCCTATTTAGCTACGGATAGAGATTGAAAATTCAATATCAATTTTTTTATTATATTTTTCATTCATATCATTTTTTATATTATTTTTTTATATAATTAAAATCAATATTTATATGTTAACATTTTTTTATACTTAATTACAACTATTAAATATATGTCAACTTTGATTTTTTACCACAAATAATATATACACTTCTTTTTATACTATTTTTAATATTATTTATTATACTTATTTTTTTATCATTTTTTCTTATTTAAAATTATATCTATTTAAAATAAATATAAGATAAAAAATAATATAAAAATATCATTTTCCTTTCGTCACCGATATGACTGACAAAGATTCAGAGACATATCAGTTGTCAGTTGAACTATGCTACACCGGTTTAAAAAAAATTTGTCGTAATAAATATATTAAGTTTGTACTTTAATAATAATAATTTATTATTTACTTCCTTATTTGATAAAATCTTAGGTAATTGTTTTCTTAATGTGTTAAGTATTACATTAAAATTTCTTATATGTTAAGTTTAATGTGAGACATAAAGTTTTAAATAATTATTACATTATTTAAATTACTTAATAATATAATAATACATAATTAAAGTATATTATAAAACTTCACTGAAATTGAATCAACATTAAACTCTTACATTTAATTATCTAAATATTCTTCATATTAATTAGTTGTTATTCAATTTATTCTTTAATCTTGATTTAGTTATAAACATAGCATTTTAAAAATGTAATTATATTGATGTATTTGATTTAAAAATAATTAAACAAAAAGTTAATGATTTAAGTAGGGTGTTTAAACACGACCTGGGCATGCATCATAATCCAAAACTAATTAAGACAAATATAAATTCTATAAATTAAACACTGTATTTTCTAGTTGAGTCAATTTCAGGTGCCGAATCAACTCTAACTTTGGCCAAAATAATAAAATGTTTTAAATTTTTTTTAACAATTTGTGATAGATAATAAAATTTATTGACTTAAATTAATACACTTTTTTAACGTGATAATATATTTATATTAATATAATTTATTTTAAAATATATGCTTTTAAAGCATTCATTAATTTTAATTTTATACTTTTAAAATTTTATGATTTAAATATATATAATGTCTAAATTATATAATTTGTCTAATTATCATATCAATTTAATCCTAACCTAGCCATTAGTTAAGTCACTATTAAGCTAAATCTGAGTTAAAAAAATTGATAAAATAAAAAAGAGTATGCAATTTTTTTACAGTATTAATTAGTTATATATTATCATATTATTAAAAAAATTAATTCTCATAATAATTATTTAATAATTACATATATAATAATATATAATTAATTATAATATAAAAAATTTACACTAATAATATATTAAAATTAAATTTAATAAAAAATATCAAGTTATGGTTGAATTTATTTAAACTTGACCCAACCCCTCTCGTTAGCCTCCATGATTTGAGTATCCAAACATTAATTTACTCGTCTTTTTAGGCCATTTAGAGTCGTAGAGAAGGAGATTCCTTTCTCATTAGCTTATCGTTTCGATGAGGTTGACAACCCAGCCCCGGATCCGGCTCCCATATTAAAGAATAACGTTATTTGTCCAATCAAAATATTTTAACTTTTATCTAAATTTTTTATAAATTCATTTTATATCTTAAAAAAAATTATAATAATATACAATCTAATTTAATATTTTTTTCACATAAATTTATAATTTAATTATAATATATATTTTAATTATACGAAAAATATTATCCTATATTAAAAGCATGGCCATGATGACAAATTGGCAACATACGAGATCCGTTAAGTTTGACAACTGACATAGCATTTACTAATTCATTTCAAAATATTAAGTCTATCTTTCTTAAATAGTGCATTTTCACAAGATCAAACTCTTAATGTTGAAGAAGTCCTCCTAACATTACAGAAGCCCCTTAACTGCTTAATTTAAGCTTTTAATAATAATAATAAAATAATAATAATAATAATAAGAAGAAGAAGATAATATCTATTAATAATATTATGATTAAAGAAAAAATATTTAAATTAGAGTACAAGTATTAAATAACAATAAGATCTCTACCAAAAAATAACAATAAGATATTTATTACTTATTAATAATGTAAAAATTGTACATTAACAATAACATAAATTTAATTTATTTGATAATATAAAAATAATGTTTTACATTGGACTTTAAAAAAAAGTGAAATCTTTAGAGAATTTGCAGCAATTTTAATTAAGGAGATATATCAATTTTATATTTAAAGTAAAATTCACCTAGATAAAATTTAGACTGTCAACTAAACTATATCTCATAATTTTAAAACTCTGGATCTTCTTTTAAATATCATAATTTATGCAAAGAAAAATTATAACTGTCATATGACCAAATACTTAAAAGAGATTACAAACTTTTGAAAAATAATAATAATAATAATAACATAACAGATATACACGGTCAATAAATTACATGTGCGTTTATACCATAAAAGTTTTGGATTAGGGACTAAATAAACAATTTAGCGTAGGTTAATTTGAGTATATTAATAGTGCATGTAACAATATATAATTAAAGAGTTTTTTAACGTACCAGCCAAAAAAAAGGAATTTTTTAAAGTGTGCTCTAAGAATAATTTGATAAAAAATATTTAAATAAAAAATAACAGTATTTAATATCTTAAAATTTTATAAAATGTTTAATACTTTATTTTTTAAATAATTAAGATAATTTAATAAAAAGTAATGGATGTTTCTTAACATATACCTTAACTTCACTAGTTAAAAAAACTCATAATTACACAAGTGGGTTTGGTCTAATGAAAACAAGCTAAGATTACAAGTGAGACGAATCTCATAAGAAATCTTAAGTTCGAATCTCAACTTGTGAAAAATACCCTTGAGGTGGGGTCATATCCTAAATCGCTCTCGACCTCAAAGTAGTAACTCACTCAACCATCATTTTTAAGTACAAAAAATAATAATTAAATAATAACAACTTTTTATTTTTTTGGTACTAAAAGCTTTTACATTTACAATACATAAAAATTAAATACTTCAATCAAAATTAGCAGTAAATTTGAATTTGAAGCTCACCATGCTTGATTCTAAACCACTTTTGAAGTTAATGAATAGCTTACATCAGAAAATTAATCACCACTTTAATGTGTGATCTTACTAGAACTTCACATCTCATGTGTACAACAAGATAATTTGGAAAAGTATTGATGAAGACTTGTGATAGTGCGATGATGTTTCAGTAATTTTCCTCTTCTTTTTCTTGACGTTTCTTGTTTCTTCTTTTGATTTTTTTCTGACAAGATAAACATGATGTTTCTTTTTAAACCATGATGTTAACATAATGTAAATAATATTAGTTTTGCAGTAATTAATATTCTATATAATAGTATTTAAGGTGAGCTAAATACTTGCATTTCTATTCTTAAACATTCTTTATGCAACTTTAACCCTCTTAATTCTTAAATACAGGGAAAAGGTATAAAAGTTGGTGTTATCATTTACTTTCTTATACCAAACAACCAATTGCTTTTTTTATAAAAAAAAAATATACAAAATAAATGCTCACACAAGCACAAACGCCCTTGCGCACACATACACATAAATAAACTAAAGGTTTTGCTAAGAATATTTGTTAAAAAATTTAAAATAAGAAATTTTAGATAAGAAATAAAATTTTATTAATTTTTAATGTATTAAATATCTTATTTTTATTTAAAAAAATTATTTTAAATTTCTTAATATATATTATTAGCAAAATTCATATACTAATCGACTTTTAGTTAACTCGGACTGAGATTACCTTTAAGAGGCTGTTTGGATGTTAGAATTGGGAATTAGAAATTGAAACACAAAATTTTAATTTCAAAATCATAAAATTGGAACACAATTATATACCACAAAATTATGAATTGTTAACAATACAATAAATAAATATTATATAATTATTTGATAATAATTACATATTAATAATTTAAAAGTGCTCAATATAAATTACTCTTGTTATTATATATAAAAATAATTACTATAAATTAATAACAAAATTAGTAACGACAAATGAGTATTTATTAAAAAAATATAGGAAATTAATGAGAATTAAAATTAGCAATTCGAAAAATATTCAAGCTTAATTTATAGTCATCTATGACTTTAATGGATTTGAATTTTGAAAGGACACCGCATCCCCACTTATAATGAGCATCTTAGCTTAATTAAACACATGAGATACTTATGGCAATTTCATAGTCATACACTAAACATGGGCATCATGTCCATGCACAATGAGCGTCCTAACTGAATGGACATACAATATATCCAACTTGAATGCCCGATCATTTTGGCTGCAAAGACTCGAGTTAAATATTCACACGCCAAATGCCCTCTGATCATAAACAAGGTGGCAGTCGGCTCATTCTGACTTCATCTTCTTGTTATTTCTTGTAGCAAGTTTGGTCTTAAAATTATTGGTGAATATAGGTGAAAATTTTATATAAAGTTTATTTCTGAATTTTTTAAATATATGTTTTTTTAATTTTCTTTTTTGGGTTACAAATGTGATCTATGACATGATGTGGAGAGAAAAACAAGAAGCTAATGTGCAAGAAAATGACCTGGCTGGAATTTGTTTTTGAGAAACAGTCTCAAAAAAAGTGTTTGTGCCATTACACAGTAATATGAATTGGTTATCATATATCCACTTTTCATATTATTCCCCCGTTACACACCAAATAAACAAAATAAAATGAAAATAAATTAAGAAAGAGACAACGTTTACCATCAATTTCCGTTTGAAAACTAGTCAGGACAAGTTTTCATGGAAATTAGAAGACCGTAAATTGTGCATCAGTAACATGGAGCACTATAGAGTGATCATAATATCATTGTCCACAACATAGAATCGTCACTTTTTTGACAAATTGTCACTAAAATGTCTATCTTTGGATTTGGTACACTGAATTAACTGCAATAATATTTCATTTCAACAAATCGGGATTGCCTTCATTGAATAAGAAAGGCGTGCATCTATGGGTGGTTGCAGTAGATCGGAAAGTGAAAGCCAAGCCAAGATTGGCCCTTCTCTCTGCTCTGTCTCTCTTTCTCTCTTGACTATATATCTCTACCATGGTCCACTTTCTCCATTCTACATTTTTAATTACCACATGCATGATCTTTAACATATGGGATCTGAGTAGATTAAAATCTAGGTCATAGGGTTTTAATCATATTAATCATATTTAAGAAGGAAAATTACCGAGATGCATGACACATGAATTGAACTAAAAGAATAAGATATTGGTTATACAGTCACCATAGAAAAATCATTGGAACTGTTGTTGCATCATTTTCATGAAAGTTCAAGTCCCACTTTGATAGGAATTGTGAGTTAGTTAGTTAGTTTATTCCATTTAGTTAGCTAAGTCATGGTATAAATAGGACTTGAATAGCATTATGAAGCCATAGTTAAATATAAATGTAAATTGAGTAGTTTTTTTCATTTAATTAAATAGAGAATTGAGGAGTTTTATTCCTTAACTTGAAAAAAGAGGCTGTATCACACTCAACATATACGAAAAATGATAATGTTGAGCTTGTAAAGCGACCCAAGATTTTAGTGGAAAGAAAAAGGAAAACAGGAACAAGCAATTGAAGAAAATGGGAGCATAGCAGCAGATTTCGCTTTAGAACGTTGTTGGGGGTTAAGAAACGAAAGCGAGACCCAGCCATTCGTAGAAGCAGGTTGAGCCAATACGACATTTCAAGACAATAACTGCTTTATGACTTATGAGAATTAGCAGACTATTTTGTTCAAGTTCAAGTCAAATGTTTACTTTCCGGATTAGAAACTTATGAATATAGTTAGACCACATGGAGTGCGATTGCAATTAGGGCTCTAATCTGTGACACCTAGTCAAATAATAATATGTTTTAAGTTTTGAAAATTAATATGTTTAAGTTTGTTCATTTAAATAATATATTAAGCTCAGTGTAAATTAACGTATATTGATCTGAGTGAAATAAATTCAAGTTCTTTAAACACGTAGTCTTAGATTCGATCTTAAAATTTATGTATAGGGAAATAATACTATTAAGAAAAATTTCATAACCTGTTTAGACACCTGATTGTACTCTAAGATATTTAAATCAAAATTAATTTATAAAAATAGGTGGTTTAGCCCATGAGCAAGCCAGTTTTTATTAACATTTTTTACGTTTATCTATATACATAAATTAAATAAAAAAATTATTTTTTTTACCATGTATGATTATGAACATAAATAAATTCTTGGAAAAAATTTAGAAAGAGTATATATATTACAATCTTAAATTACTCACGAAATATTAAATTCAAGATGATTATATAGAAGATTATATATAAACGAAGAAATATGTATATATATAATGAATAAAATAAATATATTTCTTTATTTTAATTGAGTAGCTGCTTGTGAGTTAAACGAATTTTTAAAATTCTCAAGCTTGGCCATATAATTGGATCTAATAATATACTTAAACTCATTCATTTAGTCATTGAAATTTTATATATATATATATTGACAAATATATTTAGGGATAGGAATTTTATATTTATAATTTAAAAAAATTAAAAGTGAGTAGAAAATTTTGATCATAGTGGTGGTCGTATTAAATGTAAAAAAAATTATAAAAAAAAAAGAAATATTGATGATCAAAATTTAATAAATCAATAACTTGTATTGGATTAATGTACCATACATCATCTTTTAGAAAGTGTATATTAAACTCACCCCTAAACAAAATCCCAAGATATGGACAAACGATGATACCCATAGGCTTTTTTTTTTTTTTTTATAGTAATGTTAGTATAAATTTAGGTTCCTGATGAGTCATATACATGCCAGTATATCTATCATGTAAAATATAATTCATAATTATAAATATGTACATATTATAAAATTTAATAATAAATATAATGTTATGCATAGAGTTTACTGTAAATATAAATTTATACTAATATTTCTTTTCTTCTTAGCAGGTTTAGTGATGAATTTATTAGTGGCAGCAGGCATAATAGACCCGTTGATTTTCGAACAAAATTTGACTCTAATTATGAAAAGAGAAAACTCCTTCTAATCCCATAATATAATAATAATAATAATAATAATATACGAACTGGGTGCAAAGCTGTTCATTTACAACATACTTGCAAGTTTTGTATCTAAACAAAACCCCAAGATATGGACAAACGGTGATACCCATAGGCTTTTTTTTTTTTTATATAGTAATGTTAGTATTTTAGGTTCATGAATTAATAAGTCATATTTTTTTATCATGTAAAATATAATTCATAACCTAAATATGTACATATTATAAAATTTAATAATAAATATAATGTTATGCATAGAGTTTAATATAAATATAAATTTATACTTATATTTCTTTTTTCTTAATAGATTTCGGTTACGTTTCATCGTATAAAGAAAATATGATAATATGTAATACTTATCGTTTATTCAATGCCAACCGCGTTGATTTGATAATTAATCGTAAATCGCGTCAGTCATTTTATTTTATTAAAGAAGCGTGTCTATCTTGATCACCTTTGCCAAAAATGCTAGTTCCTCCGATTTTGATTCATCATTTCATTTTTAAAATTACACAATCACCACCACCGCCGCCAATAATACCAATTATAATTATATCAGTCTTTATAATTTTTCATAAATAACTGTGGATATTGAAATTTTTTTCCTATAACTATAATTGTTGAAAATTTTTATAAATTTTAACTGATAATATTTATACAATTAAACAACATAGAAAAAATTGGAGTTAGTTGATTTTCCTAAAATTATAACGTATTTATTGAAAAATCTTATAAATTTTAACTGATAATATTTATATAGTTATACACCATTTAAAAAAAATTAAAAGTGACCAGAAAAGTAGTGTATAGTGACCACCAATCCACTATCACCAAGCAAGATGGTGCATGGTCGTAGTATGTAAAAAAAACATAAAACTAAAAAAAGTTGAAAAAAAACTAAAAAAAATAGAAATCTACCTAATTGATCCAAGCCAATTGATTTCTTGTATTGGATTGTGTACCATATATCACCTTCTTTTAGATGATGTATATTAGACTCACCCCTAAACAAAACCCCAAGATATGGACAAACGATGATACCCATAGGCTTTTTTTTTTTTTTTTTAGTAATGTTAGTATAAATTTAGGTTCATGAATTAATAAGTCATATACATGTCAGTATCTATCATGTAAAATATAATTCATAATTATAAATATGTACATATTATAAAATTTAATAATAAATATATTGTTATGCATAGAGTTTAATATAAATATAAATTTATACTTATATTTCTTTTCTTCTTAATAGGTTTAGTGAAGAATTTATTAGTAGCACTAAGCACAATAGACTCGTTGATTTTCGAACAAAATTTGACTTTAATTATGAAAATAAAAAACTCATTTTAATCTTGTTTAATTTATTATTATATATTATTTTTAATTTTATTTAATTGAGTTAATGGATACATAATAATATATTATTGCTGGATTCAAGTTTTATTTTTAATTCTCTACCGGATGTTACTATTTAGTTGGCTAAATGCTGATAGAGACATCCATGAAAACCTCATGTGGGGAGAAATTGAAAGGTATACATAGAGTAAATATCTGAACAGGTGAGATTTGATTTAAAATATTAAATAATGTTTTGAATATAATTTAAGGAATGTATGATTATATAATTCACGTATTATATTTTTATTAAATTAAATATAATATTTTTTGAGTATATAAAAATTTCTTCGTTTTGAGAGTAGACCTTGTACTAGTAAGTTGGTTCGATATAAAGTAGTCAATCATTAAAAGATGTGTAATGATACTTTGTATATATTTTATTTTTATTATTACAAATGCTTAAATTTTAAGATTAATTCATTTGGATGATTTAGAAATAATTAGAGTGAGGTTAAAGTATTATATACTTAATGACATGCATGAGACTTTGCAAATAGTTTGTGACAATAACATATATGCAGTAAGAAAATCATGACAGCATCTAATATTGTGACAGAAAAAGATTGTGCAATGGCAAACAAAGAAACTTAAATTTAAGAATACAAAAAAATGATAATTGAATGGAAGAAAATCGACTTGTTGAAAATGTAAAATAGAAAATATAATGTAATATATATATATATATATATAAATATATATATATATATATATATATATATATATATATTGTTAGTGTTTTAGTCTAATTAAAATTCATCATCGGCTGTAGGGTTTATTTGATGTTAAAAAAAAAAAACTTTGTTTTACTGATAGTATAAAGAAAAGCAAAATGAAAGTGGGTTCTTTACTGTTAAACTCCATTATGTACATCACTAGAATCATACAAAATATTAAACTGGCTTATTTACCTGTTAATTACAGTCTGTATATGTGGTACCGGTCAATGTTTTGAAGAGAAAATGCCCCTTGGTTGGGATTTTGAATCCACGTGATCTCCTCTATCATCTTCTTAATAATTTTATCTATTACTTAATTTTTTTATTAAAAAAAAAATTAAATGAAAACAAAATTAAATAAAGAAAATATTTAATATTTTGAAAATATAACAAATATTAAATGTTTTCTTTATTTAATAATTAAAAAGATTAAAAGAAATATTTGTTTGATTAGAAAATTTTAAAATTATTCATTATTTATTTATATAATTTGTTAATAAGTGTTCTTAAAGATATTAAAATAAAAAATAAAAATTAAAAATATTTTTTTGAATTTTTAATATATTAAATATTTTATTTTAATCTAAAATTTTTATTTTAGTATTTTAAAAAAAATATTCAATAAAACCCTTTATTTATTTAGTTTTTATTGGTCGCTGCATTTTTTTTTCTCGGTGAATAGGATCGTTTTTTAACCTGTGTTTAGCTTTGTGCTTGTTGATCTAGGCTTTTTGCATTTGGTTTGTTCTCCGTTTTTTACTTCGAATTCTAGTGAGGAAAAAGGGGATCGAAAATCCACTTGAGGTTTGAAGACGTTAAAAAACTTAAAACCTATTTTCTTACCACTTTGCTCCTATAAAGAAATTATATCTTTGATTAAACTTGTGAGTCCATCATATACTTATTTTCTAAAACTTTTTTTTTAATAAAATAGTTGTGAACCGTAAATCTTTAAGAAAAATAAATACTACAATATTTTGCAGCGAAACTTCACATTCCTAGCTATGTAGATGCTTTCACTTCTGCACTTAATTTTCATGTTTATTAGTGAATATCCTGTGTTTTAGTTATATGGGCTTTTAAAAATTCAGTTAGAGTTTAGAAAAGCATAAATTAAAATAAAAAATATTTTAAAAATTGAAAAAGATGAGGGAGAATAAAATAAGAAATTAAGTAATTTTTAAATTAATAATTTTCGAATTTGAAGGAAGAAAATGAACTTGTGTCTATTATTGATGATAGATTGTCTATATGTACAGTGGATGGAGATCTAGTACATGGCTCATTACCAGCTACACAAGTAAAAGGTCTCAAATTAAATTTAATAGATAGAGTTGGATATGTATAAATGTAATGTTAGAAAAAATAAATAAATAAATGTTTGAATTACAAAATAAAAAAAAATAAAAGTATATGGTAGGATCAGTGAATCACGTTGGTAAAATCAAAATTTTATTCTTATAACACATTGTTATAATAAGAATTAGATAAAAATACATATACAAAATTTTCCCGTAGACTAAAAATTACTTTTTCTTGTTCACGCATGATCAAGTTGTTGGTTTTGATATAGCGCATAAAATAGAAGGTACGAGTGAAAAGAATTATTTTAAAGTAAAATTATTTTTAAAATGATTAAATAAATATGTATTTATTATTAATTTAATTTAAAATATATTAAAATATTAATATATTAAAATTTAATAATAAATCTATTCTTACTTATTTACTTTACACCCATACTCATTTTAAAAGTATATTATCATGTGCAATATATCATGTGATATAGTATATTTTTAAGTACCAAGATCAATTATGCTCCAACTTTGGTGTTATTATAATATTATCCGACTACTGAACATGCTCCAACAGCTTTTGCTTCCAGCCAAAGTATTCTTGAATCTTACAACCGAAGCACATTTTAGCCCTCCAAAGAAAGATCTTGATATTGGTAGCATTATCAATACCAGAAAACTTTCGTTGGAAAGGGAAAAATAAATTGTCATTAAAGTTTTTGGAATAACAAATTTTACTCACTAAAACCAGAAGAATATTACAAAGCCGTGATTACCCAGAGTTTTCATTCTTGAAATAAATGAGGCATTTACAATGCTCTTAAAAAGTTTGAATATCAATGTTCTACAGAAATTACTTATTTTTACAAATAATTTACTGTTGACTTTTTTTTAAAACAAAAACTCATCACATCCCCTCATTTTTTTATTTTATTTTCTTTTCACTTTCCCTTTCAAGAATTTCAATTCCTTCTTACTCTTTTAAATCCAGTGATTGCTTTCTTCTAGATCCAAAACTTCCAGTGCGCGAGGTAATCCAACCATGAGGTCGATGGCGGTTGATGGTGGCTCAGGTGGGTTGCAAATTCGATGGTCCTAGGTCATGAGTCTTTTCTAATCTGGTGAGTTGGGATTAGAGTGTTGGCCAACGACAGTTTTCTGGGGAGGAGGAGAGCGAGAGGAGGGATACCGTGGAGAGATGAGATGAGAAGGGAGAGGAGGGATGTCGAAGCCACCGCATACCCTCATCCTTTGTCACTATCGCGACCCACCAAGCCATGGACCTCAGTCATAGCGCCACCACCATCTCGGGTCCCCAAGCCAACAACCACCGCTCCAAGCAATAGCCTTCGTATCGCCGGCCAGTGTGTTGGACCTCTGCCATCTCGCCACCACCACTCCAAGCAGTAACCTCCGTAACCGCCAACTAGTGTGTTGGGGTGGGAGGTGGCTCTGGAAAAAAATGAATTTGAGAGGGAGAAAAAAAAAGGAAAGGATTGGTTATTATTTACCTGTTAACAAGGTTGTAGGTCAAACACAAGAGTCGTTAATTAATTTTTTTATAAAATTAACTATTTTTTTTACAAAATTAACAGTAAAAGTATGTAAAGCATCTATATTCCAAATTCTTTTAAGAACATTTAAAATGTTATCTGAAATAAAAAGAAAAACAAACGAAAAAGAGTTATCAACTCTCTCCATCGGTTACGAGTCGAAAGGATAGAATTAGAAAATTTTGAAGATTCAACATAGGTACTCGAGTTGTGTCTAAACAAGAGAGTGCTTGGTTTCCATTTGGCCTCAAGTGGAGGAGAGTTTCGCCACCTGAAAGTTTAGTGACCTTTGCCTTGGTAGATAGGATTTTTTTTTTCTTTTGATACATGAAAGTTTATGGAGAGGAAAGGTTTCACCGTTCTAAGGTTTAGAGTCAAAACATGTTATAAGTATTCAACAAAATGTTTACGATGATATTTATATTTGTATAATGAAAGATCATTAATAGGAATTAAATTCAATATATTTGATTTGGTGTTATTCAATCTTATTAGTTGAGTTAATTTTCATTAGTAATAAATAAGATGCTTACTTGAAGATTCTTCTCAATTGGTGGAGGTGAAATACTTTCCACCAAAATTTTTGAAGGATTTTTCGAAATAATAGGAAATTATTTTGTAGTGTCCCAAATGATTTCCTAAATTTTACTACCTGTAATGGATCTTTTGTAGTTATGTATATAAAAATGTAACAACGTGCTCTAATATATAGGTGCGAACCTGCCAACCTGTGGATAGTTATCTCTCTCCATCCATAAAACAATTTATGAAAAAAATAAAAGATTTAGGTAAAAAAAATTTAGTGCTTTTGGTAATATTTTCTAATAGAAAATAATAATACGTGTATTGTTTTGTAGTCATGTCATCTGTGAAATTATAGTCTAAAATTAATTGACATTACGTGGAGTGACATAACAGATATATAAACTGCATCCTAAAGATTGAGGTAGACGATATGTGACTCTTAACACTCCTTTCACAGATGTCTGAACAGAATAGGCGAGCCTATTGAAGTAAGCAGAAACAAGTCTAGTGAAATAGGCGAGAGAAGCTTAGCAAAGTCGGCGATGAAAATGAGATATTGACTCTGATATCATGTGAGATTCTAACATAAAATCAATTAACATTAAGTGGAGTGACCTAATTAATATATAAACCACACCCAAAAGATTAAAGCAGACGATGCAAGACTCTTAGCATCATCTTTTTTTTTTTGAAGTTGAAGTTTTCATTGATGAACTGTAAAGAAATAATATACATATTATGTTTTTATTAAAGAACAACACTAAAAGTATTTAAAGAATTTTACTTAAATTTTGTATAAAAAAAAAACACTCTTCTTTTATAGAGTGTTATTGTTTGAAGTTATCTCTTTTTTTCTATACTTTTCTTGTACTTCAACATGTATTCTTGCTATGCACCATAAAATTTATCTTCCTTCTATTGTAGGACTAACAAATTACGGGTTTTTACTTTTCTTTCCGTAGTCAATTATTTTTTATTTATATTATCGTTAAAACCAATTCTTAATTTTTTTTAGGTCACCCAAAAAAAGAAAGCTAAGTTAAACAGTCACACACGGATGCACGTGCATGCACGCGCACACATACATTTGTATGTGTTACATTGGAGATAAAGGAAAGGGAATAGTGGGCCTGATGAGAATCAGATTTTCAACATCATTATCACACTAAAATTTTAAAGATTTGAGAAACAACTACATTTAAGTAATGTTGAGTGGACAAAAATTATATAAATAAAAAATAACTCTTACATAGTTTTTTCAAATTATGTAAAAGTATTGACATGAGTTTTTTTTATAAATTTAAAAACAAATTTAACGGTACATAGATACGAAGTAGTATACTTTTTAACGTGGATTATCTGTCCAATATAACACTTCTTTTAATCAGTCTCTCTAGTATTACCGGATTGCAAATATTGAAATATAGGGATCAAATCCAACTCGTTGCACTCTCAGGGAGCCCAACCCATTAAGTCCTAGGAGAAATAGTTCGGTTGTGTCTATTGAAGCCCAGTTCAGTGCTGTATTTACCTTTTCTATTTATTCTTTTAGCCCAAGATGTAGAAGGAATGAAGCCTATTACTTGTCGGGCATGAAACACAACCACATATATAAGGTAGATTCATGACTTACATAAGGAAAGTGGAGTTTGTGACAAAAAGGAAAAACAAAAAGGAAAGTATAGTTTTCACAAAACCTTGTATTTTAGATGTTATTTACTTATTTGAGTCAGAGTAAAATTGATTAACTCAATAGACAAATAGTTAATTTTTCATATAAATTGAGTTGGTAAATTGATTAAGTAGCCATGACTTGTGATCGGAAACTAACTTCGCTAGGGTGTTCTAGCGGGTTTGATCCATGGTGGTGGTGGTCACTGTGATGGGGAGCTGTTTTGTGTTCCACAATTTGAATAGAGGAGCTGATCGTGACAGAGCATATGTTAGCTTCAAGCACAGCAGTATAAAACAGTTGAAAAATTGACTTCACATTGGATAAATCTGGACCATACTGCTCGTTGAGATCTTCATGAATCCCCAACCCCAAGTTTGGCCGAAGATGCAAAGTTGCTTTCTGCCTTTTCTCGAATTTTACAGGCAGTGACAATGTTTGACCAGTGACCAATTGGGTTTTACTTCTTTTTCTTTTTAAAACAAGTTTCCGCGTACTTTATCACGGGTCCAGTCAGGGTTGGTGGATCAGTAATCCATAATCAGAATTATGAAAATGTAATTATACTAGCTTGAGATTGAGATTACCACAAAGAAGGTCATGCGGGTTAATCATATAAAACCATGTGGGGGCCATATGAATATTAGCTTGAGAGAGCAACATGTTTAAAAGAATAATGATGTTCCTACGTCATTTTTAAACAAATATCACTTTTTATATATATTTTTTGAATAATTATAATTAAGTGAGAAAAAATAATAAAAAAATAATATAATTAATGACATGAGGAATAGAATAAAAAACAATGTGAAAAAAATAATGTGATAAAAATATCTTATTGTGTTTAAAATCATGAAGAGAAATAATTTTTTACATGTACTAATGTAGGTCAGAACTCTGAAACTAATTGTTATTTTTATTTATAAATACAGAACAAATGGAAGAGATTTGAAAAATACAAAAAAAATATCCACGAAACATGACTTCCTTTATTTATTTTTTCTTTATATATATAGGACATTTTTGCCACTAATTTCAACATTTCATTACTTGCAACCAATGTTTCAAATCTCGTTTCGAGATGATTGTAGTGGTCGTGACAAAACGGTTGTAGTGACCGCCATTTCCGATTCAGCCTGCAACACGGTTGAGTTTGAAAATCACGCACGACGGTCGCAATAGACGAGACATAACAACGTTTCAGCCGCAACGCTCCTACATTCAGATTTGTTCACTTCTAACACCGTTCCTTTCAATGTTTCTCAGTATAAAAAGAGGAAAACGCACACCAAATCAACCCTTACGAGAGACTAACCTCTTGAGAGACTCAGAGACCCATCTTGTGCTCTGTTGAAAGAGCTTATACTGTCGCATCTCCGGTTCTCCTCTGTTTCGCGATCTCCGGTTCAAATCTGTGGTGGAGGAGTGGCCGCCTCTGTGGGTATTGCTTTTGTCGGTGGGTGTTGTTGTGGTGGAGCTGCTGCTGTGTTGTGCCCTTATCGTGGCTGACGTGAGCTCGAAACAGAGGAGAGGAGTGAGCGAAGTGGGAACGGGAAAGGGGAAGGAAGGCCGCGGGTACAGAGGGAATGAGAGTAGGTGAGGAGTGAGGGAGTGAGAAATAGAGGGAATGAGAAAGGAAAGAGGAGAATGGGAGGAGTGAGGGAGTGAGGGAATGGAAAAGGAAGGAAGAATGGGAGATTTAGAGGAGTGAGGGAGTGAGAAACAGAGGAGGGCGGTGAGAATATGAGGGTGTGAAATGGGAAATTTAGGGGAAATTAGAAGAAAAAAAGTGAGGGAAAGGGTAAAATAGAGAAAATGGGAAAAAATTGATTAGAGAGAGAGACATTTGAAATTGTAAAAATAAAATTAGAGATTTAAAATATGAAATTGAGGGTAAGAGAAAAAATTTATGTTATAAATTTTTAAAGAAATTTAAAAAATTCTAAAAATTAAATTAAAATTTACTTTCAATTAATTTCTTAGTTAACAAATTTTAGGAATTATCTTGACGGCAAGTTGCACCAAGTTGTAAAAGATTTATGCCACAGCGACCACAATTCGCATTGCAGCATTCACAATGCCAGCAATCGCAAAAACCACAATGCGACCACAACCTCGACCGCGATCGCAATTTAAAACCTTGCTCGCAACACATGTTCTGGCACCAATTTTTATTGCACCTGTTTATAGGAGCATGAGGAATATTAACAAAGACACCATCAAAACACTGATAGCATGTTTAGATTGTAGTTTATAGTATGGATTCCCCCACTGGAAGGTTAATTTAAACTCAATGTTGACGGTAGATCCCTGGGCAATCTTGGAAGTTTTGGATTTGGTGGGCTTCTCAATTTGGAAGATGGTAGCTTGTGCTTTGGCTTCTCAGGAATAGTTGCTTTCTCTGAAACCTCTTGCCAGAGCTTCTGGCTATTAAGGTTGGGTTACAACTTAAATGGGAGAGAGGATATCTAAAGCTGATTTGTGAATTGGATTGCATGGAAGTCGCGCGTTTGGTGCACGGTGGGGGTAACCTTCAACATCAATAATGGCTGAGTGCCATTTGTGCCTTGTTAGCGCGGACAATCAAATTATTTAGGACTTTAGGTGTTACGAATTTAGATCTTTTAAAGTAATTTATGAGTAAGTAAGTATCTATCAAATATTGATAGATGGACTATCAATCATTGATAAATAAGTGGGCTCATCTATCAATAGTTGATAGATGTTTACTTATCCATAAATTACTTTAGAAGATTTTCTTAAATTTTACACACCTGCTTAGCTAGGCTTGTTGGTTTTTTTTTTTTTGGTTAGTTTTCTTTATTCTAGCAATTGTACCAAAAAATATATATTATAGTTTATAAATTATGATTAGATTAAAAGTAATTTTTTTAAAAAAGAAAATTCACCCAAATCATGGTTTCATATCGAAAATTATATTGAAACGCAACTCATACTAAATATGTAGGGTGTGTAAATTATAATGCAAGCGTGCTATGATATAGGACTATATAATGTTATAATAACCAATAATAAAGTAGCTTGATGAGTTAGGGTATTGGGTGGGCAGCACCTCCATCGCTTTATAGGCAGTTGAGACATGCACGATCTCACGCGGAAATACCATTGATTGCTGTTCTTTTAAGCATTTAGCATTAAAAAAGACGTTCCCCAAACAAAATAATAAGGGAAGAAAAAGAAAGGTTGCAAGTTGTGCTTCGCTGTCAGCATAAAGTATTAATTTGTCATGACGAAGAGATATTATCAGATTAACTTTGTTGCATTTTGCGAAATTTCTTATTGTTTTTTCTTGTCAAATAAGTGAAAAAGAAAGGAAGCATATTAGTGAGATTCTTCCAAGAAGCAGAGGAAATTGTTGCTCATTAAATTAAATTATGATAATAGTACTTGTGAAAATTAAAAGAGAAAAAGAAGGTTAAAGAGGGGCAACCTCAGCCTAAAGTAATGCTGTTGAAAAGAAACAAAATAATTCGTGGGGGGCCCAATTCGGAAGTTTCATACGGACTTTGCCCTTCATTTTGGCGATGATCTAGCTTCTTTGTTGTTGTTGTTATCCTTTTTTTTCCCCTTCTTTTGATAAAGATGATCCAGCTTCTTTTGTTGACTCATTATTCTTAAGATTTTGAATTTAATTATACAAATGATAATTTAAAACATCTAATAAAATGATAATAATTGGAAATACTCGTAAGATTTTATAATGGATATTTAAAAAATTGATTTCGGAATCAAATAATTGAGGGACAATTCATTTCAATAACAAAGAAACACATAAAATTTTAAAAAATTATTCTTATTTCAGATTTCAGATAATAAAGATGATTCAATTTTTAGAAGCGAATAGTGATTTGGCTATATAGCTGACCCAGGGTGACAAAATCATCGGGCCGCTTCCTATTGGCTTTGGCTGTCTCATTCATTTCATTTTCATTTTGGTTTAACGCTTTTTTCAAGAAAAAACCTTCCGCAGGCGCTTGCGGTCATTCTTCTCTCTCCCAACGTCACGTGTCAGTTGTACTCTCTCTCTCTAGTCTCTCTAGCTGTCCCTGACTTTAACCGACGATTATTATAACTAATTTAATTTAGTTTAATCATCATAATTAAATTAATTTTTCAATTTATGATTATGAACCTAGGCTCAGATCACCGTGGAATGTAATAGTCATAGCAGAGAGCATAGCAGCAGCGTTGGACTGAAACATCATTCTTCTCGAGATTCCCGAACATTCTTTGGTTCAGCTCCACACAGACACCACGCGCGAATCTATTCTCTTCTCTGAGCTTGGTTTTGGTGGTACTGTAGGCAATTCTTAGGGTTTTCTGAATGGTGAATGTGGTTTTGCTGCGACATTGATCATCACTGCAAGTAATAACACCACAATGTCCGGTCCACTCGATCGTTTCGCTAGACCCTGTCAGTTCCTTTTCCTCATTTACTTCCCCTCTTTATATTTTTTTGATGTTATTCGAGATTGGGTTTTGTTTTTAACTTTTTTGGTGCATCTTGTTTGGTTCATGTGTATGCCACTTCTCAGAATCTAGGATTTCTTCTGAATGATTTCTTTTTGAAGGGAAAGGGAAAGTTGCAAACTTTGGGTTTTTTTTTGACATTTTAGATCAAGAGAATTCAGCAAAGCTAACAACTTACGAGGGGTGGGGTGGCAAGGAGAATGCTTGAATTTTAACCAGATAAATATTGGTTCCCCCCCCCCCCGCCTCCCACAAAAGTGGTTTGGTGAAATTGTTTGGTTATTCCACTAGGAAAAATGCAAATGTTTGTTTGTTCAACAATTCTTTAGCTTTTGTGTGACGACAATGTTTCTTCACCTTGTTTTAACAAATTTTTTGCAAGTTAATTCATACTGGAAATGTTAATTCACCTATACTTATCCTTTTGCAACTAGGCAGGGTCCAGGACCTTGAATCTTTTTTTTTTCTGGGTTTATTTATTGTCATGTTTTTTTATTTTGCCAGGCTTTGAGGGGTTCTCTGGTAGTGATGAGAAGAAAGAAAGGAGATCTGATTTTGAGAACTCTGAGGATGAAAGGAGGACAAGAATTGGATCTCTCAAAAAGAAAGCGCTCAATGCATCTTCCAAATTCAAGCATTCTCTAAAGAAAAAGAGTAGCAGGAGAAAGAGTGATGGCCGTGTCAGCTCAGTTTCCATTGAGGATGTTCGGGATGTCGAGGAGCTGCAGGCTGTTGGTGCATTTCGGCAGTCATTGATTATGGACGAATTGCTTCCAGAAAAACATGATGATTACCATATGATGTTAAGGTGCTCTATGTTGGTGTTAAATTACTTTTATGATCTTAGCTCAACAAATGCTCTTATACCTGTATTTTGTAAATTTATACATTTTACAGGTTTCTGAAAGCAAGGAAGTTTGATATTGAAAAAGCAAAGCATATGTGGGCTGATATGCTACAATGGAGGAAGGAGTTTGGTGCTGACACTATTATGGAGGTGAATGCAGATAGAATTTGGATTTATTCACTCAGCTTCTGAAGATTTTAATTTATGTGACAAGATTAACCTTTGCAATGATTGATTGCCTTACCCCTGCATCCTCTGTGCTTAATATTTCATGTTCTCATCAGGATTTTGAATTCAAAGAGTTAAATGAAGTTGTAAAGTATTATCCACATGGCCATCATGGTATTGATAAGGAGGGAAGACCTGTTTACATTGAAAGACTTGGAAAAGTTGATCCAAACAAACTTATGCAAGCTACAACTATGGATAGATATGTAAAATACCATGTACAGGAGTTTGAGAAAGCTTTTGCGATAAAGTTTCCTGCTTGCACCATAGCTGCCAAAAGGCACATAGATTCAAGCACCACAATCTTAGATGTTCAAGGCGTGGTATGTTGCCATTAATTGTTCCTCATTGCATTGCCTGTAAAGTTCTATACCACACAAAACAATTATGTTATAATGTCAACTTTTAGGGCCTTAAGAACTTTACAAAGTCTGCACGGGAACTCATTATGCGATTACAGAAGATTGATGGCGACAATTACCCTGAGGTGAGCAATCCCTATTCCTCTGTAATAATGCAATTTTTTTATGTTCCTTATTTTGATTTCATCAGTTATTGAAAATTATAAAGATAAACATATATGATGGTCTCAGTGATTAATGATTTATTTTTATTTTATTAATGATACAGACTCTCTGCCAAATGTTTATCATAAATGCTGGCCCTGGATTTAGGTTGCTGTGGAACACTGTCAAGTCTTTTCTTGATCCCAAAACAACTTCAAAGATTCATGTATGTAAAAATGCTGTATTCTAGCTGTCCAAGGCTCTTTTCATGATGGTTTAAAGTTGCTGACTTTGCTTGATGCTTCTTTGGAAACATCACTTAGGTTCTCGGAAACAAGTATCAAAGCAAATTGCTTGAAATAATTGATACCAGGTACTTAATAAACCTATTTCTTACATGTTTCTATTTCTCTGTATGTTAGAAGTCTTGTAATTTTGTTTGTTTTCATAATTGACCAATGTATTTTACTTTTTAAGTATCACTAATAACTTGCTTATCCTTTAAAATGCCTAATATTTTTGTGCATTTAATGAAGTGAGTTGCCAGAATTTCTGGGAGGTACCTGCACTTGTGCTGATCAGGGAGGTTGCCTCAGATCCGATAAAGGGCCCTGGAAAAACCCTGAAATATTGAAGGTTATATTGTGGCCTTACTTGCCTTTTGATAGGTTCAACAGGTTTTCTACTGTATCAATCTTGCTATATGCTAAGTTGCTAACAGTTAATTGCACATGGACTTTGTGCAGATGATTCTGAGTGGTGAAGCACGGCGGCCAAGGCAGGTAGTAAAAGTTCTAAACAGTGAAGGGAAGGTTATTGCATATGCCAAACCACGATACCCAATGGTAATTCTCTGTATGACTTGTTATTGCTTGAACTGAGTGGAGGCAAATTTGATAACTTTGTATCTCTAGAGTGTCCTTTTGATCATGTAACTTTATCGATTCTGCTACTTCTTTCTTGCAGGTAAAAGGCAGTGATACATCCACAGCTGAATCAGGGTCTGAAGCTGAAGATATAGCTTCTCCAAAAGCGGTGAAGAGTTACTCACACCTTAGGTTGACTCCTGTTCGTGAGGAAGTAAGTGTTGACCTACTCTCATTGTTTTCTTAAGTGGCAGAAGTACAATTGATTGATTGTAAGTCTTTTGTGCACCCCTCCTCCCCCCCCATAAATTGAATGGCGGCAAATTTTTCTTTGATCATTCTTACACCTGTTATTCTGTGAGTTTAATGTGTATTCATTTAAATGTAATGTAACTATTCACAATATTTAAAGATATCATGAGGATGATCAAAACATAATGCCTGTCAAGAAGCCTGTTCATAGGATTTGCCCTGATCTATCCCAAACACAAGTTATTTACATTTTGCATTCTTTGTCAGGCTAAGGTAGTTGGAAAGTCGAGCTATGCTGGTAGTGGTAACTTATCTGGGTATGACGAGTATGTTCCAATGGTGGACAAAGCTGTTGATGCTGGCTGGAAGAAGCAAGCATCACTCCAGAGGTCTCATACTTCAAAAGGTTAACAACTTTAGCCTAGTATTTATAGTAGATATATCCTTTTTATGATTCTTCTTATGGTGCTTATTCACCAAAAACTGATACAAATACTTCTAAAAATAATTCTTTACATTAAAGTTGTGAGTACTTTCTGTTCTATGTCTCACTAGAACCCATTTCTCTTTCAGCATAATGACACTAATTGTCCCCCAACCTTTGTCGGACATTTGATGGCTGTAAACGTATTAATATCACGTGCTTCAGTCTATTATAATGTTGAGGCATAATATAAAAGATTAGGTTCAATTATCTCATGAATTCTGGACTAATCAATGTTGGATTGAATTGAACTCATATTTTCATTGCCTTTATATAGAGGACGTGAACCTTGTTTTTTGTTAATGTCGTTGACAGTACATTGGGCACCATGCACCTATTGCTATAAATAGCAATGCACTCTCTTGTCTTTAAAACCTGATTTTTTTAGTTTTTGAAATTTGAATTTTTCCACCAATTTTGTCAATGCTTTAAGTGCAAAAGGCTTTTGTGTGAGGGGTTTTGTTAGGGATATAAATAAGTCCTGCAAAGTCCTGGGCCTATGCCTAAAAGCTTAAGCTTTTGGGAGGGCTGGTTTTTTGCTTGGTTTCTTGATTTGAATTGTTTGATGTTATTTGCTCCAGAAAAATTAAATCAAAATTTCTGTTACAGGAACACCTCCCCTTCCTAACACTCCAAAAACTCCAGAAGGGATTCGAGCTCGGATTTGGGTAGCCCTGACTGTCTTCTTTTTCTCCCTATTTACTCTCTGCCGTTCAGTCAGAAGCCGTGTGACCAAGAAACTGCCTGCAGTATCATCTAATGATAGTCAGGGCATGCCAGAGGCAACTCTTGATACAACAAACAAGGAAGATTGTTGTCCTCCTTCACCAATTCCAGAATATACAGAAGCAAATCTCCTTTCCTCCATGATGAAAAGGTTAGGTGAGCTTGAAGAGAAGGTTGACACACTCCAATCTAAGCCATCTGAGATGCCTTATGAGAAAGAGGAATTGCTAAATGCTGCTGTCTGCCGGGTGGATGCTTTGGAAGCAGAGTTAATTGCAACTAAAAAGGTAGGATGCTGTATTTTTGTTTTCCATTTTTTTAAAAGAAACTGAAGTCATGACGATGCATTATGAAGTGTATGTCTATTGCACTGAGGTATTTCCATTTCTTCTTTTTTCTTATTTCTTTTATCTTTAAATTTAAAACTAAAAACATTCCTTGCTCCTGTTAGCTGGATGTTCTTTGAATGTACAGACATGCACATTCATAATGAATACATATGTGAATAATCAATGCTATATTTTTCTTCATGTTCGATTTTATGTTAGATTTAAGTGTTTAAAAAAAAATTCAATCCGCATGCAGCTGAAGCGCCATATTTGTTAAAAGCTAAAGGATTAAACCCAAAAAAAATAATAATAACCAATGTTTTGCTTGCCTTGTTACCTCTTTTCAGCCACTAAAGCTGGTGTATCTTATGTGTTGGTTAGTAAATGAGTGTATTTATTTTTTAATAGGCTTATATTCAACTAATGCTAATTATGTTGCAGAAGTTTTCGTTGTTTTAGATTTTCATTTCCTTACAGTTTCACTTCATGGTGAATTATCCGAATTGCTTGTTGCAGTTGTACCTTTGTTCTCTTTATGCATGCTTGTCTTATTCTTCTTTGTGTGTGTGTGTGTGTGTGTGTTTATGTTTGTGTGCATTTCCAAAATGTCGGAGTATGGGGTGGACATGTGATGAATACATAGTTTCTCATTGTTTCTTTACCTGAGTAATACTCTTATATTTGCACTTTCTGGATTGTGCATTAGGCTCTCTATGAAGCTCTAATGAAGCAAGAAGAGCTGCTTGCTTATATTGATAGTCAAGAAGAAGCTAAATTACGGGTAAGTTGTCAAATATATCTTCTGAACACAGTTAAAACCTTAGTGGGGCATTTTTCAATTTTTTGATATTTCTATTTCCTTCATTTTGCTGCATGTTAATCAGAAGAAGAAGTTTTGCTGGTGAACTTTGTTACTGATAGAGAGACTTTGGAGGAGGGTGTTTTGCAAATCATGGTGTTTCTAAGGAGTGTTTACATTGCTCATGATGTAAACTATGAGCACAGTTTTTTAGTTTACTGAGTAAACTTAATGAAGAATTGTTTCAAATGTGTGTATAGCCAGAATGGCTTCTTTGCCTGCTTAGATACAAGCTTTGTTGTTTTTGCTGTGGCTACCTTCGTTTATTGTGTTTGTTGTGGTTGCCTTTGTTGGTTGGAAAAGCATTTGTTCTTCGGATCTCTCATGACTCGCATTGAATAGTAATCTATTTGAGGGGTTGGCGAGGGAAACAAAGGTCAAGAAATAATCTTTAACTAGAATTTATTCTTGCAAAGTTTTTTCGGAAACCAGGCTGATCATTTCAAGCTAAACGTTAGTAAAGCTCTAAGGCACAAGCAATGTTAATGTCACCAAACTAACAGTGAATGATTGTAAGGGGCTTACGCAGATATGGCCAAAATACTCTCGGTGGATTCAATTGGCAAAATCTTTTGGTAGTTGTGGATGGTTGGGATGAAGATCCTTTTGTCAAATAGTTAGTTAAACGGTTGGGATCAAGTTTCAATATCCCTAAGGTTAAATTAGCGAGGAAAACTTTTAGGAAACCTAACCACTTTACACAAGATGCAATTACTATAAAAGATATGGAAAATATAGCATATGTGAATGCATGAGATACTGTCAAAGATTCTTTTTGCATGTTATAGATTATGAACGATCAATTGAAGAGGAAAAAAAAAGAGATTTTACGGAACTATTATTACTTCCGATTGCTTCAAGACGGAATTTGTAAAGCAAGCTAATCTGATTTTTGTTAATCTAAACCATTCCGTTTTATTCAACATATACACAATTGTCAAGGAATGGCACACTGTATTATACAGAAGTTTTTAATAAAATACTGGACAAATTATACAGAGCTGAATGCAATAGCATCCGATGGGGCTGATGATAGAGAAACGCCACCAACTTTACAACTCTTACTAATGTTAAATATTTGAGGTCAGACATCAATACACGACTATCACTTTACCAGTGGAAGTGGAACTGCAATCACAAACCCAAAAGCTTGGTAAGCGAAAACACTCGGTAGAAGTATGTATCTATACTCTATAGAAATGCATGGCAAGTAATGAATCAGTGTCAAAGTTCAAATGACCTACCAGCTTCTTCTTCTTCTTTTTTTGTCAATGTGGGCTTGAAGCTCCACTTGTCGAGCAAGGGCATCATCAAGTGCCTAAAGCCAAAAAAAAAAAAGAACCAAAAGAAATTACAAATATGTTACCACACGTGTCTATATACTTTAAGATGCTTTTATCATATATTATTCTTTATTCCCAAATAATGATGACATTCAAGTATCAAGTAAAACAAGTAATACCTTTTTGGCCGTAGCCAACTCTTGTTCCAGAGTGCTGACTCTGCTTAGAGCACTATTCAGCAGTTCCTCCTTTTCGGGTGGCATGGCAGGTCTCATGCTAAGGACATTCACCTTCTCTTCTAGTTCAGCCATGCGCTTCATCATGGCCATGTGATCATCCATGGAAATGGTAGGTGCTTTTATCACAGTGCCATCATAATATACTGAGCTACCATACAGGGCAACTGCAGTGACTTTCCTTGGCATGTTCCTTGTCAAGCGGATCATGGTTACAAGTCCCATAACAACGGCCATGATTCCACCAACAAATGGATTTCTAAACCCATCAGAAGTCTTGCAAGCATTGTCAAGGAAACAATCTGCAGCTTAAGGACAATTTACTTAAAATTTTAATAAAGTCAAAGGTCACAAAGCCATATTAATGATATAGATTGGTTGTTAATATGCAAATATTGCTGATTAATGATTATATACCTTTAGAAAGTGCAAATTCATCATTTTGTACTGCTTTCTTCCAAGATGTATTGACTGGCTTGTCAATCACTGGCACAAACTGATATACATTACATTGTTTTGCGACCTGCAATATATACAGGTTAATTCTGCAGTTAGAAACGATTGCAATTAATATGAAATCAATAATTCATTTCATCAAGCAATGAACCTTGTTCTAGTTTTTCTTGGTACGGACAAAAAGTTGCTAGTTCCCCACCTCATAAATGTTACTAGCTACATAAGCTCGAGTTTATAGACACAGTAAACTACCATGACTAGATAAATTAGCTGCATATGCAGTTTCCTTTAACTGTTTATTGCAAGAAGTGATACATAGGATCGGAGCAACAACTGATTGAAGCCAAGGGAACTTACTTCTGGAACAGCACAGGGTTCAGGATGCTCCACATGGCGTGCCTCCTTGGGAACTGCTTCTTTGTTGAAAGAATCGCATTCCTTAATATTACAAGAAAAAGAAAGGACATCAAGTTATCAGATTTTCTGGCAAATAAAGATACCGGGAACAAAGTTTCAGAACAAAACTTTGCACTTGAAATTGTAGAGAAGTAGCATACTGACTACCTTTTGATATGCTGTTTCATCTTCGATGATTGCTTTCTCCTCAATGGCGGATAAGTTTTTCCTCCTGCATTTTCCCTCACCATTTTGAACCATCTAATTCATTCAAAGAAAATACTTTATTATTTTCCTTTGCTGATTATATAACTAATAAGAAGTTGACCTTTCTGCAGTAAACTACCTTCAAGATTTCTGGGTCATTCCATGGTCCCTTGTCAGAAAGCATACAACCACCTTTATCAGCACAAGTACAAGTACCACCCAAGAACTCTGGAAGTTCACTGGTAAATAAGAAATACAAACAAGGTGTTATGTATACTCTTAAGGAGTAATGCCATTGAGTGACATACTGACATATTGAAAGAATATACTTATAAATCAATAAATTTGGTCAGGAAGGGTTAACAATACTCGATCTAAACTATGTCATGGCATGACCTTGAAGCCCTAAATTTCTATGGAGATGAGATAAAATACTTCAATGAAAAAGGAGGAAAAAATTAACCTGGCATCAATGATTTCAAGCAACTTGCTCTGGTATTTGTTACCTAGGACCTGGTCAATAAATCATTAATTTGTTCAGTGCTCCTACTTGACTGAAATCAACATTGCTTCCAAGTGATAAGTATATTGAAAATGCTTACATGGATTTTTGAGGTGGTCTTAGGATCAAGGAACGACTTAACAGTGTTCCACAGCAGCCTAAATCCAGAACCAGCATTGATGATGAACATTCGGTTCAAGGACTGTGTGGTAAGAAAAGTTCAATTAGGTTAAATTCAGAAGATGGCATTTGAGCAATGGAGGTAACCAAGTCGACTGACATGCCTATGTAGCTAAACTAGTACCTCAGGGTAGTTGTCACCATCAATCTTCTGAAGCCTCTGGATGAGATCCCTTGCAGCTTTGTTCATACTCTTAAGACCCTGAGCAACCATGCTAGTCAGCAGTTGTGTGCAAATTCTTTTACATATATAACAGTTGATATGACATCCACGTGTATAATTGGTAATGGAGAGCACCTCCTTAAATTTATGGCGACTATCATTTAATTAAGGTGTTATAATATATAGTTATTTTCTCTTGTTGGTTTTCTTTGGGCAGAGGGGTTGAAGAACTAAATAGTTGTACTGTTGTATTCATACATACCACTCCTTGCACATCCAAGATAGTTGTGCTTTGGTCAATGTGCTTCTTTGCAGCGATTGAACAGCTAGGCATCTTAACAGCAAAGGTCCTCTCAAACTCTCTTACATGGTAATTAAGATAGCGTTCCATAGTTGTTACTTGCATCAGCTTGTTAGGGTCAACCTGACCCAATTTTTCAATGTAAACAGGTCGTCCATCCTTATCAACTCCGTGATGCCCTTGTGGGTAGTATTTTAGAACTTCAGCTATCTCCTTGAATTCAAATTCCTTGACAAAACAAAATAATTTATGGTTAGCCACATAAATAAAATGTTATACAGAAAAGACATAATATGAACAGTATTCTCTTTTCCCTCTAGAATTTAATTTTGATGCTCTATCAATGTAAATAAATTTTATACAATCATCCAACTATGTGTTGTCATATTATTTAATAAGTTTGCTATATCATGTATTGTTAATATAGTCAAATTCATTAATGAGATGTCAACACAACATTATATGATAGTGTAAAAAAATTTTACATTTACAGTGTACTAAAATTAAACTTTTTCTTTATCCACGGAATACCTCCATGATGGTGTCAGCACCAAACTCCCTCCTCCACTGAAGCATATCTGCCCACATTTGTTTTGTTTTCTCAATGTCAAACTTCCTTGCTCTCAAGAATCTGGATCATCATATAGTATAAGTCGATAGCGCAATCAAAACTGTGCAATTAAGGCATTAAATGGTGCTACTACAGCTATTGCCTATATATATAAGTAAATAAATAAACGAACAAGAAAACATGTCACAGGGCTACCTTAGCATCATATGATGATCATCATGTTTTGAGGGTAATAGCTCTTCCAAGATAAGTGCTTGGCGAAAAGCATCAACTGCCTGCAACTCTTCTGCATCAAGGTTATCCTCAATAGCAACAGACATAACCCTGCTGTGCCTTCGCCCCTTCTTTGTCAAGGAATGCCTGAACTTAGAAGATGCACTGATTGCTACCTTCTTTATAGATCCAAGCCTTGTCTTCTTATCATCCTCTGAATGTTCAATTTCAAGACCTGTTTTTGCAGAAAGAAACAATTTAATCACAGAAATTTTAATAAGAAGACAAGATAAAAAGAAAGAAATTCACACTCTAGATTTCATCTACCTGCTCCTGGTGTTTCTGTTAACATGTATAAATAACATGTTTGTCCAATAGTACAACATTAATTTAGATTGGTCAATTTGGATTTATAACTGCTTTCTGTTTCTTATCAACCTTACAATTTCCCTAATGAAGGACGTTGAGTGCACCACATTAGAAGAACTCTATTGGATTTAAAAAAATTATATCCTCATATTTTTATAGATCCATACCGCATACCACAAACATTTATGCATCGTTCATATGTTTAGACTAGAGATTTTGCGAAGGTATGTACAGAGAAGTCAATCATCTTTATTTCTACCATTGATCTCTACTTGGATAAACGACATGAATAAACTCTAATAAGATGAGAGCATTCTAAATAGTAAAAATTTTATTTCATTTTTCTCATCATCATACGTATAAAAGCGTGCAAAACTGTTATCGCATGCCATTTCACATTCTAATACAAACATAACCATATAGAATAGATAAAAATAATTCATAGCACATACATAAAATTAATATAAGTAAATGACCAAGAACTGCAAAGGGATGATCAAATTGCAATAACGTAGAGTTACCACCTTTAACAGGTCGATCTGTAGTAGGTCCGGACATAGTGTCACACATGATTAATTGAATCTCGTAAGCTTACTCAAATGATCACAGAATGCCGTAAGGCAGAAGAGAATCAACAAGTCACATATAACAAATGCTCACAATTGTACCCTCACGTGCGCCTACACCTTTTA
This sequence comes from Ormosia semicastrata, assembly GCA_029884595.1. Lineage (NCBI taxonomy): Eukaryota > Viridiplantae > Streptophyta > Magnoliopsida > Fabales > Fabaceae > Ormosia > Ormosia semicastrata. Next base: position 17,714,169 of record JAQQTO010000038.1, on the reverse strand, counting down.
TCCATAAACAACATGTTAGAAGCTGAAAAACCAATCCACTCAGCAATAGAACAAATCAACCTTCATCATATTTAGCATGCATGTAAAAAGAAAATAGATATAGTCATATATATATATTGATATACTTAAATGATAAAGTGCAGTTGAAGCAGCTACAAATCGCTAAAATGGAATCTATGGGGGCTCAAAAAGTTCATGAATCAACATGACAGATAATGAAGGAGAAGGAGATGAAAGAAAGACGAAGATGAAGAAGAATGTTATTAGGAGATGATACCTTGTGACAGGAATGTAGGGGTTGCAAAAGCAAGAGAAAACGCAAATTTATGATCCGAATATATCTCTCAAAGTGAGGCCATGATAGGAGGGCCAAAACGGGAAGCGCCAGGTTGGTACAACTTATTTTTAGAGTTTGCTGTTTTTTGTTTGTTTACTTCCATGGACGGGGTCTTCATGAGATGACTCTTTTTTCAGCTTCTGTTGCTACTAGAAGAAAACAGATGGAGATGGTGTTGGCAAATGCAAGCCACTCCGTTCTTTCACATTCTCTCCTCCCCACTACGCAACCTAACCAATTCATCCAACGTTTCTATGTGGTGTACTGTAATCATATTTTAGGTTGTCTTTAACGTCTACTTTGTGCTATAGATTTTATTTGTGAATTCAATTTTGATGGACTGATAGGATAAACATTGTCATTAAATCATAAAATGTCATATTATTAAAATTATTTGAATTTTATAATAATTATTTCAAAAGTCATTTATGTAATAATATATAATTGATTGATGATGTAAAAAAATTTACATTGATAATACTTTAAAATTAAATTATTTATTTATGTTATTGAATATTTTTAAGTAACATTTTGTATAATTTATTAGAGTTAGATCTAGTTTAATCACTTAATATAAGTTTAGTTAAACATAAATTTAGTTAAAGTTATCATTGATATTTATACCATCCATTATATCCACCCTTAATTTATTAATCTCTATTTTCATATATAGACACCTTCATACTTTGACATGCTTGCGGACTTGTTCAATAATCTTCCTTGTGAGGAAGGTGGCTTTATTTTAAAGCAATTCACGTTTGAAGAAGTTAAAAATAAAAATAGTAAAAATATGGGAGGTTTTTAAGGTATCCAAATATTTGGTATCTCTATATACTTTTAATTATTATTGGATCCTGTATCTAAATTTATTCAATAACTAAAATTGAATTGTATCCAAAAACTAGTGCAAATCAGATCTAATATCCTATAATTTTATTTAATGAATTGAATTCAATTTATGAGAATATGAGCTTGGAGGAGAGTTATGAATTGTGTTTTATTTATTTATTTTTTAAATTTTTAGTTATTTTATTTTGTTGAATACTGAATAGTTCCTCCTTTACTTTTTTTTTAATTTTCCTTCATTTTCTCTCTCCAATTATTCCATTATCCTATATGAATATTCTTAAGAAAATACCTATTATTATAGGTAACTTTGTGTTGATCTTTTTTTTTTTTAATTGTATAATATTTTATTTATTTTTAAAACATTTAATTATTTTATTTTGTTGAATAATCTTCTTTACTTTTTTTCTCTAACTTTTTCTTACTTTCTCTCTCTAATTTTTCCTTTGTCCGATAAATTTTAAGTTATATTTAGATATTTAATAATTCATGAAATAAAATAAATAAAATAAAATAAATTATTTAAATAAAAATAAAATAAAATAAAATTATTATTTTATTATTTAAAAATAAATAAAATAATAAGAATTATAATTTTATTTTTTAAAATTATATTTATTATAAATACACTAATTTTAAAGATATGAAATTAATATAATAAAATCTGAATTATAATTATAATAAAAAATAATTTTATTTCATATTCCTAAATTAAGAGAGATTAAATTAAAAAAAATTAATAATTTTTAATGAAATAAAATATAATTTATCTCGTTTATTTTTATTTTATTTTATTATTTTTTAACATATTAAATAATAAAATATATCTCTATTTTATTTTATTATATTTCATTCCACCCGATCTCGCTAATCCTATTCGTTAGAGATAGGAGCTTAGAGACAGAGGATGTGGAGGAGAAGAATGAGATAGGGCCCAGTCATGCTTGGATCGAATCTGATACTCCCTCTCTCTCTCTCTCTAAAAGCTCTGATGATTAGATCCATGATGACCCAAAGGTAGCAATTTGGCTTTTGGGTCGTTGAAAAAGTGGGCAACAATGTTGTTAATGTATTGGTCGAAAACCCCAACCCCAGTTCCAATTTGTTGGTGAACCCAATGAGCCACATCTGCAATTTCTATGTGGACGTTGCCATCCTGAGCCAATTTCGAACTGGGTCGTCAAACCTATTTCTGCAATTTTTGCCGTCCTGCGATTTCTAGGGTCTTCAAACCCAATTCTCAAAATCAGATTTTTTGAACTACCTGTATTTTCTTTTTTAATAATTTCAACGAATTCAGATTCAATTTTTGATTTTTTTGTAATTAAGCAATTTTAGGGTTTCAGGAAGGTGGATGCAGATCAATGGGAGTTTGCGCCTAACCAAGATCTTCACCAAATCACCATGAGTTTAAAGCAAAATTATTCAATATGCTTCTTTATAATTGGTTGGAGATGGAGATTTTTGTTTCACAGATGTTGGTTATTTTCTTTTATGGGATAATCACTGTTAATCTTATAACACGTTTGAAGAAGAAAAGGGATGATTTGGCAATTTATAAACATAAAGGAGTCATTTAGAAAATTCTTCATATTTAAGGACCAACAGGCAATTGTTCATTATTAGAAGACCTACTTGTTCTTCAGGTTTTCAGTAGTTAAAACCAACCGACGATGAATTTGCTAACAATATAAACGGCCCACACCTATTAAAGTGGCAATGCTCGGTAAGTTTTTTGGAGCTTTTTTTTTTACGAAAAAAGAAAATTTATTATAATTGAAATTTAATGACACTTATAAATAAAAAAAATACATCATATCTAATAAGAGATAAAAATAAATTTAGTTTATCATCTGAATTAATTAACACAAATCTATTCTTTATCTGAAAATTATCGATATCTAAATATTTTTTCACAATGAAAACCAATATAAAAAATGTTGCAGAATAATATATTATGTCTTTTTCAAAATAGATATAAAACTCTCACTTACATGCAAAACTATCAAGATAATATTAACCATAAAAAAACCAACAAAAGACACTTTAAGAATTAAAAACCAAAATATTCGTAAAACAAACAACAAAAACATTTATAAAAATGATAACAAAATCACAATATCTGTTATTTAAAAAAATAGATTTAAACAAACTAAATTCAAAATCTATCATATTTGAATAAATTATTAAAATAACACAAAAAAAGAAAAAAAAAAAAAAAAAAAAAAAAGTTAGGACTGCCACTAGAAAAAAAGGATGACATCCTCCTACTTCAACACTCTCACATAAGATGGCTTAAAATAAAAGATAGTTTGGGAGAAAGAGAGGCTGAGGGAGCATGTTAAATGCAACTTAAACATGAAACTTAAATTTTATATTTAGTAATCTATCATTGATGAGCATAAATAAAGGGATACCAATAGAGTAGAATAAAAATCCCAGAAAAGCTTTATGTTTCTTGTGAGCTTAATTGATAATTATATCATCCATATTTCAAGCTTAGTGCTTTCGATTCTGGATTCATTAACTCCTCTTTCCACCACAAAAATAAAGAGAAAGTGACAATGAAACGGTTGCTGTGATTCTAAGCATTAAAGCATGGGAAGCCATTTGCACAAATGATGATAGTCTTGATAGACAACACCATAGACCTACCAGGACAGGCAAATCGGCCATCAGTAGTACTCAATTACTTTTTCCAAATCAATACATCAATTAGTCTGCTCTTAATCTGTTTTTTCTTTTCTTTTCCCCTTTGGGTTTTCTTAGGGATGGGAACATCATGATAACTATGATAAGGAGACCCTTTTAAGTTTGTTTAGCACCCTTCGTGAAGCTTTTCCATCAGGCATGTTTGAAGTGTACCAAAAATAATGGGGTGATAAAGAGAGATTTGGCCACTAGTGAGCCCATATTTTCTTGTTCTAAGGGCAACATTTGAAATAATGTATTGAGTTAAGTTTCTCAATATAAAATTTATTATTATCATAAAATGTTTTGACATCATTAAAAAAACTTTATTAATATTTAAATAAGTTAATTACTCAGGATATGTTATAATAATATTTTTTTATTGAATCAAGATTAAATCTCAATCACAAAAATATATAATGTTCAATGTAGAGCTGATTGATTATTTTTATGATTGATTAACTGTATTTGAATATAAAACTTATTAAAACAACTAATTTTTTTTATGCTTGTAGTTTTGCACAATCTTAGGTTTGCTTGAAAAGGAGTGATTTGATAGAAAACGTTGTGAAAGTTTCAAAAGAAATGGAAATTAATATGAGAATTACAGTTCTATTTTAAATGAAGACATGGACGACCAAGATTGACGAGGCATGGATTAGCTGAAATGTAGCTGCTCGGGTAATCAAGACGTCTAAGTATTACTATAAGTGGTGGTGAGTTCTTGTAAGAGTAATGCTATATTCTTTTAAAATAATTTTCAATAATCATTTTAATATTTTAAAAATTATTAAATAAAAAATATATGTATTAAATATTTAATATCTTATTATGTAATAGTTAAAAGAATTATTAGAGTGATTAGTTACTATGGTCTAAAATATTTTTTTTTATATATTAAAGTTATATGCATGTAATATAAAGAGTTTTATATTAATATTCATTAATATTTTGATATATTTATTTTTATTTTAATTATTAAAAAATATAACAATAAATATCGATATATCTCAATATTAGTAGATATTAATATAAAATTCCTTTATTCTACTTACTAATTAAACTTATGTTTTATTTCTCCTTTGAGGAGGTAAACCCACGTGAAATTTTTTTCATAAAATAATACTTATTTTTCTGTTCATTTTTATTTGTTTATTTAAAAATTTTAATTTGTTCAACATTATTTATTTATTTAAAAAATCAAAATGTATTTATTAGTTATTTTTTAATTTTATTCTCATTTTTTATAAAGTGAGAAGAGGAAAGATAATGTAAGATTAATAAAAATAAAATGAGAAAAATATTAATTAAATAAAAAAATGATAATTTAATCATATTAAATCATATTTTTTATTTTTAACATATTTAACAATTTTTTTATCTGTGTATATTAATTTTAACGGATGATAAAAACGAATGAGGAAGAGTATTATTCTATTCATTAATGATTAGTGATGAATTAATTATCAAAGTCCAATATACACTGACAGAAGCTTCAGATGGATGCCAAGTGGACAGCCAAGATCCAAAGAGCGGAATCTTCAATGCGAGGTGGACAGATGTCGTGATATTATTGGGTAACTGTGAATTTCCCGCGCTTGAGGCACAACACTCCTTTTGGTGGCCGCATAACTTGTATTAATATCCCATGCCTACATTCCTTAATTCTCTACTCATTATTGTAATCCTGAAAATACCCTCAGAACTACAAATCAAATTCGCACACTACATTATTCTTCACCCAATTTCTTTTTTAGCCTGGAAATATAGAGTGCGTTTGGGTAAATTTTTTTTTAAATATTATAAAATAGTAAAAATAATTGATTGTATTATAAATATTTTTATGAAAAGTAAAAGTTATTTATATTTAGATATAATTATAAAAAGTAATTTTTTTCTTTTTTTATTACATCTCTTTATAATTAATTATTTTAAAAAACAACTCATTCATTCTTTAAAAAAAACAAAAAAAAAATTATTTTTTTAGATTCTGTATTTTTTTAAAAATTTTATCCAAACATATGTTCATATTCTAAAATTATTTTTTCTAATAAAAAAATACCTTTCTTTTTAAAGGTGTACAAACAAATGCACTCAACATTAACTAGAAATAAGTGCAATTACATTCAAGTAAGCCAAATGTTTAACTCTTCACCTAATTAATATTTAATTTATTTACTCATAGTAAATATTTTCAATTCTTAAAAAAGTTTTAAATACTTTTGAATTTTTAATATATAAAATATTTTATTTTATTTTTAACTTAATACTTTTTTTAATTTCTTAATAATGCCTTAAAGGACACTCAATAACAAATGTTTTATACTTTAATTAGAAAACTTTTTGAATTAAGATAATAAAAATTATATTGAATATTTTCTTAAATTTTATTGTGAATCTATAATTCAGAAGATATACGAATTTATTTACAAAAAATTAAAATCACAAGATTAAAATATTTTCAAAAGTTAATACCCCAAATATGAATTTATTTAGATATTAATAACCATTTATGTGAAAAATAAAATAAACTTATCAATAAATATATAATATAATTATTAACTTGATAAAATTATTTGCAATTTATTTTTCTTTTCTGTATTATTAACATAATTTAGGCAAAAAAATATGTGTAAATAAAAAATTCATCATAAAATGCATGATTAGTTTGGTGGAAGTCAGAAAGAGAAGCAGGGGCATTTGTGGAAAAAGAAATACAATTGGTATAGACACCTACTATACGGTAACGTACACTCGAAAACAACCCACCGCATACGCTCCTTGGCGGTACTTCACGTCAACTGTGGTTTTGGATTTTCTTCTCTCTCTTTCCTTCGCTTTCCATTGTTTTCTCTGCAAAACAAAAAAGGAAAAAAAGATCGAAAGCTCAGCATTTTCAGAAGCGGGTTTTCCCATTCTCAAGTCTCTCTCACACTGCACTGAGTTTCAGCTACTTTTTTTTTTCCTTATTTTTTGTGTTTCGGATTTTTATATCGTTGAAGAGCAGAAAATAGTTCGTGAAACTTTTGCGGAAGACTTTTAGGTCAGAGCCCTTTCAAAATCTCTTGCTTCGTTTTTAGATCCGCGAGTTCCTTCTTCACATTTTGATTCCTGTGCTTTTTGCTGTTTAATGTATACTTAATCTCTTCTTCTAATTTTTCAGAACTGTTTTTTGTTTGTTTGTTTTGTTATTTTTTTGTTGTTGTGAATCTTTTGCATGTGTTGTTTATGGAGTTCAAGACAATGTTCATGGATATTACATGGGCCATGAATTTGGTAGTACTGTGGAGGTAGTTTAGTTAATTCTAATTAGTAAGCTTTAAAAAAAAATGTTTGCTTCTTAATTTCTCCATTTGTTTCTTGATCGTTTTGATGGTTTCTGTGATCATTTTGATTGTGCAGTATTATGTTTATGTTTAATTTCATTTAAGTGGGTAAATGGATTTTGGGAAACTTTCGTTTTACTAGTTTGGCTGGTTCTGATTTTACATAGTCTTTGAATTATTACAGAATATTTGAGAAAATTTAATGTTGTGCAGATAGGGGGAAGGGGGAGGTGATGCTTTTATTTTGTTGTGAGGCCAAAAGATAGAGTCAGATGGATGGTCAATGTTTTGCTCGGTTCTATAACTTGCCTAGATTTATCCGCACATTAGTTACACCATAGAATGTTAGTCTTAGTTGCTTTGAGTCAGATGCTCCCGCTCCTAAGTAGTGATCTTTGAACCAACATAAAATGTTAGTCTTAATTGCATGTCCTTCTTTTGCTCGTTTTGCTCATTGCTGACTGTATACTGCATCCATTTCATCTCATAGTGTTTTAATTTATTACTTTGTTGGGTTCAGATTCCACTGCATTTCCAAAGGAATTCTTTGTGCAGGCTTTTGAGTTCTATTATGGCCAGTGATTCTTTTGTAATCTCCAATGGCAATGGCAATGTCAACCCACAGCCTAATCCGCGGAGGACTTACCAGGCAGTAGTGGCTGCAACCCGAGATATGGGCATTTCTAAGGATGGAAAATTACCCTGGACATTACCTACTGATCTCAAATTTTTTGACGAGATCACTACGACAACATCTGATCCTGGCAAGAAGAATGCTGTTGTAATGGGTAGAAAAACATGGGAGAGTATCCCTCTTGAGAACAGACCTCTTTCTGGTCGCCTTAATGTTGTTCTGACTCGCTCCGGTAGCTTTGATATTGCAACTGCAGAGAATGTTGTTATATGCGGAAGTGTCTCTTCTGCTTTGGAACTGTTGGCTGCTTCTCCTTACTGTCTCTCAATTGAGAAAGTATTTCTTTCAGGAGGTGGAGAGATATTTAGGTATATCTTTTTTGTAAAAAATAAAAAAAAATCTTCTTTTTCTCTGTGCTTCTTCCCTTTCATATTAAGTTCTTTCTTTGTTATAGCTGATAATTTTCATGTACAGAGAGGCTCTTAATGCACCTGGATGTGAAGCTGCCCACATTACAGAAATTGAGGCAAGCATTGAGTGTGACACTTTTATGCCTCGAATTGATACCTCTGTATTTCAGCCGTGGTACTCATCTTTCCCTTTGGTGGAAAACAACATCCGCTATTCTTTCAACACTTATGTGCGTGTAAGGAGTTCTGCAGCAGAGTCCCTGAGTCAGAATACCGATCCACTTTTTGATAATAATTCAGACTCTACAAAATTTGAGGTCCAGAAATTTTCTTTTCTTCCTAAAATGATTTTTGAGAGACATGAGGAGTACAAGTATCTTAGGTTGGTTCAAGAAATCATTTCTGAAGGTACAACTAAGGATGATAGGACAGGGACTGGTACCTTGTCGAAATTTGGTTGCCAGGTAAAATGTTGATTGGTTTGTTGAGGGGTTGCTATATTTTAGATGCTGATTTCATCCTCTATAATTCCACAGATGAGGTTCAATCTGCGCAGAAGCTTTCCTCTTCTTACAACTAAGGCATGTATATATTTTGGTTTCAGATTTGTATAATCTTCTGTGCAAGATAATTTGTTATTTGTGTGCTTCTTCTTTTTTTCCCCCTATGCTTTTGATGTAATTATTGTTTGTGTTTATTACTCCGGATGTTTATTGGGAAAGAGGAATATGTATTGTACATTTTGATATAAAGGTTGACATGGTTTCTTCATTTGGTTCCTAGAAAGTATTTTGGCGAGGGGTTGTTGAAGAGCTTCTTTGGTTTATTAGTGGCTCAACAAATGCCAAGGTAAAGATATCTTTTGCCCATCTTTTCCACACACACACATATATGAATCCTCCTTTCCTAGTTAGGTCACAATTCACAAACTAGCTGCCATGAGGCAAATATTGGGGAACTTGAGTTTGGTGTACTAGATATTGTTTGAGCTTGGGTTTGAATATAGGTAGACTTATGGAAAGCTTTGGAATTTCCAAGCCAACTCACTATTCTGAGGGGCGGCTTGATATATTTTGTGGCCTAAAGCCAAATTGTAATGTGTCTTAAGGACTAAATATGAGAGCAATATAAATTAGTGTCTTTTGAAGGAAAAATGTAAAATGGATTGAAAAAGAATGAGGCTTTTTATTACAAACAAAACATTTAGCAAATCTTAAGGCCTAAAGCATAGGCTTTATTAGCCTTACCCACAAGCCAGCACTGATATTCCCATTATTATTTTGTTTTCAAATTTTTACTCAACTTATAATTTTTATTTATCAAAAGTGTATAATGTGATTGGATTCTTATTAATCTCTTATGCTCAATGTGTTGCTAGTTAAGACAGAGCATCATGATATAAAAAAATATATATATGTACCATATGTTTCACAAGATCAGTAAGAGTTTGTTGAAGCTTTTCTTGGTTATTTATTGAAAGAGTTGAAAGCCAGGCTTAAGCAGATCTGAACTCACTAGCTGCTGGTTCGAATCTGTCGCTGTCAAGAATTTCTAGGCTGGCTAATTACCTAAGCTGAGTCAAATTGCGATATTAGATCCTGATGATTCTTATGGAAGTTCATGGGGTTGACTTTATTTTGTATGCTGATTTTTTGCATGGTTAGCACCTGTTTGTTGCATTGTTTCTGTATTGATACCGTAAAAATAGATGGTTCTGGACTAAAATTCAATTAAACTAATTCATTTGCATGAGGTGTTTCTTCTTGGTTCACAAAGAATGTCTTATTGGTTCATTAGATATGACTATGATGAATTTTATTCTGAAAACATGTTATATTGACAGGTGTTGCAGGAAAAAGACATTCATATTTGGGATGGCAATGCATCCAGAGAATACCTTGATAGGCAAGCATGAATGCCAACTAATTTATATTGACAGGTGTTGCAAATTTTTCTTCTCCATTCAGTTATTAACTGGATTTACAATTTATATTACAGTATCGGTTTGACAGATAGGGAGGAGGGTGACTTAGGACCTGTTTATGGGTTTCAGTGGAGGCACTTTGGTGCCAGGTAGGTGGATTGTACCTTTATCACTGTTGTAAGTCATTAGACTGTATTTTGTGGGATTTGTTAGCTCTTTACTTTCCATCTTACATTTTATAGGTATACTGACATGCATGATGACTACTCCGGCCAAGGATTTGATCAGCTTTTAGATGTTATTAACAAGATAAAACATAATCCTGATGATCGACGGATCATTCTCTCAGCGTGGAATCCAGCTGATCTTAAATTGATGGCACTTCCACCCTGCCACATGTTTGCACAGGTCCGCAGCTATATTTGGGTTTCTCTTCGAAAGAACTCTCTCTCTCTCTCTTTTAAAGTTTTGTCTACTTTTTTATTTTAACTTTTTGCAGTTCTATGTTGCAAATGGGGAGTTATCGTGTCAAATGAATCAACGATCTGCCGACATGGGCTTGGGTGTTCCATTTAATATTGCATCTTATGCGCTCCTGACTTGCATGATTGCTCACGTTTGTGGTATGCAAATTATGCCAGCTTTTGCTAGACTAAAGTATGTAATCAGATTTTTGTCATTCTAAATCTTTAGGTGTGATGGGTTTAATAGAGATTTATGTCATTTTATTTGGAGAGATTATTAAATGCTCTTATAGCACAATAAATGTATGCTTCAGGATAGATCTCTACTATTAATTTTAAATTAGTGACTTAAAATTTATGAAAGTCCGTTTTAAAATCAATGGTGAATATATTTCATACATTTATTGTGTTCCAGAGCATGCTAGAATTTCTCTTTTACTTGATTGTAAATGGCTTTAAGCTAATTAATAGGTTGTGATTTTCAAAGATTTAATATTATGCTCCGAGTTTATGTACTGATCTCAGCCCTAGTCTGATTTTAGTTTTATTTGTTAAATAAACTGAGATTGACTCTAGAAAGTTTGGCTCAATTGGTTTGTTTAGACTTTAGAGTTTAGACTCTTAAAGTCTTCTTTTTCTACAGCTGGCATGTGAGAGTATGATTCAGTTATTTTTGTATAAGAAGGTTTGTCCGGTATCTTTTAACAATTAGTGATATATATATATATAATCTTCTGGTAACTACAAAAATTTTGCATACGAGAGGGACAAACTTTTTTTCTCCCCTTCAGGTGGTGTCCTGCTATTATAATGCACTTAAAAAAAAATTATAGCTTTTTTGGATTGAGTTGTTTTTTAAAGTTTATCGGGATGTTTTTGTTTCACTGTTGAAGGTTGGTGTGGGCGGGTTCAGAAGTTTATAGGTTGATAATCTTAACAGAGAGAAATACAGCTTATATATATAGCATCACATGCCGGACTAATCAATCCGTATATTATGTCCTTTTCGTGTCAGACCTCGTTCCTGGTGATTTTATCCATGTCATTGGCGATGCACATGTTTACCGCAATCATGTGAGGCCTTTGCAGGAGCAGCTCCGGAACCTGCCAAAACCTTTTCCGGTATGTGTAAATGTTTACAACACTTATATTCTTGCATCAAACAGTGCATATATTCATTTTCACATATCATCTAATACCATTCATTATACATATTTTTTTCTATCACTTTCTCTCACTTAATCACATCCCTTGATAATAGTATAAACAGTACTTACACCCCTTTTGAGGAGTGTAAGATGATTATTTTCCAAATGTTTAAGGAAATCATTTGCTTTAATGTAGATGCCTACAAAAATTTTACCTTTAATCACTCCTATAAATTGTCTTTTCCTTGTTCTCTACACAAACTTCAATTCAGATTTTGAAGATAACTCCAAAGAAGAAGGATATAGATTCTTTTGTGGCTGCTGATTTCAAGCTCATAGGCTATGATCCTCACCAGAAGATAGAAATGAAGATGGCTGTTTAGGAATCTATAAGATTCTCAGTCCCTTCTTCAGGCTGTCATGCTTTTTGAAATGAGGCAAGTAATATAATATATATAGTTATTTTTCCATAAATGAGATTTATATAATGTGATTGGGACTTGTAACCTGGACAGTATGGCAAACCAAAAAAACAGGTTCATAATTGTTTAGGTCAAAACTAGTTTCATAAATATATATAAATTTGAATTGATTCCAAAATAATAATTCTTAAGTTTGTCTAAACTTCAATTTTAAACTAGTCTAGTATCAAATATTATTCAGTAAATCTTGTGAGTATCTAAAATTCAAATAAAGTAGAAACTAGGAAGAGAAAAAGGAGGAAGAGAAATAAAGGAAACTTCTTAATTGTTAGTTTCAAAACAACTGTTTAGGATTTATTTTGAGCTAGTTTTGACTTAACTGATAAAGTAAGATCTGGCTTTTCAAAATTTGAGTAGTTACTTAACACTTAAAATACATGATTAATGTTTATGCCTTTTAGCGAATTTTATATGAGAATGCATAAGTAATATATAGTACGTTCTTTTTAAAAATTATATATCTCTAGGTACTTGTTTTTCTGTTCCATATACTGTTCTTCACACTGAAGCGAAGTATCTCATTGTTTCAGGCATAATTATAGGAGGTTTATGTTAAATTTGTGGACAAATAAAAGAACCACTGGTTGGACATACTTCAAGCTTTGCATATGTTGCTATTGGGAATCCTTAGTTCCACATGTATCGTGGCTCTAAGGTGATTTAGTTTAACTGCATTTTCATTTCTTTCCAATGTATACACTCGTATACTTTTGAGGGAGCAGCAACTGGATAAGATTAGAGGTGTCTTGTGTTGGCTACTTTGGTTGTGATTCTCCTCCTCCTCCGGCCCCATCCAAAAAAAGGGCAAAGCAAGGGGTTTTGTGGTGGGGCAGGGGGGGTTGATAAAGCTAAATGACTATTGGATGTTGCTTTGTTATATCATTTGATCCTGTTCGTGGTTTCTTATTTTTGATGCGCCTGTATATATTGTCATAGAAAGTGATTGCCAATTTGCCGTTCTGATTTGGAGATATCAATGCGGAACCAATGAATACTTGGGCCCAATTGCTGATTTATTTTTTATTTTTTATTTGTAAATTTGAGGCTCCACTCCGTTTGATTTTTGGTGAATTAAGGGATCAATGGCCAAAATAAAAAAAAAAAGTGGCTATAAAAGATTACACCATGCGAGAGTAAGCAAGCCTCACAAAACATCAAACAATTGTCCAAAGCTTGTATGGGGAGCACTAGGTTACATTGCTTTACAAGTTCAATATACTGGTGGTGATTATCTTGACAATAAATATTTGATACATTATTAATTTATAAAATGCTGATATTAGTTGTATAATAAATTATGAAATTCACATTTATGATTAATATATAAATATGAAAAATGCTAGACTTTTTTAATAATTTTTTTAAAGTTTCTGAAAGTGTTAAACCCACTTTTTTTTATTATGATAAATTTCATATATTGAAGGCAACATTGATTGACATTTTAATTTAACTATATTGTTAAGATGATTTTAATCAAATTAATCACATGTATGCATTTAACATACTTAAGCTGCATATTATATATAAGTATCACAAATTAATTTAATAAATTCAATGTAGTAATGACATCATAAAATAGTTAAAAAATCACATAATATAATTATATTTTGGATTTAAGTTGAATATACTATCAATGTAATTATTTTTATATTATCATTTAATCATGTATTGTTATATTATAAAAAATATTTGATTCTAACAATAACTATTTAAAAAGTCATATATAGTAATGTGTGATTAGTTGATGATATAAAATTTTATATTGATAATACATCAAAATTAAATTCTTATATTTTAAAAACTAATTCTTATCAAAAATTGAGGACTGAAGAGGTCATTTTTTAGCAAGGTATGCAATTTCACATACTAAGCTATGCTGTTTCCTTGATTTTTTTTTCAGTTGCTTGCGGGCTTAAAGTGTTTTTTTTTTTTAACTTGCGGGCTTAAACTAAACCATAGATGTTATTCTTAGATACTTTTAGAGGAGACAATATTCATCTATCGTGTCAGACGTCAGTCACACTTCATAATTCTTCTTCTTCTTTTTTTCTTTTTTTTTGACATGACTTTATAATTCTTCTTTATTTGTGGGGGATGGAGGGAGAAAAATCACGTATCCGAATCATCTAGAGTTAAAAAAAAGTAATTATATACTATGCCATTAGTCATCTAATGGCTTGTATTTATTTAGTTATAAAATGAAACATTTTTGAAGGTTGAGATTTGATGCACTTGTTAGGGTATGTTTGTTTCATATTAACTTAACTTTTTTTTTGAGAAAAATATTGTTGTAATAGTATTTAATCATGTTTGACAAAGTTAACTTCAGCTTTTACATGAAATTCAATGTAAAATAAAAAAATTTTAAAGCTAATTTTCATAATGCTGAAAATTGAAGTTTATGATTCTAACTTATAGATTATTCTTTACACTTTTATATATAAATACCATTTTGTCCTTAATCAAATAACTTTTTTAATCATTCTATACCTATTTTACTAACTTAATGCATAAAAATGATTCTTTTTTATATCATCTAAATGAATCAAATTAGCTTAAAATCACTTTTCAGCTAATGTATCCAAACATTAAAATGATTTGATTATAGTCAATTATAACAAAAAAAAATTATATAATAATCGATTACTAAGCATAATCAAATTTTCTCAACTTTTCCAAACACACACTTGTTCTCAAAAACTTATTCAGCATTCAATTCATTAATGCAACATAATTACGGTTGAGATAAGTGAGGTCCAGTCATAGACATAAAAATTGAGATAATTAAGCATTGCAGCAATCAAGCATGATTTGCGAAAAATTAATATTAACACATCACTTTTCTATCACACTACTATTTACATTATTTTTTAATGATTATGATTAAGTGAGAAAAAATTATACAAAAAAGTGATGTAATCAATAGTATGAAGAATAATGTAAAAAGTAATGTAAGAAAAAAGTAGTGTGAGAAAATCATAGTTGTTAATTTGCCAGACAACAAGTACCCACGTTTTCATGCCTTCCTAACACTCTTATACAAACCTATCCAAATCTTCTCTTTCACCTCCAAATCCATCGCCAACGTTTCAAACGTTGTGGGATAATCAAGACTCAGATTCCTACATCTCTTCACACCCACCATGCATTTGATCATTTTTCAGACTCCTCTTTCACCTCCTTAGCTCGGTAAACAACTTGTTATTCCAGGTTATTTTCTCCTTCTCCAGCCACCACACAGGCCACCACTGATGGCTGGTTTTCAACCCCAACCACCCATGCCGACCACCACCGCGTCTCACCTCATCACTCATTTTGACACCGGAACCCCACCCGCCTGAATGTCCAACCTCCCAAATCTCTATGCCTCTACCAACCACAACCACTGCCTCTACCAACCGAGCGCGACCCTAGCCACCCATGTCGGTCACCACCATGTCCTATCTCGCCACCCATGTCGACTTTGGAAAACCCTAACCGCCAAAACGCTCAACTACCCAAATCTCTCTGCCTCTACCAACCATGACCACCGCCTTCATCAATCGCACTCCACCCAAGCCACACCATCCCAACCAAACCCCAAACCACTAAACTGCAACCACCACTAATGTCGACCGCCGTGAATTTAGCACTGCACCTTGTTCCACTGCCTGAAACCCGTCGACCACCAAGACACATCCGGGTGACGCGGACTTGCACGGACGGTGGGGCGCGGATTGTTTCATGCTCGGTACCGGTGCGCGGTTGCGGCCATGGTTGGGGTCGCGGTCGCCCGGTACGACATCGACATTTATGCATAATGGAGGAATGGTGGGGTGGTTCTGGTGAGGCACGATGGTAGGTCAGTGGCTTTGACATGGTGTTTGGTGGCCGATTTGGATTGACCTGCTACCTAATGAGCAAGTAAGCAATATACACCATTCATATACTTTTATACTGATCTAATGGCCTACAATTGCTAGACCAAAACTAATTGAGTCCATCTTAAACGACACCTAAAGATTCGAGTATAAACTAGTGGAATGATATGCATATCTACATGTTTAGAATGATACTTATAAATAGGATTTTTCTAATAAGTGCTCTAAGAGCAATAACGGAACTTGAGTAAAATTTTTAAGGAGCTAAAATAAATATTTAATATATAATTTTTTCCTTCCTTTATGCATTACTCTATTTATTAAAAAATGATAAAACTCATCTAAAGTAAACTTGTTTGTAAATTAAGCAAGTAATGATGTATCCATCATTAAATTTTAGTGTGTTAAAATCTCAATATAAATTAGATTAAATTAAAGATAAATATATATTTATTTGTTCACTTTAAAAGATGTTTTTCCATTAAAAATGAATCAGGTCTATTATTATTTTTATTTGATCTTTCATAATAAAATTTTCACTTCCAAAATAATTTGAGATTTTTTATATAAGTCAAAAAATATTACAAGTAAAATAATAAACAAGTACCACAAGAAGTTTTTTTTATATAGTCAACATAAGAAATAATAGACAATAAAAACAATCTTAATGCAACTAGAAAAGGAGATAGTGAGATACCTTATAATTACCAAATAATGAAATAATAATCAAAATTGATCACATTGACAAAAAAAAAGGCAGATAATATATATACAACTTTTTAAAAAATAAAATAAAAAATAAGTTCATCCTAAAGAAGCTCCACCTCTGCCAAAGGGGATTGATTAAAGAATCACAAAAAGTAAGTATTAAATAAAAAGTAAAATTTTTAAATTTTCAATACATTAAAAATTTTAATTTTCATTTAAAACTTATTATTTTTATTTTTTAATAAATATTGTTACAGTATTTTTAGAAAAATCCTTATACATGACCTATAAGAAGCTATACTAATAATTTAAGACTTTTCTTCCAATTGAGCAAACCTTTGTTGGCATCAACATGTTTGTATTAATTACTAATTACTAATTAGTGCTAGAGACCTTGAAAAATAGCAGCCTTAATGTTGGCAGTAAAGCTGTCGCAGTATCAAAAGCCTAGAATGTTCATTATTTTGAAATGAAACTGCTTCTGTAGGTAGTAAGTACTAAGTCTGCGCTGTCAAGAAGTTCTAGCCCACGCCATAGCTCCTAATATGTGTGGTAATGTTATCCACCGGATATAATTATTTTTTGGTAATACAAAGGGGCCAAGGGCCCAAAACAAAACAAACTACAGAGAGCTAAATTTGGGAGTATAAACTCCCATTGCATCACGAATCAGCAGACTTCTAATGTCCAGAGGAGATTTGACCCAAATTTTAAGACCATGGTCAAACAGAATGGTGAGATTAGCCATGTACTGAGCACAGAAATTCCTTTCCCTGACGGTATGCCTAACCTTTATCTCCCAATTCCTTATCAAAAGGCCCCTCAGATATCTTATAATCTGTTTATGCTGCCCAGTGCGGTGTTAATTTTGATTGATTTTGATGATACTAAACATTTGAAAATATAATGAAAAAATTATTTACTCTAAACATGTTATAAAAATTATACATAATTATATTTCTTTTAAGGTATGCCTATTTGAGATAAAAAAAAAGTTTAAATGAAAAATATTTCACACTTGTCTGATTTAATAAAAATGTAACACGATTGAAAGTAGAATTTTACTTATTTACACTTAGGTTATGTTTAGTACACATGATAATATAGTATAAAATAAGATGATAGATAATATAAAATATGATAATATAATTAATATGATAAGATATAATTTTATTTTTTATTTGATAATAAAAAGATAAATTAATTGATTATATAATATTTTTTAAGATAAAAATATTATTTAACATAAAAATTAAAATAATTAAAAAAATAATAATAAAGCCTTATGATGGTGGTGGTGGTGGCAACAACCATAGTGATAATAGTTGTGGCGGTGATGGCGATGATGGTGGTGGTGGTGGTGGTGGTGGTGGTGGTGGTGGCGGCAGCGGCAGTGGTGACCCAAAGGAGAGGAGTGATAAAAATAAAATTAAAGATAAGATTGAAATAGAAATTTTATCATCATATCTTATCATATCTTATGAGAGAGGATAGATTATCGACTTTAAAATAAGATAAAATGACTTGACGATTTTATTATCTTTATCAATTAAATACACTAAATATTAAATAAAAATATGATAATATTAATTTTTATATTATCATATTTTATCTATACAATACATTAAACATAACTTTAACCTCATAAATCTTGATTAGTCTTGTAATATAAAAATGAGTTATTACTTACAAGTGATTTTTCACTATTTTTCAAGTAATAATGAATGAAAATTAAAATATTAATTTCACTTTATTCACTCCTCTCTCGATTTTTCACATTCTTATTTTTGCACAAGTTCAGACACATGCACTTATGATTTTTAAAAATACTTTTTTTCGGTCAGAACCTCAAATTATGTATTACTCTTTTTTAATATAAAAAAACCCTGGTTTCACTATTTTGATGACCTTGTGGAGTGGGGCCCGAGGAGAGATAAAGAATAAGGAAAGATAAATTGAAATAGAAAGCATTTATAGCGATGAGTCCCACTACTTTTTATATATTCCTAATTTTTACTAATTGATCTATCAATACGAGAGTACTCATTTATTTATTTGTTTTTGTAAAGCCTATATATTATATTTCTTAATAAAAATAAAGGTTGAATTAATCTATAAATTATTATACTTTTTTGGGGTGTTTAAATAGGCCCCCTTATAAATGTTTATAATTGGCTCTTTATAATTTTAAAAAATTTAATTTGGTTCTTACAATTTTAAAATTTTCCAAATGAATTCCTACCACTATAGCACCATTAAACGTTTATAAGTAAGTCTCTATAATTTCAAAAAAATTAAATTGAGTCTGTATAATTTCAATTTTTTTAGGATAATGGTGCTCTAACGATAAAGACTCAATTAGGAAATTTTAAAATTATAAGAACCCACTTATAAATTTTTAAAATATAAAGATATTAAAATATTTTCAACAAAGTATAAGACCTAAAAATTAATTTAACCAAAAAATATGTAATTTTAACATTTTGATAACGTTTTAATTATAACATTAATATTTTTATTTAAATATAAATTTATTTGCAATTATATATTATTACATTATAAATATATTAATAAGTGGAGGTGTAGAAACTTTGTGAGGGAATAAAAGTGATAAATATATATATATATTATATATATATATATTTGGAGGGATAAATTAATTATACTTTGTTACTTCTAGATCAAATTCCTTCAATTGCTTTTATTTGTATTTTCTATTGGTGCATATGTGCTTGAGTTTTTCCCTAAAATTTGTACAAGTATGATTAATCTGATCAAATTGTAGAACAAGTTGGCTCACTACAAACTTGTAATGGCAAAATGGGCCAGCAAATCATAAATCTCTTACTCACCGTCTATTAACATGGTCTAGTAAGTTGGGGTCACACCCATGAGAAAAGTGATCAAAGGAATCAACAAATATCTCATAATTGTTTCATTATTCTGGCGCGCTTGAATCGAGGGTACAGAAGTGATTAAATTTAGATTAATTTACTTTATATTTAAAGTAACTTATAATTAAAAAATTATTAAAAAAATAAAATGGAAAACGATTTTTTTAAATAATCAAATCCAAATGTGTTCTTTAACCTCATATACAAAGCATGAAAGTCGAAAGACAAGGATGCTACTAATTACTACATTTTTTTATTTGTATAATTAAAAGCAAGACATAATACCGATGCAAAAGCAGAAAATCTATTCCTAGTGCCAGATGATAGATATTGGAATGTTAAGCTTCTGCTGATTAAAGAATCCCTCCCCAGTAGGCCAATATATTTTGTACCCAAATTTTTTATCCCATTTTCTATTAAATCTTATCTGTTCAATAAAATACAATTCTTAGTTGCCAATATTTTTATTTTCAGTATTTTTTATTCAATTAATATTTTTATTAAGACGACAAAATTGTGGACATGAGACTTAAGGTTTATCTCTCCTAATATAGCTTTAGCTTTGTGACAAAGATGGATATGCTTTTCCACTTTTCCATTAGAGTTCATAGTAGGAGTGCTCTCTTCCTACGTAGTTTTGTTTTTTGCCCACTGTTTTTAAAATTTAAATAACCCACTTGGCAACTTTAGCATCAAAGAATAACATTGAAAACACAAATCATTCCTTCTCAAAAATTGAAATGCCAATTATCAGTCCAAACCAAAGAATGGCATCTGCTCTGAACACTCCCTTAGCTGCATACAATTAGCTAAATATAAAGAATCAGAATACCCTTCATCATATGACATTGAATTGACAAACACAAATCCAGTTGTCTGATACAGAACCCCCAAGTTGCACTCTTATTCTTTGTACAATTCAGAACCCTTTATATATATATATATATATATATATATATATAATACTTATCAAAATGATAACTCTAAGATATATACACATTTTTTTCTCTAAATAATGCTATATAGTATACATATACTTATACACATTACTTTATATATATACAATTTTCATCATCTCATAATAGTTATTCTTATTTTGTTTTCTAATTTTGAGATATATGCCTGATGGGAGGTAATTTGCACCTAGAAGTTGCCTATGATGCATTATTCCATTTTCTTAACAAGTTATTTACATGTTCTCTATATTAAAAAAAAATGAAAAACAGAAGCAATTACAGGAAAAGCTTCAATCCCAATTACAGTTGCGTAATATACAGACTGATAATTGATACCATGAGGAAGAAGGCATCTAAATTTCAAAGTACAGAGTAATCTTCTTCTCTTCGGAGCCTCTGCTGCGTGGCAATGAAAGCCTCCACAGTGCGACGAAACTCCTCATTGCTCATGACATCCTCAGGGTATGAAATCCCTGCCACTTCCACAGGAGGAGCAAGCTGAATGCTTTTCCTTCTGTTCTCGGTCTCACACCTTCGTAACACACCACGTGGATTCTCTTTCTCACTCTGCACACGGCTTAAAATCTCTGTCTGACACCTTCTGTAACCCTTCACCTCCAAACCAACATTTGCGTCCCCTGTTTTCATGCTCTGTTTCTCTGTCCACTTGCTTCTCCTTGCATCAATTCTCTGTTTCTTTATGCTATAACCTGCCTCAGTGCGTGGATATATTCTATGGTTTTCTGGGTATTTTGCCATGTCTCTATTGATTCTCCTATTCTTTATGCTATCCTCTGTTGTCATACTCTGCTTTTCACTCTGTAGGCTATCCTCTGTTCCTATGTTCTGCTTTTCTGGGTTCTTCTGTTCTCCGTGAACTCTCTGATTCTTTGTGCTGTTCTGGATGAACTCTTGATAAAGATCAAGTTCTGGACTGTTTCTTCTAGAACCCTGAGCTGAGAACTGACCTGACTGAGCAAACAGCGTGATGATTATGGCGTTTCCAATCAGAAAAACAAAGCGAGGGCTATTCAAGAAGACAGAGAACTCCCTGAAATACTCGCTGGGGTTTTTCACTGCAACTGGTAGCTGCAGAGGAAGCCTTGAAATCAAGACCAAAACAACACACACCTCAACCAGCCGCAACATGCTTGCAATCCTTTGAAGCTTGCGGTGTTTTAGCATTGCGTTGGCTTTCTCTGCTTGCAGGTTGGTGAAATTAAATGAATCCATTCCTCAAAGGGTGTGGGAGTTATCAGAGTTTTTGCTGATAGAGAAACAACTTGTGTGTCTCACTCGAAGGGGGATGGAAACTTATCCAGAGAGGCAGAAGCAACCATGTATCCGAAAGCATACATTAGAGAAACTGCAGGTATAGCGGACACTGCAGCGGTTTCAACACTTCGAAGCATGGAAACAGAGCACAGAAAGTTAAGTTTCGAATGATAGCTTAAAGCAAACAAAGGAAAGAAAGTGAGTGAAGCTTATAAGAACTCTTCTTGGACAGAGAGAACAGAGTGTCTCTGTTTGTTCTGTAGGAAGTTGTGCTCTCTTGCTTGGCCTTTTCAGATTGGGTGCTCTAGCTCTTATTTATACACTGTAATCTAATCTTTTTTTTTTAAAACAAAAAAACTTTTTTTCTCAATATTCCATTATCTACTTTCGTTTCTGCTTTTGATGTTTATCAAAATTTCTCTCTTTTTTTTGGCTATATTATACACTAAAGTCTAAACTAGATTAGTGGCATATCCACAAAAATAGTAATGCATACAAAGTGTGAACATAGATAAATCCCAGTTTAGTTAAAAAAGAAAAAAGTTTGATCTTTACTAAGCTGGTCCCCTACTTCGGTAAAGGCAAGCTTGTGGTTAACGGAGATAGATGCTTCTCTCAAATCCAAACAACAGCTATGAAAAATATTCCATAACAAATATTTATGAGAAAAATATCGTGACACAAGTGTAACATCATCACTGTCACGTCATTCTCTACTGGCGTAGTGGTGTTTAATATTGTGCTTCTAAAAAAAAAAAATTCCTTTTAAATAAACCTCTATTTTATAACTAAACTAAATAAATTTAAATCAACTTTATAAAATTTTTTTAACAGTTATTATGTTTAAATAATGCTTATTGGATAATAAATAATAATTTTTATAATAACATATGTTCATAATAAAATAATTAGTTTTTATAGAAATTCTATTTATTTAAACATTATTTTATTTTAACAAAATATAGCAAAACAATTTTTTCTTTTACCAAAGATATTAAATCTTAAAAATTTTATAAATTTTAATTAATAACGTAACACACTCTTCTAAGGAGAGGAAGTACTCACCTGAACTTTTTACTCAAATAATGTGAAAGGAATAAATACGAGATTAGATCATAAGTTATTGTAATTACATGCAAAAGACTGCAAAACAAGTTAATTATTCAAAAAGCTATATACTTTTAAAAAAATTAATGGTGAGGATCATTAAAGAGTAATACTTAATTTAAAAGAAATTAAAAATTTTAAAATTATTAAGAATGATCATATAAGTTTTAAGTTTTAATTAAAGAGAATAATCATCTCATTTTATCTAATGGTCAAAATCATCTTTAATAGAAAGTAATGACTATCTCATTTAAAATTATTAGTCACTAAGTGGTAACAAATTATTACTTAATAGAAAATAACGATCATTTACAAATTTCTTCTTAATTTCATAAAACTTTGCACATAGAAATTTATTTAAAATTGTTAGACGTTTAGTAGTAACAAATGACCATTTAAAAAAAATAGGGACTGCTCATAAATTCTTTTTTAATTTCATAAAACTTCACAATTGAAATTTCATTTAAAATTGTTAGTCACTCAATGTTAACAAATGACCATTCAATAGAAAACAATGACTACTCACAAATTTCTTCTTAATTTTATGCAACTTTACACATGGAACTTCAATTACAATCATTAGTCACTTAGTGTTAACAAATGACCAATTAAAAAATGCAATGACCACTTACAAAATTCTCCTTAATTTCATAGAACTTTACATATAAAACTTTTATTTAAAATTATTAGCCATTTAGTAGTAACAAATGACCATTGAATAAAAAATAAGGACACTCACAAATTCCTTTTTAATTTTATAAAACTTTACACGTGCAATTGTTAACCCCTGCTTTATATTAAATAATTATTTGTTACTACTGATTACTGAACATTTAATAATTTTAAATGATATTCTATCCTCATAGTTTTATGAAATTAAAAAAAAAATTGAGAATGATTATTACTTTCTATTAAGTGATAATTTGTTACCATTGAGCATATAATAATTTTAAATGAATTGATAATTAATTTCTATTAAAAATAATTTTGATTATTAAATAAAATTATATAATTATTTTCTTTAATTAAAACTTAAATAATCCTTATTAATAATTTTAAATTTTTTGTTTCTTTAAATTAAATATTACTCCTTAATAGTCCTTACTATTAATTTTTCCTATACTTTTTACATGCTTATTCATGCACAACATTTTTATACTTAATACACATAACAAAAATTGAGGTATATTATATTAGACTTTAAACTTGGGTATATATATTATGATATCCTATAACAATTAAATCTTTTACTTTGTCTACTGCACATAATTAAGATGCTAGTGCCAGGAAAAAAATATAAAAAATATAAAATAAAAAAGAGAGGCTAGTGACCAGTAAGTGAACTTAAAGAAAAACTAACAGCTTGTGGCAATGTGGCAGTGCATTATTGGAATGCATGAAAGATTTAAAAATCACTAATATCTTTCAGTTATGCAATTTTTAAAGGTCAGGTTATAAATGAATATTTTTATAAATTTCTTAATTCTTATATAGATAATTTGTTTTTAATTAAATTAAAAAAATAAATAAATTAAGATACATACAAGTTGATCTAAATATTATTTAACTATAATATCAAAAAATAAAAAATAAAAAGAAACCACTAATACCTTGCAACCTATTTCTTAGCCTGTAAGAAAATGCCATGCACTCCGGCTCTGTCTTTCTTTCTTATATTCCCTCAACGCTCAAAGCCTTCAGTTTTAAGTTTCCAATGGTCCCCTCCCCTTCTGCCCCCAATAGACCCACAATAATTAATGGAAGAGGATGCAACTTTTGCCTTCAGATGGAACGTGGCGTGTAGGAAGAACATTGTTCAAAGAAGTGACTTCATTATATATGAATGATATTTACACATTATTTTTACATTATTTCTAATATTTTGTCATAAAATGAGATTAGGCCTATGTAAATAAGTAGCTGTGAACAAGAATCAATGCCATAAAAAATCATATAAAAACTGATGTGACATTTATGTTTCGATCAATTATTCTCGGTTTCTAATGATATTTTTTAGTTTTCTTTTGGATAATGGGATATGGTACCAGATTCCGTATTATTGAACATCAGGTCCTTCACACAGATAATTACTTAAACGACAAGGAGCGCCGTAGGTATTGAAGCTAGAGATTACTCAGATCCCTTGAGGCATTACTCGTCTGTTTTGCTGCTAGCAGCTACCAAACTGATTCCCCACGTTGAAGCTAGAGATCAAATGCTGATCGGAGGACCAAATTAATATTACAATAATGAACAGGATCGATTCAGAGCTTTTGGCTGACTTATGTATATCACTAATTACTATGAGCAATTCAATGGATATCATGAAATCATTATGACTACTAAATAAATAAAAAAAGTGAAATAAACATTTAATATGTATTTAGATTAAAGTTAATAAACTTAAATTTAAGTCAACTTGTTATTATAAATTTAAATTTAATTAAAAATAAATTTATAATAATGTAATTTATGTTTAAATTTTTTTATTTAAAATATAAATTTAATAAAATAAATGTTAGAGAAAATTCTCTAATTAAGTTTATTGTAACTCAAAAATAAAAAATTATTGTTTTGACACAAACACACATTAGAGACAAAAATATTTTGAAAGAGTGTCAACAAAAAAAAACTCAAACAATCACGTCACACCATTCAAAAATATCAAACGGCAAAACAAACACAAACTTAGCCTTTAATTTGTTCAAAGTTAACTTTAATTAATTAATTAATTAATTTATTTTTGCCTTTAACTAAGGTATCCATATAAGCAGCCCTTGGGACAAAAGCCTTGAAAACCGATATTAAAGTAACTTTAAGAAAAAATTAAAAAAAAGGTGGGTTCTTTTTCTACAATTACATGCAAAAGTCTATTTTTACACAAAATTTACCACTACATGCAACAGCGGTATTGACTGAAAATGGTTTGAGGAGAAGAATTGTTAAGTAGACACTATTTATCTAGGATATTTAAACATAAGTGTTGATTTGAATATTTATAATACACAATACCTATATAAGAATTTCTCCTTTGAAGGATGTGGATAGAGCCGGTAGGCATCTTCCCGCGTTCTGCTTGGGCGTTCACAGTAGTTATTGTATATATAATGCTGCCTGACCTTGCAATTTCATCAAAGTAACGCTTAACAATTAGCTAATATATCTTAATTCATGTTAAGATATCTATGCTTGGGTAGGACAGGTCACCCAAATTTGGACATGTTAATTAACAATAATTAAGAGATCTATGCAAATGACCAATTCGCATGTGCTTATGTTTGTGCCCATGTATATAATATTAGGATTATGAAAGAAGTTTGATTAGAGGCCTAACCTAATGCCTGTCTTAACATTACTACAGCAGCAATAATCAAAATAATAACATCCTATTATGATCTTCCAGCCGTCCAGGATTTAGATGGGCTATTAGATGGGACGTGGTCTGTGATATTGGAGTTGAGTTTGGTAATCTTTTGGTATGCACAAAAGTAGAGATAATGCAAAGCATTCCAGTAACGAATTGTTGAATATCAATTGAAATGTAATGACATAATCGTTAAAAACATAATGATAATTTATACACGGTCTTTAGGATGATGTGAAGAGATCGATCTCACTAACTGAGATGCCAATTTTAAAACACATATTAAATTAGGTTTAGTTTGGTATACCTGAAATGCCATTTGTTTTATGATTTCTAATCCCAAATCAAATTGAAGCGGCATTTCACATTGGTATATCTGATATAAATGCCCAGTTTTGTCATTCTTGTTTAGAAAATAGTAACAATACATACGTGGTGTTAAGAGTCTCACATCGTATACCTCAATCTTTCGAGTGCGGTTTATATATCTGTTGGGCCACTCCACTTAATGTCAATTACTTTTAAGTTAGAATCTAATACATGGCTTTGAATCTCAAATCTTTTCAGCTTCTTTTTCTGCTTACACCTTCAACCTTTACCTTCTTATTACCAACATGGGTAAGTGGCATTACATATAACTCAACTAAAATTCCGTTAGCTACAAGCATGTAATTGTATCAGAAAAAATAAGTTTTATCTGCTTAATTAACATACTACATTTCAATGATATTTTCAGAAAGAATTTAATTCCAGCATTTAATTAGATCATGTCACCAATTAAGTATGGTAGGTTATCATGTATTTTTCCTTCCCTCTTAATGCTTACTGTAAATAATGAAGCAGAGTTGAAAACTGTGTGGCCAAATTGCGATGCAAGAAGAAGAAAAACAGAGAATCATTGGTGTTGGTGGTGGTCATAGAGGGGGTCGTGGCTTTTTTCCTCACTGCTTCTGCTACTATCATTGCTGAACAAGGGCAAGTCTGAGATGAGACTACATCATCATCGTTTGGCTGTCAAATTGCTCGTCTTGGTTGCTAAAGTGTAGGAAGTAGGAACCCTTTTCAACTGATGTGATTATTCTTCTGTAAACAAATTTTCCTTACTTTTGAAGAAAAATGACTAATGTTTTGGGGTTATATCATTGATTGAAGCTTCTGGGGTTCCAGTTAGCCACTGCATTTTTCTGAGTTTTTGTCTCTTTCCAAAAGCTTGTCATTTTGATAGTATTGGAAGCCTTCAGTGGAAATAACTGTATGTTGCCCTGCATAAACATTAAACAAAAACTAATTTTGTAATTCATAAATCTATCATTTGTTAACTTCAGCTACTTTGTGACCAAATCATTGTATGTGGCCTATAACTCCATTAGAGATTCTAACATCTATTATTAATGAATCCGTATAACTTTAAAGTGTGGATCATATTCTATTTAATACTGACCACATAAAGCAAAGAAGCATGCGTGCTTGGGAAATCTTAAGTTCTCAACATAGGAACCAAGTGGCAGTAGCAGTAGCATTTTGAATGCCTCGAGTATTGAAGTGAGGCACTGATCGTACCCCCTTGTTGTGTATAAACATCTACCATGCCATGTTGTGCCTATACATCCACATTGCTGCCCCTTTACTCGTCCTGCCATCGAAAGAAAACAGGAAAAAAAAAAAAAAAAAAGAAGGAAGTCGCACTTCCTTAGAATGTTTTGTCAAAGTTTATGAAAAGCATTTGTGAGGATTAAAAGTTTCCTATAAGTTGTTTTGATTTTTTCTTGAGACAAAATTCTAAGCAAAACATGATCAAAGAAGTGATTAGGGTTTTGTTTAAACTGTTTGGACATTTCAAGCCTAACTTTATATGATTATATCCATAAGTCTCATTTAAAGTCTTATATGTATTTTGGTCTTAATTTTTTTATTTATTTTCATTTTTCTTACTCTTTAACCCTTCATATGCATGTAAATGCATTTATTTCTTTATTTTTATTGTTTTGTTGAGTACATGACATGTAAGTTTTTGAGTTGGGTCATTTACACAAAAATTTGATTATAAGTGCATGAAATTAACAAAGGGTTTAAAGAAACCAATTCAATAGGAAATACAATAGAAGTGTAAATAGAAAAAGAAAGAAAAAGAAAGAAGATAAAGGATAAAAAAGGTCAGAAAAGAAAAAGGAAAAAAATCAAGAGAAAGGAATACAAAATACAAGAAACAATTACAAAAGGAAATTATAGAAAAGAAAAAAAAGGGAATACACAATCAAAACAAATAAGTGATTGGTTATTGATGAACCCTTTTATGTACTTGTTTTCATATCTCTTATGACTTAGAGTCTTGAACTTAGATGTTGTATTTCTTGATATAGAGCAAGAGAAATATCTTACTTTAGAAGCATCTAAGAATTTCAGTTGACAAACTTTTATAGAAGGGATTAAGATTGGAATAAAAAAATGAGTAAAAAAATTTAAATCTTTTTTTGACGTGACATAAATCACAAATATTTAGGATGTGTTTGGTAAAGATTGCATTGCAATTCACAAAGAAAAAAATATTCATAACCGTAAGGTTGTGATTAAAATTATTAAAAATTAAAAATAATTTAATTTGATTTGATTTAAAAATTAATTTTTATGTTTGAGATTTTTTATAAAAAAATTAATTTAAATTAATTTAAAATTAATTTTTATGTTTGGAATACATTAAAAATGAATTGAAGTGATTTTATTTTAGTAATTTATTTAATTACCCTTACTTAGAATTTCTTAAATAATTTAATTAATAAAGGCAAAAATGTTAATTTTAACAATTTAAAACAAATAAAATAAAATATAATCAAACCTAATTAAATTTAACTGAATTAATATTTATAAAATTAAAATAAAAAAATCTAAATCAAATCGATTCCAATTTTATAACCTTTCAAATAGTGTTTTATTTATAAATCAAATAAATTCTTAAAATAATTAATTCCAAACATTCTGTACCGTCAGCCCATTGGGCTTTTCCAAGAGACCAAGAGATACTGCTTACACTAGGGCCTGGGGTCAGTCCAAAATTTTTTTTCAAAAAAAAGCTAGGGCCTGGGGGTGAAAGCCGGGCAAAACGACGTAGCTTAAAGCTCATATGTTGTTTATATATCTCTCATGAAAAAAGCTAGGGTTTTTGATTGCCTCTATTTTCTGCTGTCATTTGACAAACGTGCGCCTCTGCCTTGAAACTCTTTCCCCTCTCACAACTCATTTCATGGTGCGAATCTTTGCATGCCTCTGCTAAATTATCTCTATTTTCTTCATACTCAATACTCATCTCTCTAAATGGCTTGGTGGGTTGTTATTTGCAGGCTCCAAAGAAGGACAAGGCTCCTCCACCTTCCTCCAAGCCCGCCAAATCTGGCGGTGGCAAGCAGAAGAAGAAGGTTCCTTTTTTTTGTTGAAGTTTAATTTTTTCTTAAACTAATCATCATTTGGCTTATTGGGTAATCCTAGGGTGGTATAGTTAGATTTGTTTTATCATCTATAATGGATGCTAAAGCTTATTTGTTTTTGGGTGATTAAAGTAATTGGAGAGATGGGTGTGTGATATTAAGGTCAAATTTATGTTTAACAGAAGTGGAGCAAGGGAAAGCAGAAGGAGAAGGTGAATAACATGGTGCTGTTTGATCAGGCCACCTATGACAAGCTCCTCTCTGAAGCACCCAAATACAAGCTCATCACTCCTTCCATTCTCTCTGATCGTTTGAGGGTACCTCTTCTGTTACTGCTTTTTCCTTTTTCCTTAGTTGTGCTATAGATTACTCATATTGATGAGAAAGCGTTTGAGTTGGTGTTGTTTTGACGCATGTTCTGTCTTATGGTAAAAGTTGTGGCTTGTGAGTTAGTGTGGGCCAAACTTATTATTTGAGCCGTCATTGATTTTGTGTGTTATCTGAGTCATATTACTAGCTTTAAGCTTAGGATTAGTCAAACTGCGTTTCCTGTTTATGTCTGTGTCTTCCTGCTCTGTTACTGCATTTTTGGAGACTAATCCTGAAACCTTGTTGTATGTAAACTTTTTGACAGTTTTTGTGTATATGGGTTTGTGCACATATTTTTATGTTATATTGTTTAGGTGGCTAGTGTTTTGGATAGTAATTTGATGGCCTTTTTGGGGATTTGGATATTCTAAAATCAACTGATTTTATGGTAATCGTTGACTTGTTGTTCAGTTGCTTGTAGTAAAGATCTAAACTGTTGATTTTTCCCTTAACAGTTGTCAACACCACACTATACCTCCAAAATGCACCCTGCATTTTGGAGGATCTAATTATAGATTTATTAACTATATTTTTTATCCCTGTTAATTGTTGTCATGAACTATCTCTCCCAAAAGCTTAAGCTATTGGGTGAAGGCACATGAATGGTTTTATTACTTCTCTATCACTCCCCTCACGCAAGAGCCCTTTGAGTTTGAAGTGTTTAGAATGGTTTTATTACTTCTCTAACACTCCCACTCACGCAAGAGCCCTTTGGGTTTGAAGCGTGAATAATGCGCCTACCTTGTGCTTAAATTCAATTTTTTATTAGAAGAATAGGGGGGCGACAAGGATCGAACTCTAGACTACTTGGTCATAGAGCCTCTGATAACATGTCATGAATCATCTCCCAAAAGTTTAAGCTGTTGGGTGAAGGCACGTGAATGGTTTTATTACTTCTCTAACAATTGCCAATAAGATTGTTGTTTTATGAGGATAGGATTCACTAAACAGTAGATAACCTTAGCATTGGTTAATTTTAGGATAACAAGTACTGTTTATCTGGTTAGGATATGAGAGCTGTCCTCATGCCCTGGACAATATGAACTTGTACTTTGTGGGGTTGTGAATTCAGATTTCTCATTTTCACTTTGCTTTGTGTTAGTGCTACTGCTCTTTCACTCATGTTTCTACTATACTATAGATGTTTTCGTAATGCATTTTAAGTAGCTTACAAATGTATGCGTTTACTCATTTTGCAATGGACATGTTCAAATTTGAGTTCTGTGCTTATAAAAGGTGTCAATGTATCATTCTATGGATGATGTTTGTAATTTTGTATAAAGCTTGGCAACCAGTCTATCAATTCCAGTTGCTGCATTCTTATGCTCTCTTTTCCTCTGCAATATAAGCCTTCCTTTTGCAACATACACTTCTGCTAGCACATGCATGCACTCAACAATATGATTGTCAATTCATGAGTAATGTTCTACCCAAAAAAATCATCATTTGCATGCACTTCACAGATTAATGGATCGCTTGCAAGGAAGGCTATAAGAGAATTGATGGCTAGAGGTTCAATCAGGATGGTGTCTTCTCACGCAAGTCAGCAGATTTACACTAGGGCTACAAACACTTAGGTGTACTGGCCATAGCTTATGGAGTATCGGTAGGATTACTGAAATATCTTTCTTTCAGTTTGAGATGCACCTCATGCTAGATTGCATCAGTTCTAGACTGCTGCTGAATCTGTGTGTTGAGATTCTTTTTGTATCCTTAATGTATTTGGCCTCCATGTTTTATCGATTTTGGTATTTTGGCAATCTTTTTATTCTATGACTTGTTTCGTTTTGTTGGATTGCTAATGTGGTGGAGATTCTATTTGAAAGCCAGCCTAATTGGCAACCAACTTCTGATGGTTGCGCCTAATGTGCTGTTAATTATGATTTGGCCAGGCTGGGTATGAGTAGTTACTGCACGAATTCAGATATACGTGTGTGTGTGTGTGCGTGTGTTTGTGTGATCACATTTTTTGCAGAACAGTTGGACCAAAAACACAAGTTTGAAAACCTGATTAACTTTCCCATGTGAACTAAAGGTCTTTGTCATTAAGTCATAGTAGAGTGTCATTAATGTTATTGAACGGCACTGAAACAGAAGGTCTTGAGGGTGAATGTTGGATGTTCTTTAGGTTTGGATTGCCATTTATTACATTATGATCCTTAATGGGATTTTTGCGGGTTTCTCATTTTGGTATGTAGTCTGATGAAGTTTTAACTTGAAACAAAGTTTGAATAATGCATAATCCATCACAGCTAATGGAGACGGCCTACACATTGACATGCGTTCAATTGTCTTAATGGCATTGTTCTCGGATGAAGTATCTCATGATGAAAAAATTAAAGAGATAACATGCACCATAGTACAAAAACTGTTAGCTTTTCTTGCATGGACACGACGCATGTAGGCATGCTACTCATCAAAATGTGTTTGGTCTCACGTGGTCTCCACAAATTATTGAGTGTGCTCTGTGCCTGTGCTATAGATTGTGCCCAAGCATGCTAGGGAGTTGGGAAATGAGGATAATTCCTCAACCCCAGAAAGGGGATTTTTTTGCACGACACATCACGAAAGAATTTTTTTTTTGTGTTAGATGTGTAATATGTGCTGTTTGGATTAGTTTATTTTGTATTAAAAGGAGTTTATAATTAAAATCTTACAAAGGAAGTTTTTGAGAAAAAAAAAGCAAGGGTAGCATCTCAAAATTAATCAAAGTCAAACATTCATTTAGTAGTTATGATTGCAGCGCTCATATCCTCTAAAGTCCGAATTACATCAACCACTATTCATGCTCTCCTTGTGTGGTTTCCTTTTCAATCTAACTGGCTATAATGGGAATTGGATCCTGGTAGCTCGTTTATGTTCTGTACTTTTTAGTTTTGTTACTCTCACAGCTCACATAAGCTATTTTAGCTTACTTTTGGTCTCCCTCTCCTTTTTCCCCCCTCTTCCTTGAAAAAGATTAAAAAGAAAACAGTGAAGTTTGTGAGGTCTGTGAAAGTAACAAATCCAAAGTATATATTGGCTTCACAATCATCATGTGTCCAAATCCAAAGGGAATTGGGACATCAATTTAGCAACTCAGCAACATAATATGATGAATCTTGCAAGCAAATGAATCAGGCATCTAGGCAGGGTGTCTAACAATCTTGCAGAGTAATAGCTTCCGGGCTTTCATGTTGAGAAAAGTAAATTTGCTGTCAATGGCCATTGTAATAATCTCATACATCAATAAATTGTCTGTGATATGGGGTCTGGGAACAAGCATCAAGCATCACTTTGATAAGGTATAGTTTCACATTTCACCAATTCTTCATATATAGCACTTGCCAGTTAAAGGGAGGCAACATGTTTGACTGAATGGCTTGGAAACAGCATAACATGTATTAACAAATAAGAATGGCTTGTATACTCCGGACAAAGGATCCGAATTCCATGCTAGCTTCAGATTCCTGTGGTCATTTTGCCCCCGTTACACGCACCATATGAATATTCGTATGAAGACCTGTTTAAGCTTGGGAATGCATGCACAGATTGCCCCATGTATGGCAGATTCCTGAGTTGAAAATTGGCAATGAAGTGGGAAGCATGGTGGGAGGAAGCAGTTCACAGACAGCGCCAAGGTGTTCTATAGAACCATATCAAGATGATATTCTATGCCAACTTTGTGGCACTTGGAGAGGAATATATTCCTCGTCTCCCTCAGCCACTTGACTATATATATGGAGCATATGGTAGCAGCAGGATGCCAACGCTTAAAGAAGGAACTCTATACATCATCTAGCCTCACTTATCTTAGAAAGCAATTCGGCAGCCATGGCTACAAACATGAAGACATCTCAGTACAGTCGCTCCAATAGCATGCCCTCTGCACCTCACCCTTTCATATCACAATATGATGAGCATTTGCACAGATTGGAGGCTTCTGAAGCCACCTCCTCATCATCATCAATAAATCAGAAACTCAATGGTTTGCATGCTTTGCATGACTACACTGATAAGATGCTCCAATTGCCAACCATACAAAAAGCCTTGGCATGAGAATCCTGCAAAACATCGGTCAATGAATTACTTGAAGGGTTTCTGAGGCTCCTGGATATCTGTAGCACTGCCAAAGATATCCTGCTACAATCAACAGAAAGCATACACGAAGTTCAATCAGCTATTCGCAGGAGTAGAGGGAGTGAAACAGCCTTCAAAATTGAGGGTGGCAAATACTTGTCATCAAGGAAGGTGAAGAAGACAATTCAGAAGGCCTTAGAAAATTTCAAGGGATTTAAGAGGGGGATCATTTCAACTTCCTCAAACACAGGCGATGAGTCCAAGTCTATGATCAGCAACTTAAAAGAAGCAGAAGTTGTCACTCTGATTCAACTAGAGTCTTTGTTATCTTTTATCTCAGGATCAAGAGGAAAACCAAAGGGGAGCAGGTGGTCGGTTGTCTCCAAGTTGATGCAGCCTAAAAGAGTATGTTGCGATTCTAACCAATCAAACACAAATGAATTTGAGGAGGTGGACAGAGCATTGCAGTCTCTCTTTCACAAGCCTTGCAGTATTATATCTGTTGAGATTTCTCAAAATCATATGGAAAATTTGGAGTTGTGCATTCAGGGTCTAGTGGCTGGAATTGAGCACCTTGAAAGGCAACTGATTAGAACCAGAGTTTCCCTTCTCAACATCTATAACCACTAAATTCATTTTAAAACCATCAGACATTGACGTAGATACCACTAAATGTTTTCTCTTATGTAATATAAATGTTGTGGTCTAATTCAAATCTTTATGATTCTAGGCATATTATGTCCTGCCAAGCTGTAGCTACTCTTAGTTCAAGTATTAAACCCACATGGTGTTTTGGATCGATATCGAAGCTGATCAAGTTGGTGGTTGAACAATGATCAAAATCTATTATTGCCCTCAATTATAAGTCATGGGCTCAAATTTCACTCGCCGAATGCAATGAACGATGTGATGCTTGTCTTCTTGTTATGTGGACCAGCAAATCAATAAGCAGTTTCCTTATGCTATCTTTCTGCATAATAGAAAGACAGCACAGCAAAATCTACAAAACACTATCACCGTCAGAACTCAAACTTGTGCTACAAAAAATTATTTGGCAATAATGTTTCAGCACCTTCGACATAATTTCACTCAATCAGGGGAAAAAAATCCATCACTCATTGAATGTACCTGATCCCTAATTTGCTGGTGGAAATTTTTTTTTATTGTGAGAAGAGAGGGAGAGAAAAATTGGAAAACGAATATTTTGATTTAAACTGATAGTACATCTAAGGAAGAAAGTAGTAGTCATTGATTGCAGTAAGCAGAAGACAAGGCACTTGCATTTCTTTCATACCATTTGTGTATCTCGTAACTAGTTTCCTTTTACATGGAAGGCATATTAATGGGGCCAAAAAAAAGATGAAATACTCAAGTCAATCACCATGAACGTGTTAGTAGAAAGTGCTAGAATGATAGTATAATCATTGGTAGGTACTCAAATTAAGTACCAAGAGACGAATGCCTTGTGGGCTGGAGCTTTCACTAAACTAGTCTGCGCCTGCATATATCTACTTGTCTTTAATGAAATTATTCTTCACAAGAGACAAGATATAATTAAGTCGGTAGCAACTACCAGAGCAATGTCAATGTCCCTCGTGCAACGTATAATAAAGATACAATGTACCATAAAGAAATATCGGCCATACATGAATACAGAATTGTTAAAAAAGAAAAAAACTAGAAAAAAGAGAGGAGTAGTATGAGTTGTAGAGGTATGCTGGGGAGACATTACACTATCATATCTGTGATTATGTCTAGATCAGTTAGCAATTAATTGTATTTGTTAAGATGAGATTCCTACCGTCTCCTATCCCATATATATTGATCAATAGCCAAGGAAGGATAGCAAATTGGCAACTCAATTGCACATACTCAACCTCAACACCCTTTTCTTCTCTTGTTGAGAAAAAATGGTAGCCTCTCCATTGAACCCCAAATCTCATAACCATGCTCGTTCTAACAGTTTGCCTTCTAAGCCACACCCTGTCATTGTACAATGCAATGAACACTTAACCAGATTAGGGGGGGCTTCTGATGCCACCTCCTTTGCTTCATTGCTCAGCCACAAACTAAGTGGCCTTCAGGATTTGCACAACTCTGTTGAAAAATTGGTTCAACTGCCCCTAACACAAGAAGCACTTGTCCAGGAACGCCAAGAGAAATGGGTGGATGAGCTCTTGGATGGGTCCCTAAGGCTCCTAGATACATGTACAGCAACCAAAGATGCACTACTGCACACAAAAGAGTGCACCCGTGAACTACAATCAATCATAAGAAGAAGAAGGGGAGGTGAAGGGGAGCTCACAGTAGAGGTTAAAAAATTCTTGACCTCAAGGAAAGTGGTGCGAAAGGCCATTTTCAAAGCCTTGGAGAATTTGAAGGGTGATGCAATTGCAAATAAGTGTAGCCTCTCTATCACCAATAAAGACTATCAAACCGTGGCCTCAGTTAGCTTATTAAAAGAGGTTGAAGTGGTCACTTTCTCCATATTTGAGTCACTGTTGAATTTTATTTCTGGGTCAACACAATCAAAACGAAGCAGCTGGTCTTTGGTTTCAAAGCTAATGCACAGCAAAAGGGTATCCTATGCACAAGGAGTAGATGAGAATGAGTTTGCAAATGTGGATGTTGCATTGCAGTTCTTTGCATTCAACATGGCAAGCAAGTCAAATGACATCGACGACTTGCAAAATAAGTTAGCAAGATTGGGGTCCTGCATACATGACCTTGAAGAAGGACTTGAGTCACTGTTTAGGCTTTTAATTAAAATCAGAGTTGCCCTTCTCAATATCCTCAATCACTAGTTGAACGAACTAGGGGCATCAAAATTTTGCAATATATTAGCATCTTTTATACAAGTAAATAATGTACCCCTTATTTCGATGATAAAAGTTTATGAAATGACATGAATATGTAATAAATACAATTCTGATTTGAAAGTTTTATTTTAATCATTTTGCAAGCTTACTTTGATAAAGATACAGCAAAAAATAGTTTGCTCCAAATATATTTATTTTCTTTTTTGCATTAGATAAACAGAATGGGACTGCGACTTCCA
Source organism: Ormosia semicastrata (assembly GCA_029884595.1). NCBI lineage: Eukaryota > Viridiplantae > Streptophyta > Magnoliopsida > Fabales > Fabaceae > Ormosia > Ormosia semicastrata. The sequence continues at coordinate 17,676,838 of JAQQTO010000038.1, read as the reverse complement.
TTTTTCATTTTTCCTGCTCTTTTTATAATGGTATTGTTTTCTCATTATACTTACGGGTATAAATGTATTATTTTTCTTTTAGATGGGGTGCATTACATCGTCACCTTACCTCATGGTATTGCATGTACATCATTTACACATTTCCTTTTTAGGACATAGAGTGCAATGTCATTGTCCTCTTTCACCTGTTGAATCGCCTCATATCTGCCAATCGAGAGCGAAATAGATCCTCTTATGTGAAAGTTTAAGAGAAAGATAAACAAAACGACCTTAAATAATAGACGCTTCTTAAAATTTGGGAAACTTTATGTTAAAGATTTTTTATGTCTATTTCTTTTTTCACATTACCTTTTCATATAAAAATTTCATATGAGAAGGTCTATTCCCCAACCCATAGGGATTGAAAATTAGATGAAAATATGATAATTATTTTTCTTACACTTACACACGCACGCAAAATAAAAAAATAAAATTGATTCCACATTCAGATGAGTCATAGACTACTATAAATAGGATAAGAAATTATAAAATTTGTACAAGATGGTTACTATTTCGTTGTAGTTGAGCAGGATATCACTAGCTACATGCATTTACATAAACATCTTTGAGAAATTCATTGATATGAGTTGGGAACACTGCATAAACATCGTCACCCAGATATGACCAACCATAGATGTCTGAAGATGAAGAGATAAACAATTTGAAATGACTTAAGCTATATTGAATGGTATTTATAAATAGATAAAAAGAACTGCTTCTCCTACTGCAGACAGAAGATCCGATTCCAATGCTCACTCCAATGGCCTGCTCTCTAGGATTTCATAGTTTGAGTTTTATATCTTGGACATGTATAGATGGAGGAGACATAGCAAAGGTATCCCATCTATGGCAGATGCCATATTCATGTGATTCCCAAAGTTAAAAATTGAGGGACGAGTTGCGAAGCTTGGCTCGTGGGAAGCATTGAGCAAACAATGCTGTGGTAGCATTAAGATGATAAGAACCGAATTAAGATAATGGAGATGCATGCCCACTTTGTGACATTTGAAAAGAAAAATATTCTTCTTGTTTCCTCAATTCATTTGCTATATATTGAGCAGATACCAAATACCGAGAGTTTAGAACAACAAGTGTTTTTTATCACCTAGCCACCTCTTTTCTGAGAACAAAAATGGCATTCATTGAAACAAACACAAAGATTGCCCTCTGCACCACACCCCTTTGTATCACAATTTGAGGTGCATTTGCACAGATTGAAGGATTCTGAAGCCACCTCTTCTTTATCTTCAATAAACCACAAACTCTGTGACTTGCAGGATTTGCATGAGTGCACTGATAAGCTGCTCCATTTGCCAATCACTCAACAAGCCTTGGCACGAGAATGTAGCGACAAATGGGTTGATGAACTATTAGATGGATCTCTGAGGCTCTTGGATATTTGTACTACAACTAAAGATTGCCTACTGCAATCAAAAGGAAAGCATGCACGAACTTGAGTCAGTTATTCGTAGGAGAAGAGATCAGTTATTCGGACACCACATATAAATCCAAAACCTTAAGGCATTAGGTGCATGGGTCTTTCCACTTATAAACGCCTCTTTTAGTCTATTTCTATCCAATGTGGGACTTCTTCTACCCATAACATCAGGAAGACTTTCGACAGAAGAGAAAGAGACCCTTTATATGGATTCACCAAAGACAGACTATCTAATACTCGTCCAAGTCGAATCATCGGCTTTGGATATCACATATCAAGTGAAAACCTTAAGGCAAAGGTGCGTGGGTCTCCATCACTAACGAGACACGCCGCATAGATACCAAAGTACCTAGCCGAACCATCGGCTATTATAAATATCTAGGAGATCTCCAACAATAAGTTAAGTGAGGAACTACAGTGAGTTTGGACACCACATATCAACCCAGTCTTCCACTTATAAACACCTCTCTTAGTCTATTTCTATCTAATGTGGAACTTCTTCTTTCTCACTTACAATTCCCAATAGAAAATACTTGGCATCTAGGAAGCATATAAAGGGCAATCCTTTATATGGATCCACTAAAGACAATGAGATTTGTCCATGCTAAAAGAAACTAGAATCTTTGTTGTTGTTTATCACTGGCCCAAAGGGTAATCTCCAAGTTAGTACTTCAAGCATCAGCACAGAAATTTGAAAATAAACAAAGCCATATGCAAAACTTGGAGATGTGCATTCAGGGAGATCTCCAACGATAAGTTAAGTGAGGAACCGATACACAGAGAGTTTGGACACTTACATATCAACCCAAAACCTTAAGAAATTATAAAATATGTCATTTTAAATAATTTAAAAATATTAAGTACATTAGGTGCATGGGTCATTCCACTTATAAACACCTCTCTTAGTCTATTTCTATCTAATGTGGAACTTCTTCTACCCACAACTCACACTTACAATTCCCAATAGAAAATACTTGGCATCTAGGAAGCATATAAAGAAGGCAATTTGGAAGGCCTTGGGAAATCTGAAAGGATTCAAGAATGAGCTCATAGTTGCTTCCTTATTTTCTGGTATGCACTGTGGGACATACTTGCTTCATAGCTTTTCCCCTATTACTAACTCATACTTGTACATAAATGTGATTAAAACAAAGACAATGAGACTTTGTCCATGCTTAGCATCTTAAAAGAAGCAGAAGTAGTCACTGTGAGCTCATTAGAATCTTTGTTGTTGTTTATCACTGGCCCAAAGGGTCAACCAAAACAAAGCAGGTGGTCAATAATCTCCAAGTTGATGCAGCCTAATAGAGTGGAATGTGACTCTCAAGCATCAGACACAGATGAATTTGAAAAGGTGGATACTGCTCTGAAGTCTCTCATCAATCACAAGCCTTCATCCATTGAGGATTTTCAAAGCCATATGCAAAACTTGGAGATGTGCATTCAGGATCTAGAAGTAGGAGTTGAACGCCTCTCGAGGCAACTAATTAGAATCAGAGTTCCCTTCTCAACATATTCAACCACTAGTCAAAGAAAAAATGCCTTTTCCCCTATGATTCACCGATGCTGGTACAAGTATATGATATGACACGATTACGATATGAAAATACAATAATTTTTTAAAAATTTAGATACGAATATGATAAGATATTACATAACATGTATATAAGAAATTATAAAATATGTCATTTTAAATAATTTAAAAATATTAAGTATCGTTTGAGATAAATTATAAAAAAATTTAAAATACAAAATAAATAATTTTATTAAATATTAAAATTATTATTAAAAATTAAACTATTTATTATCTATAAAGTGAAAATAAAAATTTAAAAAATTAATAATTTTAAAAGATTAAATTAATTAAAAAGTTAAAAACTTTTCAGTGATAATCAAATTAATAATTTTAAAATAGTGAGCGAATTAAAATGTTAAAACTTAAAAGTTTTTTGTTTTGAGTCATAACTCATAAATATGCGTTACCATAAGGTGTGAGTATGTGACAGATTGCAAAGTGAAGAGTGTGAAGACTATACTATTAATTAATAAAAACATAATTGCCTTAAAGGCTTAAAGCCATCACGTGTTGAGTAAGTGAAGAGTCAGTAACCAAGTGACTAACGCTTTACACCTTTACGCTTTGACTTTTCACTTGTTGTACCTGAAGAGTGGAGAGTTTAAAAATAGTTTTGGTATTTGAAGTCTCTATTTTGAGGAGAGAAAATAGTAATAGCATGGGAGAGCTTCGAGCAAGGAGAGTGGGAGACTGAGAGTGAGAGAGCTTTGAGCAGGGAGAGACGAGTTTCAGTATTGCAGCGAGCTATTTCGCAGTGTGTCACGGACACACGCACAGTAGTGGTCGGAGACGGAGGTCGGAGAGTTACCAGAAAAGTTACAGTCGCAAATCGAAGAAGGAGGGTCGACCATTTACGTGTTTCTGGTAGTTTTGGGGCGTTTTAGAGCTTTTTGGAACGTGTCTGAAAAAAAAAGAAAAAAAAGGAGTTGTCTATACGTTTTTAACGGGTTGGTTTATGAGTTACCGGCGATCCGTCCGTGCGATAAAAAGAATAAGTCTCTATTTTCGGTATGCAAAAGAAACAAAACAATGCAAAGGACACGATCTGACGGCCCTCGAGAGCCAAAAGATAGGGCCGATGCGCTCAAAAGTAAAAGACAAAGTCGATGGAGCGTACGTTGCTTCATAACTTTTCCCCTATTACTAACTCATACTTGTACATAAATGTGATTAAATAAAAAAGTGAACTTATACAGCTATTTGTGTTACTAAGTGACTTTAGTACTCAATAGGGATGAATTGAGTATATAAAAAACTTTTCACAAATAATTATAAGATAATTTTTGTTAAAGCTATTTCTCAAAAGAAATGAATAAATAGAGAAGATGAAGAGCTTTAAACACAAAATAAACACGTACAAATATAAAATAAATTGCAAGAAATAAAAGAGTTTGAGATGAGAAGAACGAGCATAATATTTATCTTAATTCAGCCACCAACCACTTGTGGCCTACTTCCAGTCCTCGAAAAATTATTCGAGATTTTTTACTATCAATGCAAGCTTGAACAGATGCTTGCTTTCCTACTTCTTCTCTTTCTCTTGTTTGTTACAAACTAGAATGCGCTCTTTGTCATACCTAGGGAAACTTCACCCTCGTGCTTGAGAAATTTGAACTTTTGTTACTCATCTAATTGATTTTGATTACTCATATCTTCTCTTTAATACTTCAAAAATTTTGCCCCGCAAGATGTATGGCCAATTGAACAAAATTGCTTTTTTAGTCGGTATATTTCACCTTCATCGGGCAATTGCCATTAGATGGTCAAACCTTTTACCTAAAGCATTACGTAATGTGATAGGATACATCACCCTCTTTACAATGAAGCAGAATATAGTAGAAAAGAAACTTTAAGAAAAATGGATAATACAACTCAAAACCCTATGAAACTCTTTAAGGATATCTTAAATTTTAAAAAGAGCACAAAATATGTAAAATATGAATCACAGTTTAAACTAAGAAAGAATTATTTCAGATAGTTTAGTGTCTGTAAAAAAAGACCCAAAACCATGTATTTATAGTATTCTCAAGAAAATAGTCATTGTGGGTATTTAATTCTCGTAATGAATGCAAAAATAACTATTTATTTCTAAAATTGGAACTGTATTTATTTGATTTCTCCTCATTTCCATTCATTTTCTTTCATTTGAATAACCTTTCTCTCCTCATTTCATTCATTTTCTTTCTTCCCTTTCATGACCAATTTCATTTCACTTTCTGTTATCCGAATAATCTTTGTGTTATTCGAATAACATATTTTAAAAACCCACGAAGAAAAATATTCTGAGATATGTTATTTGAATAACATAATGGTTATTCGAATAACTCGTTTTAAAAGATTTTTCTGATAAACACATCTATTCGAATAACATGTGAATTATTTGAATAGTCCAATTTAAAAGATACGTTCTAGAATGTCCCTATTCAAATAACTCTTTTCGAATAACTCTTATTAGAAACAGAAGTGCACAGCCATTTTAAAAACTGTTATTCAAATAGACTTTGATAGAAATGATCATTTGACTTGATTTATTTGAATACAAGAAGTTTTATTTGAATAAACCTGTTTTAAAAATATTTTTAATCATTTTTAAAAGTTGATATATTATTTCTAAATTTCTCAGTAGAGCCTTTGGAACATTTGAAATGGACAATCTTGGGAAAGGAGGTAGGCCTTGGGGGCCAAAACGACCTTGACCTTTTAACTATTTTCAAAAGCTATTTTGAAATTTTAGATTTATTGAAAAACAATTTTTAACAGAAAGTTTCTTTCAAAACCAATGAAATATCTAATAGGTTTCGTTTAAAAAGACTTTAAGTCTTAAAATTATTTTTAAAGATTTTAGACTTAGTCATACCATCATTTTCATTTTAATTATCATCAAAATCAATCTTCAATATCACATACTCAATCACAATTCGATCATATCAATATGTCATCTTTCTAATCGTCCCCATCTCACTTCTCCATTTTGTACTCTTTGCTAAAGAAAAGCAGAAGGTTTTTTTTTATTTCCCCCTTCATTATTAGAATAACCCTGCAAGAGTTTAAGAAAAACAAAAAAAAAGTAGAATAAATAGCTGGACTCAGAAGACAACATGAATAATGTGAGGATGCGCACATTTATTCTAATAATTTACTCATTGTCGTTGGCGCCGACTCACCCAATAATGTATAGAAAAATGTTATTAATCCCTGCATGGCTCACTTCATTCATCCTTCATTCTTTCCTTTCACTTCATCCATTTCCAAACTTAGGTTCCTCGCCTTCACACTTTCTAGATATTTTTTAATATTTATTTTATTATTATCTAACAATAAATATTTAATATCTTTTTTGAAATAATCTTTTTAAGTATATAAGGTAGATCAATAATAAAATAAATATTAATTTTTTAATAAAATATATTGTTAATATTCTTCAAATTTGTCGTGCAAGGATTAGAAAAGGAATGCACTCCTAACTCCTAAGCTCACAAGGCAAAAAGACAATTTTATAGAATTGGAGCAATGCATTTATAGTGTGTTTTTCTTTGCAAATTTTATACTCAGTTTGATAGGTAATTTTTTTTAAAATACTACTCGTTTATTTAAATTTTTTCAGCATTAAATTAAATTAAATTTTACATCTGTGCGATGCTGAGTTAAATAAATAAAAATAAATGTAATTAAAATAAAAAATAATTTTATTAAATATAATATATGTAATAATTTATCAAGAAAAATATATTTATAAATTTAGTTTAAAAATACATAATATTTTTATAAAAGGATTTCAGTCCAATATAATTATTAAATAATTTAAATATAAAATGTTAGAAAACAACTTATATGTAAAAAAATTTATACTATAAACAAAAAAATTTTTAATCAGCGGTGAAATTTTTTTTTTTTATTAGGAAAAATTGGAAAATCCAAGAAAAATAGTCTTTGAATAGATATAATTTAATCCAAAAATTTATAAAAAATATTTTGATAAATTAACTTTATTAAAAAAAATTCTTATTTATTATATATTTTATTTTTAATTATTTAAAAAATTTAATTTAACAAGTAGTTAATCAAATTAAGGATTGAATAGGTGAAGCGTCGCGCCAGAGAAGACGTCACCCATTATTTATATTCAAAAAATTAAAAACGTAAGTCAAATAGAATAAGCAATTGATAAACATTCGAGAGTTTAACCCAAAAATCCGCTTAATCAAATTAAGGACATATTTTTACTTCAATTATTTTTGTTATTATTTTTAAAGTTTTACTTCCATTTTTTAGCCCAATGAAGACTTAAAAAGAAAAAAAGCACTTGTGGAAAAGAGAAATTCATGTATCTTAAAAAAAGTATGGTCTGGTCACGGATCGGGTGGTTGGGCGGTGTGGTTTCGACGGTGAAGGGCGGTGGTTGTGGAATGATGGAGGCTTGGTTTAATGGAGGATTTGGTGGTGGTTTCGTGACGGAGGGTATTTGGCGGAGGAAGGTGATGACTTCGTGGCGGAGGGTGTTTTGCTAATTGCTTTGCAAAAATTTGCTATGGAGAAAATGTAAAATATTGAGGCTATGAGAGTATGTTTCTTAGTATATGTTCGATGTATGGGTTATGTTTAGGAGTGAGGTGTTTGAGTTAAATGTGATTAGGAGTTTGTTTAGGATAAGTGATGGGAGGTTTAGGATAAGTTTGTTTAGGATGGGTTTGAGATAGGATGGGTTTATGTTTAAGTTTGTGGTAGGATGAGTTTGAGTTAGTTTAGGATAGGTTGGTTTAGGATAAGTTTGTAGTAGGATGAGTTATGGTTAGTTTAGGATAGGTTGGTTTAGGATAAGTGATGAGTTTAAGTGTGAGGATAAGCGATGGGTTGTGGGTTAACGGGTTATGGGTTAACGGGTTGGTTATGAGTTACTGGTTAATGGGTTGAAAGATTATTTTTTTTTTTCTTTTTTTTTTACTTATTTACAAAACGCCTTGGACAAAATTGGGTGTTCATAAATTTTCATTTTTTTGTTAATTATGTATATATATATATATATATATATATATATATATATATATATATATATATATATATATATATATATATATATATATATTTTTCAAACCATTTGTATTTTTTTCCTTTCTTTGCCTAAGTGATTTTTAGTAATATTTTTCTTTTTTAAAGAGTTTATATCAACATTCTAACTTATAGAATTTTTAGTGATTGAATATGTGTTATTCACGAGTGTAGACATATCAATGTTGTATTGCAAAAAAAAAAGGTGAAAAACACACGGCATGCATATAAGAAGACTACTAAACACATGACATAATATTAGGTATAATAAATGTCACATGTCAAGTAAATGATGTATTTATTTATTGACAAGGAAGACATATGATAATTTTTTAGGGTATATATCTTTCTTTTTTATATTATATTAATTGATTGATCGATTAAAATCTGTAATAAATAATGGAGAATCTTATTGCAAAGCACAAGTGGCCAAGGAAAATTGTTCACAATTTTTTCCTTCAACTAGTAACTATTCACACGCTGGCCTTTGATTAATAAATGCAGTTTGTGGATAACCAAAACGAAAAACAAAGAATCACGTGTACATGAATCCCAGACTAATCAAAGATGTTGCTGAGGAAACATATTTTATCATTCTCATGAAAAACAGATTACACTGCAAATAATAAGTTACTAATTTTTTACTTGTTAATTTAAATTTTTTTATCTAATAACTGAGACTGAACTGTGATCTAGTTTTGATACGAGATTTTTGTCATCTTATCGTTTTCCTTAATCAAACTAAGCAATACAAAGTACAACATTGATTATTTATTACTTTGTATAAGCACAGCACTGATAGAATGCAGTTCTGACGTAGGATATAGTTTGTTATGCAGTCTGATAAGATGTATTTATCCTCCTAGTTGATAGGCAACAGCATTCCTTTAGCTTTTTTTAACCTTTTGGGTTCTTATCTTGTATGCTTATTTAAGCACTTCATCAGTTGAATAAGATGATCACTTTTCCTTCTCAAACTTCTTCATTCACAACGTTTTTCTTGGTATATGTGCATGTACTTAAAGATTCAGCAGTTGATATATATAGAAAATTGAGAACAATGCATAAACATGGCCATCCAGGTATGACCAGCCACTGACACCAGAAGATGGAAAAAGATTCCTCTTACCCTTAACCCATATGTGTAGGCAGGCAAGTTCTGAGAATAATTGGTATTATTAAAAGAAACAGCTCCTCCTCCTCCAGACAGAAGATCCAATTATTATGATGCCAAGTCCAATGGCTTCCCTTCTTGAAGTACAGAGTTTGTTTTTCATATCTGCAAACTGTCAAAGATGGGGAGGACATTGAAAGGAATCCCATCTATGGCAGATGCAGTCATGTGATTCCCAAGTCAAATTTTGAAGGATGAGTTGGGAAGTTTGGTGCGTGGGAAACATGGAGTAAACAATGCTGTGGCAGCTCCAAGACTCAAATCAAGACAGATTTTGCATGCCAACTTTATGACATTTCAAACAAAAAATAATCTTCTTGTCTCCCTTAATTCGTTTGGTATATATATATGGAGCATCGGCATGCCAAGTTCTCAACCTCTACACAATATCATCTCCTACCCCTAGCACCTTGTTTTCATAAAAGAGAAGATGGCATTCATAGAAACAAATACAATGAGCTCTCTGCATATTCGCAGCAACAGCTTGCCCACTGCACCTCACCCCATTGTGCCACAATTTGAGGAGCATTTGAATAGATTGAAGGATTCTCAAGCCACCTCTTCTTTGACATCATCTTCAATAAGCCAAAAACTCAATGAATTGCAGGATTTGAATGACTGCACTGATAAGTTGCTCCAATTGCCAATCACCCAACAATCCTTTGCAAGAGAATGCAGTGACACATGGATTGATGAACTACTACAAGGGTGTCTGCAGCTCTTGGATATCTGCAGTACAGCTAAAGATTGCCTACTGCAATCAAAGGAAAGCATGCACGAACTTGAGTCAGTTATACGCAGGAGAAGAGATGTTGAAACTGGATTCACAATTGAGGGTGGAAAATATTTGGCATCTAGGAAGAATATGAAGAAGGCAATTCGAAAGGCCTTAGGAAATTTGCAAAGAATCAAGAATGAGCTCATTGTTACTTCCTCAAACAAGGACAATGAGACTTTGTCCATGCTTGGCATCTTAAAAGAAGCAGAAGTAGTCACTGTGAGCTCATTAGAATCTTTGTTGTTGTTTATCACTGGCCCAAAGGGACAACCAAAGCAGAGCAGGTGGTCAATAATCTCCAAGTTGATGCAGCCTAATAGAGTGGAACGTGACTCTCAAGCATTAGACACAAATGAATTTGAAAAGGTGGATGCAGCTTTGCAGTCTCTCATCAATCACAAGCCTTCACCTACTGAGAATTTTCAAAGCCATATGGAAAATTTGGAGATGTGCATTCAGGATCTAGAAGTAGGTGTTGAATGCCTCTCAAGACAACTAATTAGAACCAGAGTTTCCCTTCTCAACATCTTCAACCACTAGCCAAAGAAAAACCATATGATAATTGTGAAGCACCCCAAATCCAATTTTTCCCACGAGTGTCTCGCAGTTGTACAAAAATGTGATAAATCTTGTTCTGTTACTGAATATATATTATATGAGGATCAAATTACAGTCACTCTGTCATCTGTCTCTTTTTTCTTCGTTCACTATGTTCCTACTACATCTTATCTTTCAATCTGTCTTTTTTTTTTTAATTTTTTTGCACAACTCCAGCTTTAAAATATTGGAAAGAAGGAAAAACAAAAACTACTTGTATTTGAGCAAGACCCAACTCCATTAGTTGATGATGATCCTTCAACAAAAACCACAGTTTCTCTGAGAGCATGTAGAACTGTGAAACTGTGAACATCCTTTTTCCATGCTAATATGAGGCGTGTTTTGGTAGATTGGTTGCTGGAGGATGTCGAGGAATACAAGCCTGTTTCAGATACTCTTTATTTTTCTGTTTCTTACATCGATTGGTTTCTATCCTTGAATGCTCTATGTAGACAGAAACTGCAACTAATAGACGTTTATTTGATGCTGATTGCTTTGTGAGTTCACCCATTTCTTCAAACAGCTACCATGCAACTGTAAAGGAAAGTCAACAACCGGTCCATCAATCAGAGAGAAGCAACTTAACAAAAATGTATGCTACATGTTTTCTGATCTGCAACAGTGTATGTGACTTGACAAAGAAAAAAAAGGCCCTAAGGAATAATTAATCACCTCCACTTGGTAAACAGAATAAATTTTAATGTGTATGCTGCATACTTACCTCATAGTATTGTGTATGGTGCTTGCACCCTGTTGGTGGTCTGTATACCTTTACCTTAACCCTTTTCATGTTTCATATCTGAAAGTGGAAGATTCTTCTTGCCCTTAATTGAGCAGACAAGTTTGCAGACTGAATGCTGTTTAAGAATAGAAACAGTTCCCCCACCTCCAGACAAAAGCTCCCATTACAATGCATTCTCTACAAAGTTTGAATTTTTTTATATCATCAACCTGCAAAGGTACCATTGGTTTCAAGAACCATGTGGTTCCCAAGTTAAAAATTTGAGGGGTGAGTTGGGAAGCCTGGTGAGTAGGAAGCATTGAGTTAACAATACCATGGTAGATCTGAGATTCAAATCAAGATGATATTATTGCATGCCCATTTTGGGACATCTAAGAAAAAAAAATTCTACTTGTCTCCCTCAATTCATTTGCTATATATGGAGAAGATGCCAACCACTAAAACTCAGACTTCAGAACAAATTGTGCATATCATCTCCTACTCCTATAGCCCTTTGTTGTCTTGTCTGACAAGAACAGATGGATACAAACACACAGCTCTCTGCACATTCGCTGCAACAGTTTACCCTCTACACCTCACCCCCTTGTATTACAATTCCAGGAGCAATTGCAGAGATTGAAGGATTCTGAAGCCACCACCACTTCATCCTCAACAAGCCACAAACTAATTGGCTTGCAGGATTTGCATGACTATGCTGACAAGTTGCTCCAATTGCCAACCACCCAACAGACCTTGGCAATAGAATGCAGTGACAAATTGGTTGATGACCTATTGGAAGGGTCTCTGAGGCTTCTGGATATTTGTAGTACAGCCCAAGATTGCCTCTTGCAATCAAAGGAAAGCATGCATGAGATTCAGTCAGTTATAAGAAGGAAGGGTGCTGCCACTGGATTCACAGTTGACGGTGGAAAATACTTGGTATCTAGGAAGAAGATGAAGAAGGCAATTCGAAAGGTCTTAGGCAATTTGAAAGGAATAAAAAATGAGATAATGTTTTCTTCCTCAAACAATGACAAGACTTAGTCAATGCTTAGCATCTTAAAAGAAGCAGAAGCAGTCACTTTGAGGTCGTTAGAATCTTTGTTGTTGTTTTTCTCTGACCCCAAGGGACAATCAAAGCAGAGCAGATGGTCAATAATCTCCAAGTTGATGCATCCTGCAAGAGTGAGTTGTGACTCTCAAGAATCAGATACAAATGAATTTGTAAAGGTGGATGCAGCTTTGCAATCTCTCATTAGTCACAAGCCTTTATCTGCTGAGAATTTTCACAGCCATGTGGAAAATTTGGAGATTTGCATTCAGGATCTAGAAGTAGGAGTTGAACACCTCTTAAGGCAACTCATTAGAACAAGAGTTTCCCTTCTTAACATCTTCAGCCAATAGTTAGAGAAAAAATATCTAAATGTTAAATTTGGACTCCCAAATTCAAATTTTGTCTCACAATTGTACATAAATATGATAAAAACTTGTTCTGTTACTAAATATAATATTATCTGAGGCTCAAACTATAGCAACTTTATCTGTGTTTCTTTTTCCCCTTTACTGAGTTCCCTTCACATCTCATCTTTCAGTTTTCTTTTCTTTTCTTTTGTTTTTTATGAAAATGTTTGCCTCTGTCAGAATTGTGTCTGCTTGATTGAATAAATAGAATAAAGTGAAAATGTGAAAAATAGAGCAAAGGTCAAAAATGACTTTCAATCAAATTTATGTTTATTTTCTCAAATTTTTATTGTAGTGAGCAAGTATAGAGTTATTTTCGTTCTAAATTTTTCATGTTTTCAATTTCAGTTTTCACGTACTCAAACCAAGCAGATCTTAAAAGAAAGATAAGGTAAAAGTAAACCATTTTCATTGTAAATTGTAATGCTTGAACAACCTGATATAACAAGTTTCCAACTAAAGTTGAATAAGAAGAAAAGCCCTGTAGATTAACATTTTTATTATTATCTTTAATCCAACTATGAATTCCATAACCTATTTCAGATCCAATATTTCTAAATATTCAATCACTTGTTTCTATTCTTATCTCTAAATGAAGTTTTGTTTCTCATCTCTGCCAAAAAGTTAAATAAAATGAAGGATAGAGGAAGAGGATGCGGCCAAGTAGCATATAATAATTAGAAACCTCTGTATATCAATTATTATGCCCACATGGGATTCAAAGTCAATTTGAATCCATAGCCCCGGTGTCAAGATTACAACTGCAGCTAGGTTGATGATTAAACAATAATCAAAATTAAATGCTTGCACATGTTCTCTTGTTTTATGTGCTAAAATTCAACGAACAACGTGATTGTTGTCTCCAAATAATGAGGGGCAAACCAATTAGTAGTCAATACCTTATATTAATATGGTTCATTATTACTTTTCCTTTGTTCCGGAAAAACTTTAAGAGCAGTTGCTAATATGTACAACTAATTCAATCTTTACAGTAGTTCATTTATAACCCAAAAGTGATTCTTATGAGTCCACTCTTGTAGCTGATGATTCACATTTAAGGTTATTCTATTTGCAAAAAATAATTTTATACATGCATTCATTGCAATGGAGAAAGACCTGGCAATGCCACTCGTGAGTTGAATGTATTGACTATTGAGTACACCAATATGATTACTGCAAGCGCGTGTTAAAAGAAAAATATAAATCTTGAGTTGGAGTGTTCCTGTGCAAGAGACATTGCATTAACATTATTGAGATCTTCTATAGAATCAGTTAGCCCTCATTGATTTTTGTTAACATTTGATTCCTTCTGTCTCCTAAACTCACAATATATATTGAACTAATCTCAATGGAAGGAAGGTAGATCCAAAGACTCAATTGTACATACATATTCAACCTCAAGGCCTTTCTCTTCTCTAGGAAAATGGCAGCCACCCCTTTTAGCCCAACATCCCATCACCAAGCTCGCTCAAACAGCTTGCCCTCTACACCACACCCTCTCATTCTAGAATGCAATCAACACTTGGGCAGTTTAGAGGCTTCAGATGCAACTTCCTCCTCTCCATCATCATTGTTCAGCCACAAACTAACTGGTCTGCTGACTTTGCATGATTGTGTTGAAAAGTTGGTTCTACTGCCTCTTACTCATGAAATCCTTGTCCAAGAGCGTCAAGACAAATGGGTTGATGAGCTTTTGGATGGATCTCTAAGGCTCCTAGATGCATGTACTGTAGCAAAGGATGCCCTACTGCATACAAAGGAATGTGCACGTGAACTTCAATCAATTATGAGAAGAAAAAGAGGAGGTGAAATGGAGGTGACAGCAGAGGTGAGGAAGTTCTTGGCCTCTAGGAAGGTAGTAAAAAAGGCAATCCTCAAAGCCTTGGGGAACTTGAAGGCAACTGCTAAGAAAGGAAAGTTCTCTCCTAGCAACAAGGACCACCAAACAGTGACCTTGGTTAACCTGTTCAAAGATGTGGAAGTAATCACTCTTTCCATATTGGAGTCACTGCTGAATTTCATCTCTGGACCAGCACAATCAAGATCAAGTAATTGGTCTTTGGTTTCAAAGCTAATGCTCAACAAAAAGGTTTCTTGCACACAAGATGCAGATCAGAATGAATTTGCCAAAGTAGATGCTGCATTGCAGTCGTTTGTGTTTCACATGACCAGCAAGTCAGACAATATCAATCATTTGCAGAACCAATTGGAAAATTTGGAGTCGGTCATTCAAGACTTTGTGGAAGGACTTGAAACTCTTTTTAAACGATTTATCAAAATTAGAGTTTCCCTTCTCAACATCCTCAATCACTAGTTGTACAAATCCGGCATGAATGTTTTGTAATTATGTCAAAGATATTAGCTTCTAATTCTAATATATAGTTTTAGATGAAAACTGTCTGTGAAATAGACTCAATATTCATTCTCTACCTTTTTTTCTTTTTTCTTTTTTCTTTTCTTTTCTTTTTTTTTTGGATGAAGCTCTACCTTTTTCTATTGTACATATTGTTGACTTCCTCTGTTTCTTTAAACTTATGACTTGGCATAATTTTGGCACTTTGATGCATATTTGATTTCAAATTGAAAACATTTTCTGTTATGGCCCATAACAGAAAATGTTTATGGCTATAAAACTATGTTCCCGAGCTTAAATAATAAATACATTAAAATCCTCATTATCATCCTCCTTATGTGCAAATTGAAACTAATTTTCAAGAGCAAAACAGCTTTTGCTTTCTCTTTTCCTTGCATTGCACATATACCGCGATATCCTGATTTCTTGCTAATGGACTTATCAGTTGTGTTTTTTTTTTTTCTGTATCTTATAGTACTGTTATTCCTGACCTTTATATCATTGATCTTGATGACAACAATCCCTTAAATAAAGTGCTTATGGTTTTAAGTTTATACAAGTATCTTCTAAATTTCTCAAAGCACTCTTGTGATATCAAATACGCTTCTCTGGGCAGAATGCCTGAAGAAGTTATTATTTCCTTTGCCCTACAAGAATGGCAATAATTGGATCCTGAGAAAGTTTATCTCCATCACCAAACAAAATTTCGTTCCTCCATAACAAAATATTCTATGTTGCCATACCAAAAATAACTTAGAAATATCCATGCTTACAGAGGAAGACGTTTTAAATAATCCACTCTTTAAACATCTAGACTGAAAAAAAATCTTGATTAGTACTTGGTAAATACGAGTATCATTGTCCATATTTCGGATACCAAACAACAAGCTCTAATAGGCTAATAGCATGAACGCCTGTTTCCACGTCTACTTCACAAGTTAGATAAGTATCAAATGATATACTGAAGACATATGCCTGTAACATTGATGGGTAATACTGATAGTTTTTTCATGGGTGAGATGCCAAAGAAAAAAGGTGGTTGAAACTTGAAAGCCATACAAAACCAATCACACCCATAGTTTTGCAATAGCACCCAGAGTTGACCCTAAGATTGGTTTTGAATGACAGAACCCCACAGGTCTCACTCATCCCACGTAAACCAAACCCACCATAATCTTTTGGTTGCACAAACCTTGTCCTAAGCTACTAAATTAGTGTTCCTTTCTGTGAAGAGAATGGCACAAACATGAGGAAGAAGGTTTGAGCTTTCCAATTACAACATAGTGATAAAAATGGCAAGAAAACAATGCATACGTGTTTTCTGATCTGTCCTTGCTAATTTTTGGATCACAGGATCAAAAGAAAAGACTACAAGAAATTAATAATCACCTCCACTTGGGAAACAGTGGATTCAGCAAAAATTATTATTTTTAATGTCAACTTCTGTAAACCAATTTGCAACAATTTTCACGTGTTAATGAGACAGGTACTACAACTAACAATATACAAAACGGTAGCAGAGGAGGATTAATTAATAGGTATTGAGCTGGGGACACTGCATAAACATCGCCACCAACAAGTGACCAATATAATAGCTGAAAATGAAGATTCGTCTTGCCCTTAATCTGTCCTGTTGTAGGCAAACAATTTCATAGACTGAAGGTTAATCATGCTAGAAAACAGCACCTCTCATCCTCCAGACAAGAGCTCCCATTGCGATGCATGCATTACAAGGCATGAGCTATTATATTAGCAAACCTATAAGGATGCCATTTTGAAATAGTCCATGTGATTCCCAAGTAAAAAATTGAGGGATTAATTGGATGCTTGGCGCTCGGGAAGCATTGCCAGATAATGGTAAGGAACCTTAGATCCAAATCAAGATGATATAATTGCATACTCATTAGGTGACATCTGAGGAAACAAATATTCTTGATGTCTCCCTTAATTCGTTTGCTATATATGAAGCAAAAGCCAACAATTAAAACTCAGGCTCTGAAACAAACTCTATATTATCACCTTCTAACCCAATGGTTTTTTGAGAAGAGAAAATGGCAGCCATCGAAACAAACACAAAGGGCTCTCTTCATACTCGCTGCAACAGCTTGCCCACAGCACCTCACCTACTTGTATCACTATTTGAGGAGCATTTGCAAAGATTGAAGGGTTCTGAAACCACCACGTCATTGTCATCATCTTCAGTAAGCCACAAACTAGATGGCTTGCAGGATTTGCATGACTGCACAGATAAGTTGCTTCAATTGCCAATAGAACAAGAAGCCTTAGCACAAGAGTGCAATGACAAATGGGTTGATGACCTACTTGAAGGGTCTCTAAGGCTCTTGGATATCTGTAGTACAGCTAAGGATTGCCTCATGCAATCAAAGGAAAGCTTGCACGAACTTCAGTCAGTCATCCGAAGAAGGAGAGGCAATGAAACTGGATTTACATTGCGAGTGCAAAATACATGACTTTGAGGAAGATGATGAAGAAAGCAATTCGAAAGGCCTTGGAAAATTTGAAAGCAATGAAAAATGAGTTCATAGCTTCTTCCTCAAACAAAGAGAACAATACTTTGTCCATGCTTAGCCTCTTAAAAGAGACAGAAGAATGATGGAAATTAATTACTAAAAACAGAATTAATCATACTTAAGATAAATAATATAACATGTTCATACTAACAAGATCAAGATGAGATAGAACCTGAAGTTATGATTGGATCCATGATCCTTCTCTTTGATGTTGCTTATCCCAAGAATTGAAGAATTGAAAGAGAGATAGAGAGATGAGAGAATTGAGAGTAAACTTCTCCTATTACTGATTGGGGGCACAAATTAGGAGAGATTGTTACCTCTTATAGAAACCAATAATGGGGCTTAATTTCTATTCTCATTAACTAAGAGAAGAGACTTCTCAATGGGCTTTACTATTGAATAACCTAGCCTATCATAGATCATTTATATTAATTACCCAATTGTTATATCCATAAATTATATAATGCTATAGATACATAATTGATATATTAATAATACAGTGAATAATTGATTAATGTTAATCCAATACTTAATTGTATTTAATAAATACAACAAAGAAGTCACCCTGAGCTCAATAGAATCCTTGTTGCTGTTTATATCTGACCAAAAAGGATGCTCAAAGCAGAATAGATGGTCAGTGATATCCAAGTTGGTGCAGCCTAAAAGAGTAGCTTGTGATTCTCAAGAATCAGACACAAATGAATTTGAAAAGGTGGATGCAGCTTTGCAGTCTCTCATCAGTCACAAGCCTTCATCTATTGAGAATTTTTAAAGTCATATGGGAAATTTGGAGATGTGCATTCAGGATCTAGAAATAGGAGTTGAGCACCTCTCAAGAAAACTAATTAGAAAGAGTTTCCCTTCTCAACATCTTCAACCACTAATCATAGTATCTATACGATTTTTGTGGACTCAAATTTTCCCCCATGAGTGCCACACAATTGTAAATGAATGTGAATAAATCTTTTTTTTACTAAATATACATTATCTAAGGACCAAACTATCGTTACTTCAACATCTATCTCTTTTGCATGGTTCCTGTGTGCCCTCAAAATCCCATCTTCCAATTTCCCTTTTTCTTCCAAATGTTCACCAAGTGAAAGGAAAGAGAAGATAAATCATTAAACAAATTTTTTTTCACTTCTAGAGTTACAAAAGAAGAAAGCATGTTATATGTACCACTGCCACATTGTTAATATTATCTCTTAATAAAGTTTTATTTCTCTTTTTTGTGAAAAATAAAATGAAGGATGGGAGAAAGGAGTAAAATATTATCATTTGAAACCTGTGCAAATCAAGTAATGAGCCCACATGATACTCGAAGTCAATTTGAATACACATCCTAGCTATCAATCTTAAGACTGCCGTTAGGTTGATGACAAAATCAAAACTTAATGCCTGCACATATTCTCAAGTTTTATATGCTAAGGATAACCAAAAACAAGATGCTTGTGTTACCGTAATGAGGACAAGTGAATTAGTATATTATCTTAGTGGCTCATTATAAAACCTGAAGCTAACATGCATTTATACTAATATTGATTAATTGATAGATATTGAGTTGGCAACACTGCAAAATATAGCCATCATTATGTTAACATTGTATTAATACCTGAACAAGAAGATTCCTCTTGCCCCTAGTTGATCATCTGAAGCCAGACAAGTTCATAGACTAAATGCTATTTAAAAACAGAATAGCTTCTCCTCCTTCAGACAAGAGATCCCATTACCACGCATGCTCTTCAGAGTTTCAATTTTTATATCAGCAACATGCAAAGATGCCTTTTTTCAAAAATCCGTCCATGTGATTCGTAAGTTAAGAAAATTGAAGGATGAGTTGGAAGCTTGATGCATGGGAAGCTGAGATCCAAATCAGGATGATATAATTGCATACTCATTAGGTGACATTTCAGGAAAAAAAATTCTTCTTGTCTCCTTTAATTTGTTTGCTATATATTAAGCAAAAGCCAACCACTAAAACTCAGGCTCAGAAACAAACTCTATAATTATCACCTCTTAACCCTCTTGTTTTCAAAGAAGAGAAAATGGCAGCCATTGAAACAAACACAATTAGCTCTTTGCATACTCGCTGCAACAGCTTGCCCTCTACATCTCACCCACTAGTATCACAATTTGAGGAGCATTTGCAAAGATTGAAGGGCTCTGAAGCCAGCACATCATTGTCATCATCTTCAGTAAGCTACAAACTAGATGGCTTGCAGGATTTGCATGACAGCACTGATAGTTTGCTTCTATTGCCAATAGAACAAGCAGCCTTAGCACAAGAGTGCAATGACAAATGGGTTGATGACCTACTTGAAGGGTCTCTAAGGCTCTTGGATATCTGTAGTACAGCCAAGGATTGCCTCACGCAATCAAAGGAAAGCATGCACGAACTTCAGTCAGTCATCCGAAGAAGGAGAGGCGATGAAACTGGATTCACAATTCCGTGTGCAAAATACTTGACGTCGAGGAAGATGATGAAGAAGGCAATTCGAAAGGCCTTGGAAAATTTAAGAGCAATAAAAAATGAGCTCATAGCTTCTTCCTCAAACAAAGAGAACAACACTTTGTCCATGCTTAGCTTCTTAAAAGAGACAGAAGAAGTCACCCTGAGCTCAATAGAATCCTTGTTGCTGTTTATATCTGACCAAAAAGGATGCTCAAAGCAGAGTAGATGGTCAGTGATATCCAAGTTGGTGCAGCCTAAAAGAGTAGCTTGTGATTCTCAAGAATCAGACACAAATGAATTTGAAAAGGTGGATGCAGCTTTGCAGTCTCTCATCAATCACAAGCCTTCATCTATAGAGAATTTTCAAAGCCATATGGAAAATTTGGAGATGTGCATTCAGGATCTAGAAATAGGAGTTGAGCAGCTCTCAAGAAAACTAATTAGAAACAGAGTTTCCCTTCTCAACATCTTCAACCACTAATCATAGAATATCATTACAATTTCTGTGGACTCAATTTTCCCTCATTAGTGTCACACAATTGTACATGAATGTAATTAAATCTTTTTCTTTTTCTGAATATATATTAATATTATATAAGGATCAAATTATAGTTACTTCAACATCTGTCTCTTCTCATTTGCCCGTTTCTTTTGTACCTCAAATCTCATCTTTAAATTTCCCAATTCTTCCAAATGTTTACCACTAAAATAAGTGAAAGGAGAGAAAAGATAAATCATAAAACAAACTTTTTCACTTCCATCACTTCTAGAGTTACAAAAGAAGAAAAGCACCTGCCTAATAACTGTTCTTCTTTTTCCATTAATCCACCTTTAAATGTTATAATATGTTTTTAGATTTTGCAAGTCTAAACATGTTTTATGTACCATTGCCATGTTACTAATCTTGTCTCTAAATGAAGTTTTATTTCTCCTTTATGCAGAAAATAAAATGAAGGATGAAATGTTAGTCAAAGTGGCCCTCACCCATTTGCAAATTGCACCGAAATGTGCTTCTTCTTTTTCAAAGTGGTCTCCACCCATTTGTCCAACAAGAAGCAAATTGCACCAAAAGGTGCATTCCTCTTTCAAATTTGTCGGAGCAGATTAAGGAGTACAGCTGCTCACGCGGTGCTTCACCTCTATAAATAGAAGTGATCATCAGATGAAAAAATCACATCCAACAAGAGAGAAAAATCAGAGAAAAAAAGAAACAGAAAAGTTTAGAGAGAAAAACTTTAATTTTTGGATGCAATTGGGTTGTGAGTTGTGAGAAGTTGTGAGTGTTTTGTAAACACTTTGTATATTTTCTTTTTCAGTAAAATATCTGTAGCAGCCCGGAGACGTAGGCATAATTGACCGAACTCCGTTATCAATTTTGTGTGTGTTATTATTTCGCATTTATTTCATTTTTTTTACAAATCTGATGATAGAAAAATTTTGCATAATTTCTCAACAACTGGCATTAGATCTGGTTGGTTACTTCTGCTAATTTTGACGTGGTACTATTCATATGAATAGTAAATTCATGAATAGTAAAAATTGGTCGGTGTTACCAATTTGTCCACGAAGGTGTTCTAAAGCATGGCGGTTTGCAGAAATTGTCAAAAACAATTCTGAGGAAGTCAAATTCGAGTGGGAGGGATGGCTGCAGACGAAGTGAAGGTGAAAATTAAAAAGTTCGATGGTGCAGATTTCGGATTCTGGAAGATGCAGATAGAAGATTTTTTGTACTAGAAAAAACTTTATCAACTTCTCTTAGAAAAGAAGCCAGAGGGCATGAAGGATGAAGACTGGGCTCTTTTAGATAGACAAGCCCTCGGAGTTATCCGATTGATGCTATCCCGCAATGTTGCTTTCAATATAGCAAAGGAAAAGACCACGACGGGTCTTATGACGGCTCTCTCCAGTATGTATGAGAAGTCGTCGGCCTCTAACAAAGTTCACTTAATGAAGCGGTTATTCAATTTGCGGATGACAGAAGGCGTATCAGTAGCGCAACATCTCAATGAACTCAGTACAATTACAACCCAGTTGAGTTCAGTTGGAATCGAATTTGATGATGAAGTACGAGCATTGATACTATTGTCTTCCCTACCAGAAAGTTGGAATGCTACTGTCACAGCTGTGAGTAGCTCCTCAGGAAGCAATAAGTTAAAATTCGATGATGTTCGCGATCTGATTCTCATTGAAGATATCAGACGGAGAGAGTCGAGTGAATCGTCATCCTCTTCAGTTTTGCATACAGAGTCAAGAGGAAGAAATTCAACCAGAGGGAATGGACGTGGCAGATCGAACTACTGAGGTAGATCAAAGGACAGGAGGTCCAAATCCAAGAATCCCAATAATTCTTATAAGTCAAAGACCGTTGAGTGTTGGAATTGTGGGAAGATCGAACACTACAAAAAATAGTGCAAGAGTGCACCGAAGAATCAGGAGGCGAAGGAAGAGGCAAATGTTACTTCTACCTCGGGAGGAAATGATGCGTTGATATGCTCTTTGGAGAGCAAGGAAGAGTCTTAGGTGTTAGACTCTGGAGCATCATTCCATGCTACTTTGCAGAAAGAATTCTTCGAGAGGTATATCCTTGGAAACCTTGGAAAAGTATACCTTGGTGATGATCAACCTTGTGCTATTATTGGTAAAGGTATAGTGAAGATTAAGTTAAACGGGTCTGTTTAGGAGCTGAAAGACGTCAGGTATATTCCTGACCTGAAAAAGAACTTATTCTCAGTAGGGCGGCTGGCTAGCGAAGGCTACACTATAATCTTTCACGGTGATGATTAGAAGATTTCAAATGGTGCAATGACGGTTTCTCGGGGCAAAAAGAGTGGTACTCTTTACATAATAGCAGAGGCATGCTGTTCAATTACAGTTGCAGCAGTAAAAGAAAATCCCAATCTATGGCACCGGAGACTTGGCCATATAAGTGAGAAAAGGGATGAAGATCATGCACTTGAAGGGCAAATTACCAGGTCTTCAGTCAGTGAAAATTGACATGTGTGAAGATTGCATACTTGAAAAGCAGAAAAGAGTCAGCTTTTAGACAAGTGGAAGAACCTCAAAGAAGGAAAGACTCAAGGTTGTTCACTCTGATGTTTGGGGTCCAACGACTGTCTCATCAATTGGTGGGAAACACTACTTCGTGACCTTCATCGATGATCACTCTCGGAAGGTATGGGTTTACTTTCTAAAGCTTAAGTCTGAAGTGTTTGAGGCTTTCAAGATATAGAAAGCCGTGGTTGAAAATGAGACAGGGTTGAAGATCAAAAAGCTCAAAACCGACAATGGTGGTGAATATGAAGACACCAAATTCAAAAAGTTTTGCTATAAGCACGAGATCAAAATGGAGAGGATCGTGCCGGGTACACCTCAACACAATGGTGTAGCTAAGCGTATGAAACAAACGTTGACTGAAAGAGCCAGAAGCTTGCGTGTGCAGTCAGGCCTATCGAAGCAGTTCTGGGCAGAAGCAGTCAATACAGCAGCTTATTTGATCAACTGAGATCCATCGGTACCATTGGAGTACAAAATACCAGAAGAGGTATAGAGCGGAAAAGAGGCAAAACTCTCGCATCTTAAAGTTTTCGGCTGTGTAGCATATGTGCACATCAGTGATCAAGGTAGGAATAAACTTGATCCCAAATCAAAGAAGTGCACGTTCATCGGTTATGGTGAAGATGAGTTTGGCTACTATCTTTGGGATGATGAAAACAAAAAGATGATCCGCAATAAAGATGTGATCTTTAATAAGTGATGTACAAGGACAGGCATAACACAGACACCAGTGACTCACAACAGAGTGGGCCAGTGTATGCAGAGGTGGACGATGTCTCAGAAAGTCCTATAGTTGAGAGTCCTCAGTTAGAGGAATCAACTGAACAAAGCAGCGAACAACAGTCCAACATACCAGAGCCTCCTACTCCAGTTCCTGTATTGAGAAGGTCTTCTCAACCTCATATGTCTAACAGGAGATACATAGACTATATGTTATTGACTGATAGAGGGGAGCTTGAAGACTATGAGGAACCATGTCAGACCACAAATGCCAGCAAGTGGGAGCTTGCCATAAAAGATGAGATGAAGTCTTTAATCTCCAATCAGACATGGGAACTAGCTGAGTTACCCATGGAAAAAAAGGCACTTCACAACAAATGGGTGTATCGGGTGAAGGAGAAGCATGATGGCTTCAAGAGATACAAAGCTCGACTAGTTGTCAAAGGAATCTAGCAAAAGGAAGAAGTCGACTACATCGAAATCTTTGCTCCAGTTGTGAAGCTCAATACTATCAAGTCTGTGTTAAGTATTGTTACTAGTAAAGATCTCTATCTTGAGCAGTTGGACGTAAAGATCACATTTCTTCACGGAGACCTAGATGAGGAGATATACATGCACCAGCCAGAAGGCTTTTCAGAAAAAGGGAAAGAGAATATAGTATGCAGATTAAAGAAGAGCTTGTATGGCTTGAAACAAGCTCCAAGACAGTGGTACAAGAAGTTTGATGGCTTCATGCACAAGGAAGGTTTCCAGAAGTGCAATGCCGACCATTGTTACTTCTTCAAGAGATATAAGTCCAGTTATATCATTTTGCTACTTTACGTAGATGATATGTTAGTAGCAGGTTCAGATATGGATGAGATCAGAAACTTGAAGATACAGTTGTCAAATGAATTTGACATGAAAGACTTAGGTCCAGCAAGGAAGATCCTTGGAATGCAAATCATGATAGATAAGCAAAGAGGGATTTTGCAGTTATCTCAGGTAAAGTACATCAACCGTGTTTTGCAAAGATTTAACATGGGCAACACCAAACCGGTTAGTACACCTTTGGTCAGTCATTTTCGCTTATCCAATGATCAGTTCCCTCAGACGGAGGAAGAAAGAGAATTCATGGTTAAAATCCCGTATGCTTCAGCCATTGGAAGTTTGATATACACAATGGTTTGTACGAGGCTAGACATTGGCCATGCAGTTGGAGTTGTAAGCAGGTTTCTGTCAAATCCAGGTAAAGCTCATTGGGAAGCCGTTAAGTGGATTTTGAGGTATCTACGAGGCACTACAGAGAAGTGTTTGTACTTTGGTAAAAGAGAATTAAAAGTGCAAGGTTATATAAATGCAGAATTTGGAGGTGAAGTCGATCACCAAAGAAGTACCACCAGTTACATATTCATCATTGGAACAACAGCTGTTAGTTGGATGTCACAGATACAAAAGATTGTTACTTTATCCACTATAGAAGTTGAGTATGTAGCTGTAACAGAAGCCAGCAAAGAATTGATATGGCTTCAAGGGTTGTTGACAGATTTGGAATTCATCCAGAAAAATAGTGTTTTGTATAGTGATAGTCAGAGTGTAATACATCTGGCAAAGAATTCTGCATTTTATTCCAAAACAAAGCACATTGATCTTCGTTATCACTTCATCAGGACTCTGCTTGAGGATGAGGTGCTAACATTGAAGAAAATCCAAAGAAGTAAAAACCCAGCAGATATGTTAACGAAAGTGGTGACAATCGACAAACTGAAGTTGTGTTCAGCTTCAGTTGGTCTGATAGAATAACAGACTAGAAAAGGCTGCTGCATTAATCAAGGTGTGAAGACAGATTGAAATCAATCTTCAAGTGGAAGATTGTTAGTCAAAGTGGCCCTCACCCATTTGCAAATTGCATCGAAATGTGCTTCTTCTTTTTTAAAGTGGCCCCTACCCATTTGTCCAACAAGAAGCAAATTGCACCGAAATGTGCATTCCTCTTTCAAATTTGTCGGAGCAGATTAAGGAGTACAGTTGCTCACGCGGTGCTTCAGTTGAGTTGTGGATTGTGAGAAATTATGAGTGTTTTGTAAACACTTTATATATATATATTTTTTAATAAAATATTTACAGTAGTCTGAAAATGTAGACATAATTAATTGAACTCTGCTATTAATTTTGTGTGTACTATTATTTCACATTTATTTATTTTTTTTACAAATTTAATGATAAAAAAATTTTACATAATTTTTCAACATAAAAGAGGAGGAGCAGGGGTAAAATATAATACTTTGAAACCTCTGCAAATCAAGTACCTAGCCCACATGAGATTCAATGTCAATTTGAATACACATCCTAGCTGTCAATCTTAAAACTGCCATTCGGTCGATGATTAAATCAAAATTTAATGCCTGCACATATTCTAAAAGTTTTACATGCCGAGGATAACAAAAACCAAGCTGCTTGTGTTCCTGTAACGAGGACAAGTGAATTAGTATATTATCTTTGTGGTTGATTATAAAACCTGAAGCCAACATGCATTTATATTAATATTGATTAATTTAGATATTCAGTATGGAATATCTAATTTAAAATAATCACTATCATCAACTTCTATTGTAACACCATTAATTAATTAATACAGTAAATATTTCATTTATCCAGTAGGTATTTTTAAAAATAAAAGTGTTAGGTATGTGTTCCTTTGCTTTATTAGGTTGTACTTTAGATATATTTTTTTGCTTTTTGTAAAATATCTAAATCAACTGTGTTATAATAAAAATTAACGATAAATATTATTTTAAAAATATTTATAAATATAAAAACTTATTTTAAAAGAAAAAACAATAAAAATTAAATTGAAAATGAGTAAAAACAGTAGATACTAAAATTATAATTTAATTAATACTAAAATAAAATTGCACTAATAATATATGAAAATTTAACTGTTTTTCTTTTTAATGATGGTAATAATTAAATAATAAAACAACATATATCAATCTTATTTTTATATAAAAAATAACATAAACTCAAAAGTTAAAAATAAAATTTTGTATGAATTTTAAGTACAAAGTTTAAAAAATAATAATAATTTCTTTCAACAAAATGGAATGTTATATATTTTTTTATTTTCATAACCAGAAAATATATTGAACAATGAAAATGATATTATAGAAAAATTATAATCTAAAATTACTTAAAAAGAAAAATCAGACACTCTTAAATTATTAACTTCTCAAATTGCTTCAAGCGACGGAGAAAGTTAAAAAGTAAAGTAGCATTGTTTATTTTTAAAAAAAATTATTTATATAATTGAGTTTTATATAATTGGCCTTACTCAAACTCAACTCATTAAAAATTGAGTTTATCTTTTTTGTTTAAGCTTGACTTATCTTAATGTTCATAAATTCGAGCTCAATAAGTCAATATTAAGTTTTATATTAATTGAGCCTTTTAGATTTAATGAGTTAAATTTAAATTTATAACTTACACTATGTTTGAATGATAGGTAATGAAAAAAATGGAAAGAAAATAGGGGGAACGAAAATAACTTTCTTTATTTGAGAGTTTTAAAATGCATAGGAACGGAATGGAACACATAGAAAATCATTTTCCCTCTCTTCCCCTCAAATGCCCAACTTTTGTTCCTCCCAAAATTGAGGGGGAATAGGAAGAATACATGGGTAATTCCGTTCCGTTCCGTTCCATTAATGAAACTTCCAAACAAAGAGAATGAAAATTATGTTCCATTCAATTTCTTTCCATTCTATTCTATTCCTACCTATTTCGTTCCGTTCCATTAATGAAAAAATATTTAAACATAGGGTTAATAAAATATATATATTTTTAAGTTACAAATAATTTAACCAAACTAAAAAAATCAAATAATAATTAATATATATTAAATTATTATTATTATTATTATTATTATTATTATTATTAAAAGATGATTATATATATATATTGAGTTAGATCATGAAGCCAAACATATGAAAATTTAAATTTAGTTCATTTAATAAATAAGTCAAAAAATTTAGTTCATTAAATTGTAACAAACAAACCCCAAACCGAATCATGAATTGACTTGGCTGATTGCCAGCCCTATTTGTAAGTCTTATTTATGGCTATGGGCAAAGTGATGCAGCCCCTGTTTCCCCAATGAGAAGCGCGCATGCCTGCAGTTGAAACTAGTTTACACGTGCAGATGAGTGACAAGATTTAATGTCAAATGTAAATTTTCTTTGTAAATCAATTGCAACGAAACAACAGATGGCATCAATGCCACTCGTTGGTTGGATATAATAACACAAATGATAACGTGATTATCATGCAAGTGGGGGAGAGAAGAAGATGTATTGAGTTGGAGAGCATCCCCTGTGGGGGACATTGCTCTAACATTTCTGAGATTATGGTTAGATCCAAATTTAAATTAACTAGAACTCACTGTTTGTTAAGATCATATTCCAATATTTTCTTTGCAAATCAATTGTAATGAAGCAACTGGTGACATTAATGCCACTCGTGGGCTGGATATATTAATACGAACGACAATGTGATTACCATGCAAGGGAAGTGATGGAGAAAACAAGAAGTGTGAGTTGGAGAGGTTCCTCGTGGGAGACATTGATCTAACATTTCTGACTTTCTGTGATTATTTCTAGATCCAGATTTACATTAACTAGAACTCACAAAGATTTGTTAACAGGAGATTCCTTGTGTCCCCTAATACCCATATTATATATTGAGCAAAGGCCAATTGACACATCCATAGACTCAACTCTATGCTGCAACTAAAAGAGCTGCAGCTAAAAGACATAAAGTTTATTTATTAATTTTGCAGTTGGTGTTGTAGCACTAAACATTGACTCAGGCCTGTGTTTTCGCCATCAAACTAGTCTACACATGCACACGAGGGGTGACACAATTAAATGGAACTTATTTTTTGGAATTAATTGCCAAACTAATTGATTGTAGCCAATCGTTTGTTGCATATTAAGACAAACGATATGTGAGAAGATTCCATGTGGGAGACATTGCACTAACATTATGAGCTTATGTTTAGATCCAAATCTCGATTAGTTAGCAATTATTGATGTTTGTTTAAGATGAGATTCCTTGTGTCTCCGACACCCCTTAATATATATTGAGCATATGGCAACGGAAGGAAGGCAGATCCTCAGACTCAATTCTACATTCGAAATCAAGGCTTCTCCTCTTGAAGAAAAATGGAAGCCTCTCCTTTGAACACAAAATCCAATTTCCATGCTCGCTCAAACAGCTTGCCCTCTAGACCACACCCTCTCATTCTACAATGCAATGAGCACTTGGACAGGTTAAAGGCTTCCCATGAAACCTCCTCTTCATCTTCATCGCTTAGCCATAAACTAGGAGGCTTGCAGGATCTACATGAATGTGTTGAAAAATTGGTCCAGCTTCCACTCACCCAAGAAGCATTTCTCCATGAACCTCAAGAAAATTGGGTAGATGAGCTTTTGGATGGATCTTTGAGGCTCCTAGATGTGTGTACAGAAGCCAAAGATTCTCTGCTGCATACAAAGGAGTGCATGCGTGAGCTTCAATCAATTATGAGAAGAAGAAGGGGAGGAGAAGAGGGGATCACAACAGAGGCTAAAAAGTTCTTGACTTCTAGGAAGGTGGTGAGGAAGGCCATCTTCAAAGCCTTGGGGAATTTGAAGCCTATTGCCAAAAAGGGCAACTTCTCTTCTAACATCAAACACCAACAAACCATGGCCTTGGTTAGCTTGTTAAAAGATATTGAAGTAGTCACTCTTTCCATATTTGAGTCATTGTTGAATTTTATCTCTGGATCAACACAAGCAAAACCAAGCAGCTGGTCTTTGGTTTCCAAGTTAATCCACATCAAAAGAATAGGCTGCTCTGAATTAGCTAATGAAAGTGAATTTTCCCAAGTGGATGCAGCATTGCAGTCCTTTGTACTTCACATGACAAGCAAATCAGACGTCAGTAATCTGTCAAACCACTTGGAGAAACTGGAGTCACGTATTCAAGACCTTGAAGAAGGGCTTGAGTTTCTGTTTAGACGTATGATTAAAATCAGAGTTGCCCTTCTTAACATCCTCAATCACTAGTTGATCATATCTGGGGCACCAAATTTTTGTAGTCGTATCGATGTACTTTAACATGGAAATCATAATGTAAATATCTAGTTGTAATAAATTGAAACTTTTTACTCAAATTTTAGTTTCAAGAGCATTGATCATTTCCTGGCTTAAATTACTTCATGACAATAATTTGAGCACATATCAATTAGAAAAAGGATAACATTTCAACTATCTTAGGTGTAAGCTAGTTATTTCTTGGCAAAATAGGCATTTTGATCTCTTATCTTTATTTTTTTTTTCAATTTAGTTGCATATTTTTTTTGTCAATTTGGTCTTGTAAATTATTTTCATGGTTGTCCTTTTGTTAGGGTTCAATTACTCCCTAACAAAAGTGATGACGTGTCATTGTTTAGTGATAATCACGTCATAGTCACATCATAGTCACACCATTGTCATGTCATCACCGTTAAGTGACATGACATCACTTTTATTAGAAAGTGACAAAATCATAATAAAAGGACCACATTGTAAACAATTTGTAAGATAATGGATCAAATTGACAAGAAAAATTGATTTGAAACTAATCTAAAATAAGAAATAAAGATAAGAGACTAAAATATCTTTTTTACCTTATTTCTTTCATTAAAATAAAATATTCCTTTTGACTGGCTAGTTTAATGAATTCAAATGGTAGTATCAATTCTCAGGTGCATCCATTAAGCAGTTTTGTATTTCATATGGGAATACATGATGAGTAGCCTTGAAGAGTCATAAAGATGGAGCACATGTGGGAATAATCAAAGAACAGAAATTTCACATTTTCAATGATCTGAGGCTGATAAAATATTTGTTGGACTCTTATCTCACATGCTTTTAGCAATGAAAGAGATCTGTTGTTTCTCTCATAGAAGCAGCCCAACTCAGTTGATTATAATATGAAAAACAATTTAAGAAGGCAATAAAACCGGGTCACTTTAATCTTGTTCTGTGGCAATTCAACAAGTTAACTGAGAAGCTTTAAACATTTTATCTAGGCCGTATAGTTTCCATATGTCAAACCAAAGTGAGGATTTCATGCAACTTTTGTACATGTTAAATTTGTCAATATTCCTTCTATTTTTCTGGTTCAAATATTTAATGCAGATGGTAGGCTCAGACCTCACGTTAATTATGTCATGAACTATCTCTATTTTCTCCTAAAAGCTTAAGATGCTAGGTGAAGACATATCAATGGTTTTATTATATCTCTAACACATCAACCATTAGGCAATTTTATATTAAGTCAGACATGAAATGAGATGCAGCGAAGACACCAAAGTAGTTGGTCATGTGGATTTGGAAATTGGGTTGGGCTCATTTCACTCACACGTTTATAGCTTTGTTTTAATGAATGGACCAAGTAATGCGGCTCTTTGTTTCTTCAAGAGAGGCATGCCCAGCAGTACTGCAGCCATTGTTGTAGCCATCAGAGTAGTCCACACGTGTAGATGAATTACATTATTGATTGCAAGTTTTTGTTAAATGATCATTTGCATTGAAAATTTCATAATCATGGAAGTGAGAGAGCAAAATGAAACAAAGTATTAGTTGGAGAGTTTCTTTGTGGGAGACACTGATCTAACATTTATGTAATCATGTTTAGATCCAAATCTCGGTTAGTTAGCACTCATTGTTGTTTGTTTAAGATGAGATTCCTTGTGTCTCCAACACCCATAATATATGTTGAGCAGATGACATTGGAAGGAAGGCAGATCCATAGACTGAATTCTACAATCAACAGCAAGGCTTCTCTTCTCTTAAGGAAAAATGGCAGCATCTCCTTTGAACACAAAATCCCATTTGCATGCTCGTTCAAACAGCTTGCCCTCTAGACCACACCCTCTCATTCTACAATGCAATGAGCACTTAGACAGGTTAAGGGCTTCCCATGAAACCTCCTCTTCTTCCTCTCCATTGCTTAGCCATAAGCTAGGAGGGTTGCTGGATCTGCATGAATGTGTTGAAAAACTGATCCAGCTTCCCCTCACCCAAGAAGCCCTTCTCCGTGAGCGCCAAGAAAACTGGGTAGATGAGCTTTTGGATGGATCCTTAAGGCTCTTAGATGTGTGCACAGCCGGAAAAGATTCTCTACTGCATACAAAGGAGTGCATGCGTGAACTTCAATCAATTATGAGAAGAAAAAGGGGAGGTGAAGTGGAGTTCAAGGCAGATGTTAAAAAGTTCTTGACTTCAAGGAAGGTGGTAACAAAGGCCATATCAAAAGCCTTGACAAATTTGAAGGGTTACTACAAAAAATTGCAACATGTCATCTACAAACAAAGACCATCAAACAGTAGCTTTGATTAGCTTATTACAAAACGGGGAGGTGGTCACTCTATCAACATTTCAAGCACTACTGCAATTTATCTCAGGGACAACACAATCAAAGTCAAGCAACTGGCTTTTGATTTCCAAGCTGATGCAGACCAGAAAAGTAGCTTGTTCACAATTGGCAGATGATAGTGAATTTGCACAACTCGATGAAGCATTGCAATCCTACATATTTTCCCAGACATGCAAATTTGGAAACATGAATAAGCTGCAAAACCACTTGGAGAAACTAGAGTCGCTCATTCAAAACCTTGAAGAAGGGCTTGAGTTTCTGTTTAGGCGTTTGATTAAAATCAGAGTTGCCCTTCTTAACATCCTCAATCACTAGTTGAGAATGTCTGGGGCGGCATTTTTTTTGTAATGGTAGAGATATACTTTTACATGTAAATCATAAATGTAAATATATAGTTATAATAAATTGAAACTTTTTACTCAAATTTTAGTTGCAATGTCATCATTGAGCATTGATCATTTCCTGACTTTAATTACTTCATGATAATACTTTGAGCACATATCCATTAGAAAATGGCCTTAATTATATTTCAAGTATCTTAAGCTTCAGCTAGTTATTTCTTTCATTAGATTTTTAAAAAAATTATTCTTTTTTCCTGGCTAATTTAGTGAATTCAAATGGTGGTATCAATTCTCAGGTGCATCCATTTCTGTATATCTTAGGGGAATACATTGATGACTTGCCATGAAAAACACATACAGGTTGGAGCTCAAGTGGGATTAATCAGAGAACAAAACTTATACATTTCCATGATCAGAGACTGATAAAATATTTGTTGGACTCACATCTCACATGCTTTTAGCAATGAAAGAGATCTGTTGTTTCTCTCATAGAAACAGCTGAATACGGAAAACAATTTTCTTTAAAAAAAAATAAGACATTAAACACGTGTGCACAGATCTTGCTACCCTAATTTATTTCAACATTTGAAGCCAACTGCACGACTTTAAATTGAGGAATCCTTGTTACGTAATTCAATTGTAAATTCTTATTAAGGTTGATGATTTGCCCCAACCTTATCTTAGAATGAGAAAATCATCCTTTCATCCTAAACTTATTTTCATTAAAAAAGTATAAGGCCTTGAAACATGAGAAAATTGCGCTACTTGTTCTTTGTTGCCATGTCCATGTTAATTGAAAAACTAATATTACATATATTACAATTCTTACCCTCAAGGTTTTGCATAATTATGCAAACAGTTCAATCCGAGTTCAATAGAAAACCTTCAACTAAAGCATCATAAACTAAGATGCAATTATTTATGGAAAAAAACTTAAATAAAACTCTTTAGTTATTTGTGATGTTGTTCTTTAAAAAAAATATTATATATGTATTATTTTTTACATCTCATTTATGACAACTATAAATAGAAAGATGAAGTCACTAAAAAAATAAGACACGTGTCATGTTTTTGTTAGAAAACAATACCATAAGTACAAAGCATTTAAAGAATTTTATCCAATTTTTTTATTATTTATACAACTAAATTTTGCACTCATGCGATACACAGGTAAATTAAGAATTAAATGATATAAATATTTTTTAAATAAAAATATTAAATAATTATAACTCATTTACTAAAATAATAGCTTTAATCATGAATATAATAATAATATCAATGAATTTACTCCATAAAAATTTATAAATAAAAAATTTGAATTGAAATTCAAAAATATCAAAGGAAATAGGCTTCTGCTTCAATACATGACAACTTAAAGTTGTAATATATTTTTATAACTTTTTAATTTAACATCACACACCAGTTATAATGTTTACTCAGAAATAGTTGTACATATATTTCTAAAAACTATATCCTCCTCCTTTAAAACAAGAATCTATATTTAGTTGATCTGAATGATAATGATCATAATGCATCTTCTGCTAGTATGAAAACATCATGAATAGAGTGAGAATTGAAAATTCTCAGTAGAAAATAATCAATTATAAAAAAAATATTCAAAAATACATGATGAATTTTATGTGTAAAATATACAAAAAATCACATGACAACCAAAGTATAACAAGAACAACTGAATTCCAGTATAACAGAACGAATGCTAAATAAATCACGTAATACAACCTTATATATCAACATCAGCAAGTTCCTCAAATATCAGCAAACAAGTACCAATTATTAGCAAGTAATTGAAAACATTAGTAAGCAAGTTCCTCATCACAGGGAATCTACCATTTACTTTTCTTTTTCTTTTCATATCCGTTTGTCTCACATTTTACTCGAAAACCTTCACTTCTATATGAAATCCATCTTATCTCTGGTGTTACTTTAACATCGTGACAACAAAGTCAGAGATACTCACACTAACCAGGCAGATAACATAAAAGAAAATTCATCCCTCTGTCTCTTAACGGTTAGGTGTAAACTTTTTCCATGAATCCATTGCTTGTCATCATACACAAATATAAACAATATAAACTACTAATGTATTACAAATAAATTCATCATATGCAAATTTATAAATAAATCATGGCAACAAAATAGAATTCACAAACCTTAGAATCATTAAATTTAAATGTCAATTCTTCAATGGATCAACTATGATTTAAAACTAATTTAATAATTCTCTTAATAATCTATATCATAGTCCATAATTTGTTAGGTCCTCATCATAATCCATATTTTGTTAGGTCCTCATCATGATCTATAGTTTGTCTTGGTCCTAATAGTGCATTCATTACACAAAAGTCATTTTATTACAAAATAAAGGTCAAAATTATTTTCAAACCAAGATAAATATAAAAAAATCTATGTAAATCAATTATATATATTTATTATTCAATATAATTAAAATATTTATTTAATTTAAGTCTTGGGTAATATTTTTAATTTATTATATTGATCCTATAAAAGAGTTAACATTCAAATTATAATAATTTTAAATTTTATCAAATATCATAAATATTTCAAAATTAAGCAAATATAAAATTTTTATAACATTACATGTGTATAATAAATTTAACAAAAATGATAATATGCACAAATATTAAAATAATATCTTAACTAATAAAACATATAAATATACAAGAAGCCATAATTTTTATTTTTTTTAAAAGAGTTCATATCCTATTTTTTGTAAAATCTTCTTTTTCTTCTTTTTCTTTCTTCCTCATTCTTCTCATTCTCTCTCTCTCTCTTTTTTCTTCTTTCTTCATACGGTTTCTCACCATCAGTATTTCACTTTCTTTCTCTCTCATTTTCTGTTTCTTACGTTGCTGTTTCTCTCTTTTCTTCCTTTTATTGTTTCTTTGTTTGTTATTTTCTTTTCATCCTATTTATAGCTACAGTAATTGACTACCATTGCTGCACGTAGCACTTACCTAATTTTGATTTTTTATAAAATAATAATTAATTTTAGATATTTAAATTAAAATAATATTATTTTATAAATATCTTTTCAAAAATATCTTCTTATAAATGTTTTAATATTTTTTTTCATAAATATCTCTTCATAAATATCTTTTTGTAAAATATCTAAATATATTTGCTAAGTTCAAAATTTTATTCTAATTTTGAATTTATCTAAAAAGTCAATCTCAATAATTTTAATTAAATTATTACAAACTTTATATAATTTCTTTTTATTAGTAACATTCATTGGAAAATAAAATATTTAAATTAAATAAATTAAAATTTTATTCTTTACAAAAATAAATGTTACAATAATTCATCAAAAAAATAATATTTATATGTTTAGTTTTAAAATAAATAATATTTTTATGAAATGATTTCACTCCAATATAAATATTAAAGAATTTAAGTATAAAAATGTTATAAAACAACATATACACCTAAAAAAATATTTATAATATAAACAAAAATATTTGTCTTTTAAATACATAATTAAATCTGATAATTTTATAAAAAAATATTTTAATAAATCAACTTTATTGAAAATTACATATAAATTAATTTAATTTATGTTCATGTAAATCAAAGGGAATAAGTCAAGTGATAGTCTAGAACTCAATCAAAAATGTATTTATGAGGAAGAGAAGCTTTTGTATTTTAAGCAAGTATAGTTTTAAAACTAAAATGTATAACGAAGTCTTATAAAAAAGTTCATGTAAAATTTTATTTTTTGTTAATTTAATTTTTATCTTTTTTTTAATATTATGAATCATTATTTTCTAGATTTTTAGATTCTTATATTATTCGATAAATTTTTATATTATTGTATTTATTGATGGAATAAAATAAGGATATTATGCATACCAAAATTTTTAAATTCTTATATTATTCCTCTTAAAAGTCAACATAGATAATAGGTATAATAATGAATAAAATAAGGATTATTTAACTAATTAAAATAATAATAAATATTGATAATTGATTTCATAATTAATTTTCCAAATATATATTAAACGTAAATTAATGTAGAAAGTTGGATTCCTTGATTAATTCTTTTCTTTTTTTAAAAAAATTGATATTATTGAATTTCTAATCATTCACTGATGTTATAAGCAATTTGTTTATATGGAATGAATGAGATTTGTATATATAGAATAAATTATATGCTTAGCCAATAAATAAATAAAGAATATATATATATGTATTTAAAAATAAATATGGAATATTATGTTTGATAATATGATCACGTTAACATTTATATAAAAAAATATAGACCAGATTAATATTAAAAATATAGACCACGTTAATATTTGAAAATCTGAAAATAAAGATTACAATAAACATATAAGCTAATTACTTATAATATAAAAGGAATGAATTGAGTTTTATTCAAAACGTGATTATTCGCAAATCTTGATTATAGTTTAACTTTATATTTGAAAAATGAGACGGGATTAGTTTATATTAGTATAAAAAAATTTTATACTCATTTTTAATTATTAATTTTACTTTTATTTAATAATTAAAATTATTTTATTAAAAATAATCATTAAATAAAAATAAAATTAATAATTAAAAATAAATATAAAAAAAAACTTATACTAATATAAGTTTATCTTCCCTCTTAAAAAATTGCTAATATTACGTGACTATTGCAATTGCTAATTCAATGGGGTGGTGCGATGTCCCATCCAACTTTCTCATACATGGAACAAACAACTTCAAGCTTTCCCCATCCATGGACTTAACCGTTGACACCCTTTCTTTTCTA
The DNA here is from genome assembly GCA_029884595.1 of Ormosia semicastrata. Classification (NCBI taxonomy): domain Eukaryota; kingdom Viridiplantae; phylum Streptophyta; class Magnoliopsida; order Fabales; family Fabaceae; genus Ormosia; species Ormosia semicastrata. The sequence goes on along the minus strand of JAQQTO010000038.1, from coordinate 17,639,317 downwards.
ATGACAGCCAAACAATTTTCGATTGAGGAGCAAGGAATCAGCACCAGAGAAGAAAGACCTTTCTTCCTTCACGATAATGGCAGATCCGTGCTTGAGCTGTATTCTTTCTTCCTTCTTCCTCCAGACCTATGTTTTGTTACAACAATGATTGAATCGTGTTTTCTCTCTTTCTCACCAATGGTGGTTTGCAAGGATGCTCAAGGATGGTGGTATGCAAGGATGCTCAAGCAGTCAACCCCTTCACTCTTGGACCCAGCAAAATGGGACACTTATTTTGTATTTCTACATTTACCTGATCTGTTTTTTTATCTTTGGTTTTACAAATTCTGGGTTTCAATGAATGATTGGTGATAATCTTTTATTCCCATATATCTATTAGGGGTTGTGCAAGAATGTTGCCTTCACTTTTGGACCCATAAATGGGGCTTTCTCTGTATTAGTGTATTATGGTGTTTTGTTTTTTATTTTGCAAGAAATTTTTGAATTTTGGTCTCATTGATATGTTCAAGGGGCTTTCTTTATCTATTACAAATTGTGCTGATATGTTCAAGGGCTTTCTTGATCATCTACTATTTTTAATGATTTTGTGAAAAATTATTTATCATAACTCAGAAAGAGTATTAAGGATGGAAGAATAGTTCAATATTTTGATTTACTTTTCTTATTATTATGGAAGTAGCACTATTTTTATTTTTATTTTTTCTTTTTTATTTGTGTTTTTGTTGCATTGTATTTGTTTTATTTATTTATTAAATAATTTTTGTACATGTGACATTTTTTTATAACATGTCTCATGTTACCACCTCAGATCATATATGATAAGAAATTGTTACATTAGATGACATGTGACAGAGTATTAAGTATTCTAGATGTCACATGTCAAGTAGATGATGTATTTACTTGCTAACATGAAAGACTCATGGCAGTTTTTCATTTTTTTTCTTTTCTATTTGTGTTTTTGTTGTATTTTAATTGCTTTTTTTTATTAAGTGATTTTTGTACATGTAACATTTTTTTTGCCACATATCTCATGTTGCTACCTCAGATCATATATGGTATGAAATTAACATATAAAATGACATGTGACAAAATATTAAGTACTCTAAATATCACATGTCAAACAAGTGGCGCATTTACTTACTGACAGAGAAGACACATGGTAGTTTTTCAGTTACATGTGACATTTTTTTGTCACATGTTTCATGTCGTCACCTCCTATCATATGTGACTAGAAATTGTCACATAAAATGACATGTGGTAGAGTATTAAATACTTTAGATATCACATGTCAAGTAGGTGATGTAATTACTTGTTGACAAAAAAGACATATGATAATTTATTTAGATTTTTATTTTTTTGATTTGTGTTTTTATTGTATTATATTTGTTTTATTTATTTATTAAGCAATTTTTGTACATGTGACATTTTTTTTGCCACGTGTCTTTTGTTACCATCTCAAATCATATGTGGCGAGAAATTGTCACATAATATGACATGTGACAAAGTATTAAGTACTCTATATATCACATGTCAAGCAAGTGATGCATTTATTTGCTGATAAGAAAGACACATGATAATTTTTTAAGACATGTATCTTCATTTTTTTATATTATTAGGTTTTGCACTTATGTGATGGACATATAAACTAATAATGAAATGATAAAAATAAAAAAGTATAAATAGTAATTTTATTAAATAAAATATATGTAATAAAATTATATAAAATTAAAAGTGTTAGAACTTTCATGCTTTGCAAATTATTTATGTCCATTGCGTGTTTACTTTTCTTCATAAAATCACTTTTGTTTTTTAAAGCACATAGTTAAATAAAAATTGTGTTTTACTTTATCCTTTATGGAATATATGAGTACAATTTTCTTTATATGATTTACATATTGGTTAGATAAATTAATATAAAATAATCTGGTTGAAGAAAAATAAATATAAAGGAAGCTTTATATTTTTAGTGAAATTAAGAGCAATATTTGTATACAATAACAAGGACAATGATTGATGACCTAGAGAATATCTCTCTTTCACCAGAGTAGAATAATGATAATGTTGTTGAGGATGATAAATTCATAGTGGTTATGTCTAAATCTCAGAAATATAACTTGAGAAGGAATAGAAAACTTAATCCTAAATTTACTTGATTTTTGTTTTTTACATGGGTTTTGGTTTATGTCTCCCTATGATTTTGTTTTGTTTTGTTTTTTTTTTTTTAATAAATTTATGGTGACTTGATCACCTTGCTTAAAAAAAAAATACAATAACCGCTTAGTGCTATAATATTTACTCTAATAATTTTAAATATAATTAATTAATTTAATTTTTTATTAATATTTTTTCATATAAAACGTTGGAGCCGAAAACAGTGACGATGGAGCTTCAGCTATTGGGCTTTCTTCATATTGTTAACTTTTTCATGGATTTTTCTCAATATGAAGAAAACCCCTCAACTCAACAACTGAAACTTCATCATTACCGTCCTCTATTCTTAAGTTTTACATGAAAATATATTGATAACAAATAAAATTAATTAATTATATTTTTGTTACAGAATCATTAGAGTACATGTTATAGCACTATGCGGTTATTGTATACAAATATTGCTCCTAACTTCACTAAAAATATAAAGCTTCCTTTATATTTATCTTTTTTTAACCATATTATTTTATACTTATCTAACAAATATGTATATGATATAAAGAAAACTGTACTCATGTATTTCGTAAGCGATAAGCTAAATAGGTAATACACAAATTTTATTTAACTATGTGCTTTCAATAACAAAAGTAATTTTATCAAGAAAAGTAAACATCCAATGAACAAAAATAATTTGTAAAACATGAAACTTCTTATACTTCTAGTTTTATATAATTTTATTACATATATTTTATTTAATAAAACTATTTATATTTATAATTATTTATTTTTATCATTTAATTATTAGTTTACCCATGCGAATTTAATATTAATAAATGAAAATTCAAATTTCATATTGTAGTTCATTGATTAGGATTTCATACGCTTCCTTTTCTTTGGCATTGATTATGGGTTAATTATTAGGATTTAGCAATTTCAAGTTTAAAAAGAATAAATATTTCCTATTTTTGCATATACTATTCTCTATCATTGTTTTAATACATTGTCGAGCCAATATGATTAGTTTAAATTTTATCATATTCAAAATAAAATTCATACTATTTAATAATGGGTAAAATTATTTTATTAAGCCGACAATTAATTTAAATTCATATTACATTAAACATTTTTGTCATTACAGATAAATAATAAAATTAATTAGCAAATAATTTTTTCTAAAATTCTATAATATAACTCATTTATCTCACTTTCTAATAAATTCTTTGATTGACCAAAGTTACAGCGTTATTAATAATAAATTTAATTTAATGATACATTTTAATTATTTTTACACTAAAATTATTGGTAATTTAAAATACAGGTCAATGCTTTAATGTAAAGTTACACTATTACACCTACTACTCCCGTTTGAAAGAAGATATTTCTCTTCTTTACATGATCAACGTTATCAATATTTGGAATAATGTGATTTGGTATGCAACTATTAGAACATTTAAGATTCCAAACAAAAAAAAAAGATATTATGAAGGCATTATCGAGATTTGACATGAAGGCATTGTCAACATTAACAACGTTCAATCAGCTCCTGGACGCATGTCAAGAAGGGGGTCCATCCCTCTAATCCAGTATGAAGATGTAGTTTCTATTATGCGAAGCAACAAACACAATAATTTTCTAGTATGTATAGCTCTTGTAGATCTCTCCTATTGATTGAACTGAGTGCTCGGCTAGCATGTTCCTCATATTACAATTTGTGAAGTTCTAAACTTTAATGGTTTTATCCCATCACCACACAATTGAAAGAAATGGTGATTCTTTGGCCGAGGGTTTACTTGAGACGTTGGCGTCTTTGTAGTGGTGGTCAAAGCCGAGCTTCCATGGCTTGGTGCTTTGGTGTCGACTTTGCGGACGATGAGATGTTGCATGACCATTTCAATCTGAGGGGTTGAGAAAGAAGAATTCTTCTACCATTCATCTACCCCTCCACCGTCATTGGAATTTCTACCATTTTTCGTTCTTTCTCTAATGAAATATGAGGAGCATAAGACATTTCCATCAAGAACAAAGAAAAGTAATTTTTTGAGGACCCAAAAAGAGAACAATGGGAATGGAATAAGTAGTTTTTTATTAATTAAAAGCATTTTGATTTTCTTTAACTTATTTAACTATTTATGTACTTTTTTCATTTTCATTTTGTTATCTGTTGATTGAATTTAAAAAAAAAACATTTTGTTATTTATTTTTTGTACATGTGACATTTTTTTTAAACACATCTTAATTTGTCATATTAAATCATGTGACAAAAAACTGTCAAATTATATGACATATGACAGAAAAATTCGGTATGTCATATGTCAAGAAAGCAAAATATTTAATTGTTGATTAAAATGATACACGATAAATTTTTAAAACATATATATATTTTTTTCTATATTATATTAATTTATTATATATTGTTATTGATTATGTCACTATATCGAGTGAAAAATGATTTAAAGTTTAAATAACATCATTCTTAGATGAGGATCCTCGGAACTACAATAAATCTCATCCCTTAAAAAAATTATTACATGATAAAAATTAATAATAAATATTTCATAAACATGAATTATTGGATGAGAAATTTGAATGTGCAGTACCAGCAGTAAAAAACTGCAGAGAATCTCATCCCCCTCATTCTTACAGAAGTCCAAAGGCTGAAAAAAATAACATATATAAAACAATAGGTAACAAAAAAAAAAAAAAGGAAAGAGAAGGAAAAAAAAACCGTATGAGATCAATGGGTACTTCTATATTTAGGTATGTTAATTTGAGTAAAAAAAGTTTAAAACTTTTAAATATATAATTTTAGATTTAATTTTAAAATTTATGTATATAACAAAATTATTGTTAAGAGAAATTTTTATTTAAGTATTTGATTATATCTCAAAAAATTAATATTTTGATAAAATAATATTTTATGAAAAAAACGAATTTTTATTTATTTTGGTACAGTTACTGTATTTCTATTTGTCATTCAATTACCAGCATAGCATGCCACCTCTGTTTATTTTATCTCCTTTGTTTCTACTTTCTTATAGCTCCTATCCTGCGGAAAGTTAGATTGGACTTTGCCAAAATATAGAATGTATTTTAAAGAATATCTCATAAAAAAATGCATTTTAAAGAATAAAATATAAAAATAAGCGGTGATTAAAAAAAAATTCTTCTCGTATTCATATTTAATATCATTAAAGTATTTTTAATGTTATTTCATATCAATTCAATCCAACTTTTTTTTCTGCAACTCTATAATATACCCTCCAAGTTATTATAGAGGCTCCCACCTCTGGTCATTTCCCAGAAGCCGAGGCTGACAAGGTTGGTATTTTTGGGCTGTGTGTCCCTGCCACTCAACGGTGGAGAAAAACACCCTTGTCAGGGTCCTACTATCAGACAAAATCAAAAGGAGAAAACAACCAAATGGGATAACTAGTGTCTGATCAGATTTTCAGGACACGTGTACGGTGGAGGTAGAGAACCAACTAAAACGAAGCAATGGGAAATGGGAACCCATGAATTGTGCGGTGCATAATATGAATCAAAGAAACCATTAACATCATTGTCATATGCTTGTTTGTTTCTCACAAAATATTAAAGCCCACTCCCTCACTGATATCTGATTGGCCCAATTTCATAAACACAATTTGCAGTGCCCCATCAATCTTTCTCAGTATTCACTGTAATCCGTATATGCTAATAATGTACTCTTCGGTGTGGGTCTCCAGGCTGTGATACCCTGGCTTCATGTTGATCTCTAATACTGTACTTATAATTTATTTATTGTTTTCACCCCCAAAAACAATCATTTTATAAGGGCTGTCAAACGGGTCCACCGCGATGGATCAGCTCGTGACGCACCATGAGTTAAACGGGAGTAGTTAGAATGACTAGCATTTATATGGGTATTAAAATAAACAGTTTAAGTTGCCTTGCATCAACTCATAGGTATAAACTGGCGGCATGCAAAATCTAAATTTTTTTCATCTATAAATGATTCGCCTTGCGACTCGCGAGTCTAAATAGACGCCTCGTGATTTTTCTTTTTTTTTTTCACACATAGCAGTCCTCCTTTTTTCTTATAATAAAAAATGAATATACAAATAAAATATAAATAGTTTCAAATTCAATATTAAGTCAATTATCATATATAGGAGTGAAAATAAATTAAGTCAAGTTAAATCTTATTTTAAATAAACTTAATTTATTTTTTAAATATAAAGTTTGAGTTTAGTTTTTTTTTTTATATAAGTTATTTTTTAAGACATATTCTAACCTTTTTAAAAATGGATGCGGATTCTCTCGTGTTATCAAAAAATAATGCAGTGTCTTGTTTAACAAAAGTGTGTTTTGGAAAAGGAAAAAAAGAAGAAAAAAAGGTGTCTTTGACAAGGGGAAATAACTAACAGGACATAATCTTATTTTTTGATAATAAGAGAGGATCTGCATCCTTTAAAAATTTAACTTATTTTTTCTCAAATGTAAAGTTTGAATCTAATATATTTACTTAATATAAATTATTTTTTAGTGTCTAACCTCATCTTCTTAAAAGTTTAATTAACTTAAAAATCTATTTAAATGTCTATTTTATAATAAGACTTCTAAATAAATCAATAAGATAGGTTAATGAGTTTAAGTCTTTATATAGACTCACTAACTAAGGCTTTTAAAAAATATTATATTATTTATTAAATTAATTATATTATATAAATATTAAAAATTTATAATAGTTGTAAAATAATAATATATATAATTATATAGATCAACCTATTAAGTTTAAAAGACTTTTTCAAAGACCTAAAGTCTAACTTGTTTAATTAAATAAGTTTTCTAAAAAATTTTGACTTAACTTTTTTGTTAAACAATTCAGGCTAACTTAGTCCTTAAATAAGTCAGGTTATAAGTTTTTGATGGGCTGCCAGTCCTAATTTCAACTTAAAAGTAATTAAACATTAAAGCATAGTTATCTTACAAACATAATCCAATTTATGTCTAACTTAAATTGAATTAAAGTCTTCAAACCAAATGTCTCAATGGACAAAAAATATATATAATAAATACTAAGTCATAAGTTAAATGACTCAACTAAATTTAAAGTCCATAAGTCAAATGTCTTAAAACATAAATATTAAACCATAAGTTAAATGAAATGACTTAATACAAGTGCACAAAAACTAAATTTAACAATTAAAACAATGCTTTTTTTAATAATTTTTTTCCTACCTTAAACTTTTTGTTTTGTTTCATTAAAAAAATTATATAGGTTGCCTGCGAGGCCTAGCTCACCAACAAATAGGATGGGCCAAAATAATCACATTTTTTCAGATCAATAATTTTACAACTTAACTCACATAAATCATGCAGTTTGTATATCTTTATTTTTTTTAATGTTATATAATTTTTTCTGGTACCTTCTGAACTTTTTTGCCAACTTTATGTTACTTGAGAGGTATATGAGATGTATTGTAAAATTCGATTTTTTATTTTAGCCTATTGTTTCATGCACAATCTTCAATAAGAAAATGTAAATTTTACAGAATTCATGCACCTCCGAAGTGATATAAAAAGTTCAAATACGAAAAAGATAAAATTATACCAAATTTGGTGATGACATGTGACGTGATAAAAAATAATGTGTAACTTAAAAAATCACCATAAGATAATTATTCTAACAATATGTTTGTAAAAGAATGTGCAGTTATAAGATATTCATAATATCCGTTAATTATTTTATATTTTAGGGAGATTTTTTTTTTCTATTAAAAATATGCAATTTTTTCACACAAACGTAAAATCACACTTTTATATACCAAAAATTACAAACTTTTTTGGTCGGCCGAAAATTACAAACTTTTACACTTGCAAATGACATTTTAAAGTATACGTTTTAAAATATTTACAATAATTAATATCAAATATTAAAAAACAATTTTGTTAACAGATATTTCAATTTACAAGTGACCTATCAATCAATATACAATTACAAATGAACAATCCAAAAACCATAAAACAATAACAAGTACGATAAGAAAAACAGAAAGCAGAGTTAGGAAATATTTGGTGCTTTTTATTATTATTATCAGGTCTTTCTTTATAATTTTGTTTAGGTCATAACTAAATGTGCTTGCTTAGATGGCGCATGCCACATGGTTAATGCATGGGTAGGGTGAGGTTGGACGCCTGGACTTCACGAGATCCTCAACCACAAACACAGATATTAATGGTGGGCCCATCGATAGAGACTAATGTTTGGTGGGCTGTGTGTGTGTATAAGTCATGAGAAATTGAGAACCGTACATGCGGGTGGGTGGACCCAATGTCCAAAATCTGAAGGAGAACTCTGTGGTCCACCTTTGAACAATCTACTTGTCTCGACATACCTTAATGGGTCCCGCTGAATCCACCAAACAAAACTATTTTTTGGTTAAAAAACAAACTAAAACACAAAAACTTATTTACATTGTAGTTAAAAACTTAAAATTAAATATATATTTTTCCGTAAATAGTTTGACATCTGGGAAATGGTGCACGTGGGATATCCTAAGTCCTTAAAATTAACTGTAGAGGACTTTATAATTAGCTAGCGCTTTCAAATAGATTTTTTTATATGTTTTTTTATGTGTTTTATTTATGTCGAATAGAGAGTTTTTTTTATAATAAGAATACTTATTTTTAATGTATGTTAATAGTTCTGAATATATTAAAGTTAGTAACAATATATTATTAAATGAAATTAATTTGAAAAACTTAAGGTTACATTTAATACATATGATAATATAAGATCGATAATATAAAATAATAGGATAAATATTTATAATATAAATGATCTGATTAACTCTTATACAATTAATTATTTGATACACAATAAAATAAATAACCTAATGGTATATTACTTATTTATAATAACTATACTACCATTTCTTTTAAACAACACAACAACAATTAGATCACCAAATACACACATTCAAACCCTATTTTTTGCAATAATACAATCACTCAAGAATCCCAACCATCAACAATAGAAACTCAATAAACTCTAGCCTCCATTATAAAAAACAGATCAGGTCACTCAAATCATTATCATTAAAAGTTTGGGATCAAACCAATAACCTTCTAGATTGGTAAACGTTACTCACAACTTCCCAAATAGCCATCAACCACCAAGCCTCCTTGCTTCACCGTCGGAATCCACCATCATCATCAATGTTGCTCTTCCACGCTGCCAAGCCCCATGACCACCATCAAACACCTCATTGGGTTGGTCGGAGTTGGTGATTCTTGGCTTCTCCACTGGTGCGGGTTGCATGGTGTCTCAGTTGGGTGGCTGCCATGGAGGTTTGAGTTTGTGCTTGGCTCGTTGGTGAACCAGTCATCCTCGTCGAACCACCTCGTCGACAGTAACTGCAACTACACTGTTTGACCCACCATCCAACCCAGCATCGATGAGGAGCCATTTTGTGTGTGAGTCACAAACATCCTCATTGGGTGGGTCGAGGTTGGAAGATTCTGAGAAAAAGAGGAAGAAGACAACGAGAAAGGAAATGAAAAATTCTCCACGTATTAGGAAAGATGATATACTTATCAAGTTATAATAGAATAAAATGATTGGACTTGATTTCATTATATTATCTAGTGATTGCACCAAATATTGAATAAGACCTGATAATATTAGTGGCTGCCATGATACATTACACCCATGTTTTTCTCTTTTTAAAAATTATATTAAACTATTATTTTAATTTTTTATTTGACAAGTATCCTCTGTTTAGATTTTCATAGTACACACATAGTCCATTCACCATGTGATAAAAATCATTTGGTTTAAAAGATAAAAAAATATTTAAAAACTTTAAGATAAGTTAATTACTTTTAAAATAATAGGGATTAGGATCATCTCCTATTCCTTTTGAAATAGGATGAAATTCTGTCTTTTAAAATACAAAAATAAAAATAATTGTCAATTTCAAGACATATAATTCAACAAAATGGATAGTGAGATTTAGAATAGGATCTCATCTGTTCTAAGAGGAACATGAGAGGATCTTGGTCTAAATAATAGTAGTTTAAAACTTGATATAGTGAGGCAAGAAGTGATTTGGACACTAAATATGTGGTGTGGATAATGAGAAACAAAAGTTACATTTATGCATCATTATCAAAAGAAATAAATAGTAATAATACATCCTCAAGATGTTGATCTAGTGATGATATGTGAATAGGTGTATAATTATAAGTTTGAATTTCAGTTACGTTAACTTTTTGAAGTTGAGGAAAATTGAGCCAAATAGAAATAAAATATTTTTCTTAACCCATACAAATAAATAGACACTACTCTATATAAAATATTCTTTTTTTTGTTTTTTTTAAGCTATCGTGGATCCTTCTTAAGAGGAGAGACTCACATAATACTTAAAGTTAGGTCACAAAAAATATCTTTGTGAATTCTTTAGTATCAACATAGATGGCTGCCTTTAATCAGATTAAGAAAATAAATTAATCAAATTACATGTAAACTAACTTGAATACCACCTTATTGCAATAAAAAAAATAGTGATCATAGGCTTTGCAAGTATATAAAAATTATATAAGGAAAAATAAGTATTAAGTAGCAGCCTAACTTAAGTTTTGCATACATTTGCAATTATAATGAATTTGAGATATCATTTGAAATATTTCTGTTTTGACATCATAAGCTACTTGTCGCTGATTTTTCGAATCCCATAAGTTACCAATACAAGCGATGCCATTACCATGATCGTCCTTTTGATTTAACAAGGAAAACAAGGGAAGTGGTATACAAATCAGGCCATTTCTAAGATACACCCTCCTTAAGGGTGTATCATATACTTCATAATCTAAGTCATTAATTTATTCATAAAATAAATTAATGACTTAAATCAATTATAAAAACTTGTAAGTAAAAAAAATTTTTTTTAAAATTTTTTTTAATTTTTTTTAGTATTATATTTTTTTATATACTACCACCATCATTGTCATCGATTATACTATTTATCAACTATCATCGATCATTTCTAATTTTTTTAAATTATATAATTATATAAATATTATCAGCTTAAAATTTATAAGATTTTTTAAAAAATACAATTATAATTTTAAGAAATCAGATCACCTTTCAAATTTTTTTAAAGTTATATAATTGTATAAATATTATCATGTAAAATAATATTAATTAAAATTATATCAATCTTTTAATTTTTAATAAACAACTGTGCATACCGAAAACCTTACAGACTTTAACTGACAATATTTTACACATATTATAAGATTTTTAGTATGTATAATTATTTATAAAAAAATAAAAAGTTGATATAATTATAACTATATTATTTTAATTGATATTATAACTGGCAGGTAAATAATAACACCGACAGTGGTGAACAGTGTTTTTCAAGGGTGAACAATATTTCTTCTGGCATAAACAATATTTTTTTTGACATGAATAATACTTCAGCATGAACAATACATGTTCTGAAAAAAAGAAGAAGCAACCTGTCAAAAAAAATTACTATAACAAATAAAATTAAAAATATATGATACACCCAAAATAAGGATGATGCATAGTAACACCTGCCGTACAAGTCATATCAGCAGTTGTAAGTTGTAAAAAAATTGAGTCTAAAAATTATTGTACGATTATTTTTGATAAACACGTCAAAATGTGCCTTGCAAGTTAATTAGCATAGGACGTCTTAATCCTCCTTTCTCAAGTATTTTTAGACCCTTAACCTTAAGAAAGCTAACAAATACAATATATGGATATTTTAAATTTCATTTTTCTTCTATGGACATTTTAAATGAGTTGGAATATTTGAAAGTAAAAAAAAAGAGGTTAGGAATATTTTCTTTTCTTGAATGATTTGCTTTATGGGCCGCAGAATTTGTTTACTAGTTTTACTTCGGTTCCATATACGAGATATTGGTTTATTAAGTTGCCATTACTCGAAGCTATTAGGGAAATAAAATCGACTTTTGTTAAAAAAAATCCATTTTCTGATTATGAAAATGAATGTGCTGGGCACATGTATGACTGCAATCATATTTAGTTGGGCCATTTTAGCGGTTTTAAGCAGTTTATAGATTGGATAGCGAAATGCCAATTGCAAGCATGAAAACTATGATCTTTCAAACTCAATCATGTTGATTAATAATCATGCCTGTCAAATGTTGCAACATGTCAAGTGGCCTGCACATATTCAAACCCCATTGTCAAATGACAACCGTAGAAATTCGTATTAATTTGTTGATTAATTCTATATGTTCCTTTTTCGAAATTACTATTTTCTTTGATTTCATGTACTAGTACGACTAGTGCGTGAAATTGACAGGTGTTTGTTCCTTAATGACTTTCCCATGTATATAAGAGAAGCCTAGAAACTTGGACCATTGGGAAATGAGGGTCATGGACTATAGTAGCAAACCAACATTATTTACTTATATTTTATATACTTCCCTATAGTTTTTGGAAATTGATATACACCAAAGCCGTAAGATTTTTCCCATCTTTCTCGTGAGGGCTCTGGCTCACAAGCCAATAAAGGCAACCATTACGTTCAACTTCAACACCTCTAGATCGCATTTCACAGTCAAGTAATCTGCCTTCAGTTCCCATTTCCAATAATCTAAATCTCACTCTGATCAAATCTCTAGATTCCCATTTTCATTATACTAATTACTCACAAGTCACAAGTTAGTTCACTTCTGGTTCTTTATAGTTCATACGTTAATTTGTTCAGCTTAAACTTCCTGCTCTTTAAGGAACTTGGGTGGCATAGATTTTTTATTCTCTTCAGCTTCCTTGGTGTTGCTTTTCATATTCCTATTTCATTCAGGGGGTTGCTTAAAATAAGGTTTTCTTACTGTCAAAAAAATTTTGGGTACATTTCTTACAGTCAATTATTATTATATTAGTGTCACTTTGAATTTCTGACACAACTGTGTGTCTATTACTTTCTAATATCTTTATGTAATGTGTACTTCACTTGGTTTGCTTGCAGTTGGAACTTCAAACTTTTGGGATTTGAGTTTAGCTCTTTTGCAAGGACTTGAACGATTTGATCCATTACCATCTGGGGCATCTGAAATTCGGGTTCTCTTCGCACTGAGGCCACCACAATGGCGTCTGCTTGTGTGACTTTGAAAACCAATACCCATTTAGCAAACTCAATAAAAGACAATACTTTTTGTCAAGATAATGGCTTTTTCGGTGAAAGAATCAAAGGGGGCCTTAGTTACAGTCCCTGGGTCATTAATCAGTTGGCAACAAGTTTGAGAACCCAGGAGAGAGTCAAGAAGGCCAAAACTGGTGTTGTATCTGCTGTTCTTACATCAAATAATGCCACAGAAACCGTGGTAAGTAAGCTGAATTCGGTTCTGGGATCCATTTTCTACTTCCCAACCTTCAAGTTCTTATGGTCTTGAATAAAATAAATGAATGTAAAATTAGGTTCCTTTGTTTCTGTGGATACATTTTTATGTTATTATTATTTGGTAAATGATTGTATGCTAATTGTGGGTTTCAATTTCAGACCATTCAAGTGCCATCGTTTCTCAGAAGAAAGGCTGACCCAAAAAATGTTGTTTCCATCATATTGGGAGGAGGTCCTGGGATTCAACTCTTTCCTCTTACCAGACGAGCTGCCACACCTGCTGTGAGTAAATGATAAATCGTTGTCTTGTTGACTGAACAAGTATCACTTCTTGGAGCATAAAAAGATAGACTTTCAAGTTTTCGGAGTTCCATGTTGTGATGGTACGGTATGCATTTTCAGGTCCCTGTTGGTGGATGCTATAGGCTTATAGACATCCCAATGAGCAATTGCATCAACAGTGGCATTAACAAAATATTTGTACTGACCCAGTTCAACTCTGCATCCTTGAATCGTCACATCGCCCGCACCTATTTTGGAAATGGCGTCAACTTTGGGGATGGATATGTGGAGGTATGTATCACGGAATCAAATGGTAATTATTAGAGCCATGCATCATAGTCTAGTTGATTTTTTATGTAAGATATAGTAATGGGACTTAAAATTGCCAATAACAGTGGACAAAAGAAAAACTAGAGATCTTCAATTCACATAAAATGAAAAAATATTCATAAATTGTAATATATTTTTTTTATTATAGAAACTTTATTCCGTTTGACTGCTTTGATTGATAGAGAAGTATAAGGCACTAGAAAGATTCTTCTATATTTTGGGAGGAGGGGGTGCCAGGACCAGGGTTGTTGAATAATTGCAAAGTTTCTGTTCATAATAAATTATTAAAGCAGCACAAATCCTAAACAGGTTCTGGCGGCTACTCAAACACCAGGAGAAGCTGGAAAGAAGTGGTTCCAAGGAACTGCAGATGCTGTGAGGCAATTTACATGGGTATTTGAGGTGGGAAAAATAATATTTTGTATTACTAGATTGCAGTATGTAGCATGGCCCTCCTTATGTTCTCCTCAAGTTGAATTGGACAGTAATAGTTTGACCGTTGTAGGATGCCAAGCACACAAATGTTGAGAATGTATTGATCTTGGCCGGAGATCATCTATACCGAATGGATTACATGGACCTTGTGCAGGTATATAGTGTAATCGTTTTGTGGGTTGGATTATTTCTTCATTTCATTTTCACAGTTTTTTCTGATTATCTTATAACAAATACAGAGTCACATTGACAGAAATGCAGATATTACAGTATCATGTGCTGCTGTAGGTGACAGGTGTGTTCGGTCTTCTTTTAGATGTGTTTCTTTTCTGTTGCATGTTTATTTGTTTGATATCACTGTGCTGCTAGGAGAATATGAACTTCTAGCTATTTTACTTAATTTCACTCTAAATCCCTGCCTGTGTATTTGATTGAGAAGGAAAGAGCCACAAAAGAAAAGGGGCATAGCAATACACTAACTTCCTCAAAACAAATCATTTCAAAATTAATTTTATCCAAGTTTCATTTCCAATTGCCTGCTTTTCAGCCGTGCATCTGATTATGGATTGGTCAAGGTAGACGGCAGAGGTCGCATCATCCAATTTTCAGAAAAACCCAAGGTTGCTGATCTGAAAGCAATGGTAACTCCCAAGCTAACCTAATATTAGCACTATAGTTATGTTATTTTTCTACAAACTTGCAGTCCTCAATTTTTGAAGTTTTACATTGTGGCATAATAAATGTGATCATAATATATTTATCTGGTCTGGCCTCAATATATTTATCATAATAATGTGTTCCTGTTGATTCTCTGCAGCAAGTAGATACCTCTCTTTTCGGGTTGTCACCCCAAGATGTATTAAAGTCACCATATATTGCATCTATGGGGGTTTATGTATTCAAGACAGATGTTTTACTCGATCTTCTGAAACGGAGATATCCGACATGCAATGACTTTGGATTCGAAATCATTCCTGCAGCTGTGAGGGAACACAATGTCCAAGTAAGAGAAATTCCACTAAATATATCTCCTTTCCTTTCAAATGTTTTGATCTATTCTAGAAAGAGTCTTATCTTCCATTTACGAGGAACTAATTACTCCTGTGACGAGGTACCAATATAAGTTAAATGTCTTGCTTTTTTGGTAGGCATATTTTTTCGGAGACTATTGGGAAGACATTGGAACAATACAATCATTTTACGATGCTAACTTGGCTCTTACTGAAGAGGTGGGTTCAAGATATTTACTGTTGGAAATTTTCTAATTTATTGGTCTTCTCGTTTTGTAGGTACAGACACTAAGGCACCATGCATTAGTTACAAGCCACAATATCAAAGATGCATTAGTTTCCCTTTTTTGCTTTCAGTGTAATATAGCATACTAAACCGGAGGAGAATAAATCAATTTAGTACAACCAGTAATAGTTCCTTTTATATGAAAGGAGAGGCGTTGTGCCTTGACAACTTGTTCATGACCCATAGCCATAGGCCTAATCACAATGAAACTCAGAAATCAAATAGCTGCCAGAATGTATTAAATTGTCAGTGTCCTAGTTGGGTTGAATCTGAATGAAACTAATATCTGCTTTATACTACTCTCTTGCAGAGTCCAATGTTCAAATTTTATGATCCCAAGACACCCATTTTCACATCTCCAAGATTCCTACCACCAACAAAGATTGATAAATGCCGGGTATGTATGACTGTGATCATCTGTCTTAAAAGTTCGCCCGTAACTTGATGAGATATCTTGGTTATCATGTTTGAGTTGCTCTTGTAGATTGTGGATGCAATAATCTCCCATGGATGTTTCCTGCGAGAATGTACTGTCCAACATTCCATAGTAGGTGAACGTTCACGTTTGGATTATGGCGTTGAGCTCCAGGTAAAATACCATTATTTCTAGATCGAGGACGCTACACCAATCCATTTAAGATTCCTACCATCTAAAATCTCCCATTTTTTTTTACAGGACACTGTAATGATGGGAGCAGACTATTACCAAACTGAATCCGAAATTGCTTCTCTGCTGGCAGAGGGAAAGGTTCCCATTGGGGTTGGAAGGAACACCAAAATTAGGTAATTTTACTCACAGTTACTCCAGCCTACCTAATTCAATTTGTTGGTTTAAAAAGTTAACAGTAACTATATAAATATTGTGTCTTTATCATGAAAAAGAGTTACCATTATTATGTACCGATTCTATTTAGAATAGTCAACTAATATTCATGAAATTGTTACTTGTTGTCTTTGTTGAAGGAACTGTATAATTGACAAGAATGCAAAGATCGGGAAAGATGTCATCATCATGAACAAAGATGTGAGCATGGCTACCCGTTCTCATATTCTTTTTACATTTGAGTAGCACCAATAATAAGTATTATATTATCTCTTACCATTTCAAATGCTTTGTCTGTAGGGTGTTCAAGAAGCAGACAGAGCAGAAGATGGATTTTACATTCGATCAGGAATCACCATCATAATGGAGAAGGCAACAATAGAAGATGGCACTGTCATATAAATAGCGCATAGTACTTATTTCATGGACTGGTTGGTAGCCAAAGGTAGCTGGAAGAAGCATTCCAAGGAACACTCCCGTCTTTGGGAACAGAAGGGTAGCAGTTGCATTACCATGTCCAACTGAGAAAGCTGCACCCTTTTAGCTATATATGTAAAATAGAATCTCCTCCACTACGTGTAAAAATAGAATGAATAAAGCATGAAATCAAGATGCACAAAAATAAATAAAATGAAAGGTTGTGTGTGAATTGTTAAGCTGCTTTCTCCCTTGGTATCACTGGAGTATTACTATTACTAGTGACTAGTGATAGTGAAGCTGACCACTGCTTGCTCACAGTTAACACAGCCATATTAGCTTAGTTGTTTGGCTCAAAAGAATTTAAGGGCTAAATACATTATTCTCTTCCTCTCCGGATCGAGCAGCAGTGTAGCTCATAATTAATCTAAATTCAAAAGAGTGCTTGATGAAAATAGAAGTGTTATGAATGAGCACTAAGAAACTAGCAGAAGCTCAGTTGGCTATGGAAGGTTGAATGCTTGGGAAGCTATCTTTCGTCCTTTGGAAGTCTTGGCTTTGGGTGACAATGCAAAATGCCACGTGGCAAGACCAGGGTAATCGACTACCATGGGGTTGACACGTAGGACTTCTGGCTTTGTTGACGAGTTTAAGACCTAAGTTGGCGGTGGGGGCACGTCAGAGTTGGAAAGGTGCAAAAGCAAAAGAGTAGACTAAATGTGAGGTTGAGTAAATTGAGAACCAGAGACAAAGATCATGCAATCTAGGCAAATAGCGGCCGTAATGAACGCATAGTTGTTTAACTTGAGAACCAGAGACCAAGATCATGCAACTAGGCAAATAGCGGGCATAATGAATGCATAGTTGTTTAACACGGAAAACTGGTAGATCTTGTTAGAAGGTCAAATCACCAAGTCAAAGATCAGACAGTAATATAGGTGGTTGAATCAAAAAATTCAAATAAAAAATAAAAAATATTATATAAAAAAGTTATCTTATATAAAAAATAATATATTAAAATAATCGAGTAAATTCTCATTTTAGTAATTAAAATTGTATGTATTAGTCACATTAATTCTTGAATTTTAAAAGTTAACAACTTAATCCCTGAAATCTCAAAACGTCAATCACGTTAGTCTCTGCATCTTTTCTCGTCAGTTAAACTTAACGGACACGCACGCGTGACACGTTAAGTGTCATGTTAGATGCTGACGTGGTCCCTACCTCTTCCAAAACGACGCAGTTTTGCGTTTGCACCAAAATACAAAGCTCCTTTCAATTGAAACGACACCGTATTGAAGGCTATGGAAAAAAATTTCAAATTCCCCCCAATTGCAACGTAATATGGCTGAGTAAAACCCTAAGTTCCTAATTCGTATTCTAATCTCAAATTCGCAAAATTCTACTAGATTTCTCTCTACAATCAATCTCGTTTTGCTGTTAAGGCTCCCCAGAAACGTTGAATTCGTCATCTTCCTCGTGGGATTCGAGCTTCAAAAAGGTATGTTCCCTAAACTCGAAATATTTCCTGTGTTAAATGGTCATTTGTGGTCCATGTTTTTCTTTTTTAGTGTTGTGGTCCTGCTTGTCTTCCATTTTTGTAATAATGTGGTCCCCTTGTGTCGTCCTGCTTGTAGAGAGGCTTGGAAATGGTTGTTGCGTGTCCTAAGTTCAATGTTGTCCTGTTTGTCTTCCATACCAGTGTGGTCCCCTGCTGTGTGGTCCTGCCTTGCATGTTTTTGAAGTTTTATATTTACCCATAGCACACAACGTAGTTCCCCTACATTGCATGATTTTGAACTTTTAAATTTATGCATAGCACACAACATAGTTCCCTTGCATGCTTTTGAAGTTTTACATTTACCCACAGCATACGTGTTTTTTTATATACAGCACACATGTATAAGTGTTTAATAAGTTGTGTTTTGCTGTGTGTATGTATTTAGATGGTTAGACTTATGTTCCATCATGGTGGTTCTTTTGTTCAAGAAATTGGAGGCAAAGTTTCTTATCATGGGGGTGAAGAAGATTGGTGGCCTGAAACTAATGAGGATATATTGGATGTCTTTAGTTTAATAAATTTTTCTAAACAAATTGGTTATCATAAGGTGAACAACTGCTATTGGTTATTGCCTGGTAAAGAACTAGATAATGGTTTAATGGACATGAAGACAGATTCCGATCTTCTACAGATGGTTGAGGCTTCAAGGATGAACAATGGGATTGTTCACTTGTACTATGAACACCCCATAATTAATGATCCTAAAATTGTGTCATTCCCTATTGAGGAGCCATCATATGATGACAATGAGACCCAGCTTGAGACATATATTCCAAAGGAAGTCCAACCCCAACCAACAAGTGACCCTCAACAAGAATAACATGCAGCTGAAGGTGTAGTTGATAACACTCCTACTTCAAGTTCCTCTAGTGATGGTTATGAAAGTGCAGAGGACAGCCCCCTATAGGCCTCCTCCTTTTGCTACTGATGAAGATGAGGATAAACCTATTGCTAGTCTTTTGAAGAAGAAGAATAAAAGGGTTCAAAGCCCTGCTGTGAAGAATAAGAAGAAGGTTTTACAAAAGAAGAAGAAGAAAACCAATGTCCATGGTGATGAAGAAAGTGACTTTGATAGTAATGCACCTTCCGGTATGATGTCATTACTTGCACTTTTTTACTTTACTAGCTATAAGGTATTATATTTTATAGATATTAATAATTCTCTATCATAAGTATGTACTAAAATATTTTATAGATACTAATAGTTCCCTTAATATAGAGTTAATGATCCAAGCCATTTACTGCCTCATAATATTTTTATTTTCAAGTTTTTAAGTTAATGATCCATTCATCAAGTTTACTTTGGGAATGATACATTTGTAGATTTTGATGAAACAACCGACTCTGATGCACCTATAGGGAGGGGTTTAGGACACAAGCAAAGCTATGGACCAAATATTGGGGTCACTGAAGAAGCGTGTGAAGATTCTGATTATAGTTAGAAGTCTAAATACATGAGAACTCCAGCTACTTCTGATGATGAGGGAACTACCAGAGAAGTGTACCCTCAGTTCAATGAAGGTGCTGGATTTGGCCATGTTAGGTTGGAGCTTGGAATGAAGTTTGTGACTTTAGAGGCATTCAAGTAAGGGGTTAAAGACTACACAATTAAGCTAGGTAGATAGATCAAGTGGGTGAAGAATGATAAGCTGAGGGCTAGAGCCAAGTGTAAGAATGACAACTGCACTTGGGTTATCTATTGTGCATGGAGTAATATCACCAATATTTTCCAGATCAAGACTTTCAATGATGAGCACAACTGCAGTAGGGGGTTCAAAAATTCTCAGGCCAGCAGGAAGTGGGTTGTTGGGAAGCTGGTTAAAAAACTCATAAAACAGCCAACTCTGACCCATAGGAAAGCCTTTGATTACGTGAAAGTTAAGTGTGAGATACATTTGAATGACACCAAAATATACAAAGCTTTGAAGGAGGCAAGGAAAGTTGTGGAAGGGAATAAGATAGAGCAATATGGAAGGCTATGGGATTATTCTGCAGAGCTGTTGAGGAGCAACCCTGGTTCTACTGTGAAGTTGGGTGTCAATGAAATTCTTAATTCCCTACCACAATTTGAAAAGTTCTATGTCTGCTTGGAAGCTTGCAGACTAGGTTTTAAGGCTGGCTGTAGGCCCTTAATTGGCTTGGATGGAGCTTTTATGAAAGGCTATTTTGGTGGCCAAATTTTGTCAGCTGTTGGACAAGATGCCAACAATGACATTTTTGTCATTGCCTATGCCATCGTGGATGTGGAGAACAAAGCTAATTGGAAGTGGTTCCTGACACTGTTACATGAAGACCTTGGGGACTACAGAGAACATGGCTGGAACTTCATTTTAGACATGCAGAAGGTAACCTCATTCGCAATGACTAATATGAATTAGTGGTATATATGTTAGGGACTAATGTGAATTAGTTGTGTATGTGTCAAGGACTAATATGAATTAGTTGTCTATGTGTTAGGGACTAATATGAAGTATTTTGTTTTCAGGGCCTGATGCCAGCAATGCAAGAGGTGATGCCTGGAGTGCCTCACAGGTTTTGTGTTTGGCATCTGTGGAGGAACTTCACTAAGATATGGAAAGACAATGAGTTAAGGGATATGATATGGGAGTGTGCACGATCAACCACTGCGAGTGAGTTTAATGCAAACATGGAGAGTGTGAAAATGGTGAATGAGAAAGCATGAGAGTATCTGACTAAGTGGCCTAAGGAAGCATGGACAAAGGCTTACTTCTCTGAATACCCTAAATTTGACAAGATCTGCAATAATGCATATGAAGTTTTCAATGCAAAGATTGTGAAGATGAGGGGGCAAGCCAATCTTAACCATGACAGAGGAGTTAAGGTATTATATAATGAAGATCATGGCTACAAATAAGCTGAAGTTAGCAAGGTATAAAGGGACCTTAACTCCTCTACAATAAAGTAGGTTGGACAAAGAGACAAGGGAGAGTAACAAATGGACTCTTGTTTGGACTGGTGACCAGAACCACTACAGATTTGAGGTGCAAGGTTACCCAGGCAATGTGGACGTTGATTTAAACAAACACACATGCACCTATAGGTTTTGGCAACTTACAGGTATTAGTCAAACTTATTTAGTTTAGTTTAATTTGTTAAGTTTTAGTTAATATTTGTTTATTTACTTACTTCAACTGGTTAAATGTGTTGTCATAGGTTTGCCATGCATGCATGTTATTGCTGCAATAGCACATGTCAATCACAAACCTGAGGACTATTGCCATGCTTGGCTAACAATGGTGCTTATCATGCAACATATGACTATTTTGTTAAACCATTGAGAGGCCAAAGGTATTGGGAGCACACGCCACAGCCTAAGCCTGTTCCACCACCAATAAAGAGGCCTATTGGAAGGCCAAAAAAATAGAGAAAAAAATATGGAAAAGAGGAAAATGTCAACCAAAACCCACACAAATTGAAAAAAGTATAGCTAGAATTCACTTGCTATAGGTGTGGTGGTTCAAGGCATAACAGTAAAGGATGCAAAGCCTA
This sequence comes from Ormosia semicastrata, assembly GCA_029884595.1. NCBI lineage: Eukaryota > Viridiplantae > Streptophyta > Magnoliopsida > Fabales > Fabaceae > Ormosia > Ormosia semicastrata. The sequence goes on along the minus strand of JAQQTO010000038.1, from coordinate 17,617,131 downwards.
AGGAGTCCCTAAGCCTAAAAGGCAGAAAAAAGGAAATACTTTTAGGGTTGGTTCAAACTGAGGCTGGGGCTGGGACAAGTAATGAGCATGGGGTTTCAGCAACTACTGAGGCTGAGGTTGGGGCTAGTAATGACCATGGGCCAGCATTTGAGGCTGAGGAGATAAATCTAACACAATCTCATCTGGAGCAATATTCTCAGCCATCTGCTCAACCTCCACATCCTGTGTGTTACTCTTCTTTTGATTCGCTTGCTTCTACTATTAATTCACTTGCATTTTGTTTAACTTGTGTACTTGTATTTTCCTGCAGAGAATCAGGTACAAACTCCCTACTAGACCTAGACAATCTAGTTTAAGGCCACTGCATCTACCTGCCACTACATCAGCAGCAAGTGTTGAAGCAAGACTTAGTGCAACACCTGTAAGTGCAGAAACACCGGTAGCAGCAAGTGAAGGTACAACAACAAGGTTCATGAGATTCATACCAATCCCTGGTCTTAGAGGTGCTCCACTAAAGAAGATGAATTGAAGATTTATCCCTGTTAGATGATGTATAAGGATGATATATAGGGCTTATAATGTAGATGATGATAGTTAGCTGTAAAGGTTGTATATGTCTTAAAAGGATTTGGTTCTTTTTGAAATATGCTTGTAAAGGCTGATGATCCATTTGGGAATTCTCTGAATATTTTTTGTAAATGATCAATATAGAGGTTTTGGATGTGTTTACAGTATTGTTTGTTAGTGCACAAATGTCTATGTATTTGTGTTTTAAAAAATCAATGATTATGTACATTCAGTTTTGGTCCAAGTCATGTTATATGGAGATTACGTGTTGCTTTTTATGCATATAGCTACATATTATACCAGGTTCAGAGTCAGTGCTCTCATGACGATATTGTTGTTGTAACTTAAGTTTATGGTTTTGAATGTAGAACTTCTGAATACTTTGCAGATCAAATGCAAGAATCATTTTTGATGATTGACATATATATGGAACTTCTTTTAAAGGAATCATATTATTAACTACAATTCTGTATACTGTATTGTTCCCAATTTTGAATGTTTTATCCATTTTGTTCCAACAGCTCAGTTTTAGCTGTATACAATTTATTTATTAAAAAGGAATTATGGATAGTATAAAATTATAGTGCACTTAGTGCAGTAAATATGTTGCCAAATAATCTCTGCTTGCTCAGCATGTACATAAATTCTCCCACCTCATGTGTGAAGCTTCCTAATGTCGAGTTAATAATCTCATTTATAAATATTTATATTTGACAGATAGGGTGAAAGGTTGCAGGTTTCGTAAGGAAGAAAAAGAGGGCACCCGGTAACCACATAGCAAAAATTGTTTTATCAGATTTGGTCAAGTACTTCGATATGCCAATTGTAGCAGCATCAAGAAATCTAAATGTTGGGCTTATTGTTCCCAAGAGAAAGTGCAGAGAATTTGGTATTCCCTGCTGCCTTATAAGAAGATTAAATCACTTGATAGTCTCATTCATGATCTTCAGGTCTTTCTTACTTCCCCTTTTTTATTATGATGACTTTACGACTCTCAGTATCGAGCTATATGTATACAAAGTTCTAGAAAATTTTTATCCATTTGAGAGTCAACAATAATAGAACAATCATTACATATAATTTTGAAGAATTAAAATTTCAAAATTGAGAACCATAAATCAGGTTGAACATCAATTCAAGGGAGCTCAATGAGCATCAATTTTCATTCATTTCATTAGATCACAAAGGTCAAATAGTCAATTATACAACATCACAATTACCTAATTCCTCAAACTAATAACACAACATCACCATTACACATTCCAAATCCAATTAACTACTTCCCTAAACAAACTAAGCCCCACATTATGATAAAAACCAACATCATAATATACTGGCCAATTACACAATATCTTAACATCCTAACTTCAGCTTCTAAGCTTCCAATCTTCCCAGCAACATTTAATCTCCATTCTTGATTCTCAGTTGTAGTAGCCCTACTACCAAGTTCAGTTGCATCTTCAGTGACAGTTTTAGTAGCAGTCCCAATTCCATTATCTTCTACCCCATTATGAACCCAGCAAAAATAGTTACAATGGTCACCATTCTGTAAATCATCACACACATAACATAGTTCACATTGCAAATAAAAAAACAAAACCAACAGAGCTCATCCCAACAACTCTAGTTCACTCAAACTCTTACCTTTGCCTTGTAGTTAGGGCAGGCGTAGAATGGTCTACCAGGATTGGCTGTGGTTTTGGATCTTCTTACCACCATTGGCAGACCACAAAGGCAAACCTTACCACTACCCTTTCCTCCTCTGTAACGAGACGAATTGGGTATGGAATCTGCACTCCCACTCCAGCTTCCTTTAGTGTTTGATGATGCGAATTGGGATGGGTTTCCACCACCCATAATCTCTCAGCCTTGCCAACCTGAGTTATGAATTTGGAATCGGTTCTTTTTAGGTTTGCAGAAGGGAATTGGGTGCCCTAAGTTATTGTAATTGAATTCAATTAGGGATGGGGGTTGGGGAAGACGATGTCGTTTCAATTGAAGGGCCAATATGGTGTCGTTTCAATTTAAGGGAGCTTTGTATTTCGGTGCAAATGCAAAACTGCACCATTTTGGGGGAGGTAGGGACCACGCTAGCATCCAATATGGCATTTAACGTGCCACACATGCGTGTCCGTCAAGTTTAACTGATAGGAAAAGATGCAAGAACTAACGTGACTGACGTTTTGAGGTTTTAGGAATTAAGTTGTTAGTTTTTAAAATTCAGGGACTAATGTAACCGGTGCATATAATTTCAGGGACTAAAGTGAGGGTTTACTCTAAAATAAACTATATGAACATCTCAAAAAATGGGTTGTTACAGGAAAGCACCCTCAATTCAAGCCTCAACAACAATTTTCAGAAGTAGGTGTAGATTGATTCTGGCTCTGCCCTCCATCAAATTCTTGACCACATACACATTAGTTCAATAGCCAGCATAAAAAAAAAAAATTCACTTTGCAATTTCAAAGTTCTTAGAAACTTTGTTTTTTTCAAAATCAATACTCACATGAAGATGCTTATGATTCTTGCATGATTCATTGCCTGCGTTGTCCTTTCTATCTTAAGTTTTGGAATAGAACTGTGGGGACACTGTAAAGGGGGTATGCCATTCATACATATGTTGTAAAAGGGGGGGATAAATGCCATTTAATTAAGCATGTTATATTTTCTAGGAATATGAAAATATCAGGAAGAATTCCTTGCAAAATGGTTGATGAAATTACAAAAATTCATATTTTTACGATTCAAAATCTTGAGTTGTCATCATCTTTTAATTTTTTTATTTAGTTTTATTCTTAATTTTTATTATGTTTTTATTATTTTAATTATGTTTTTATTATGTGTTTTTATGTGTTTTTGTTAGGTATTTGCATATGTAAAAGATTGGATACTTAAACGTGCAAGAAAAATAAAAGAAAAGCTATCAGCGCCCAGAGCCTAGGCGCTGGGTAACCACTGCTTGAGCGCGCAACGCACGCTGGAAACTTTTTGTTTAAGTGAGCCAGCGCCTGAGCGCTGGACAGTGAGCGCTGAACACGTAACAGCAGCGTCAATTTCCTTATAAATAAGAAAGTTACGCCACACTCTTATAGACCTGGACAGACTTCAGTAGCTGTCAAAGAGAGAAGTGATGACACAAACCTTAATATAGTGTGGGCGCAATTAGGCTTGAAGATTATAAATTTTCTTCAATTTTTTCACCTTTCTACAATGGAATTTGTCAAATTCTTATCTCTTTTTCATTCTTCATGCATGTGTAACTAAACCCTTTTTCGTTATGGTGATGATGGATCTTGTTCTTGAATGATGTAAATTCTTTTATAGGTTTAATCAATGTCTCTATTTCATGATTTATGTGTTTATCTCTTTTCTTAATGTTTTTCTAAATCTAGTCAATTTGGGAATAATTTTTGGATTTATGTATGATTTGAGAAAATTTGCATGAACTTAGAACTTGTGCTAAATATCATAATTTCTGCAATCGCTAGGAATAGACGTTGTGAATTATATGGTCTTTTTTTAATTCCCTTATTCTTGATAATGCCTTTCTATTTGAGATTAGACTAAGGGATTAGTTAATTTAAAATAGTGAAAGAGGATTAATATACCAAGGGATTGAATATTGATTAATTTTAGGAATTGATCATGAATCATTAGAATAGGACTTGATTAAACCAATATTTGATTTTATATTTAAAGAGTTCAAGTGAAATTTGATACTTAACATTTTCATATCATTTTTTTTCCAACTCAGCCCAATTAATTAAATTTGACTTTTGTTATTTTTATTTATTCTTTTTTTTTTATTTTTACTAACTCTCTTTTCGATAGCTTGAAATAGTGTTAATTTAACAAATTTAGTAATTAATAACATAATCCTCGTGAGAATGATACTCTTATTCACTTTTTATTACTTTTGCGATTCAGTGCACTTGTCAATTTCACAACAACAGCCATAAGAATATAGAAAACAACAATGGCTTTTTCTATCTTGGACCAGATTCCTCAGATTGGACAAACCAAGGAGTGAATCTTTTCTTTTCGTTACCTTTATTTATTTCTATTTCATTATTTCTTCCTTTGGGGATAGGTGTTCTTCATGCTTGAAACATTTACTTGGTCTTTCCTTGTAAACCATGCCAAAAACCACTCTGTTCGAACAGCTTTTCCAGGGCATACAAACTTCATTGCAAACCATGCGAAAAACCACTTCCTTGCAAACCCTCCTCTTTTCCCATCTATTTCATAGATGAGCTTTATAATCTAGTTAAAATGTATTTGACAAAGTCTTTTAAAAAAATTGAGCCTTTAATTATGAATGTATATTTTCTTGAGAACTTATTTCATAGATTAATAGGAAGATTAGTTAAGAGGATTTAGAATTACTCTTAATCAAAGAAAGATTAATGGAAAAAAATTTCATTCTCTTTGTTCTATAAGATATCAATGAGTTTGAAATCTGAGACTTTTTTATTATAAATATAATTACATAAGTGTTTATCGATAGTAAACAAACGAGCAAGAAAAATCATTACGAAATCATTGCAAGACAAAATTATAAAGTAACATGGTGACTTTTACCATGTACCCCTTGAGTTTAGGTCCATGGATGGTCTAGTGATCAGGGATCAACAACATGTTGCCCATTTGCTAACCGCAAGTGCACGGATCGCTCAAGTAATACAGATACAGAGTAAAAGTTCGTTTCCACGAGGATATTTATTTATAAAGCTAAGTACCAACCAATAGCTTAATCAATTCTATTCAAGGACATAAAAATAAGAAAGCAATAATCTAAACTAAATCTAATCTACAAAAGTAATAAAGATAAACGGTTAGGTTTCAGGGAATCCTTCTTCACCCCCTACATCTACCAACAACATGCAACCCTCTTCATAAACATGAATGCACTGATTAGGTTAGCTTGAGAATCTTCATTATCTAAAAGCCTATGTCTAGGTCAATCAACTATAGTTTCATTCACCTAACTCTTTAGTTAGAACCAAAATCCACTCATGAACGATCTATTCTCAATCACACACTATGCATGGCTAATAGGTATATTTCTATCTCATTAACGAATTAACTCATCTAAGCTAATTGAACTCATTGAACATGCATCAACCATACCATATCCATATTGACAAATCCCTATGTCTAGTTCATTTGCAATATTATGATCATGCAATTAATGACCAACCAACAGCAAGCACTAAGTATAGATTATGATTGAACAATAACCAAACATCCACACAAACTTAGAGAAGAACACATCATTAATATATATATAAAATGATCCAAAATATCCCTAAATATAGCTCAGCTATACAATAGATAAGGAAGAGAAGAGAGAAAGGGAAAAAGAGAAAGGAAGCTCATTGATTTGTCTCTGAAGCTTGAATTCTCCTTCATCCTTGATCCTAGCCTCCAATCCACCATCAATAGAGATCTAGTCAAAGTTTTCTAACCTAAAACTACCTAAAACCTAAACTAAAAGACAGAAAACTAAAAAGAAATGGCCGAGGCAGCCAAAAGAGGCAACCCAATTTAGAGAAAAATGTGAAAAATCTAATATATAGGCTCAGCTTGTCCCACTGCGCCGCGGCCCCCACATACGCGCGCCGCGGCGCACCCATCTTCTGGGCTGCGGCCCTCTCGCCTCGAGTTGAAGTATGGAATGGCTGAGATGCCTCTTTGCGCCGCGACGTGCACAACCTTGTGCCGCGGCGTTGACTGTTGAAATGCAGATTTGGCTTCCTCTTGACCTTTTAGCTCAAATGCTCCATATTTGATCTTGTTTGGAGCCCTTCCTAACATGGAGAAAACACCAAATCAGCAACATATATAAATCTACTTAATCTCTAATCATTTAAGCACAATTTACTATAAAACATATAAGAAGGCATTAGAATCAGAATATGACAAATATAAGTACAAAACCCTCCAAATATGCATTATAAACAAGGACTAAGTATTCATTCTAACACAGAGATAGGACACAAAGAACTACATTTTATGGAGTTATCATCCAGCTTTCAACCTGTGATTACAGGTTTTAAAATTAAAAAACAAAAATTGACAAGATGCCAGTGTTGTCCTTGCCAGCACTACCCATAGGTGCTAGTGCCTGAATAGGGATGACAATTCTCCCCACACTTCAAGAATACCTGCAGGGACCATCTCGATTGGGGCCCCGAATGGAGCTCCGAATGCGGGGTTTTTCTTTCTCAGAAGACGGTCTACCCAAAACCGAGAACAAAGCTGGCGAACTGCGATTTCAACAAGAACCTATCATTTTCTAGCACATGGGTTGCTGACGGACTTGACGAGGGAGTCGTGGGCAGAGAGCTCGACGTGGATGGCAATGGCAGCAAGGATATCGACAACTTTGATTGCGGTGTTGTAGAGGACCGACAGCACTGGTTGAGGAGGGCGCCAGTGGTGGTGTCATCGCCACCAAGATCTGTGGAGCCAAATTTGGATTGACCTACTACCTAATAAGTAGGTAATCAATCCTAATCATGCATCAAAAATTATTCCCATCTAACGATTAGAAATAACAGGTCCATGAATAGGAGAGGTCCATGTTAAACGGAGCCAAGTAACATGGCTACACGCTATTATGGTCTTACGAGTACAACAAACATAGCAGAGAGTAACTCCTTTTGAACATACATAACAAGCATGTCTGTCTGACCTTCTGTGTTTCACCCAAATATGGTGGATCCGATCTTGAACATGATGGCCATGTATCAGTCCTGCAGTGTTTCACCCAAGTCTAGCTATCATTAAATAGTGTTTTCTCCGCGAAATTTTAGAAGTCATTAAATCTTTTTTGTTTGTAAACGCCAATGTTTGAAGTGTTGGCGTCAAACTCTCAGAAATCACACATTTATCACTTGGAAAATTAAAAGATAAAATAAAATAAAATTGATTAGTCTTAAATCAATTTTACCTCGAAAAGCTGCAGAACATCATCAGTCACCACACTGAGGAAGCTATTATTCACGAATGAAAAATTAACCCCAAAAGGTCCACAATCATATCTGAAACTCCTTCAACATAATATTCTATCATACCTTACGAATAACATTGTTAATGTACACATAGCATGGCAATATGACGCGGGTGTTTAGACAGGATAAAGCCCTCTTGAGACATTTCTCCCACCCTGGATGAAAACAGGTTATTGCATATATATACAAAAATTTATGCTCCCACACAAACTATCTTCAGAAGCATGCACTGCTTATGTTTTGTTTCAATTAATCCAAATCAGAGGAGAACAAGGTAGTAAGATAAGCAACATGTTCAACATGATTGTGGCATATGGCCCGAGCATTTCTCTTTTCTCCATGACTTCAAGTACATAGTAAGCAGCCATATCCCATGTATTCCTCTCAAACTAGTCCCGTGGATCTCCCACCATAAACTTCATAATAAATTAATGTCACCAATGGCCAAAAATTTCAAAATCCCTTCGTATTCCAAACTATTACGGGTCCCTTTTTCACAAGCTCAGAGGGATTCAAACTGTTCATTGCCTTTCCCATCAGCGCCATAGCAGCAATGCTTGGAAACTGTTTCTTCTGAAACTCTTCTAGCACAGTGTTTGAAGACTTTGGTTCACGAAGCTCCACTAATTCATGCCTCTTTTGGGAAGATACAGCATGATTATGACTCCATCTCCGAATCCAGGGATGTGAAAGTGTAATTTCTACAGTTTTCTTTGCTTCTGTAAAAGAGGACTTGCCATTTGTTAATACTGTTGCAGGTAGATCTGGTTCTGGTACCATCTGCTCCTCAGTAAGATATACCATTTTGGGTTCCATACTAGTTTTGCTACCTTTCATAATTTTGCTGAAAATATTGTCTACTTTTTCATGCGAAGAAGTTTCTCCAATTGTTGCACTCTTGGTACCATGACCAGAACCCAATGTGCAAAACTTGAGTCGTTTGACCCATCTGCTACTTGGATCTGGTCCCAAAGAACTATTGCCAGATTTTGACCTTGCATGCTCATCTGCATGAGAAAGGAGGTGCTCCACATCAAGGCTGTGGGTTCTTGATGTGCTAGTCTCCCTGTCAACCATTGGACTTGCCAGAGTGAGAAGCTCAGGAGGCTCTTGGTTTATATCTGGTAGCACTGTATTCCCTGATTTTGCTTTGGTTTTCTCTCTACCTGAAGTTATTGCAACTTGAGACGTGGGTGAGTTTTGACTATCCTTGGAGCACTACAAAATTCAAAATTTGATCACTGCCACCTGATTAGCATCTCAAAGTTTAAAATAGTATCAGATTTAACCATGCGCAATATGATTGCTACAAGAAAACTCTCAAGATGTGATATAGTTATTAAATTTAAGAACTAATTACAAAAATGCATACAGACATTATATGTGTGTGGATGGGTGCATGTGTGTATTCAAGTCTAGATATGAAGAAACAGTGCCATTCAAATTCGCTGCATCTCTGTATGATGCCGTAGAACATTCATCATAATCAACATGAATGTATAAGTTAATGAAATTCTTATTTTTCCCAAAAGCCAGACTATGATGTAAGAAGTGTCAAAAACCAGGTTACAATGTAAATAATCTAAATGCTTTACCAAGAAAATGGTGATCGAAAATTAAATGGCATGGTATCAAGAAGATCAAGCATTAGAAACATTACCTTATTTGTTTGCAATGGAACATCACCTGTAACAAATAAGAAGAAGCTTCAGCAGTTCAGCTAGAAAACAACATTAAAGCTATGAAACTTGCGGACCATATCATCCTCCAAAAACAAAAACTAAGATTAAACTTAAGTGAAAATATGGAAAATTGAAAATTATGTGAGTAATTAATCAAAATCAGAATATCTGGAAAGTTTTTATAATACAAGGCCTTAAGTATAGCATGACATAGGATGCCCTATAAAAGTGTGCATAATTGCATATATACCAGGAAGATGATTCTCATGTAAAGCATTGATGTCCATAGTATCAGTTTCAGCAGATGATTCATTCTTCAGGCTTGTTGGACTTTTGAGATCTTGGACATTTTCCTTTCCTTCACTCTTTATGGAGCTCCCTAGAGCTTCCAGCTTCACACCTTCCAGAGCATGTTCACTCATGGGTGGAGAGAAATCACGGATCTCATTGAAAGCATTTCCTTTGAATTTGGTAGGTGCTATTGACTCTCTAAAGAACTGACCTCCGTCAGAGAAATTAACATCAGTCTTTTTTGACATCTGAGAAATTTTGGGATGATCTCTTGACAACTCTTTTACTGAATCTATACTGGTGTATATCTTCATAGTCTCCACATCATGAACAGAACATGGAAATTGCGCTACCAAAGAGCTTCCACCATTAAAGTTTTGTGGTTTAGTTGACTCCAAGGATACAGTCTGGTTTGTAATATCAGTATAATTGTGAATCTTGTGGTGCTGACCACGAACAAAATATAATCCATCATCACTGCCAGCTATGGGATGGTGTGGTAAATGAGCAATATTGCCTTGAATCCATCTTGAAAAGGAAGATCTTTGAGGGTCAAACAAGCTACTCATTTTCTTCTCGCGGATTAAAAGAGAAGAATAGCTATGATATTTAGTACTTGTGAAACGCTCTTGAGGTGCTGGATTGTAGCTTGATTGATATATTTCATGCTGTTTGTGTGTGAATGGGGGCATCAAAGTTTTTCCTTTGTCACATCCATTTGGCACTATATAAGAAGCTGATTTTGCAAAGTCATTCCATAGTGATGTTGAAACAGCCAGGTTATTCCGTTCAACAGCATATGGAGATTTCATCAGCAGAGCTGTCGGTAAAATTCCCTGAGAAAATACTTGACACTCTCTTACTAAAGTTTCTGTTTTAGGAGGAGCATGTGCAGATGTTGATGGTAAGTGACTCCCAGTTCTGTTGAGAGAAACATTGTCATCTCCAGAGCTGGCTTCAGTTTCATATTTTCGAGCTTCCCCGTGGTAAACACCATTCTTTTCTCTCTTCAAAGACAATATTCCATCTGTCTTTCGAGAAACATTAAATATAGGAAATGATTTGGAATCAAAGCTTGCCTTCTTTGATTTTCCAGGGTCTGTCTCATTGATGAAGGTAACACTTGTATCCCTAGCTGCTTCTCCACATGCTCCATCATGCATAGAACTATCTTTCGCAACCTCCGACTCACGAAGTAAATCATGCTGCTCAGCATCACTGTCTTCTTTGAGTTCTTTAAGCTCACAACCAATCAATAAATGATTACGAGCCGGGGTTGTTGCTGACTTATAACTTCTGTGCCTCCAATGAGACATCCATACCGATTGGTAACCGTGCATTTCCTGAGCATCCACCCCCTCGCCATCATGACATGCTTGTGCAACATCATCAGGTATCATGACTGATTGACTTTCTCCAGCACAACAACACACCACTATTTCGAATAGTCAAGCTGAAGAAGTGTTCAAAACCTGGATTTTCGAGAGACCTATAAATTAGCCTTCATTAAAAAACTATGGCATGCAGATACAGAAAATTGAAGAAAACTAGATCATAAGCACTCAACACCATCACATGAAGAAAGTTGAGTCCTATTCCTAGCTGATAGAGAAATCAGTACTAAATCCTCGAATATACATCAGTAACTGTAACTTATAGTGTCAATTTGAAATTGAAATCATTTCATTGTGATTGAATTAAGCAAAGAGAAACCTAAACTAGCAGCAAATTGAACTTCAATGGAATTCACCAAACAACAAACTCAACGAGAAGAAATTCATTCGAAAACCAAGAGATTCGAAGCTACCTGCAAAATCCAGAGACGAAGAAGAGCGAAGTAGGCGAAATTGAGAACCATTGAGGAGCAGGAAAACGATGAAGGAAATGAAAGAAGTAGAAGAAAACTGAAGAGGAAGGAAAAAAGTGTTACTGCATAAAATCAACGGTTTACATGTAGTGTTAGGTGGGTCCCACGCGCACGGAATATATCTTGGCCGTTGATATTTTTGTAATGTAGTTAGCAGAGTAACGGATCAGCTTGGCTTTGTTGGCTTCTCAGTCCTCAACCACACGAATCTGTCGAATCGTGCTCGAGCCGATGGGACCCACCTATCTGCACTTTTCTTCCAATTGGCTGGCTGTTTTCTATTTTTATTATCTTATTATTTTTTGGCCTTTTTCCATCTCTCGTATGTTTCGAATTACGAGGAATTACGTGGCGCCTTTAAAACCCCATCTGAATGAATAAAATAATCAGCTACAGCTTTTATTTTGTTTTTGTGCTGAAAGGCTCTGAATCCCTTCTTTTGTCAAATTACAAAAAAATAATAATATTAGGTACACATTAAATAAGAGCATATCATATCACATACGATATAAATAACAGAATTAAAATGTATAAATATATAAAAAAATAAGTTAAATTAATTATAATTAGATAATAAAACTTATATATATATAATGATATATATTTAAATATGTGTCAGTAATATCATTTAAAAAATTGAAAGTGCCTCGCTTTTTTCTTTTTTTATTGTTATCCTTGATTTTAAGGAAACGAAAATATCTGCACAAGAAGTTCAACATTGCGTAACGTATTACATGTCCAAGACAGTTTGTATACAGATATTTTTAACTTAAACATATTAAATAATAAAGATTTATATTTTAAAGCTATCATTAAATCATGCACGGTTAAAATATTTTCTATTTTAAACTATTTGATAATATTTTGAGTTTTATAATTAAAACGGCTTGTTTCGAATTTTGAAAATGTCATTTGTGTGGTTAAACTAACCATATTACTCTATATCTAAATGAATTAGTTTTATATTCAAAAGAGTGTGGGATACTCTAGTAAAAAAAAATATGCCATTGACCCATTTGCACACAAAATAAATTGTGGGTGATATCTTTATCTTTTAAGACTTATTACACTTTGGTTAGTTTATATGTCGAACTACTATTAGTATAAGTTTATTATATAGCTTGCGATAGGAAAGCTTGATTGGATTGATGTCATATGTGTGTGCGTTTAAAGACATATGTCAAGTCTCTTCTCCACTTGCACCTACAAAAGCTTTACTAATTATAGCCGCATTATAACTTGGAAAAAGAAAAAGAAAACCCGAGTCCTTAAAGAAATTGTTTAATTACATCATGATCAAACAGGCACACAATCTCCATTAAAAAAAAAAAAGCTAACACACAATCTACTTTGATATATTACGTATTCTATAATCATATACAACGATAAAATTTAAATCTCACATACACTACATCACATACATATATATATATATATATATATATATATATAAAAGAGATTGTTAGCTTTCATACCTTTATATAAATGTTAGCAACTTTTATATTTTATTTTTGACAAAAAGACTAAAATCCTTCTTTATAAAATAACTTTGTGTAGATGTTGACGACATCTACATTTTGTTTTTGACAAAAGATCAAAATCTTTATTCATAAAATAACTTAATATTAAGGGTATTATAATAACTTAAGATTATCAAATTTAATGAAAAATAATAATATAATATATACATTTTAATGATAAAAGAAAATTTGATTCTTCTTATCAAATTAAAAATAAAAAATAAAAACAATAACAAACTTAATTATTTTATAAAAAATAAAAATTATGTAATCAAGTAAATTTTATTTTATTTTTATAAAACAATTAAATTTGTATACATAATCAAAAATTTAAATTGTTTTAAAAAAACAAAAATTTCTTAATTACATAATTTTTATTTTCATAAAATAATAAAATTTTTATATGTAATTAATTCATATACGTAATTAAAAAGTTACCTAGTTAAAAGATTATATATATATATATATATATATATATAAACTAATTATTCAATTCAAAATAATTATTCAATTATAATATAATATATATATATAAAGTTATGTAATCTTTCTTCATAAAATACTAATTCATATACATAAAATATTTTAATTCTTAAACATAAAAAAGACGTTCTTAATCCAGCTGTTTTATATTTTTATAAGATTAATATTATAATATAATGCTATATAAATATTTGTAATATATAATATTTTTTAATTTTAAAAAATAATTTAATATAGTATACATAATTTTAAAAAATAATATGGATATATTATACTTACTTTAAAATATATACTATATCCATAATTGAAGTAAATTATATATATTGTTTATATATGATAAAATTATTTTATAAATTTATGTACAAAATATAATCTTATAACTTTTTATGTATAATTAATTTTTATCTATATAAGATAATTAAATTAGTTATTTTTCATCTTGCTTATTTTTTTATTTAATAAAAAAATCAAATTTTCTCTCATCAATAAAATCTTCATTAAAATTATAGTAATTCTCTATTCTCTATTCTCTATTCTTATTAATGTTAAGATTTATTATTCTCTTTTTTAAATAAAGTTGATGATCTTAAATTATTAAAATGCTCTAAAACTAATTATTTTATAAAAAAAAAAAATTTGTTCAAAGCAAAAATGTAGAGATTCCTAACTTCCACATAAATGTGTGGAGGTTAGCAATCACATATGTGTGTGTGTGTGTGACACCGATGTAAATCAAAATAATTCTTACATTATTGATTAAACTTTTATTAAATAATTTTATCATAAAATCTATCGTTGGATTGAAAGTTCTTATCATATCAATTATATCTATAAAAATTTACAATAATCTTAAATTATTTAGTACTTCATTGACATATGTTAAAATTAACATAATATATACTTTTAAAATATATGAAAATAAGAACCACTTGAATATATTTTTATTGATGTTTAATTTTTTTAAGATTTGACACAAATGATCAAGGTTTTGAATAATTATAATTCAACAGTTGGATCAATAAAAATTATATTTTTCAAAAAGTTATTAAGTGGTATAAATATGTCAAATCTTATACTGGATATAAGTTGATCTGATCTATATATATATATATATATATATATATAATTTTCCTTCTCCTTGTATATTATTATAATCTAAACAAAAACTTTAAAAGAAAATCATTAATCAAAATTTACACATAATAGTTTATAATATCAGCTCGTATTCTCTTTAAAGTGTTACTATCATTGCATTTACTCATCACTATAGCTATCGTATTTTTTGCTATCGTATTTTTTGGTAAAAAAAAGTTTAGGGTGAAAGGAGGCTTTTCTATTCTAAGTTTAGGGTAAATTATCAACCTCAATGAGGATTTATAGTGAGATTTCACATTACCTACCAACGAAGGATATTAAGATTTGAACTTAAGTCATACTGTTATTATGAGCAAAAGGTTGACTAGGTAAAGTAACCCTCGTTAGCCACTTTCACAATCATATAATATATTTTAAAAATAAAAATGCTAATTCACACTAAATAATTTTTACAAAATGTTTTACAAACATGTTAATTGCGGTTAGTTGGTGTCTGTACTAACTTGCATGCTCAACTAATCCACTAATACATGTTATTCATTGATAACTCCATAGAATACAGTTATTTGCGTCCTATTTCTGTGCTAGAATGAATGTTTAGTCCTTGTTAATAATGTATATTTGGAGATTTTGTACTTATATTTGATATATTCTGATTCTGATGCTGTGAACACCCAATTTTGACCGGGTTAAAAAAAATAGAAAAAAAAAAGTGAAAAGGTAAAAAAATAAAAAAAAAAAAATTCAATTAATTCAAGTTTACATTGTTGACTTTTTTTAGCCCAAACACTTAGGCCCACCTTAGTAAAAAAAAAAAAAAGTAAAAATAAAAAAAACAAAGAAAATGAAAAAAGAAAAAAAGTTGAAAAAACACTAAAGTGTCCAAGTCCCACATTGTAGAAGTCTTGCTCTTTCTTTCTCTCCTTCTCCTATATATAGAGGTGGTTCTCAATTGTTTGAGGTATCCAAAAATTACACACTTGGACTTAATACAAAGTATAAGAACCCGAGAACTTTAGTAAAATTTTTTTTTTACTTGGGCTTAATACTAAGTATAAGAGCCCGAGGCTTTAGTAAAAATTTTTCCTCCATGCAAATGGGTTGCTTTTCAAGGTTCGATTTGAAGAGAACGCGCGAGGCTTTGTCAGAGAATTCTTTGAGCATAACATTTTTATACGCCTTTGAGGTAAGCTTGCTCTCCCTTTTTTTTTTTTTTGTTTGTTTTTTTTATTTTTTTTATTTTAAGAAAAAAAAAATCTAAAAACATATAAAAAAGATAAAAATTTAAAAATAAAATAAAAAAGTGAAAAAAAAGTTAAAGGATAAAAAAAATAAAAAATTTTGTTTTCCATTGTTGTGTTTAATTTAGGCTTTATGTTATTTTATTTACTTGACTCATGGTATGACAATGTGTTGTTTGTGTAACTACTTAGTTGTCCTTGTGCATGCCTTAAAATAAAATAAAAATCTTTTAATCCATGCAATGACCAATGATGATGATTGAATAGCGGATGCTATCTTCAATGTCGTTTGAATCATAAGGGTTTATTGAGTAGCCTGGTGCTAATTTGAACCTCGTGCAAGAATGGATTTGTTTTCAAACAAAATCCTTTTTCAAAAATCTCTTTCTTAATTAAAATCAACCAACCCATAATTATTTTCTAGAGAACTACGTGACTTTGAGTTACTCATTGCACCCGAGGATACGTAGGAGCAGAATTTCATTTCTGTCAAGTCGAAATTAAATTTTCATAATTTTGTGGTTTGCTTTTTATAAATAGTTATAATGTTTTGCAAAAAGGGGTAAAAGTAAATATTTTCAAGGATTGTTAAGAATTTGTACAATTAACTTAAGGTACCGTTTTAGAATGGGTGTGTTAGGGGTGCTGTGGGATTAAGTTTCCGCCCTTCCCTATCCATAACCGACTCCCGAATCCAATCTGGTTCCAAAGATCATTTTCAAAGAAAAGTTTTCCAATTTTTCCTAAGTTAAAATAAAATTGGTGGCGACTCCATTTTTCATTTCCATTTTCTAAAATCCTTTGAGTTGCTATTTTTCGCCGCGATCCCGGTCGCGACAGATGGCGACTCATGAGGATATTTGGAGAGTCGAACTGTTGTTGTTAGTTGTGCAAATTGTTAATAATTTTTGTTTATTTATTTTACCATTTTTATCCTTATTTTTGTTTTTCTTTTTGTTTGTAAATAGATTTTATTTATTTTATTCTATGTAAATATCGATGGCATTATCTTATGTATATTGTTACCTGTAAATATGTTGTGCATAATTATTGAAACCCTAGGACAGATGATTGCTGGATGGCTATCATATATATGTTTTTCTGCAGGTTGGGGTAGTTTTATATTTTTAAATTTTTGTACAGGTTTGTATGCTCCCTCACAACATCACTATCACTTACCTCACACACTTTTTGGGCTCTATACCCGAGTCTGTGCGAACCCGAGGAGTAGGAGGGGTCTCAGCTTTTGTTATTGAGGGGCTTTATGCTCACTTGACATTTGTTGAGACACCACTCAGATTGCTACCATTATCATGGACGAATCATATTGAGAGGGTTTATCCCAACTTGTGATTAATTCATGAATTGGGTCTTTGTCTTTCGAGATAAGGGCAATCTGGGAACCATGACTTTTAGAAGTTTAGACCTGTCCCGAAAATCTTGCACTGATAGATTGAACATAATGACTGTCAAATCTTAGGTTCCACCTGACTAGGGCACAAAAGGGAGCGTACTTCTTCTTTATTTTATCTGTTTCTCATATCATTCATTCTTGCATAAAAAAAAGAGAAGAAGAAGAAAAAAAAAAAAAAGAGAAAAGAAAAAAACTATTCATTGCTTGCATTTTCATAACATTCTAAAAAAAAACTTGCATTTTCATGACATTGCATTTCAAAAAAAAAATCATCATGCATTTTCATGGCATCCTTGGCATTAAAAAAAAATCTTGCATCTTCATAGCATCCCTAGCATTCAAAAAAAGAAAAAGAAAAAGCATCTTGCATTTTCATGACATAGCATTTTTTTTAAAAAAAAAAGGGAAGAAAAATGAAAAAAATGTTTTCAAAGCTCATTCATGCGTCTCATGCATTTCAGCTCATTCTTTGTAAATGTTATTTTGTTTTAATAAATCAAATTGGTTTGAACCATTATGCAGCCTAAGAAAGAAGAGACCAATCAAATCCAAATTCACAATCCTAGATCTCGGACCAAAATGATTGCTAATAACCCTGAGGAAGGAAGAAACTTGAGTATGGAAGTTGGTGAGATTAGTGGGAGGATGGATGAAATAACAGAGTCTATGAGAAGAATGGAAGAAATGTTGTTGGCCATGAGAGAGACTCTCACCTTGATTGGGGCTACTGGAAGTACAGGAGTAACTGGGGCACATCCGCACCTACCAACTACCACTTCCATAAGGACAAACCCCAAAATCACCACTGAGATTCCTATTGTGGGAAGGACCTCGAATACTGCACCGCTAGTAATTCCTATCGGAGAAGGGTATCGTTCTTCAGAGGATACTCGAAATGAGGTTCATGGTAATGTTGAATTCACATAGGAACAACCATGTATGTCCATCCCAGTGACAACGAGACTTCCTGCTGGGAGGGGTCATGCGGCAATTCAGAAGGATAGGATGGAAGAAGAATGGAAGGAAAGGATGGAAGAGCAAATCAAAGCGATCAAGGGCCCCAGTGCTTATGGATCGCTTAGAATAGAAGAACTGTGTTCTACCATGGAGGTCGTAATCCCTAAAGACTTCAAGATTCCTCATTTTACCAAGTATGATGGGAGTGGTAACCCTCGGTTTCATTTGATCAGTTATGGAACCAAGATGGCTGTTTGGTCCAGGGATGATAAGTTCCTCATTAACTTTTTCCACGAGAGTCTTACAGGCCCCGCTTTAGAGTGGTATCTTCAATTAGACCGCTTTAAGATTTCTCACTGGACGGAATTGGCTGATCTATTCATGGATCAATACAAGTTCAACCTGGATGCAGCTCTACTCGGGAACATTTGAGCTCAATGCAAAAGGAAGATGAGGAAGCCTTCAAGCGGTATGCCCGAGATGGAGAGCTCTCGCGACCAAGTGCAACCACCGTTGACGTTGACAGAAATGTGCTCATAGTTTTTAGGGACTTTGGGAGCTCCTTATATTGAGACAATGGCAGGCGCCGTTTATCTAGACTTTGCTGAGTTGATAGCTGCCGAGGAGAGGATTGAAATTTTGGTAAAAGCAAGTAAATTACCAACTTGCAATGATGAAAGTAGTTTCAAGAATGAGTTTTTCCTCTAAGGGAAAAGGAATCAAAAGTGAACTACATGCAAAACCAAAATTAAAAATCCATCATCTTACCCTGCCTACACTGTTTGCCCTCTATCAACTGGAAACCTTTGAATAATTGGCGATCTGAGGCGTTAATTGATGTGATTGTCATCTTAGACTTTTGTGGTGCTAAACTTATGTTAACTTTCTTGAAGCATTAATGTAATAAATTTGCATGGATATCTTGTTTCCTGTCATTTTCATGGTCTTTCTGGTCATTTTATTTTCTGTTATTTATTTAAAGTGTCTTCCTTTTGTTTGAACCCCGCGGGACTCCAATTCTTAACAATCCCTACTTTGATAGATGTTAGTAGTCATAAAGTCTACGGGTGCAAGTGTCAAAAAAAAAGAAAAAATATGGAGCAAAGAAATAATCACTTGGTGTGCATTATCTTTTTTGTCTCTGAATTAATTTTTTTTGAAAATGAGCAATCAAGATTTGAAATGAAGATTGGCCATGTTTCTCTATCATTCATAAGAATTCATCTTTTCATTATCTCTCGATATCCCTTTTTGAGCTTGAAAGTTTTCTTCAATAAACCCTGGACAAGGATCACCCCTACACTAGGGGATGAGACAAAGTAAATGTTGATTGTCATGGTGGCTATTTTGAAGCAAAAAAAAAAAACCAAAAAGAGATAAAAAAAAATGAGATGAAATAAGTCATGACAAGGGCGAATGAAAGAAGGTGAAAAGAAAAAGGAAGAAATGAAGAGCAGTAAGAGAAAAGTGTGCTTGAAAGTACAAAGGCAATTGACAAAGTTTAACTTTGAACAAGGATCCTTGGTCCCATTCAAACCTTAAAATAATTGTTTGAGCCTTATACCTTTCCTTTCATAACCCCTAGCCTTGGCCACGTTACAAGCCTCAAAAAGTCCATTCTGATTAATGAAGGGTTATTGTCATTTTTATTAACTTTAATTTTGAGACAAAGGTTATGCTCACCTAAGTATCCAATTCATTGCTCCAAAAAAAAAATAAGAAAAAAAATGGGGACTTACACCTGGGCAAGTTGCTACCCTGTCCGAGCTAGTCCCACACTGGGGCATTCTTCTCCTTAGTTCAATTTGGTCTTACACTAGGACAAGTTTCTACTCTGCTCGATTTGACTCCAAACTGGGGCAAATTTCTTTGGTTCAATTTCACCCACATTAGGGTAGCTTCGTGACTTACACTGGGGCAATTTTGTTCACAAATGACATACTCTGAGCCAAATTCATTTGATACCCTACATGAGGGCAGATTTTTGTATATACTTGATAAAACAATAGTCATGATGTCCAGTTGTCGAGTCTAGATCAATCATGTCCATACTGGGGCAAAAAAAAAAATCGTTTGACTTTCTTGCTATTCTACTTCTTGTGTCCTTACCCTTTGTAAATAATACCTTTTTTGTAGTCAAGCTTCCAAGACCAATCTGGAAGTTGTTCGCTTCTTCTCTGTTGTACTTTTTGAATTCATAAGTGTCTGTTGCGTAATACTTCAAGTAAGGTGAACATGAGTACAACACTATGATTTGACCATCTAATGATAATCTCTTGATGAACAATTCAGATTGAATAGATCTTGGAAATCCTATTTGATGGAAGATAAGGTACCTGAAAAAAGAGAGAGAGAGAGAGAAAGAGGAAAAGCTCGTTAGGTTGAAAACCTGAAAGGGCGGCCTAAGCAAAAGTTAGAGCACAAAAAAAAGAAAAAAAATGGAAAAGAGCCTGTAGTTTGAAAACTCGAAAGGTCGGTCTAAGCAAAAGTTAAGACAAATAAATGGGCAAAATCTCAGAGAAAGTTGACCTGAAATGCCTTGAAGGGTGCACCAAACTGGGGCAATTTTGAAATTGCATTTGATCAGCTACACAGGGGCAATCTCATTTGTATTTTAGTTTGCCATACTGGGGCAAAATTTTTGAAGGATTAAAGAGAGATGTGTTGAAGGAAGTAGCAACAGAGACAGTGATTGAGTTATCAAGTAGTTGCAGGGAATCAATTAAATGAGAGACAATGTTAAATACTGGGGCAAAATTTTCTCTCAAGGAATCAGCCAAGCATGTATCCGATGAAGAATATGTTTTGATGATAACAAACTCAAAGATGTTGCAAGATCAAGTCCAAGATTATCAAGACCATCAAGTATAGCTTTTAGGACTTTAATCTTTATGTAAAGGTATATAAAGATTCACAAATAAGGTTAATCTTGCGTTTTGTAATAGCATACAAGTTTTCAAGGCTTCAATATGGTTTTTAACTTCCAAAGAATTAATCACATCGTGACCATAAACTTACAAGATTATATGGAATCAAGAGCAACATTTTAAAAAGCTCAAAACATGTTTTCACATGTATTATTCGAATAAGGGGTCCCTTATTCGAATAACACAAGTCAATGATTCCAATTCAATAACTCAGAAAGGGCTTATTCGAATAAAGCCATGCATTATTCGAATAAGCGTTTCAAAAGTTTCTTGGCACGAATAGGTTATTCGAATATGAAGTGTTATTCGAATAACACATCTCGAAGTCTGTTCATGAATTGGTTATTCGAATAACAGAGTTGTTATTCAATAACAAGTATTTCAGAAAAGCCATATGTTACTGGTTATTCGAATAACAAAGGTGTTATTCGAATAACAAGGCTTTCAAATAAAACCATGCTGAATTGATTATTCGAATAACGATGTTGTTATTCGAATAACGATGTTGTTATTCGAATAACAGGAACTGAAGCTCATTTATTCGAATGAATTATTCGAATAACATGAACGTTATTCGAATAACGTGTTTTCCAGAAAGCAAATAATTATCTGGTTATTCGAATAACCAGGATGTTATTCGAATAACATATTACAGAGGAAAACACGGTGAAAGTTATTTCAAGCGTTATTCGAATAAGAAATGTCTTATTCGAATAATGAAGATTTCCAGAAACAGAAATTAACGGATAATTGTATAACATTTAATGCTCCAACCACCTCCAACGGCTCTAATCTTCAAGGACTTATAAATAGAAGTTGTTGGGCATTTATGGAGGTTAGACAATCAATCTGAAAAATCTGGGTTGAGCATTAAAAACGAGTTTTCATCTATTTCTCCATTAATACTCTGTTTCTGAGCGTAACCCGTGAAATATATACCAGTTGAGTTTCCAGTTGTAATATCTATTCTTTCAAGAGAGTTTCTATCCATTCAAACTTTGTAACTTCTGTAGAGAGGGTGAGACATCCCTCCAAACTGTAAAGGGTGAGGTATCTCTTGGAAAATATAGGCTCAAGCTTTAGGGTGAGGTATCCCTTAGTGTTGAGTGCTTAATGTTGTAGTGATTTTCAAGCACCCATTGAAACTTGAAGATATAGTGGAAAATCTCAAGGAGTTACTTGGGGACTGGACGTAGATTACAAGTGGATTGGTGATCGAACCAGAATAAACGACTGTGTTTGTTTATCTCAAAACCCTTCTCTATTTATTTTGTACACTGTTTCATTAATTCTCTTGGTTATTGTCTCCGTAGGCTATCGTATTTATAAGTAAGTGAATTCATCTCATTAATCCAATCATCTCTAATCATTCAATAGCTTCAACGAAAATTAGTTAGCAATCGATTTGCGAAAGATTTACGAACTTATTTTACTTACTCAATTCACCCTCCTCTTGAGTATTGAGGCCACTTGGTAACAAGTGGTATCAGAGCTAGACTCTTGTATAAAGAGCTTAGCAGCTTCAAGAGAAGTGATGGCTTCAAATGGTTTTTCAAATGAAGGTTCTTCTATAAATAGACCTCCTTATTTCAATGAGGATGGTTATGCCTATTGGAAAGAAATGATGAAAATTTTTATTGAAGTTATTGACTTAGATGTGTGGGACGCCGTTGAAAATTGTGTTTTTGTCCCAACACAAATTAAAGATGGTGTGACAATTAATACACCTAGAAGTGATTGGACCGATGATGATAAAAAGAAGGTTCAATACAACTTGAGAGCCAAGAACATCATCACCACATCCTTGGGGTATGATGAATTCTTTAGGGTGTCAAATTGTAAGACCGCAAAAGAAATGTGGGATACCCTACAAGTAACTCATGAAGGTACTAGTGAGGTAAAACGATCTCGAATGAATACTCTTACTCATGAATATGAATTGTTTAGAATGAACCAAGGTGAGAGTATTCAAGATATGCAAAAGAGATTTACTCACATCGTTAATCATCTCATCTCATTGGGAAAGACATTTTCTAATGAAGATCTCATTAACAAAGTCTTGAGATGTCTAAGCAGGAATTGGCAACCCAAGGTAACGGCGATTGCGGAATCATGAGATTTATCAACCATGTCTCTAGCCACCCTATTCGGAAAACTTCAAGAACATGAGTTGGAATTAAATAAACTCAATCAAAATGAAGAGCATGACAAAAAGAAGAAGGGAATTGCACTCAAAGCCACCTCTTCCATACTTGAAGATGATGATGAAGATGGTGAAGAGGATGCTGAAAACATTGAGTTAAGTGAAGAGAATCTTAGTCTCCTTGTGAGAAAGTTCGAAAGATTCTTAAAGAAAAAGGGATTTCAAAGAATACCACTCTTTCCTCAAAAGAAAGCATATCACAAGGGAGAAGGATCCTCTACCCCTCCAAAATGCTATGAATGCAAAAAATCGGGGCACATGAAAATGGAGTGTCCTATATATCTCAAGAAGACGGAGAAGTTTGAGAAAAGGCCCTCCAAAGAAAAGAAAGGAAGAAAAGCATACATAGCTTGGGAGGACAATGATTTAAACTCTTCCGACGATTCGGAGAATGAAGAAGCTCATCTTTGCCTCATGGCTCAAGGAGAAGAAAGCGAAGAAAGTGACACCGAGGTAACCTCTTTTAACCTAGAACCTCCACCTTCTTATGATGAATTGCAAGATACCTTTCAAGAATTGCATGATGAATCCTTGAGGCTCACAAAAATGATTTTGTCTTCCAATAAAATAATCTCTCTATTAACAAAGAAAGTTTCTACTTTAACTAAGGAGATAAATGAACTTAAAATCAAAAATGAGACCTTAGGACTTATAGATGCTAATTCATTATGCATGACTTGTTCATCACATGATAATACATCCATATCATTACCTTGTTTGTCATGTAAAACTTTTGAAAAAGAAATTGAAGACTTGAACAACACTCTTGCAAAATTCACTTTTGGAAGAGACAACTTGAATGTGTTGTTAGGGAGACAAAAATGTGTTTTTCAAAAAGCCGGTTTGGGATTTAATCCAAACAACCATCAAAAGTCTTATAAGAACTTCTTTGTTTCCTCAAAAACTTCAAGTAGTCCTTTTGTTAAATGTTTTCATTGTGGTAAGAAAGGGCACACAAGCATCCACTTGCAATGTTAGAAAGAACATAAACACCAAGGTTGGAATCAAAAGGGTTTGGGTCCCTAAAGGCACCATACTTAATTCTAACACACAAGGACCCAAAACAATTTGGGTACCAAAGGTTAAATCTTGAATGTGTGTTGTAGGTGTGCTTGAAGACCAAGAGCTCAAGTTGGTATCTTGATAGTGGTTGCTCCAAGCACATGACCGGTGATGACTCCAAGTTCTCCTCCCTTACACACAAGAAACATGGTCATGTCACATATGGTGACAACAACAAAGGGAAGATTCTTGAAATTGGCAAAGTTGGTAAGATCCCATCATCATCTATTGATAATGTTTTACTTGTTGAATGACTTAAACATAATTTGCTTAGTATTAGTCAATTGTGTGATAAAGGCAATAGAGTTATATTTGATTCTTCTTATTGCATAATTGAGGGAAAGGATGATAAGCAAGTTAAGTTTGTTGGTCATAGGGTCAATAACATATATATGATTAGTCTTGATGATATTTCCTCAAATGATGCTAAATGCTTTATGAGTAGAGAAAATGATTAATGGTTATGGCATAGAAGAATTGCTCACATTCACATGGATCACTTAAACAAATTGGTTTCTAAAGAACTAGTAATTGGTCTTCCAAAGCTCAAATTTGAAAAAGACAAACTTTGTGATGCATGTCAAAAGGGAAAACAAGTAAAGGTCTCTTTTAAAGCTAAAAATATAGTTTCAACTTCTAGACCTTTACAACTTTTGCATATAGATCTTTTTGGGCCATCTAGAACTATGAGCTTTGGTGAGAATTACTATGCATTAGTGATTGTGGATGATTTTTCTAGGTTTACATGGACGTTATTCTTAGCTCACAAAAATGATGTTTTCCAATCATTTAGAAAACTTGCCAAAGTTATCCAAAACGAAAAAGGTTTTTGTATTGCATCCATAAGAAGTGATCATGGTGATGAATTTGAAAATCCTGAATTTGAAACCTTTTGTGATGAACATGACATTGAGCATAATTTTTCTGCCCCTAGGACACCACAACAAAATGGTGTTGTAGAAAAAAAAATTGATCTTTAGAGGAAATGGCAAGAACTATGCTCAATGAGGCCAACCTTCCTAAGTATTTTTGGGCTGATGCGGTTAACACCGCTTGTTATGTTATGAATAGAGCCCTAATAAGGCCAATTTTAAAGAAAACCCCATATGAATTGTACAAGGGAAGGAAACCAAATGTATCACATTTTTATGTCTTTAGATGTAAATGCTTTGTTTTGAATAATGAAAAAGATAACTTGGGGAAGTTTGATGCAAAATCTGATGAGGGAATATTCATTAGTTATTCTATTCATAGTAAGGCCTTTAGAGTCTATAATAAACGAACTATGACCATAGAAGAGTCTATACATGTTGCATTTGATGAAACTAACCCAAATGAGCCGAGAAAGGAGCTTGTTGATGATGTTGCAGAAATCTTGGCAAAGACTCACTTGGAAAATCAAGAGGAAGAGTCGAAGAAGAAAGAAGAAAGACACCTTGATCATACATGGCAAAAAGATTCAGAAATCTTGGATCTACCCAAGGAATGGAGGACCTCAAGATATCATCCTCTTGACAATGTGATAGGTGATGTATCAAAAAGGGTAATCACTCGAAACTCACTTAGAGATGCATGTAATCACCTAGCCTTTGTTTCTCAAATTGAACCTAAAGACACAAGTGAGGCCATTAATGATGAACATTGGATCTTGGCCATGCAAGAAGAACTAAACCAATTTGAGAGAAATCAAGTTTGGGAATTAGTTCCAAGGCCCAATGATCATCCAATAATTGGCACCAAATGGGTCTTTAGGAACAAACTTGATGAAACAGGATTAATAATAAGAAATAAAGCTAGGCTTGTAGCTAAGAGTTATAATCAAGAAGAAGGCATAGACTATGAAGAAACTTATGCTCCCGTAGCTAGATTAGAGGCCATTAGAATGTTACTTGTATATGCTTGCATCATGAATTTCAAACTCTATCAAATGGATGTTAAAAGTGCCTTTTTAAATAGTTTTATACAAGAAGAGGTGTATGTGGAACAACCTCCTGGTTTTGAAGATTTTGAATTGCCCAACCATGTTTTTAAACTGAAAAAGGCCTTGTATAGCTTGAAACAAGCTCCTAGAGCTTGGTATGAAAGGTTGAGTAAATTTCTTTTAGAAAAAGGTTTCTCTAGAGGCAAGGTTGACACAACCCTATTCATAAAACACAAAATGCATGACATACTTCTAGTTCAAATCTATGTTGATGACATTATATTTGGAGCTACTAACAACTCTCTTTGTAAAGAATTTTTAAATATTATGCAAAGTGAATTTGAGATGTCTATGATGGGGGAGCTCAATTTCTTCCTTGGTCTCCAAATCAAGCAAATAAGGGAAGGAACGTTCATAAGCCAATCCAAGTATTGCAAGGAGCTGCTCAAGAAGTTTGGAATGAACAATGCCAAGCATATGGCTACTCCTATGGGCACCTCTTGCTATTTGGACAAAGATGAAGGAGGTAAATCGGTAGAAATTACAAAATATAGAAGTATGATTAGCTCACTCCTTTATCTCACTGCAAGTAGGCCTGATATAATGTTTAGCGTATGCATGTGTGCTAGATATCAAGTTAATCCTAAAGAATCACACCTAAGTGCTGTTAAAAGAATAATGAAATATCTAATGGGCACATCACAAATGGGTTTATGGTACCCTAAAGGTGCCTCATGTAGTCTTATTGGATATTCTCGATTCTGATTTTGCTTGATGCAAAATGGATCGAAAGAGGACTAGTGGGACATGCCACTTGCTTGAAGCTCACTAGTTTCTTCGCATAACAAGAAACAAAATAGTGTGGCATTGTCCACGCTAAAGTCTGAATATGTTGCAATTACTGGGAGTTGTCTTTCAAGTCCTTTGGATGAAACAAAGAACTCTTGGACTATGGTCTTGAGCTTGATCACATTCCCATAAGGTGTGATAATACTAGTGCAATCAACTTGTCAAAAAATCCCATTTTGCATTCTAGAACTAAACATATTGAAATAAGACATCATTTCATTAGAGATCATGTTCAAAAAGGTGATTGCACACTTGAATTTGTTGAAACAACCAAGCAACTAGCTGACATTTTCACTAAACCCCTAGCAAAAGAAGCATTTTTCTACATTAGAAATGAACTTGGCATTTTGGAACAATCATGCATATATTGACATTTTACTGCATCACATCTTATTGTTTACTGCATAATCATGTCATCTTACTGTACAATTACTGAGTTATTAATAATATTTAAATTCAAAACTGACTTGAGCGTCGGAGTTTTCTCCTAAGTTGTTTTGCTTGGCGCTCTTCATGATTCAAGATTCCCAAACAACTCAACAATCTCAGATTTGAGATCCTTGGTAAAAATAGCACTCTTGCAAAATTGAGTAATGTGAAACATAATATGCTAAGGTTATATATGCTTGTATGATAATTTGAATTGATTTTGCATGTTCTGGAACTGATTTGAATGATTTGAAGTTGATTCTATGTTGTTTGGAATTAAACTGGCATTTCTCTTAATCCTATGTAATTTGTTGCATGAAACTATTTCTTATCGTAGGCCTTATTCGAATAAGAAGCATCTTATTCGAATAAGAAGTCTGTTATTCGAATAAAACATGACAAAGAAACCCGCTTATTGTTCTAACACAAATACATTATTCGAATAAGGATTCCCTTATTCGAATAACACTTCACAAAAGATATGCCATCACGTGTAGTTTTTAATCGGTTATTCGAATAACCAATTGGTTATTCAAATAAAGCACATGTCATGGGTAAAGCCATTTTCATGTTATTCGAATAACAACATGTGTTATTCGAATAACAAAAGACAGAAGATTCACCAAAATCTGCGCTATTATGCTGTTATTCGAATAACAGCCTTGTTATTCGAATAACGCTTGGCAGTGAGCCAAGACGTTTCAGGTACTACTCCGTTATTCGAATAACACCACTGTTATTCGAATAACACGCGGTTTATAAAAGGAATTCTGAGGCTCCTCTGCCTTTTCATACGTTCTCTCTTTTCCCACCTTTCTCTGTTCTCTCCTCCTCATACTGCCCATCTCTTCCTTCTCTTCATCACCCACAAAAATTCACCCATGGCTTCATCTTCCAAACGACCACGTAGCAAGACCACCCCCACCAACAACCCAATTAACCTTCGTAGGCTCTCGTCAAACACTGATGATCTCAAGCGCTTCAGGGAGGAGTTCTGGACCAGAGACATCATCCCACCCAAATACATGGACCATCAATTCTTCGAGGATGATGGTGGATTTGCCTTCCTCGATGATCTCTCCATCAGGACGTACTGGCACTCTGCAGCTACAAAGACTCCATTTTCCCAGACTTGATGAAAATGTTCTACTGCAACCTGAAGCTGGACGGTCCAAATCTCGTCTCTGAAGTCAAGGACCAAGAAATTGTCATCACTCCTGCTGACTGGATGACTCTCTTCAACTTGGACGCCACCGGTGCTGTAGTAGAGCCAGACAGCAGGCCCTACGTGAAAGCATATAGAAGAGAGGAAGTTGTGTCCCTACTGGTGAAACCTGGAAAAGCCTGGTCCAAGGTTGGTCTGAAGTGTGGGATGTTGAAAAGCCAAGAAAGGCTGCTTCACTACTCATACGCCCATATTCTCGCTCCTCGTGGAGGCAACTACGCCTATCTCACTGAGGATGACATCTTCCTTCTCTGGGTGCTGAAGAAGAACTGGAAGATCAACTGGCCAAATTTCATTAGCAAATATATGATGAAGGTCAAGATGACCAAGAATTGTGACCTGCCATACGCTCTAGTTATCTCTGCCTTCTTCAAGAAATACTCCTTGCTCCGACAGACTGAAAGGACAGTGCCTCTGAACCACTTCAACATCTTCGGTGAATTTACTCTGAAGAAGATGAAGATGGTTCCAGACGATGTTGGAGGATTGGTATACCCTGACGAGCTGGAAGAAGCTGCAGCAGACGAAGACATTGCTGATGACCCTACTCCTACTGATGACCCTGCTCTGCCGAATGTGAATGCCTGCTGAAGCCCCTGCTCCTGCTCTAGTAACTCTGGAAAGCATCATGACATGACAACTCGCCGACAACCGCTGCTACATGGAACACACCTTTTCTATTCTCTTTGACAGAATAGAAGGTGTTGAACGCGTGCTTGCTGCCCTGCGCACTAGACCTCCTGCCCCTGCATCAGAATCCCCTCCTCCTCCACCAGACACCTACTTTTGATTATAGGACTTTAGTTTTGCTTTCTTTATGTTTTTTATGTATCTTTGGCATAATTTATATCTGAAGTTGTACATCTTGACTATAATTGCCAACATTAAATAAAGAATAATTTGTTTTTCCTACTGACTTTGCAATCTCTGAGCCTGATCTTGCCTTCCAATATGATTGTTTACATTCTTTGTTCAAAAGTATACAGACATTTTATGGTTTTATGCATGTCTTGTTATGCATATCTTGCCCCATCTTTTTGATCATGACAAAAGGGGGAGAAGAACAAAATAAGCTAAAAGTTAAGTTTACTCTGTTCATTTGCACTTAAAAGTAAAAATAATCATTTCTGACATTTTTGGTTTTGGAGAGTGTGTTGAGAAAAGACAGATCAGAAAGACTCTTTTAAAAAGGATCAAGAGACTCCAAAAGAAAGGGGGAGCTGCGCTTGTCTGATAAATAATGCTCCTCTTACAAACCAGAGGGGGAGTAAGTCTCCATGATTAATACTGTGATTTCCTATGAACTAACTTTTTCTCAATGGTTGTTTGTCATCATCAAAAAGGGGGAGAATGTGACTGACATGTATCCGATGAAGAATATGTTTTGATGATAACAAACTCAAAGATGTTGCAAGATCAAGTCCAAGATTATCAAGACCATCAAGTATAGCTTTTAGGACTTTAATCTTTGTGTAAAGGTATATAAAGATTCACAAATATGGTTAATCTTGCGTTTTGTAATAGCACACAAGTTTTCAAGGCTTCAATATGGTTTTTAACTTCCAAAGAATTAATCACATCGTGTCCATAAACTTACAAGATTATATGGAATCAAGAGCAACATTTTAAAAAGCTCAAAACATGTTTTCACATGTATTATTCGAATAAGGGGTCCCTTATTCGAATAACACAAGTCAGTGATTCCAATTCAATAACTCAGGAAAGGGCTTATTCGAATAAAGCCATGCATTATTCGAATAAGCGTTTCAAAAGTTTCTTGGCACGAATAGGTTATTCGAATAATGTGTGTTATTCGAATAACACATCTCAGGAAGTCTGTTCATGAATTGGTTATTCGAATAACGAGTTGTTATTCGAATAACAAGTATTTCAGAAAAGCCATATGTTACTGGTTATTCGAATAACAAAGGTATTATTTGAATAACAAGGCTTTCAAATAAAACCATGCTGAATTGATTATTCGAATAACGATGTTGTTATTCGAATAACAGGAACTGAAGCTCATTTATTTGAATGAATTATTCGAATAACATGAACGTTATTCGAATAACGTGTTTTCCAGAAAGCAAATAATTATCTGGTTATTCGAATAACCAGGATGTTATTCGAATAACATATTACAGAGGAAAACACGGTGAAAGCTATTTCAAGCGTTATTCGAATAAGAAATGTCTTATTCGAATAATGAAGATTTCCAGAAACATAAATTAACGGATAGTTGCATAACATTTAATGCTCCAACCACCTCCAACGGTTCTAATCTTCAAGGACTTATAAATAGAAGTTGTTGGGCATTTATGGAGGTTAGACAATCAATCTGAAAAATCTGGGTTGAGCATTAAAAACGAGTTTTCATCTATTTCTCCATTAATACTCTGTTTCTGAGCGTAACCCGTGAAATATATACCAGTTGAGTTTCCAGTTATAATATCTGCTCTTTCAAGAGAGTTTCTATCCATTCAAACTTTGTAACTTCTGTAGAGAGAGGGTGAGGCATCCCTCCAAACTGTAAAGGGCGAGGTATCCTTGGAAAATAGAGGCTCAAGCTTTAGGGTGAGGTATCCCTTAGTGTTGAGTGCTCAAGGTTGTAGTGGTTTTCAAGCACCCATTGAAACTTGAAGATATAGTGGAAAATCTCAAGGAGTTACTTGGGGACTGGACGTAGATTACAAGTGGATTGGTGATCGAACTAGAATAAATGACTGTGTTTGTTTCTCTCAAAACCCTTCTCTATTTATTTTGTGCACTGTTTCATTAATTCTCTTAGTTATTGTCTCCGTAGGCTATCGTATTTATAAGTAAGTGAATTCATCTCATTTATCCAATCATCTCTAATCATTCAATAGCTTCAACGAAAATTAGTTATCAATCGATTTGCGAAAGATTTGCGAACTTATTTTACTTACTCAATTTACCCCCCTTTTGAGTATTGAGGCCACTTGGTAACAACTGGGGCAAAATTTTTAAAGGATTAAAGAGAGATGTGTTGAAGGAAGTAGCAACAGAGACAGTGATTGAGTTATCAAGTAGTTGCAGGGAATCAATTAAATGAGAGACAAGGTTAAATACTAGGACAAAATTTTCTCTCAAGGAATCAGCCAAGCAATGGTTCATCTCATTTCTCAAAAGGAGAAGCTGAGAGCGAAAAACAAAGAAAAAGAAAGAAAGAAATGAGAAGAAAAAGGAAAGAACTAAAGGGTCTAAGGAAGAAAAGCATGTGAACAAGGATTTTGATTGGTCAAAGCTTTCCAAAAGTCGCCATTGGTTCAAAGGACTTTTAATAAAATAAAATAAAAAAGAGAAAAAAAAAGAGAGAAAAACAAAGGAAAAACAAAGAAAAAAAAATGAGAAAAAGAGAAGAAAAACCTTGTGGATCAAGATACCTTGCCTTTTTGAATATCTGTTTTTCAGGAGCACAGTAGCTCGCCTGTCTTTTAAATTCCAGGACTCAGTTGCCCATCTGTGCATTTTAATTTCTGTCAATTCTTTTGAGCGCATCGGCTCCATGCACTCCATGCATTTTATATTCAGTTGCCATGCATTTTAATTTGAGCGCATCGGCTCCCTGCATTTTACTTTCTGTTAAGCGCATCGGCTCCATGCATTTTAATTTCTGTCAATTCTTTTTAGCGCATCGGCTCCACGCATTACATGCATTTTACTTTCTGTTGAGCGCATCGGCTCTATGCATTTTACTTTCTGTTGAGCGCATCGGCTCCATGCATTCTAATTTCTGTTGAGCGCATCGGCTCCATGCATTACATGCATTTTACTTTCTGTTGAGCACATCGGCTCCATGCATTTTACTTTCTATTGAGCGCATCGGCTCCATGCATTTTAATTTCTGTTGA
Organism: Ormosia semicastrata; assembly: GCA_029884595.1. Lineage (NCBI taxonomy): Eukaryota > Viridiplantae > Streptophyta > Magnoliopsida > Fabales > Fabaceae > Ormosia > Ormosia semicastrata. The sequence continues at coordinate 17,584,510 of JAQQTO010000038.1, read as the reverse complement.
GCGCATTGGCTCCATGCATTTTACTTTCTGTTGAGCGCATCGGCTCCATGCATTCTAATTTCTGTTGAGCGCATCGGCTCCATGCATTTTATTTTCTGTTGAGCGCATCAGCTCCATGCATTCCATGCATTTTTAAATTTTTGTCATTTACTTTTGAGCGCATCGGCTCATTGCATTTTAACTTCTTATCGTTCCTGCTTTGTTTTGTATTTTATCTTCTTATGCATTGTTGGACAAAATTGGGGTTCATATCTTTACTTGTTTCTTACGACAATAAAATGAAAAATCACAGTTTTCTTATTATCTAATAAGAAACAAGTAAAGAGGGGCAACTGTGAACACCCAATTTTGACCGGGCTAAAAAAAAAGTGAAAAGTAAAAAATAAAAAAAAATAAAAGTTCAATTAATTCAAGTTCACATTGTTGATTTTTTTTAGCCCAAACACATAGGCCCACCTTAGTAAACAAAAAAAACAAAAGCAAAAACAAAAAAAAAAAAGAAAAAATGAAAAAAGAAAAAAAAAAAGTTGAAAAAACATTAAAGTGTCTAAGTCCCACATTGGAGAAGTCTTGCTTTCTTTCTTTCCTCCTTCTCCTATATATGAGGTGGTTCTCAATTGTTTGAGGCATCCAAAAATTACACACTTGGGCTTAATACAAAGTATAAGAGCCCGAGAACTTTAGTAATTTTTTTTTTACATGGGCTTAATACTAAGTATAAGAGCCCGAGGCTTTAGTAAAATTTTTTCCTCCATGCAAGTGGGTTGCTTTTCAAGGTTCGATTTGAAGAGAACGCGCGAGGCTCATGCAGAATTCTTTGAGCATAACATTTTTATACGCCTTTGAGGTAAGCTTGCTCTCCTTTCCTTTTTTTTTTTTTGGTTTGTTTGTATTTTTTTTATTTTAAGAAAAAAAATCTAAAAACATATAAAAAAGACAAAAATTTAAAAATAAAATAAAAAAATGAAAAAAAATGTTAAAGGATAAAAAAAATAAAAATTTTTATTTTCCATTATTGTGTTTAATTTAGTTTTTATGTTATTTTATTTACTTGACTCATGGTATGACAATGTGTTGTTTGTGTAACTACTTAGTTGTCCTTGTGCATGCCTTAAAATAAAATAAAAATCTTTTAATTCATGCAATGACCAATGATGATGATTGAATAGCGGATGCTATCTTCAATGTCGTTTGGATCATAAGGGTTTATTGAGTAGCCTGGTGCTAACTTGAACCTCGTGCAAGAATGGATTTGTTTTCAAACAAAATCCCTTTTCAAAAATCTCTTTCTTAATTAAAATCAACCAACCCACAATTATTTTCTAGAGAACTACGTGACTTTGAGTTCCTCATTGCACCCGAGGATACGTAGGAGCAGAATTTCATTTCTGTCAAGCCGAAATTAAATTTTCATAATTTTGTGGTTTGCTTTTTATAAATAGTTACAATGTTTTGCAAAAAGGGGTAAAATAAATATTTCCAAGGATTGTTAAGAATTTACACAATTAACTTAAAGTATCGTTTTAGAATGGGTGTGTTAGGGGTACTGTGGGATTAAGTTTCTGCCCTTCCCTATCCATAACCGACTGCCGAATCTAATCTGGTTCCAAAGATCATTTTCAAAGAAAAGTTTTTCAATTTTTCCTAAGTTAAAATAAAATTGGTGGCGACTCCATTTTTCATCATTTTCTAAAATCCTTTGAGTTGCTATTTTTCGCCGCGATCCCAGTCGCGACAGATGCTTTCCGATGTGTTATTATGCAAAATTGAGCTTTAATTGTTATGGATTAAGTATATTTATATCTGTTACTGATTTGGTATTTTTTCCATGTTAGAAAGGGCTCCAAACAAGGTTAAATGTTGAGCATGTGAGCTTAAAGACCAAGAGGAAGACAAATTGGCATTTTGGCAAGTCACCACCGTGGCGCAAGGTAGTGTGCGCCGCGGCGTAAAGGCGCATCATTAGAAATTTCATTCTTGAACCCGAGGCGTGGGGGCGGCGGCGCTCACTAATGAGGGCCGGGGCACAGGCTAACCGACCTAATGGGGGCCGCGGCGCTCACTAACGAGGGTCGCGGCGCTCTGTAACCAACTCAACGCGGGCCTAGCCGCTCGTAAGTGGGGGCCGGGGCGCACGGCGAAGAGTTGAGCCTATAAATAGGATTTTTCATGTTTTTCTCTCTCTCTTGGCTGCCTTAGCATTGCTTTTTAGTTTTCTCTCTTTTAGTTTAGGTTTTAGTTAGTTTTAGGTTAGAAAACTTTGGCTAGATCTCCATTGATGGTGGATTGGAGGCTAGGAACAAGGATGGAGGAGGATTCAAGCTTCAGAGACAAATCAATAAGCTTCCTTTCTCTTTTCCCTTTCTCTCTTCTCTTCCTTATCTTCCTTGGATATGAGTTTACTTGTATTTTCATGTTCATTGTATAGCTGAGCTTTATTTAGGAATATTTTGGATCCTTTTATTTATGTTAATGATGTGTTTTTCTCTGAGTTTGTGTGGATGTTTGATTATGGTTCAATTATTATCTGTGTTTAATGCTTGTTCTTGGTTGGTATCGATTGCATGATCCTAATATTGACAAATGAACTAGACATAGGGATTTGTTGATATGGATATGGTATGGTTGATACATGTTCGGCGATGAGTTGATTCGTTAATAGGATAGAAATATACCTATTGGCCATATATAGTGTGTGATTGAGAATAGATCGTTCATGAGTGGAAGTTGCACTGGCTCTCAAGGAAACTTAGTGAGTTGGGCAAGTAGAAACCAGGGTTGATTGACCTAGACATAGGCTTTTGACTACATCAAATTCTCAAGTTAACCTAATCAATGCATTTGTGTTTATGAGGGAGATTGCATGTTGTTGATAGATGTAGGGGTGAAGGAGGATTTCCTGAAATCTAACCGTTTTTATGTTTATTGCTTTTGTAGATTAGATTAGTTTAGTTTATTATTATTTTTTTATTTTATGTCCTTGTCTAGAATTGATTAAGCTATTGGTTGATACTTAGCTTTATAATCGAATATCCTCGTGGGAATGAACTTTTACTCTGTATCTGTATTAATTGAGTGATCCGTGCACTTGCGGTAGCAATCAAGTTTTTGGCGCCGTTGTCGGGGATAATTTTTATATTGCTAATATCAACAATGAGTTTGATTAGTTCTAATTCAAGTTGTATATAATTTATCTTTCTTTTGTGTTTTGTTTTAGTTTCAAATAAGAAGCCGGGTGATTTCATTCATACGAGGCCCTTGAGGGAATTCGCGACTCTAAAAGGATTACCCTTGGATCAAGTTCTTGAGGACTACTCATCCGCAACACTTCAATTTTGGTGACAAAGTCCTGTTGAGACTATAACTCAAGCCCTTCGTGGGAGGGAATCTCATGTTTATGTTTATTTTGTGTTTTTACTTTATGCATAAATAGTTAGTATATTATGTTTTATATATTTGTATATACATGTTTGTGTTTTGTTAGTTGTTAATATGTTTTTGTTAGTATATTAGTATATATATATGTTAGTTACGTTAGTTTTATGCTTTTGTTTGTTTTTAAGTTTTAAGTTTGTTTAGGTTTGTATATAGGTTAGTATGTTGTTTTTGTGTTTTATTATGTGTGAGTTGTACATTTTTGTAATTTAGCTTTTTGAACAAGTTTTGTTGCAAATAGAGACCCATATGAGCCAAATCCAGCAGCAAAACGTGTTTGCCGCTAAATTTAGCAACTTAGGTAGTTACGCCACACGCGCAAGGTAGTGTGCTTTTGCGGCGTAAAGGCGTTTTCTGCAGTCAGTAGCTTTTGTGAACGCCGCGGCCCAAGCATGGGTGCGCTGCGGCTCTGACCCCTGTTTTTGTTGTTTTTGTTTTTGTTATTTTTTCTATTTCTTAGTATTTAATAATGCTCAATACTAGTCTCAGGTTTCTTATAGACCATGTTCATTAATGATACATTTCATTTTAGGTTTGGGGGAATATCTTTACATGTTTAATTCTTTTGTGCTTAATGTTAACATGTAATGGTATTTTGAGTATGCAATGGTTTTAGTCATCATATTTTCATAATTATATCTTGTTTTGACTATCACTGATGTGTTGTTGACAAGAGTTTCAATTTTTACTGTTTGTAAATGATGTTGTGCGTGCTTGAATTGTGAAAGTTGAATCTATTTGAATGCATGACATGTTGCAAGAATGCTGGTGTTGTTTTGGTTGTTCATGATATGAAAGGTTGCTATTTGCCCCCTTTTTAGTGAAACCTTATGTGATCTTGAAGCATGTGAGACAATTTAGTTGTTTTTGATGCATCATTTACATCTCACTTAGATGCAAGTGTAACTTTGAAAATGATAAGAGTGCATGTCTTGAGAATGTTTGTGGATGTACATGTAGAGTTTTGATTATCCTAGAAATTATTTTTGAACTCTCTTGAGGCGAAATCCTAGGTTATACATGATTGAGGAAATGATTAGGGCATTGTTTGGACCGATTGAGCCTTAAAAAGCTTACCCTAGTATGATGATATCCTTAGGTCCCTTTTTAAAGCCTTATACTGTTTGGTCTTCTTTGTTCTTCATAACCATTGTGATCGTCCACCTGTTAACCATTCTAATGCATGTGAAAACATTGCATTTTCTTCCTACCATCATCGTTTGTTGAGTTCATGATATGCTATTTCTTGAAATGAGTATGATGATTAGGGGTATTAATGATTCAATTCAAAATGAGTCTGAAGGAACCAGATGCAAAGAAAAGAAAAAAAAACAATGCTTTGCAAAATAAAGAAAATCAAAAGAAAAGAAAAGAAAAAGAAAAGCAAAGCATAAGCAAAATAAAGTGTAAAAAGCATCAATATGGTTCTGGCAAGTTTTTTGCATTCACTTTTGAATACCCTGCTAATATCAGTTAATGACTCAAGTCTTGGAATACCATGTTTATGTTTCTCAATATTTGTATTGTATCCTTTCCTTTCATTTCTTTCGCCCATACCATTGGCCTAACAATATAAGCTGATAAAGTCCCTTTTGATCCTTAATCTTATGTGATTTACATTAGTGGAGAAAGAGTTGATTTACAATTTTGTGAATTCTGTGAATCATATGCATGTATGTTTGTAAACTTATCTGGATATTTATGACTTGATTAGGATAAGTTTATCTTGCATGTTTGTGATAAATGTGAATTGCATGAAGAGTTGTTTGGATTAATAGCATGTTAAGGGTTATGTATGTGTGGAACTGTTTATGGGGCATTTGCACTTTTTGAGGATTGATGTAATCATTACATACTAGTATTTGTTTTTAAATGAAAAGAAGATTGAAATGATATTTGTTGAATGAAAACTGATTTTAATGTTTAAGTGGTTTACTTGATTTATTTTGTTTTGCTCGAGGACTAGCAAAATGTAGGTTTGGAGCTATGATAACTCCATCGAATGCAGTTATTTGTGTCCTATTTCTGTGCTAGAATGAATGCTTAGTCCTTGTTAATAATGCATATTTGGAGGTTTTGTGCTTATATTTGATATATTCTGATTCTGATGCTTTCCGATGTGTTATTATGCAAAATTGAGCTTTAATTGTTATGGATTAAGTAGATTTATATATGTTACTAATTTGGTGTTTTCTCCATGTTAGGAAGGGCTCCAAACAAGGTTAAATGTTGAGCATGTGAGCTTAAAGACTAAGAGGAAGCCAAATTGGCATTTTGGCAAGTCACCGTCGCGGCCCTCACTAGTGAGCGCTGTGGCGCAACTGCGCATCATCAAAAATTCCATACTTGAACCCGAGGCGCGGGGGCCGCGACGCTCACTAATGGGGGCCGGGGCGCAGGCCAACCGACCTAGTGGGGGCCGCGGCGCTCACTAACGAGGGCCGCGGTGCTCTGTAACCGACTCAACGCGGGCCTAAGCGCACGTAAATAGGGGTCGGGGCGCACGGCGGCGAGCTGAGCCTATAAATAGGATTTTTCACGTTTTTCTCTCCCTCTTGGCTGCCTTAGCCATTGCTTTTTAGTTTTCTCTCTTTTAGTTTAGGTTTTAGTTAGTTTTAGCTTAGAAAACTTTGGCTAGATCTCCATTGATGGTGGATTAGAGGCTAGGAACAAGGATGGAGGAGGATTCAAGCTTCAGAGATAAATCAATAAGCTTCCTTTCTCTTTTCCCTTTTTCTCTTCTCTTCCTTATCTTCCTTAGATATGAGTTTACTTGTATTTTCATGTTCATTGTATAGCTGAGCTTTGTTTAGAGATATTTTGGATTCTTTTATTTATATTAATGATGTGTTTTTCTCTGAGTTTGTGTGGATATTTGATTATGATTCAATCATTATCTGTATTTAATGTTTGTTCTTGGTTAGCCTCGATTGCATGATCCTAATATTGGCAAATGAATTAGACATAGAAATTTGTTGATATGGATATGGTATGGTTGATACATGTTCGGCGATAAGTTGATTCGTTAATAGGATAGAAATATACCTATTGGCCATGTATAGTGTGTGATTGAGAATAGATCGTTCATGAGTGGAAGTTGCACTGGCTCTCAAGGAAACTTAGTGAGTTGAGCAATTGAAACCAGGGTTGATTGACCTAGACATAGGCTTTTGACTACATCAGATTCTCAAGTTAACCTAATCAATGCATTTGTGTTTATGAGGGGGATTGCATGTTGTTGATAGATGTAGGGGGTGAAGGAAGATTTCCTGAAATCTAACTGCTTTTATGTTTATTGCTTTTATAGATTAGATTAGTTTAGTTTATTATTTTTCTTATTTTATGTCCTTGTCTAGAATTGATTAAGTTATTGGTTGGTACTTAACTTTATAATCGAATATCCTCGTGGGAACGAACTTTTACTCTGTATCTGTATTACTTGAGCGATCCGTGTACTTGCGGTAGCAATCATTCATATCGTAATTAATTACTTATTTGAAAAGTAGAAAATGAGAAATAATTTGATTTATAAATAAAATATTGTGTTTAAAATGTTTTGGAATATTCAAAAATAAGAAATAATTTTATTTTTAAATCTCATGAATTTCATTTTTTTATTTTAACTTTTTATCAAATTTGATATGATTTTAAATAGATAGACTAATTTACTCTTACTAAATACTTCTAACTACTTCTTATAAAGATAAAAATATAAAATAATAAAATTAAATCAAATTAATTCTCATTATTTTAATGAGCTCCAAACATAAGAAAATGATTTTTAAATATATTACATAATTTTATTTTTTATAATAAGTTTTTTATAATTTTAATGTATTCCAAACACAATATATAATATTAACAAGGTTATTCCTTATAACATAACCATAATAAATTAACATAACTGAAATTCAAACTTAAAATCATATACTTATATATACGTTACATATTTTTCCACAGCTAGAGCAGCACTTTGGTTCTCAGTCCCTTAAAAATAAAAGTTGTGAAAAGTGCGCCATTTGATTAGTTAAAAGGAAAGTCATATTATACCCATAAAAAAAAGTCATATTATTATTACTGATCTCCATAAAAGTGTTTTAGTGAGGTACAACAATGCTTAAAAAAATAACCATTACCATAATTTATATTATAATAAACTTATTGAATCAATAACTATTTAATTCAATCAAATGAATTGTTATTGAATTTAATTTTGATATATTATTAATAAAAAAAATTACACTATTAATTAATTATATATTATCACATATATGATTTTTGATATAGTTATTTTTTAATGATATAATAATATATAATTAAATGATAGTATAAAAAATTTTACAATCGACGATATGTTCAAATTAAATCTATTGTTAGGAGTTTAATTTTAATGCACTATTATTATCAAGTTTTTTACACTATTAATTAATCATATATCACCACATATATGATTTTTGATATAATTATTATGAGAGTCAAGTTTTTTAACAATGTAACAACACTTAATTAAATGATAATATTAAAAACTTTTACATCGACAATGCTTTTATAATTTGTTTAATTAATGTACAAATATGTTCAAAATTAAAAAAAAAACCTACATATTGCAAATATAAAATAAAGTCTGAACTTAAGTCCACTGTTAAAAGATTAAATATTTAATACTCAATCGTTTAAATGTTTTTAAGAGGCCTTTATTCAAAAATCATTTTTATTCAAGACAAAAAAAAAAGAATATTAAAAGTAATAAAATCTAGATGAAGAGTATCATAACTCTATACTCATTAATAAAATAAGGAAGTTTCATGTGACCTAAGCTTTTGTGTAGGTTCTTGCTTATAATTAAGGTGGTGGTGGTAGTCTTAGGATTATTTGATGTCGTTAGAGAGCTCTACAATGGTTGGCAATGACAGTCCATCAATTGGAGATGGGATAAGCTATTTACAAAGACATTTTAACACTTAAATAATCTTAACATAAAATAGGGATTGGAGTGTAGGTAGAGAAGTGAATATATTTGGGGTATACCTTAGTGTATGCTGAAATAGAGGGTGAGATCCCTAAAACCTAAAATAATGGGTCATGTACATGTTATTAGACCTATGCCAATAAAAACTTTATTTGAATATTTGAAAAATATCTTAAAATATTTTTATTATATCTCGAAATATTTTAGAGTATCATAAATGATATCTTAGGATAAATTTGATTTATTTTCTTATTTTCGTTATTAGAACAAATTTATTCTTATATTATGACATATTTATTTCCTATAATTTAGCTCTATTCTAGGTAAGTAGTTATTAACATAAGCTTATATAATGTAAATTATATTTGTACAACTATTCTTTCCATATTCTTTCCCTTGTAATTATGGAAAGAATTCAACATAAACTTACAAATTCTTGTCTATAAATATACGTCCTTGAGTGATGAGTAAATCATATCAGAATTATTATTATTCTCTAAAAACCTTTTAACATTGTATCATAGTCATTGTATCCACATTGAAGAGGGTTTATTTTTTCGTTATGTGGAGTTCATGGAACTCATTAGAATCGTTATTCACAACCTTTAAACCTATGTAGAGTTTTATTATTTTCCTTATCTTTGTTTTCTCCTAACTTCTCCATTTTTAGTCTTGATGTGTTTTCTTCAAGTCTCGAGTTATTGATTGTGCTCCTGATCTCGGAGCCTTTATTGTTTCCATTGCAAATCAGCCTTCATTGCTGATCAGACCAGCCTTCATCGCTAGGTTTAGAGTTATCCTTCATCTCTGTCGCTGCCATTTCTTGAGGGGGAGAATGAAAATAAATTCATCTCTGCATATACTTCAATGCTGATGTTTGTCATGTCGTTCTTTTCCCACAAAATATAAGTATATGGGAATCTTCATGGTAGCTTCTGCAATATTGACATTCCTTTTCAGCACTATAACATTCCTGCTTGATGGCATTACACTAATTATTTCTAGTTTCCTTGGAATGAAAATTGCAACTTATACTAATGCAAGAACCACACTGGAGGCAAGAAAGGTCATTGGGAAGGCTTTTATCACTGCATTTAGATATGATGTAGTTATGGAATTTCTCCCTGCTACAAATGTTTAGTTCTTTACATTACCATAAACCTATTCAAGATTTACTATAGTGATGACTAGGATGACCTTCTTGAGGCCATCACTGGTTATGGTATTGGTAGGTCTTCCATGGCTTTGTTTGGAAGAGTTAGTGGAGGTATCTATACTAAGGCTACTGATGTTGGTGTTTATCTTGTTAGTAAGGTTGAAAGAAACATTCCCGAGGATGATCCTAGAAATCTAGCTATGTGTTGTTGTTGGTATTTGGGCAGAGCTTATTATTGGTTTTGTAATAGAGTACTATACCAGTAATGCATATAGCCTTATGCAAGATGTTGTAGACTCCTGCAGGACTAGTGTTGTTACTAATGTTATATTTAGTCTTGCCTTGGGATACAAGTCTGTCATTATTCCTATTTTTATTGCAGTTAGTATTTTTGTTAGTTTTAGTATTGTTGCCATATATGCACTGTTGTTACTGCACTTGGGATGCTGAGTACCATAGCCATTGGATTAGTCATTGATGTATATGGTCCAATTAGTGACAAAGATGGAGGTATTATTGAGATGACTGAGATGGATTCGAGAAAGAATTGATGCCTTTGATGCTGCAGGAAACACAATTGTTGTTATTGGGAAAGGGTTTGCTTTTGGTTTTGCTGCCTTTTTATCTTTGGCTCTCTTTTGGTGCCTTTGTGAGTTAAGCTACTATTTCAACAATTAATGTACTGACCCCAAAGGTTTTAATTGGTTTAATTGTCGGTGCAATGCTTTCTTAATGGTTTTCTGTCATGACCATGAAGAGCATGGAAAGTGTTACTCTGAAGATAGTTAAGAAAGTATGCAGGCAATTCAATACCATTCCAAGCTTCATGGAGGGAACTGTCTAGCCCGACTCTTTGTCCTAAATGCATTGGTCCCTTCTCTTTTCATCCCAGTCATTATCATACTATCAAATTATTTAATTAGTACAAGCTCAAGTTTAGGAAGCTTTAGCTTGAGGGAGTGTGTTAAAATTATTTAAAAATATCTTTATTATATCTTAAAATATTTTAGAGTATCATAGATGATCTCTTAGGACAGATTTGATTTATTTCCTTATTTTTGTTATTAGGATAGATTTAATCTTATATTAGGAAAAATTTATTTTCTGAAATTTAACTTTATTATAGGCAAGTAATTATTGACATAAGCCTATATAATGTAAATCATATTTGTACAATTATTATTTCCATATTTTTTCCTTGTAATTATGAAAAGAGTTCAGCATAATCTTACAAATCTTTGTATATAAATATACGTCCTTGAGTGATGAATAAATCAAATCAGAATTTGTTCTGAATCGGGTTCAGAGAGTACCTAAGATAGGCACGTAACGGTGATTCCTCCTTTGAGCAGCAGCTGAGCGTGTAGCACAGGGGGGTGGGTACCTGCAAAGGGACTCCAACGCTCAAGTCAGGAAGTGCACAAGAAGGTTTAAGAGATTGAGTTCAAGTTACCTTCTTAGGATGGCTCAATCATGTATTTATAGAGCGTATACAGAATCCTAATAGAATCCTTACTGAATGCAGGTAATTTAGGATTAGTATCATGATGGGGATCATCTTTCCATTATTATAGGATACGTCCCTGCAAATTTGGGATTAAGATATGGAAAGTATCTAACCATCAAAGATATCTATAAATCCTATAATATCGTAAGTTGATGATTGGCAGTTGCGGATATTTAGGGATTCATCCTCTGCGTAAATCTATCAGCCACGATGTCATATACTAACACCGCTCAAGGGTCGTAATCCGTGGTCTGGAACACGTCGTGAGTCTTCCTCAATGCCAGCTAGGAGGAGTCCGGTAGTATGCATGCCGAGTTGATCCTATGGAGCGGGATCCCGGATCACGGTCTAGAACAGTTGCCCCCAGCTTAGCTCTTGGATGAGATGAACCAGAGTCAAGTTTAGAACGGATCAACCATCACATGGCTAACATGGTAATTCGACGGATAGGTGTTAAACCCCGGGTTATTACCGACGTCCTCGTCCTATGCAGTTATGAGCAAAGATCACTGCCCCCAAGTATGAGTGCTAGGGATTCCTGGAGACATATTCAACGTAAATCCCGATCGTGATCTCTGGTGGTAACAGTCTGCGATTCTCTGGGAAACTGATGCTTGGACTTTATTGGAAAGTAGTGATTCTTTAAAGAAAACTTCAGTTTCATACGGATTTTCTCAACTGCTCCTTATATCTGTGACCAATCAGAGATTAGAAGCATTTATTTTGGCTGACTTCATGGGATCAGGTCACCTTTTGCGGGACTAATCGGAATCCCTCATGCATGTTATAAGTAGAGAATGCTTCTTCGTGAGCTAGCATTCCCTTCTTTTTCATTCTCATCTAGAGATGATTCCCTTCAAGAGAGTGGGTGTAGTTCTTCCTTCACTACCCATTTTTGTGAAGAGAGCTTTATCATTTGTAGAGATTATACTTTTATTTTTTCCAAAGTTCTTGAAGAGGTTTGATCTTCCCCGAGCGTTTTTTCCTTTCGACATGGGCCTTTCTTTCTTGGCGTAAAACTGGATTGCTATGTATTTAGAGAGGCGGAAGCCTTTCTCTCCTGGCGTACACGGCAGTGTCTGATCCAACGTGTTGCCAGGATGAGACAATGCATCTGTCTTCTATTGCATGGAGACCCGACGGAGCACACCGTTCCTCTTTCCATCTTCTTGGTGGGCTATTTGAAAGCACCTGGCCGGTCTGCTTTGTAGTAACGGCTGGATATGCAAGGATGCAAGGTCGAAGGAAGTGAGGACCCCCTTGGAGTAACCTGGGGTGGTCTGCTTTCTTTGACTTGCTCTCAAGGAAGCAGTGGGTATCCACTTCTGCCGTTATCCGTCGAGAAGGTGGGAGAAGAACGGGTGAGCGGAGGATTTCTACTCCGGAGTGGCTTCACTCTGTTCCAGGGTGGAAAGGCCGCTGTAACTGCTCTATAACTTGAGGTAACTTGGAATAATTGATGCCGGCGGAGGATTCTTCAGCTAGAGAGGTCGTACCCCTACCAACAAGCGAGAGAAGATTTCGGTCTTTAGTTGCGTCGCGGAGAAGCAGTGCAAGGAACTTTGGCATTTTCTCCAGGGTTATAATCCTGGTTTGCCAATGTTCTTCAAAGCCAACCCACTTTTTCAAGAGACCGATGTTTGGAGATATGGATGGGGTATGATCCAGGCAGCCGGAGATGTTTGCCCCCTTTCCTGGGATATCTTTATACATTCCATATCTCAATATTTTCTTTTTCATCTTTTTCGGTTGTATGACGATGTATGGAATGAAGATGATTCAATAGGCTTTACCTTATCCGTATTTGTTCTGGACTTTCATTATATATATATTTTTTCCACCGAGGTAACGCTGCCGGGATAAGTCCAACGCTTATCCCGGTATAACCCCGTAAAGACATTATCGGGATAAGTCCAATGCCAACCCGGCATAATTGCCACAATAATTGCACCTCGGCGTTAGCACGTAGTCCGTGATGTTAATAGTCAGTTGAAGCTGGAATTCACGGTACAAACTCGGGTTCTCATTTAACATTCATACGACGCTTTGGATTACTGCGTAACCGTCCTTTCAACTGCTGTTACAGCTGTGTGGGCCACGTATTGCGATTTCATTGGAGGGACGTGCCTAGAGCTCCGCGAGCCATGATGAGCACCTTTTGAACTTGCGTCGAAGAGGACAGAAATGTCCCTTAACTGTTCAACCTTTTATAAATAAGAGTCAAAGGTTCGTCTTCCTCACTTTACTATTTCTGGCCTCCTTCACTGAAAACACCATGCGGCGAAAGCTTTGGCTTCTTTTGGGTGCTTTCCAACCACTCACGGCTTCTCCATTGTTCTGGCACAACTTCTTCACTGTTCAAGTATTTTGCCTTTACATAGTAAGTAGCTTTCTTTCAACCTTCTTGTTATTTGCACTTTCAGTATGTTAATAACTTTTTAAAGAGTAGAGTAGCTTCGCATTTCTGGTTTTGCTTTTCTTCAAATAGAGCTTAGTGATTTAGGTAGATTTTGTCGCCTCCCTGAAACACCATCTTCGCCGCGCCATGCGTGGCGGAGGAGTTCCCCTGAATGCTTTGCTTCTGGTGGGACAGGAGGTCGGTAGGGGAGGTTTGGATTACTTCGCTCTCCCTGTGTCTGAATCTATGAGAGTATTAATTCTGATAGTTGCTTACCGACTTCTTTGGATGTTCTCAGGGTTTCCATGGCCAGAGGAAAAAAGGCTAGAGTCCAGGTCCCACTCCACGGCGTCCGTGACCCAACAGATGACGAGCTGATTCGAGTTCGGCGAGGTCCCGGGCTGGTATGCCCTTGGGTGGTGGACGACGTATGGGATCGTCAGTCCAAGTTTTTGAGCGAAGCCGTAGTCCGAGAATCCTTATTTGCCTTGGAGTTAACTGTGAACAAAGCTCGAGACGATGAATTCGAAGTTTTTGTCCAACCTAGAATGAGAGTGTGTGCTCCTGTCGAGAAGCTGGTTCACATTTCATGTTCCTATATGGGCCACTTTTCCTCAAGTTGGGGCTTAGGATGCCGTTTTCTGACTTCCAAATGGCCGTCCTCCGTACTCTCCATGTGGCCCATTCGCAGATCCATCCTAACGGTTGGGGTTACATAATCTCTTTCGAGAGGTTTTACCGATTAATAAGCCTTAAGTGCTCAGTGAACACCTTTTTTTTTATTTTTATACAAGAATAAACACCCAGGGGATGATAAAGCAAACAAGTTGGCTTGTCATCCGGTCACGGCTTGGTCGTAAGTCCTTTGATGTTTTCGAAGAAAGCTTCAAAGGGTTTAAGACTGCATTCTTCAAGGTAAAAGCCAAGGAGGGATATCAACCATTCTTCCTCAAACCGGACGGGGAGCCGAAATTTTTGCTTTACTGGACGCAAAGCTGCTGGGATGTGCCCATCGACTTGATTGAAAAAGAGGAGGAAGATCTCGACCCCGAGGAGCTTAGGACTGCCAGATTCATAACCCAATATGCCGAGAAGCATAGGAACATCAATATTAGAGATGTTCTTTGTATCCCTGGTGATGATCTTCTTTATGCTTTATTAGGTAGGAATTAGGGCATTTTTACCCGTAGTATCCCTAGGTGTTTGCTCTGTCTTCATGTATCAATGTTTCGTGATGTGCTGACTGTACTTGTTTCTGTTTTCTTTCAGTTAGCAACATGACTTCTGGGTCTTCTATGGTTACCCTGCATTCTTCAAGGAACTGGAGGAAGGGGAAGAAGACCGCGGCCTCTTCCCCCGCAGGCGTTTCGGCCTCTTCCTCAGTAGCCGTTCCGGCCTCCTCCGACCAGGGTGTTGTCATCGGAGAACAAGATCAGCCGGGATCCCCTACCCACAATTTTAAAGGGAGAAAAAGGCAGGCTGTCAAAGGGCCTTCCGAGCACAATGGAAGGTCGTCGGAGGACTGCGAAAGGGAAAAGGGCAGACTTCTTGCTAATCATCACGGGACACTTTGATCCCGGCCCCTTCATATCTGGGCGATTTTTGAGTGGCGAGGTGAGGCAGCATATTGCCGAGCAAAGTCTAGCCCAAACCTTAGCTGCACTTCAGAGGCAAGCTCTCCGGGCGGCGGCCGAGATCCGTGTCATCGAGGAGACTATCAAGAATACTGATCGGCAGGCGTCGAAAGAGCTGAAGACTTTGAAGAAAGAAAAGGAAGAAATCAACCAGAAGTTGACTGCATCCTTAAAAGCCAACGAGGATTAGTAGGGCGAGGGCCGTTGAACTAGAAAAGAGGGTCATTGAACTGGAAAAGGCGTTGGCGGACTCTGAGGCTGCCAAAAAGACCGAGAAGCTTGAAGCCGACTAAAGCATTGGCGCACTGAGGGTCAAGGTGATAGAGCTCGAAAAGGAGGTGGAGGAGCTAGACGAGGTAGCTGGAAAGGTCGGGGAGAAGCCTTCACGAGAATCGTGGCACAAATCCGACATTTCAATTCCGGGGTCGCCCTTGTGTTGGAGGGTGTTACCCCGGATAAAATCTTTCATAACGGCCAACTTGTAACTGTAGAGGAGTTAGCCGCGAAAGGTCCTGGTGGCAACCCGGAGGTTTTTCAAATCCCGGAAGGAGAAGAGGCCGACGTTTAAGCTTTTCTTGCTTTTTTTCATTTCCTATTTTCTGCCCCCTGCGTGGGGTTTTGTTACTTGTATGGATAATTACCCCGTGATTGGGGTTTTATAATTAATTACTTTGTTTAACCATTCATTCTTATTTTTCATGGTCCGACTTGGGTCCAACGCCCATTTTTATAGTCATTCTAATGGACTTAAAAAACTGTTTATCGTAGAAAACCATGGTTCGGGATCCTTCACTCATACCGTTGAGTGAGTAGCATTCCACTTGACTTAGGTAGGAATAATGCCTTGGTCTGTAATCTAACGCTTATAATAATCAAACGTCATGAACTTTTAGACTTAGGCAAAGTAAAACCTTAATCCATATTCCAGTGCTTGCTATGGGAAGCATTTGGAATTGCAGATATAGGTAAGAGTAACGCCCTGACTTAGGGTATTTTACGCAAAAACCCTTTTACCTAAGGCATCAACATTATTTGACCTTACCCGGGGTAGGTAACCTAATAATCATATAGATTTTGGGACCCCTTCTTGGCTTAGGTATAAAGAATGAGTATGTATATATGATCCGTACTGCCTCCTATCGATTTGACATTTTAGCAGTTAGAGCAGTGCGTTAGACTAACCTTGGTACCTGAATAACTACTTTATTGATGATATTGGGAGGACGAGAGTCCGTACATAGCGTATTTATTTAAAACAAGAACGGATCAAAGATAATCCTATTGGAGGGCTAAGCCACTACGGGCATTTAGCTATAGTATTTTCTTAATTTATCCGTATTCCAGTAATTCTTGACTGGGGTTCCGGATAACGTTTCCATGGTGTAAGCTCCCTTACCTGTACTGGTGACGACATGGTAGGGCCTTCCCAGTTAGGGGCTAATTTCCCTTGGGAGGCATTTTTCCCTCTTATGTCAGCTCTCCTGAGCATTAGGTTGCCCGACTGGAATTTCCTTGGGACCACTTTCTTGTTGTACCTGGCTGCTGTCTTCTGCTTGAGGGCGGCATCCCGTATATGAGTTACGTTTCTTCTTTCTTCCAGCAAGTCCAGGTCCTCTCTGATTAGACCAGGGTTGCTGTCAGATGAGAACTGTTTGTAGCGCCAGTTGGGCTCCCCTATCTCCACCGGGATCATGGCCTCGCAGCCATAGGTCAATTTGAAAGGGGTCTCTCCCGTCGTGGAATGGGGAGTGGTCCGGTATGCCCAGAGAACATGGTCAAGTTGCTCGACCCAGTTCCCTTTAGCTTCATCTAACCTCCTTTTTAAGCCTCGCACAATGATTCTATTGGCGGCCTTGGCTTATCTATTTGTCCCGGGGTTCTCGACGGAGCTGCAGTGGTGCTTTATTTTCAGTCCAGCTAGCAGCTCTTCAAAAATTTTATCTTTGAACTGGGTACCGTTATCTATGACGATAGATTCTGGTATGCCGAACCTGATGATAATATGGCGCCAAGTAAACTTCTGAATTCGTGCCGAGGTGATAGTGATCAGAGGTTCGGCCTCGATCCATTTAATAAAATAGTCTACCGCTACTACCAAGTATTTAAACTGCCCTGAGGCTTGGGGGAACGGACCCAAAATGTCCATACCCCACCTGTAAAAAGGCCAAGGAACCGACGTCGTGAATAGTTCTTCAGAAGGGGCTTGAAAATGATCTGCATGGCGCTGACACTTGTCGCAAACTTGAACATGTGCTTGAGAGTCAGCTTCCATTGTCGGCCAATAGAATCCTGCCCTTAATACTTTTTGGGCTAGGGCTTTGGCTCCTAAATGGTGACCGCAGCTTCCTTCATGAACTTCAGCTAGGGCGTATTCTGCTTCTTTTGGGGTTAAGCACTTTAGAAGAGGGGAGGAGAAACCACGTCGGTATAGGCGGCCGTTGTAAATGGTGTATCTGACCGCGGTCTTTACCAATCTGGAAGCCTCTTTTGGGTCTGATAGTAAGTTTCCATGCTGCAAATAGCCCAGTATAGGAGTGATCCAAGATGGCTGATGGTCCTCCACTTGATATACGCTAAGATCCGTGATGGAGGGTTGGGAGAGAGTTTCTTGGATTACAGACCAGTTGTTACCGGTGCTGGCAAGTTTAGACAGAAGGTCTGCTCTGGAGTTCTATTCTCTTGGGATGTGCTCTATCTTGACTTCTTCAAAACCTCTCAAAAGTTCCTGGACCTTGCTCAAGTATTTCTGCAGGAGGGGTTCTTTAGCTTGATAGTCACCTCAGATTTGGGAGGTTACTAGCTGGGAATCACTGCAAAGTGTGATCCGCGTTGCCTCCATATCCTTTGCCATTAGCAAACCGGCGATGCAGGCCTCATACTCGGCCTGATTGTTTGAGGTTGGGAATTCAAACTTTAGGGAGTGCTCCAAGGTCAAACCCTCCGAATTTTCCAAAATCACTCCGGCCCCGCTTCCTTTGGGGTTCGATGATCCGTCGGCAAAAATGGTCCAGAAGGCTTTCTTAGGGTCGCCGTTGTCTGTTGTGAGTTCCGCTAGGAAGTCGGACAACGCTTGGGCTTTTATTGCAAGTCGTGGTTCGTATGTAATTCCAAACTCTGAGAGTTCAATCGACCATGCAATCATTCGCCCGGCCAGATCTGGTTTGTGTAGCACCTGTCGGATAGGTTGGTCTGTTCTTACCACCACTGGGTGGCATTGGAAGTATTGTCGAAGTCTTCTTGCGGTGATAATGAGCGCAAAGGCAACTTTCTCAACCTTTTGGTATCGAAGCTCGGGGCCCTGAAGGACCTTGCTTACGAAGTAGACAGGCTTCTGTCCTTCGTCGGTTTCCCGGATCAAGACTGAGCTTACGGCCTCGTCGTGGACGGATAGGTACAAGTAGGGGTATAAATTGGTTCGGATAATTGACCAACTCGATTAATCCAAACCGAACCAACTAAATTGGTTCGATTTGGTTTGGGTATATTGATTGGTTCGGGTAAAATCCAAACCAATTAAAGCTTAATTGGTTCGGTTCTCGGATTTGAAATTTCAAAACCGAACCAACCCGAACCAAATCAAACCATATATTTATATATTTTATTTAAAAAAAAATTATGCTACAACATTTTTTGGCTACTACTTGTTTTTCTTTATTTTTTGTAATACTTTCTCAGTTTTTAACTCTTAAAACGTCGTTTTCGTTTAACACAGAAGGCTAGAAAACTCCTCTGCCAAAATGTTCGGTTCTGCTCACCGGCACTGCAGTTCTGGCCAAGAATATGCTATCAGGTGCTATTCTAAAAACTCTTGGAGATGTGAGAGGCTTGAAAACTTTGGATCTTTCCTTCAACTAACTCTCTGGATCCATTCCTATTGAATTTCAAAATCTACATGTCATTCAACTTTTGAACCTCTCTTATAATGATTTAAAAGGAACCATTCCTAATGGTGGAGTTTTCTAAAATCTTTCTACTGTCCATTTAGAAGGCAATAAAAAACTTTGCTTGTATTTTGCATGTGAGCCTCATAGCCATGGAAGAAGGCATGTCAGACATTATATCATCATAGTCACAGTAGTAAAATTGATACTATGTCTGATAATTTGCTTACTACTATACATAAAGAATAGAAAAGTGAAAGTAACAACAACAACATCATCTAAACTTAGAAGCTTGAAAACGATGAATTGACTTTAAATACTCTAATATTGACTTTAAAAAAAATGAATTTCTGGCTCTAGTTTATGAGTACTTAAGTAATGGGAGCTTGGAAGATTAGATTAAGGGGAAGAGAAAACATACAAATGAAAATGAGTTGAACCTTATGGAGAGACTGAATATAGATATTGATGCTACTTGTGCATTGGATTACCTGCATAATGATAGTGAAGTTCCTATTGTGCATTGTGATTTGAAGCCTAACAACATTCTCTTTGATGAAAATATGACTGCAAAGGTTGGAGACTTTGGATTCGCTAGGTTGCTGATTCAAAGTTCAATTAATCAAGTCTTCATTAGCTCCACTCATATCCTTAGGGGTTCAATTGGTTACATATATACTTCCAGGCTAGTAGCCTCACAACTTTCTCTTAATTGAATAGTAGTAGTATACAACTTGCCAAGTTAAATATCTCTTGAAGAATTTTTTAACTTATTCAAATATAATTTCTTAATACAAATATCAATATGTTTCTTTATTCCCTCTTTATGAACCTTTTAATACACATTCTGAAATATGAAATAATTATTAGTGTTCAAATCAATAAGTTTGATTCTATTTCTAGAAATTTTTTCATTAGTTTATTTTGTATTTTTTTTATGAAAAGTTAATTATTTAGTTAATTTTAGTATTAAAAAAATGGTCAACCCGATCACTGGAACTAAACCAATCCATAGATGTTCGGTTCGGTTTGGTTCGAATTTGGCTATCAAAAAATACAAAAACCGAACCAAAACCAAACCAATTGATTTTGATTGGTTCGGATTTATTTTCCCTCAAAAACCAAACCAAACCACCCACTTACACCCCTAGGTACAAGTAGAGTGTCTCCCCGGTATCCGGCCTCGTCAAGATAGGAGGGGAAGACAAAAGGTTTTTTAACGATGTGAAAGCATCCTCGCACTCTTGGGTCCATTCAAAACTTTTTTCCTTCTTGAGTAATTTGAACAGGGGGAGAGACTTGTGAGCGGCTTTAGCTAAGAATCTTGTGAGGGCCGCTATGCGCCCTGTAAGCTATTGTACTTCTTTGACGTTCCGGGGACTTCTCATGTTGAGGACGGCCTGACATTTATCCGGATTGGCTTCGATTCTTCTATGAGTTAGCATGAACCCCAAAAATTTACCAGCCTGGACCCCGAAAGCGCACTTCTCTGGGTTCAACCTCATGTTGTACTTTCAGAGTTGTGTAAATACTTCCTCGAGGTCCGCCGTGTGCGATCCACTGTGTGGGGTCTTTACTATCATGTCATCTATATAGACTTCTAGCATTTTTCCCACTTGGTTTTCAAAAACCTTGTTCATCATCCTCTGGTAGGTGGCTTCTACATTCTTTAGGCCGAAAGATATGACCTTGTAGCAGTAGCTCGCCTTGTTGGTAATGAAAGCGATTTTATCCTCATCCCCAGCGTATATGGGAATCTGGTTGTACCCGGAATATGCGTCCATGAACGAGAGCCATCTAAACCCCGAGGAGCCATCCACTAATTTGTCCACATTGGGGAGTGGGTATGGGTCCTTAGGACAGGCTTTATTCAGGTCGGTATAGTTTACGCACATCCTCCATTTTCTGTTGGACTTTTTTACCAGAACCACGTTGGAAAGCCATGTGGTATAGGAAATTTCTCTGATGAAGTTGCCATTTAGTAACTCTTTAACTTGGTCTTCGATGACTTGCTACCTCTCGGGTCTGACCTTCCTCTTCTTTTGTGCGACCGGCCTGGTACCTTCTTTAATTGACAATCGATGGCAAATAAAGCTGGGGTCAAGTCCGGGCATGTCAGAGGAAGTCCAAGCGAAAAGGTCCTTATTTCTTAATAAGAGTTCCGAGAGTTGTTGTTTTTCTTTTTCACCCAGACGAGCTCCGATCTTGGTGACCTGTTCAGGGTTGGTCCTGAGTTGAAGAGACTCCAGTTCACCTTCGGGCTAGGGTCGGGTACCCCGTATTTCTTATCTGACATCCAACTCGGTCATTAAAATGTTAACCTGGTCAATAGCCGGGGTGGAGACGGCGGGGATCGACCTCTGGGGCACTTTACAAATCTTTAAGCTCTCATTATAGCATTTTCTGGCAGCAACTTGATCACCTTTTACAGTGACGACGTCATTGTTTTTATTGAGGAACTTCATCACGAGGTGGGTGATGGATACCACCGCTCCAAGGGCGTTGAGAGAAGGACGACCTAGGATAATGTTATAAGCCGAGGGGCAGTCCACAACCAGGAACTTTACCTTGACAGTCCTGAAGAGTTTAGATGATCTGAGGGTCAGGTGAGTTTTGTAATATCCGACCGGGGTGATCTTCTCACCGGTGAAACCCGTCAATTCTCCTACGTGGGGAGTCAAGTCGGATTGCAGGAGCTCCAACTTCTGATAGAGATCTAGGAACATAATGTCGGCAGAACTCCCTTGATCGATGAAAATTCGACGGACCTCAGCATTCGAAATTACCCTGGAGATAACGAGAGGGTCGTCGTGATCTGAGATTATTCCGTTGTAGTCTTCGTCTGAGAAGGTGATGAGAGGCGCTTTTCTATTCTCCGCTTGTGTTCTTAGTTCTGAGTGGACCACGCTAAAAGCTGCCATTCTAAGGGCTTTCTTTCGAGCTCTATTGGAAGACCCCCCCTCCGGCAAAGCCATCGGCAATGGTATGGATTGTCCTGTTGGGCTCGGCGCGGTGGTCGTCGTTATCAACGATGGGAGTATTCCTAGCCCGACCCTGTCGATCGCTGTTATCTCGTCGAGGCGGAGTCCGGGATCTTCTCCTAGGGCTTCTTGTCCTTCTTCTGCGCGGAGGGGATGGACTTCAATATGGGGTATGTTTGCTGTCTCTGGGTCTATTGTCCCCTTCGTTGTTTTGTACATGAAGGATATACTACTGCAGGCGTCCGGCCTTGATTAAAAATTCAATGGCATCGCATAACTGATAGCAATCTTCTATATCGTGGTCATAGGCCTTATGCCATGTACAATGTTTGGAGTGATCCTTCTGCTTGTGTTACTTGATAGGGGGCGGTCTCCGGACATTCTGAAACTCCGTGTTTATCACTTCCCTCAAGGTTGTTTCCCGAGGCATGTTCAAATGAGTGTAGTCAAAATAATTTCTCTGTGGTGGGCTACCCTTTGGGGGTCGCGACCTTGAGGAATTTTGGTTGGGCTTTTGGTGAGAGGGCTCGCCTTTGTCCCACCTCCTGTGGTCTTCTGTTGCCTCCTCCAAGTAGACGTACTTCTCGGATCGTTTCTGGAAGTCAGTCAAATTGTCTGGTTTCTTTTTTGCCAGGGACTTGAAGAATTCAGAGCCTATCCGGAGACCGCTTCTAGCATAATGCAAGGCTATTTTGTCTTTAAAATTTTCTACATTGGTGCAGGCAGCCATAAAGCGCCTAACATAATCCCGGAGGCTCTCATCCTTTCCCTGGCGAATCTTAGCCAGAGATTCGATAGATTTGGGTTGTTCTTTGCTCGTGGTGTATTATAGTAGAAAATGTTGTTTAAGGTTCGACCAATCCACGTTGGTCCCCCGTGGTTGACTGGTAAACCATTTGAGGGCTCCCTTTTTAAGGGAGAGAGGGAAAGCTTGGCACAACAATTCCATGGATCCGCCATAGAAACATAGGGACTGCTCGTAGGCATTTATGTGCTCCTGGGGGTCCGTGGTTCCGTCGTAAATTTCCAGGTTTGGAGGAAACTTGAAATTTCTCGGAACCCGGAACTCCATGAGTTGATCGGAGAAAGGTTGTTCAATAGTTCCGTGATTCCGATTATTGTCCCCAGTATTGGGAATTCCCTCATCGTCGTGGGCCCTCTTTTTATTATTTTCCACGTCAGTCCGTCTATCACGGCAGTGCGGCTTTGGTTGGTTTTCATGCATGGCGCACTGCATGTCTTCCAACCTCCTGAATTGGTCATTGAGCAAATCCATATATTGTTGCAACATATCTTGAAATTGGCATTGGGAACCCCGAGATTAATGTGTGCATTCTGAGCGAGAAGCACGATCATCGAACTCGTTGTTTGGGATTCCCAAGCGTTGGTGTACCGGGATGCCGCGCTCTTGAAGGTTCTGGTCACCTCTCTGGGCTGGGAATTCAAGTCTTTCCCTGACAGAAATCCTGCGTGATGGGTTAGGGGACTCCTCATAAAAGGAGGTAGAGTGCCCATCACGTCGGCTTCCTGATCAGGGTGCCTGATTTCTCACAGCGGAGGTTTGAGCCATAAGTGGAGGCAGTGGTGGTAGTGGACGTTGCATGTCAAGGTCCTGTCTCTGGTTGACAGAGGTTTGTGCAGTGTCTCTTCTCGAGTTTTGCCTCATATTCACTATGATTGGGTGGGATTAGAATTTTATGGTTCCCCACAGACGGCGCCAATGTTCTGAATCGGGTTCAGAGAGTACCTAGGATAGGCACGTAACGGTGATTCCTCCTTTGAGCAGCAGCTGAGCGTGTAGCACAGGGGGGTGGGTACCTGCAAAGGGACTCCAACGCCCAAGTCAGGCAGTGCACAAGAAGGTTTAAGAGATTGGGTTCAAGTTACCTTCTTAGGATGGCTCAACCATGTATTTATAGAGCGTATACAGAATCCTAATAGGATCCTTACTGAATGCAGGTAATTTAGGATTAGTATCATGATGAGGATCATCTTTCCATTATTATAGGATACGTCCCTGCAAATCTGGGATTAAGATATGGAAAGTATCTAACCATCAAAGATATCTATAAATCCTATAATATCGTAAGTTGATGATTGGCAGTTACGGATATTTAGGGATTCATCCTCTGTGTGAATCTATCAGCCACGATGTCATATACTAACACCGCTCAAGGGCCGTAATCCGTGGTCTGGAACACGTCGTGAGTCTTCCTCAACGCCAGCTAGGAGGAGTCCAGTAGTTTGCATGCCGGATTGATCCCATGGAGCAGGATCATGGATCACGGTCCAGAACAGAATTATTATTATTCTATATTATTAACAAACTTACTTATCTACAACCCCCTAACTCGGTAGTTGATAAGCCAAATGTCAGTGTCGAGATATATGAGTTGTAATTTCTACTACAAGAAATTTGACGTTTAGCAGAGTATGTTTTTGGTGAAATCCTCGCCGCTAGTAATCCAACCAATTTCTTAGCAAAAATATCTGTAAAATAAACAAACATCTAGAAAAAAATATTAAATAAAAGAAAATAAATTTTTGGTGGATTAATATGTCGAAAAAATAATCTGCCATTGATTTTTTTACATTTTTTGTGAATTATCTGTCGCCACCAGTAAATGTACCAATTTTGTTTCTCGATATTTTTGGCACAATAATTTCATCGAGAAATTCCTTTAACTTCTAAGGAGGAGCGCCAACATTTCACGTGGGATTACTCCAGTAACGAACTAATTATGTTTTCCGAAGATTCCAGCAGATTAGTTATTGGAAATTCAAAAATATTTGTTGAAAAATATTTCTGACATATCATAATATACTAGAAACTTTGTTTTAAGAGTAGTGTGCGATTCATTTCTCTTCTATTTTTGCTACTTTCTCTCTCCTTCCTCTCTCATTCTCCCTATTCTCCGTCCTCTCCCCCCTCCACCATCGAGCTCTATCTTCCAGGTGCCTCTAGGAAAAATGTCAATCCCTGATATAACTCCTTAGGTGTTGCTCCTTCTGACGTTGATGATTGTTGCCCCTAAAGGCCATGAGGGCCTGAGCTCCGATCATGGGTGCCATCAAGGTTAATGGCCTATGTAACCTGAACGTGGTACATGAGACGTGGCTGGAGTACTACTTCTCACATGTATGTAATTTTTTTTATTTGAATGTTATATTTGTTATTAATATATGTGTGTGTGTGTGTGTGTGTTTATATAATATAATATGTATGTATATAGTATTTATATTTTGGATATATGTGTTTATGTGTATATTTGAATGTATATTTATATGTATGGTATACTATTATTTTTATTTGTTGGTGTTAATTTATATATTATTCTCTATTATGTTGTTATAAGATTTGATTCATAACTTGACATTATATAAGATTAATATTATAATATATATTAAATGAGAATGACAAAATAGGAAACTCAAATTGTGACCAAATTAGGGGAATCCTCTTTATTAGTAATATAGATTATAACCTAATGTACTAATTTGAAAATTAAAAAAAATTGTGATAAAATAGTAATAAGAAATATTAAATATTAAGATTTTAAGTGAAGAGATTGATTAATTTTTAATTATTTAATTGAATTAATGTATAATATAATGTAATATAATATAAAAATAAAGGAATATAAAAAAGTGAACTATATATAAAATTAATAATTAACTAAGTTAATAATAATTTTTTAATTTCATTAGGATGATAAATTTCAAGAAGCCAATTGGCTTGAAATAGGAAATGTCAAATAAATTAGGAGTTAAGACAGGAATCTTATCTTCTAAAATTTATTAAAAAAATTCAAATGAAGGCACTTATTAAAATTTAGAATCATTTTCAATTAAGTTAGTTTCAAATTGAAATTCAAAATATGACTTCAATTCTCCATAATTACCATAGAAAAATCATAATAAAGTCATTTTAAACAATTTTACAATAATAAAGATTTTAACTTAATTGCATACAAGATAATGTTTCTTTATTTTACTTATCAAAATTTAATTTAATTTAATATG
The DNA here is from genome assembly GCA_029884595.1 of Ormosia semicastrata. Taxonomy (NCBI): domain Eukaryota; kingdom Viridiplantae; phylum Streptophyta; class Magnoliopsida; order Fabales; family Fabaceae; genus Ormosia; species Ormosia semicastrata. Next base: position 17,558,526 of record JAQQTO010000038.1, on the reverse strand, counting down.
TTGTTATATTTGAATTGTTAAAATAATTAATGTTATAATGAATTAAGAAGCTCAAAACATTAAGTTAGATTATATTAGTTTTGTATGATAGGTTAAGTGACTTTGAGCAATTCGAATTTGATTGTTCAAGTAACTTATCTTTCGTCGTCTATTGATAGTGAGGATGATGACTTTAGTGATAAGATTATGATGTGAAAAATGTGATAGAAAGTTTAAATAGTGACACAAACCCACCTTCTATGATGATAAAGAAAAGACTAGGTAGGGTGATATAAGAAAAAGAAGAAGAAAAACATTACAAATTAAAAAAATAAATTTACATATTTTTTTGAAGTAGATTTTCTGATAGACAGAAGGTGCATGGTGGAACAGTTAGAGAATAAGACAAAAATCAAAAGTAGATGTAATTGATATAAAGAATAATTTTAACAATTAAAATGATGTTATACAAGAGTCTCATAGAGAGGATATGTAAGATAAAATCGTGAGCTCGATATCGTTAGGATTAAGAAAGTCGAGTGTGTAATGTCTAGATTATTGCCCTTTCTAGTGACATCGAAAGCATATGTCTCCTTACACTCGTTTATCAAATTTTGGAGTGTAGTTAATTAAGAGAAAAATAATTTCAGGATATTTTGTTGAAGTTGGGATTAGGGTTTTAATAGTGATTGTGATGACAAGTGAAATATATTTATTTTTCTTATTCAATGTAATACCATTGGAATTCAATGGAAGATTATTCATGTTTCACGAATGAATTTAAGAATTGAGAGAGTCAATATCAAGAAAAGTAAATGAGTTGACTTCTATATATGAATTGACTTCTGTAAGATTTGGTTATATCTTTGACTGTATGGAAGGATGTATGTAATAATGTTAATAAAATTCATATATTTAACAGTTGAAGACAAAGATGATGATTTATATTTTTGTAAGAAACATTAATTTTGGAAAAATTATGGTTCTTAAATTGTAGTGAGTAATATTAGTATCTCAGTTCATCAGGAGAGAAACTAACACAATTTTTTTTTTAAACATAAGAGTGACCGATTTAAGAGCTCAAAAGAAAAATGACTTTTTTTTATACTGACGCTCCTAGTTTCTAGACTGATTCATTAAATTTGGACAAATTTTCCTTGAGTTTCATATTGTATTACATTGAATAAGAAAAAAATATATAAATATATTTATATATGTTCTCAATTGTCATCATCATCACTCTTGAAATCTTAATTTCACTATCGTCCAAATTCTCTTTAGATTAATTTTTTTTATACTATTTAAAAATTTTGTTAGACGATTACAAGCAAACACGTGCTTTCTGTGCCACTAATAAGGGTAATGGTCCTAGGGTTACCCTTCTAACTATCCTAATTCTAATGACGTTGAGTACACAATATTATCTGAATATTCCTCTCTATGATACTCTGTTGTAATGTCATTTTCATTGGTATCATAATTCTTAATAAAAAATTTCATTTGCTTTTGATTTCTTTCTTATTCTCCAACTTCTCCACCAAGGGACTTATGTTCTCCATCATAAGAGGTGAAATAGTTTCATTACGCAAACTTTTGATCATATCAACTTATTGAAAATGTTATTATTATAATCCTTATCCTCACTATCAGTGAAAAATGAAATATGAGTAAAGTAATCAAATCTTAGACTGCTCAGAATCACTTATATAGTGATTCTAACGGATTCTAGTGGATTTTTCTCTGAAATAAAGTGTGGTAACAAACATTTTTAGGTGAAATATCCGCTTGAAATATCCAGCTAATTTTTCTGCCAAAAATTTCTAGCGAATGTTTCGTCAAAAAATGTAACAAATTGACAAACCATCATTTTTTTCAATGACCAAATTTGTTGGTAATTTTCGACAAATTTCTATTTCCGACAAGTGTTTTTTTGAGAAATAAAAATGCATCAAAAGTTTTTATTTTTGATAGATTTTGAAAAATTACTAGCGAATTTTGTCACCAATAATTCATGAATTTCTTACAATATTCTTAGTAATGTTTATTAATTAATAACTTAATTATACCTTATTTAATTATTGTAGTGTCTAAGATCAAATTAGTACGGACTAGATAGCTATAACCCAATAAAGATATAACGGTCTTGTGTCAATTAATTATGACATTAATATTGTTCATTTTTACTATTGTATTACTCTATGTTTATAATTTGATTCAAAAAAATTTCTAATGTAATTTTTTTTTGTTTGGCGTGGAATTTTGTAGTGTATGTTGATATAATTTTATAAGAGTCTTTTTCAGTAATGTTTTCGATCAGGTGTATATCTATACTATAGTTTATCTAAAAAATACAAATGAGAATTCTTCAATTTTGTTTCTCAAGCAAAAATGTGCATAGTGGACAATTCTTGTGCACCTCTGTTGAATTTCGCCTATCATTTATACGATTTGAATCATTCACGTCAATCATTTCTGAGAGCAAATCATTCACGTCAATCATTTCTGAGAGCACACAATAGGCTACGAATTTTGTCGGTGAAATTATTAGCATTGGTTCGAAAATATTTCCCTGAAAGCATATACGTTGGATATTCTAGTGCGAAACGCACTGATACATTAGTCTTTGGTTATTAAAATTGAATATAAAATTAGAGTTTAGAATTAAAATTAAATTTTTTAATTTTAATTTTTATATTTAAAATATTTTTAAAATTAAAATTATAATTTTATAATTCAATTTAATAAAATTAAAAAATAATTAAGTTAATTTTTTTTAATTTTAACTTTTATCTTAAGAATTATTAATTTTATAATATAAAAATTAAACTCTCTTTTTATATTTATTTATAAATAATTTTATTTATTGAAATTTTATATTTATATAAAAATTATTTTTATATTTATATAAAAATTATTATAATAATTATTTATTTTTTTTAAAAAATTTCATAAAATTTTTTTATGAAAAACAATGATCATTATATTATAAAAATATTATTGTATTAATTTTTTAAATTTTAATTTTTTAATAATTTTTTAATATTTTAAGTCATATCTTTAAATAATAAAATTGTAAATAAATTTAAAATTATAATTTATTATCTTAATTCTTTGATAACTTTAAACATAAAATTTAAATTTTAGATCAATTTTAATTTTGAAAAAATTAAAATTTTATATTTTAATTTTAATTCCATTATCTAAGTAGACCAAAAAAAAAAATTTATCTTACTTTTTTTTTGCCCTGCTTCCCATTGCACTTCCAGTACTAAGATATTTATTTATTTATTTATTTTAGGTGAATAATCATGGGATAATTTTGGCCTGCAACATATGACAGCTGAGAAACATGGTAATTTGTAACCACGATACTTATAATACGCAGTTCCACACAAACTTATACCTTCTGCGATTTGGGAATATGCCATCTCTAACATGTGGCTAAGTGCTAACCCTACTGTAAAAATCCCATTCCTTAATATTGTTACCTAATAGTTAAAGATGTGTAATCTTCTTTTTGATTATTCAACTTCAAATATTTTGCTGTATTTGAAGTTGAAACTCTCACAACTTAACCCTGCCTGTTGGACACAAAAAATACATTAATTATACAGATACTAAGAGATAAATGGTCACATACTCTCCATATTTTAGCATCGAATAACATATGCAAAAATTAAAAGAAAAATAGAGGACTATAACTAAACATCAGAATGGAGGATTGTGGGAACTCCATTAATGGTTCCGCGTGCAAGAAATCAAACTTCTATGAAGTATAGCATTTTAGAGACTAAAGCATGAAGTAAATAATTGTTGATAAAAATTTACAGTTAAAAGATTTTTACAATTTGCAAGTTGCAACCACCCACATCAAAATTTATGAATTAATTTGTCATAACTATTAACTTGCTACATTGTTTTTCTCTTCAATGGTTAACAGCATTTACTTTTGTTTTTAAGTGCATCCTACTTTTACAGGAATCAAATCTAATGTGAGAGAGATCAAATTAAGTTTAATCGTGTGTTGAAGTTAGCTTTTTGTTATCCAATCTGCAGAATGATTGCTCTATGTAAACATGCTTCATACATATCTTCCAATTTTTTATGTACCTAAAACTTTCACATAATTGTCAATTACCAATAAAATTATGTATTCATTTGAAAATTGTAGAATTAAGAATAGATGCAATTACAGATAAAGAAAAAACTAAGAATAGATGCAATTAACTTAAAATTATTTATTTAATATTTATTTTTCACCTCACAATATTTAAGGGGTGTTTGGTTTGTTTTCTATTTTTGTTGATATCTAGATTTGTCCAAATAATTTTTGGACCTTGTACAATTATTTTTGGGTTAGTTTATATCAAGTCCAAACCCAATGCTAAAAAAAGAAGATAAAAATTAAATTGATTTGTGTCATTAAAAAAATAATAAATAAAATATTTGATCATGATTTCTAATGGAGATATTGCAAGGAAAGTTGGAAGAGCAAAACTTTAATCAAATCTCAATATAAATAAAATAAAATCAATTTGAGATTCACAATAATGAAATTAAAAGGAGTAATAAGAATAGTTAGTAATTTTTAGATTAGATGTGTGCTAAATTTTTTAGTATTATCATGTCTTCAAATCATTAATTTATTCTTCATTGAATCAATACAAAATTTCCAATCAACAAAAAGAGAAACAATTTGTAATTTTTGAGCTTCCAATATACAAAATCTGAAAAACAAATAATAGAGAAATGTTGAAAAATGAATAATCTCAATCAAGCTCAATAATGCAAGTTGATTTTGCTGTAAAAAAAAAAGAATTTGAAATAAAAGGAAATATCAGGCAATTATATCCACAACAAATCAGGTCCATGATTTCATTAATTACAAACAAAATTGTAAAAAATAAATTAGGAAAAAATTTGATAGTTTAATTCATTCTTTCTCAACAAGTAATTGATTCATACTTGATTATAAATAGGAAGGCACCAAGCCACCAAGGGCACACAACACACGGTTCTGGAGCAAATATCAAAGTTTGAAAGCAATAGATATAGTTGCATGGTGAAGAGTGTACTCCTCTTTGTATGTTTGGTTGAAATAAGTGAATTTAATGGAATAAACAATAGAAATAAGAATTTGACTCTAATATAATGTGATATTTTAATTTAAAAATAATTAATATTAAGTAAAGTAACATAATGAATATATAAATCACATCTATAAGATGAGACAGGTGATAAGACTCTAACATTTACCCGGAGGCATCCTGTTTGAAAATCTAAGTTTGTTGCAGCAAGGTTTGAGAAAAATCTTCCAATGAGTCTCTGTTTTTGTTCTCACGAAAAAGGGTGAAAGATTGAATGGCCTTATAATAAGTGGATGTAATAACTTTCAACCTTTGAAATTTTATCAATAAAAAAACATCTTTTACGGATGTGTGCATAATGCGATGCTGCCATGATACAAATCCCTACTTTCCTTTCTTTTAAAATCTCGTTTGCTGTAGTATAAAATATAAAAAAAAAAAATCTCGTCTGGTGTTGTTAGATAAGCCATTAAGTATTGACTTAAAATAGGTTTTAGAGAATCTGTTAAATAAAGTTGATATAGATAATTTTCTTAAATACGTGATAGTTATAACGGTTATTTGATGGATGAATACTTATAAAAAGTATTTTTTATTTAAGTTAGATTGTATATAAAGTGAATAATATTTAAAATTAGATTTAGATGTATATCTTTATGATTTTATATGATATTTATAGAAGTGTATTGATTGATAAAAATTATAATGAAATTTGTATTAAATACTATTAATTATTGTAAAAATTTAATAAAATTATTATTTTTTATAATTATTTATTCTATTTATGAGAAATATAATTAATTTATTTATCTATAAAAATTCTGTTAAAATTTATATATCATAAATAGAAATATATATTTATTTAATAATATTCATAAATATTTGGAATTTAACTATTACAAATTGAATTACTCTAAACTATTAACCCAAAATTCAATCCACAATAATTATTTTATTTATTTGTTTATTTTTTCCTTTTAATTATATGTATTGCCATTAATTTTATTTAATAATGATTTAAGACTGGACGACGGAATAAATTTTTCAGAGATACAAAGTACTCCTTTAATTTTGTTAATTTTGTCAAGTGTACTAATGAAGCTTAAGAAAAATCTTATACCACCTAATAATTTGTCTACGAGCCTTTTTCATATGTCAATTTGTTAGTGCGTTTGTCTTCATTATTTGTCATATGCGTAGAATATTTGCATTTTCCTTCCGTGCATTAAATATTAAAATTTAAACTTTGGTTAAAAAAGGATACTCTTTGGTTATGGTAAATTAAATTTTACAAAATCCTTTTGAAAAAAGCACTTTAAAAATTACATTTTATCAAAAGGTATATACCCTCGGGTTAGTCATAAGCTTTAACAAGATCAAAGGCCAAAGGAAAATTATCATCTTATATTTTTAAAAAAGAGTGTAAGTATTATTTATACTTTTTTAAGGGATGTAATTGAGTGAAAGAAAGTGATAGAAAAAAGTATGTATAATGAATAATATTAGATGAGGTATGAAAATAGATGTATATACTGTTTGATGTAAGAATATAAGAGTTGAAGGCCAAAACTTCATAAATTTTTTTTACCAAACTGTCACTGATGGTAAAATTATTTATCAAAATATTATTTTTTTAATTATTTACTAAATTACTACTTTTTAAAAACTATTTATCAAAATATTATTCTTTTGAAATTATATATCAAATTATTACCATTTTGTCTAACGTGACATTTTTTAATAATTTCTAGTCGACATAGAATGCGTCAAATTAGGTGACGCACCCATGTAGATTACACCAAAACGTTTGGCGTAATCCACGTAGATGTGCCATCCTGTTTGGCGTATCCTACGTGGATGTACCATCCTGCTTGGCGCATCCTACGTAGATGCGTCATTTTACATGCCATTTTTTACATGAATACATTATGTAGGATGACATTTTTTAGTTAAAAACGCCAACACATTTGACATTTTCACGTGAAAAAAAAATACTTATAGGGTACTTAACTCATTTCATGTGGTTCTCGCATTTCTCCTAAAGACACATGCATTTCACATTCTTACTAAAGAATACACTACAACGTTGGAAGACATCAGTATCAATTAGTTTATTTATAGATCAAATGTTTACTTATTATCTATAAAGTAGTTGATGTGAGACTTTGATATTGACAAGACAAAATAACTAAGTAAGGCAATAAGGTATCTTTATTCGATGTGAGACTTTGGTATTAGTAAGACAAAAAATTAAGTAATATAACAAAGTACATTTTTTTGATACGAGACTTTAATGTGAAGACATTTTAAATAATTTATTAATCTAATTTATATATTATATTTTCTTAAAAACTAAAAAGAAAGAATGAAAAGTGCTTATTTTATATAGTATATAGATAGATAATCTAACAAAGTTTTAATTCTTAGTTCCACATATAGATGCTAATGTTATAGCTACGATATGCTAAATAACAAGTGAGCTGCTACCTCGTTGTTGTAGCATACATATATAAATATGGATTGAAGAAATGAGCTGCTACCTCACCGAAAGATTCATATAACTATGTAACAGTTATAAGAGGTGAAGAAAGCAATTTGAATAATTTTAAAAGGGATTAATATTCTATTTTAAAATAAAAAATGTGAAAGAGCCACGAGCCGTGTTTTGTTTGTCATAGTGTTTGTAGTATTTATGGATAAATGAAGTTTATATATTTCCTGGTGTGTTAGAAAATGATGGAGTACTAGGAAATGGTTTTGCTGCATATATATATATATATATATATAAAACTTAAAAGATAATTAGATGTCATTTACATGAGCAAACTGAATATATATTATTTATTCAAACTTGTAATGCCTTGATGAAAATATTTTCACGACTCACAAAGACAATTTAGCAAGTCAATTTCTACAATGAAAACTCAAATGTGACTTGATAAGTGTATAGTATCAAATATTGAACACGAGATAGAACATGAATTACGTAGATGACATGCATCTGACATTGTGAGTTAAAAATATGATATTAATTTGAGATTGAAGTTTAAGCAGTTTTGCTCTATGGTGGATAAAGTTTTCAATGTGAAGTGTTGAGTACGGGTATAAAGAAAAGTTCCGAGCCAGGTGGTGTCCGTGCATAGTATATTTTCATTCTTCGTTGCTGTAGCATACATATATAAATGTGGAACTAGATAGTAGCTCACTTGTTATTTAGTATATGGTAGCTATAACATTAGCATCTATATGTGGAACTAAGAATTAAAACTTTGTTAGTTTATCTATCTATATGCTATATAAAATAATCACTTTTCATTCTTTCTTTTTAGTTTTTAAGAAAATATAATATATAAATTAGATTAATAAATCAATTAAAATGCCTCCACATTAAAGTCGAACATCGAACAAAGGTATCTTGTTGTCTTACTGTCCACTCTTTTGCTTATCATAAGTGCACGGATCGCACTTATAATATAGCTAAGAGTCGGATATCACTCTCACAGAGACTAATGTTAAAATCAATGCTAAATATAAACCAAAAGTTTAAGAATTACTATCCAAGAACATATAAATTGAAAGATGAGTATCTAAACTAATTGAAAGTACTTAAAAGTTTTAAAGTTGAATTAAAGTTAAGAATTAGAGAATAAGAATTCCTTTTTCATCTCCTACTTCAATTGATAACAAGTAATCCTTATGAGCAATATAAATGAATTGATTAGGTTAGCTTGAGAATCTAAATTCGTTAAAAGCCTATGTTTAGGTCAATCAACCATGCTTCAGTTACCTAATTCACTATGTTTTCATGAGAACTAGAGTAAATTCACTTATTAAGATCTATTCCCAATAGTTACTATACATGGCTAATAGGTATATTTTTATCCTATTAACGAATCATCTCACTCAAACCAATTGAATGAAATAGAACATGCATCAATCATACATACGATTTCAAATCCAAATTCCTATGTCTAGGTTAATTAGATTTTAATAAATCAATCAAAAGTTAATCAAACATTCAAAAGCATAAAGCACTATATGATTAAACAAAACCATATTATGTATATAAACTCAAAGGATTACAATATTATTCAATATTCATAGTAGGATCTAAAGAAAACCCTACTACACAGCTTAGCCAGTCATGAAACACGAAAATATAGCAAAATATGTTATGTTCATGAGAAAGAAAATGAGAAAATAGAAGATATAGAAGAGAAAGCTCAAGGGTGATGATCCTTCGAGCTCCAATCCTCCACCAAGGTGAAGAAAGCCCTCAATCTTGGTTACTTTTGCTTCCTTTATGTCTAAATCACAAAACCCTAGCAACTGTTCTCTAAAAAACATCAAAAACTCTCTTGCAAAATGGATACAACAGTATTTATAAACTGAATAAAATAGAGTCACGCCGCAGCGTCAAACACGTCACGTCGCAGCGCGCATGTAATTAGGTCACAAACACCTGCGACGTCTACTCTCAACGTCGTGATGCTTTAGCCTCGGGTCTTATGTACTGGAACAGGGGATGCTCAACGTTGTGGCGTTATAGGCATGACGCCGCGACGTTGCTTGTTGATCTTCAATTTTGGCTTTCCCTTAGGCTTCCTGATCCAAAGCTACTCCAAAGTTTTCATTTTCATGCTTTATTTGAGACCTACCTATAACAAAAAAGTACCACTTTAATAGCTCATGCAAATGTACTTAATTCATTATAGTTTAGGAAGTATTGGCTCAAAATCACAATGGAAGTCAACAAAATGAAATTAGAAGAATATGATGCTAAAATCTTTTATTTATGCATACAAACAAGGACTAAGTAACCTATATAGCACAAATATAGGGTACAAATAACTATACTTTGTAAAGTTATCACTTACTTAGTTATGTTGCCTTACCAATAACAAAGTCCCACATCGATTACTTTACAGATCATAAGCAAACATTTGACCTATAAGTAAACTAATTGATACTAATGTTTTCCAACGTTGTGGTGTACTCTCTAGTAGACATGTGAAATGCATGTATCTTTGGGAGGAGTGCGAGAAATACGTGAAATGGGTTAAGTTTTTTATAAGTATTTTTTTGTCCACATCAAAAATGCCAAATGTGTTAGCATTTTTAACTAAAAAATGTCATCATACATGGCGTATCCACGTAAAAAAATGTCATATAGGATGATGCATCCACATAAGATACACCAAACTGGGTGGCGCATCCACGTAGATTACGCCAAACGTGTTGGCATAATCCACATGGATGCGCTACTCAGTTTGGCGCATCCTATGTGAATCATAAATTATTAAAAAATGTCACGCTAGACAAAAGAGAGACAATTTGGTATATAGTTTCAAATGAATGATATTTTGGTAAATAATTTAAAAAAGTAACAATTTAATAAATAATTTAAAAACATAACATTTTAATAAATAATTTTACTATCAGTAATAGTTTGATAAAAAAAGCCAACTTCATAAGAGACTTTTGAAGGGCTAATCCAAATACATAACATGACATTTCTTGCATTCCTCTCCTCACATGAGGACAACCCTAAATATTAGATAACTTGGTATTGATAAGTTGCATTTCCATGCAATAGTCAATATGGGAATTTTGAAAATATAAGGATAGATACACATTTATACATATATCATATAATATATATACAATTTTTAATATCATATTATATATGTGTTTAAACTTTAATTCTATTACATACTCCTAATATAAGATAATTGCTCAAAAAATGATATGTTAGAAGCATTGTTCTTAAAATTAGTATTTTGTATCTCTGCAATGCAAAAAATAATCAGAGAAACTTTTAAAATAAATAACTTGTTTATATAGTTTTAGCTAATTTTAATTTTAGAATTTATAGTTTTTTATATTTTTTATATTATTTACTATATTTTTATTTATTTACATTTTTTAATCACTTATTTATATTTTAGTCTATAATGTTAAAAATGTCAATCCTTATATTTTTTACTTATTTGAGTTTTTAATGCTATAGATTCTCTTCATTATAGTATTGATCTATATTTTTATGAAAGATTGATTATTTTAATTTTTAAGATTTGATGGTATTAAATCAAATATAGAAATATAAATCTTGTCACAAATATGTTTTCATGTTATTATTATTGCTCGTATCACATTTATCTCCCGTTTATTTACAATTAATTTATCTCATTATACAATTCTATTACTCGGTCAATATTTCTAAATAGTACAACAGGAACTCCTTCCTTAAGGATATACCAAGGTGATTCATAATGTAAAAATTATATTATCATTTATAATCATTTTATTGTATCGTCGATAAAAAATTCATAGATAAAATACAAATGAAATTTTATTAAAATTTTTCTTTTAACTTTTAACCCCTATTTTTAAAAAGTATACAAGATTAAGTCTTAATGCAAAAAATTATCTTCTTTTATAATAATAATAATTATTATTGAATATTATTAAATATTAAATATCTAAAATAAGTTCATTAACAACAATTTTTATATAAAATTATATTACAAATTAAATTCTTAATTTTTCACTTCCACTATCAAAGTTACATTAAACTAACCACTAATATCAAATTTTATCAAAGAAAAAAAAAACTCTTAGATCGATAGATATTCAAATGACAATTGAAAAAAATATATCTGCAAAAAATTACAATAGTCAATAATAATATTGCTAAATAATAATACTCAATATATTCTAACTTCTTAACACTCTCTAATATATACATTTCTTTCATATAATTTAAGTAAGCTAAATAAAAATAACACATTAATTAAATCAATTATTTGACATTTGACTTCTTAAGTTCTTTGATTTTTTTAATTTATTTTCTTTGTAATTTTTGTTCTTTCTTTCTCTTTGTAATTTTTTATATATATATGTGATAATTTTTTACACATATCAATATTTTTTAAAATTGATACATTAAATAACACATGATAAAAAATTAAGTAATGTATTTGTCACATGTCAAAAATTCAATTTATTTACTAATTGACTTAAATGAAATATGATAGAATTTTAAGTCATATAATTTTTTATATTAATTATATTAATTAATTATATTTATTAACTGATTATATTGATATTTATGTGGCAGTATTCTTTTTAAATTGTTATATCATATAATACATATTAAAAATTAGATAATATATTTACTATGTGTAAAAAATTTAATGTATTTATTAATTAAATTAAATAATATATGATAAAATTTTAAATCAAGTATTTTTTTTTAATATTATATTGACTGATTAATTTATAACTTTCTCAATGACGGTAAAGTCCAAATTACCAGACGAGTGATATTACTCAATTGTCCACGGGTGTAGCATAATCACACATTACGGGGCATACTCCTTAAGAATGCTAACCTCCTCAAGTTCCCCCTTTTTGCTAACGTCACGGACGAATGGTATTCCAGGCTAGCACGTTCCTGCAGTGATCCCTCCTCATAGTCAGTCAAACGACAGATGCGAGATGTGCCGTTCAAGATTCGGCTCGCAACTCAATCGCAAAATCTATAAAAATATATAAACGACACAGAAAAGAGAGAGAGACAGATAACAAAAAACAAAAAACGAATAAACGCAAATTCGCATCTCCTTACAGATCTGCTTACTCTTCGGTTCCTCCATCCATCAAATCAATCCTCTTCGTTCCCGAGTTCGAAAGTCGAAACCGTCCTCACAGGTCAGCTCCTATTCTTCGTTGCAATTTCCTTCTCTCATTCTTCGTCAATTCGCTCCGCGATTCCATTCTTTCTCTGTTTCATTCTCCATAATGTTAGGGTTTTCCGATTCTGCAAATAACGCAGCTTCAATGGTAGATCTTGATTTCGAGCTGATCCACGATCACGAAAACGATACTTGATTCGTTTGGTTTTATTGTTTGATTGAAATTTTAAAGTAAACATTGGAATTATTAGAACCCGATATATGTGAAATTTCGTTGGAAATGAAGGTTTTTCTCCAATTACTCGTTCTTCAACTCAATAAATGTCGGTTAATTATCGTATTCATGTTTATATGTGACTAAGTGTGGATATTGGCTCTGAAACGCAATGGCACATGGTTATATATATGCCAGATGCGTGAAACTGTGAATGAGTTACTTGTTTTAAAGCTTGGTTATTTCTGTGTAGGTTGTGAATTGAATGGAAGGAACTGGAGGCAGCAGTGCCTCGGCTGCTGCACCCGTGAACCAATGGTGGCAGGAATTTTCGAAGCGATTTCAGTATTATCTTGATAAATCTACCCCACATGCTACGTATAGATGGATTGGGACTTTGGTTATCGCGTCAATCTATGTTTTGCGGGTTTTTTATGTCCAGGGATTTTACATTGTGTCTTATGGACTGGGAATCTACCTGCTGAATCTGTTGATTGGTTTCCTGTCACCTTTGGTTGATCCTGAGCAGGAGCCTTCTGATGGACCTTTGCTGCCAACTAAAGGTTCTGATGAATTCAAACCGTTCATACGCCGACTTCCTGAGTTTAAGTTCTGGTAATTTAGGAATTTTGTTTAATAGGTAGTGATTTAGTTAACATATTTAGACATTGTCATAATTGTTGCAATGTTTCTTTTTAACATTTTGAAACCTTGATTAAAATTGGGGCTCATGTTTATAGTTGCTGCTTCAACGCCTCTCTTCTTGGTACTCAGTCTTTGTATCTGTGAAATTTGACTTGTTGTAACTTGTTTATCGTAACTTGTCATTCTGTATCTTCGGATATGACTCTGTCATTTATGAATTCCATTTGGTAGCATAAGCTTTGCTCATTTTAGAGGTAATAGCTATCTAGAAAATATTTTCCCAGTTTTGCCATTTGCTTTTTCTAGAAATCATTTTACTGATAGTTCGAAAAATAACTCGTGTCTTTAGAAAGGATAAAAGATTAACTAGGTATTACTTGCTCCCAGCAAGCTGTTGGTCATTCACATAGAAGCACATAATTACATGGAAATGTATCTTTTTCTTTTTTTTAAATGTTCCCTAAACATAGACTTTCCTGATCACATTAGTATCCATGGAACAAACTGTCATTTAAGCATCCTTTTGTGTCATTATTTGTTGTTTCTAATTATCAAATTTTATCAAAAAATGAAATTTCTCATGTTGGAATTTGGTCTTGTAAGTATTTAGAGTTTGATGCATCATATTGAAAACCTAGGAACATACCTGTTTCATATTCTTATGCATCATATAGTTTGATTGTGTTGGTTTATCAACCTTAATTTCAGAGGATTGTGTTGGTTTATATCATTTTTCTTTGGAAACTTTTCTTTAATTAGTCCAACTGTCAATTCTGAAGTTATATTTGTCTCATCAATCATTTATTTGTTTTTAAGTTTTGAATCAAAGAACTATTTGGCCTTAATTGTCCAGGCATTTCCTGGTCTAATTTCATACTTAAACAAAAACTTAGTTTTAAGAATCCAAACCATTAAAATTTGTAAGGGACTGTTCTTATAACATAATATGTGGATATCACATAACCCTTATTGAAATTTGATTTTTACGGAACAACCCTGTTTCTGAATGGAGATTAGTAGTTGTTGTATGACTGGAATGGCATCATAAACAAGAATCGCTATATTCAATGACTTTGGTGGTATGAGTTGATTTATTTAATTCAGCTTTCCTGAAAGAGGTTGGTGCTTTTGATGTGCATTCCTTTATATCTGTTCAATGAATAAAGTAATTTACAAGATTGACTTGCTAAAGTCTACCTGTTTCTGTTGGGAAACAGTTTGAGAGGATCTCCATTGATGGATGAGAATAATGATTTGATTTGTTATTATGGCTGCAGGTATTCTTTCACAAAGGCTTTCTGCATAGCATTTGTAATGACTTTCTTTTCCGTATTTGATGTTCCTGTCTTCTGGCCTATATTACTCTGTTACTGGATTGTTCTGTTTGTCCTTACAATGAGGCGCCAAATTGCACACATGATCAAATACAAATATATTCCATTCAACTTTGGAAAGCAGGTTTTCTTATGCTTAAATTGCCTTTCATCATTTACCTTGTGCACCTGTTATTTGTTTGTGCATGAAGTCCAGCAGAAGCAAGATTTGGTTTATTTTGTATCATTTGCCTGAAAGATAGATAATACTCTATTTCTTTTAATATTTTACAGAAGTATAGTGGCAAGAAATCTTCTGCAAGTAGGAGTGGCACTCGTGCAGACTAAAGCTTGGCTGTGTCATGATTTCAAGAATACAGATTTCAAAAGTTAGGTTTTGTGAGCATTCGGGGTAGTTGATTTTTCCCCTTTATTTGAAGGAATTTGTAGTCACAGTATTATGGATGCCAATATGCAGTAACCGAAAATCTTACTGTGTCCACTCGTTTTATGATACCAGAAGACATGCTAATGCTGGCAGTGAACTTCATTGTTGATATACATCAGTATTTGGTTCAGTTTTAGATTTCCTTGCAAATCTAGTCTTGTACTGTGATGCTGTATCTTTCCCTGCCGCCTTATACCATAATTTTAAGGCAAACTTTATCTAGTACCTTCATTTTTTTGTTTAGGGAAAATTATTGCATTTGAAGTTTCTGCCTCTTCACGAGGGTATGAGATGGACTATTAACACTGTCACTTCACGTGTAATTTGTCTCCAAAAGCAACTTCTATTTTCTGGCTTATTCTGCTGCTGCATTTGAAAGCCGATGTGCTTTGAAGCTGTTTACACGGTCCATCGGGAAGTTGACATTCTAATCGCAGCAAATTGTTATATATCCATTAATGAACAGGATGTTTTCTGATAAAAATGCTGTGTTTGAAGATGTGATAATGTATCATAAATTGATAATAGTGATACTTTTATTTCGAGTATAATTGTGTGCTTTTTTATTTTCACTTGAATGATCATCATAAAACACAGTTATCAATGGGTAAGCGATAAATTAAATTTGTGTTCTATACATTTTTGAAATTTCTTCACTCAAATTAATTAGTGATGTGTAAATTGGAAAGCTCGTACTTTTTTATTTTTTGGTAGTGGTAAGCTCCTACTTAATAGTATACAATAATTAGGCTATGTTTGGTACAGCGCTGCGGTAAGATGGGGGGGATTTTAAAGGGATAAAATTTCATAAAAAAAGAGTGTTTGGTTTGTCTGTAAAAGCTTGGGGAAAAAATCCTTGGAGTAAAATTTCCCCTCTCTAAGGGGTTAAAAGTTACAGCATATAAGAGTAGGGTAATTTTTCTCCCCTCTCGGCCTCTCGTTACTGTCACTCGTCCAAGAGCAACAATCGTGAGTCAGACACGGACGATGATATGATGGTTGCAGAGACAACACTGGCGAGAGTGAGAGCGGCAGAGATGGTGACAACGTGAATGGCCCTTCCACTCTCGATCCTCCGTCGCCTGACATTATCGAATATGTCTCGCCTCGATCTAGATTTGAAGGGACAAGCTGAAACTTTCAATCCAGATCGGTAGATCTCTCTCCTAATTCTTCCATGCCAGAGTTGCAGAGGCACTATAATTTTCAAGAAAAAATCTCATATATCTCAAAAGTTGGTTTCTCGTGAATACCAAGGATCCAACCATACAATCTGCATGCTAGCTGCAATGCCCACAAACAACAGCCCAAACGTCTCCCCTGCATTCATTTGATGTCTCGGGTGATGATGATTAGGGGATGTTAGCGATCTTTTCATCTACGATTTATTCTTGCACACTACATGTTCGATAAATGTCTTGAAAGAATGCTGAATTTTTTTTTCTTGATACCAAACACATATAGCTTTCCAAGGAGCCCAATGTTTATCCCCTTAAAGTTTATTTCAGAAATTTTTTTTCCAACAAAACTTTCTCCCTTAAATTGTAGGTGAATACCAAACATAACCTTACAGTTGAATGACTTGAATCATTATCCGCAATTCTTTACACGGTTTGAATCATATCATAAAGAGTAATATGCGTAGTTTTTTTTTTCTGAAAAATGACATTGTTAAATTTATTTTGTTTTTAAAAGTACAAATACTGCGCAAAATGACGACATTATTGTGTATTTTAATAAATGAGTTTAATTTTTAAATAAATTTTTTATACCATTAATTAATTATACATATTATCTATGTAATTTTTGAGATTATTTTTGAGTTAAATATTTTAAATAATATATTGATACATGATTAAATAATTGTGTATCATAACATGTAGGGGGAATCTACTAATCTATCATTAGTGCCAAATTTATTTATCAAATTATTATTCTTTTAAAATTATTTATCAAAATGTCATTGTTTTTGTCAATACCAAACTATTTTATTAATTACTTAATTAATGCGTAGGATGCGCCATTTATTTATTAAATTATTATCATTTTAAAATTATTTATCAAAATGTCATTGTTTTTGTCACGCTGAACTATTTTATTAATTACTGGACCACGTAGGATGCGCTAATGCGCCTGGCGCATCCTACGTGGATGTGCAGGTGTATGTGGCGTATTTTACGTGGATGCGCAACACCCATTGGCGCATCCTACATGGTCTAGTAATTAATAAAATAGTCTAGCATGAGTAGGTTTAGAAAATTGTTTCAATGAAATAATGAAACTAAACGTTGCAAATTAAATCTAGTTATGAGCAACCATTAGCACTGTTAGCGTATTACAATCAATCAATTTTTACACTTTGGATTGATTTTAAAAATCGAAGTTGATCACACTCTTAACGTCATGACCGGTTCATTGGTAAGAATATAATCCTATAGAACCTAACAAATTCAATTAACCTTAATAGTTCAATCGTTTTGATTCTATGAAAAATTAGACAGAATATCCCCTAAAAATTAGACGTTCTTAAAAGTATATCATCCTGTATAATGAGACATTTAGATATATATTATGAAGTGCATTTATACATATACATACAGTCATCACAGTCTAAGAAAATGTAATAAAAGAATAATAAATCCATACAAGAAGTACAATAACTACATCAATGAGAAAGACCAGGATCAGAATGTGGTGGTCTGTGAGGGGGATCAGAAGAAGGTCCTGACTGTGAGGGGTGAGGAAGATATGGTGGGTAACTCATATATGGTGGATATGAAAATGACGGTGTAAGGGTAAAAGTCAAAGGATATGGTGGATAAGTGTAAGCAAGTGGTGGCTGAGATGGTGGATAAGTAGTAGTAGAACTAGACGGGGGCTGAGTCCTAGGCGCACCCGAAGAATCAGAGTCCTTTGAAGGTCGTAGTCGAGATCGAGTACTCGCTAACCCTCTCCTTCTACGGCGCAGTCTCTGCTCATCGGATATATCGGATGGTCCTGGGATGTCATCTGCAGGAGGAGCTAGACGAAGCTGAGATAAGGTAATGCGATCATGCTCCTTCACTGAAGCTAATATGTCCTCCATGGACTGTAGAAGGCTAGCCGTACTAAAGCCTGAACCAGGGTTCCTAGCCGAAGCATGGACGTTCTCCACAATATCAGCCTAAGACATAGATCCCAGTATGTTTTCATCAATATAAAATACATTTAGCAAATAGTATAACATATTGGTAAAAAACTAACCACAGATCCAATAGAAGCATCAGTACGAAAAATCCAACGTCTGGTAATTCTTCTGTACCAACGCATGTACTCAGAATGCGCAGTGAGGGAAGCTCTCACTGGCCGTCCAGTAACACATCTTTCCCTCCGACTGTCCTAGATGGTTATGTGTGGTAGGTGTGTAACTCGCCAATCCTCGTCATGTCGTCCGGCCAAAGTAATCGAGTGTAACTCATCAGGTTGGTATGGTCTCTGCGGTATTGGTTAGTCTATACCAAACTGACGCATCATCCTATCTGGCTAGTGCCACTCAACAATGTGAAAAAAGATTAGCGGAACCACTGCCAATATAATGTCTCTACCAGCGACACAAAAATTTGGTAAAGAAGCCATAATCTCATCCGTATAGGGTTGCTATGTTATCTGCAAAATGATGTGTTCAAAACATTAGAAAGCAAGTGGAAATAACATGCATAAATCAATGTAAAAAAATATTGACCTCATCACTCTTCAACTGATCAAAGAATCGGCGATAGTACGAAAGCACCTCCATTAGGGTTTCATTCAATACCTTGTGTTTATGCCACCTATTTAAATGTCAAAGTAATATGATGTCAAAACAAGTATTGCATATAACAAACTAATATAAACAAAAGATATTTTGAGAAACTTACTGAAATCCCAGTGGACATTGGTGACCACGATCAGCAGCATAGGCAGCTAGCAGAACAGGATCAGTATCATCTACAAGTGTAGGGACTAGGGGTGAAAATCTATGTCAAACCCAGTACTGCAACAAAATGCAAGCACCTCCAATCTCGTGCACGCTGTGGTCTGTGGCCTTGCACAGCTCTCTGTACAAGTACACCAAGACCGCAGATCCCCAATTTTAATGTCCAATAACCTCAAAGTCTTCCAAGAGTGGAAGGAACATCATATGCACGTATCTACCAGAATGGTTAGGAAATAACAACCCCCCGATCAACCGAAGTATATATGCTCGTGTACAGTGCATCACATAAGCAGCTCCATCGGCCTCAGTAAGTCGTCTACTGAATGCACTCCAAAGCCATGACATATCAATACGTCCACCCGATACGTGTGACTCAGGCGGCTGTGAACCTAACAAGTCCTCACATAGCTGCATCCAATCTCCACATGATGTACGACCAGTAACGGTATCACCGTCAATAGGAAGTCCTGAGATAATGGCTACGTCCTCCAATGTGATGATGCACTCTCCAGTCGGCATATGAAATGTGTGTGTCTCGGGACGCCATCTCTCAACCAACGCCGTAATCAATGAGTGATCAATGGTGCAACATCCCATGTGGGCAACCCCCACGAAACCAGCCTGATGTAGATATGGGAGCATCCGCTCATCTGGGTCCATATGTCAGAATTTATGAGCACGTCTAACATGTAGATGACGATCAGGTTGGCCTTGCCATATATGCTGTGAAACATGAAACTCCTGCAACTCCAGTACTGAAGGGTCCTCTAGGCCTGGGCGCAAGTGGAATGCCATGTCTACAACTGTAGATGGCAATAATAGATAAGTCTTCAAATAATAAGACATACTATAAAATGAATATACATAATAAACATGAGTGTATTAAACATAAAAGTACAAGGAGGAATCATATTAAACAAACATAATCAAATCTGTGTCGATTAACAAAGTAAATGGTTCATCAAACATAATCAAATGTAAACAAACATAATCAAGCCTCAATTACACACTGATAGTCATCAAATGTTACACTAATTATGAAATTATGTCCTAATCAAATAGATGGCCAGTCTTGGTCATTCCTCAAGGAAGTCGATCCACCACGACGACAACTACGAGAGTTATGTCCAGATTCACCACATTTTTTACATCTTTGTCCCGGTCCTGGTTCACGCCAATCCATCTCATTTCTAAGTCGAGTTGATTTGGGTCGACCTTTAGATCTAAGCAATTGACGATCAGGTACCAATGTAATCGCCAAAGCTGGTGGCCACCATGGTTCATCCTTAATGACTCCCCAATCAATCTCATAAGCCTTGTACAAAGTATGCATTCTGTAAATACTATGCACATATCGAAAAGCGTCAAGTGTCCTAGAAGAACATGCAGCTATTGCATGAGAGCAAGGGAAATGCAACACTTAAAACAAGCCACAGTTACACGTGCGTTCATCAAGGTTTACAGAATATTTAACTCCACCGTGCTGTATTATAGGGTTGAATGCCTCTTCAACCAAAAATCTGGTAGAATGTATATCAAATCGACGGACTTGATGAGAGCTTGCCTTGAGCACGTTGACATTCCAGTTCTTCATAAAATCATCAGTCTAATCAGCCACATCAACAACTCTCTCGTTTGCCTCATCCTTTCGATTAACAAAGTACTCTACCAATTTATAATATGTCATCTGAACCAGTGCGGTTATTGGTAGGTTTCTGCCACCTTTCAACACTCCATTCATGCACTCAGACAAGTTCGTCGTCATATGACCAAATCTGTGGCCATCATCATATGTTAAACTCCATTGTTGTTTTGGAATCGAATTAATCCAATGTGCCATTTCGGGAGTAGCGGTCAACTTTTCTAACCTAGCCTTAAATTTGTATGCCATTGGTTCATACCCTGTGTGTAGAATATTGAATGAGTTAGTATTGACAACAAATCTTGTAGTATGATAAGTAGTATAATAAACACATAGGAATTGAAATGTTTAACTACCTGTGTTAATCAAATATTTCTTTAGGGCCAGATTGCGAAAGGCGTTGTTAAAGTTGCTAGCAATATGTCGAATACAGAAGACATAATGCGCATGCGGTGGCTGCCATCCCAGCTGTGGGTTTGCCACTGACTGTATGATGCCTTGATGTCGGTCAAATATCAAACACAAGTCCTATTGTTGTGTGACATGTTTGCGAATCAAGGCTAAGAACCAACTCTAAGCATCCTTTGTTTCTCCTTCAACAATGACAAATGCAATTGGCAAAGGTTTTCTATCGCCATCTTGAGTTGTTGCAATCAATAATTTATGACGATATTTACCATACAAATGAGTGCCGTCAATCTGAATAATGGGCTTGCAGTATTAGAATCCAACAACACATGGTTTGAATGTCCAAAATAAACGATGCAATACAAGTTTTGAACGGTCAACTCTATTGCGCTCGACATATTCAACGGTTTGTAACTCCATCACTGTGCCTGACATGTCTCTTTGTATGACAAGTATCCATCTAGGCAACACCGCATAAGATTTATCTCAGTCTCCAAATACCTTCACAATGGCAATTTGTTTTGCCTTTCAAGCTTTCCGATAAGATACATCATATCCAAATTGACATCGAACCCTTTCAATAATTAGGCATACAGGTAAATCGGCTTTTTGCTTAACCATCTCTAGAATGCAAGAACATATCATAACAAAATCTAACTTCTGATGATCTTGTGACAGAGCTGGATTGATAATCATGAAAATATGTTGACTAAATTCACTGCATACTCAAAATACCAATACATGTTAACATTAAACACAAAGGAATTAAACATGGAAAGATATTCCCCCAAACCTAAAATGAAATGTATCATTAAGAACATGGTCTATGGGGAACCTGAGACTAGTACTGAGCATTACTAAATACTACAAAACAAAAAAAATAACAGAAAAAATAAAAAAATAGAGAAAAATAACAAAAAACACAAAAACAAGGCTCGGCGCACAAGTAAACACACCCATGCTTGGGCCACGACGCTCACAAAAAGCTGCGAACTCTGCAAAATGCCCACTGAAAGTCATGGCGCACCATGCCTGGGCATGCGGCGAAGAACCCTGAATCAAGTAAATTTAGCAGCTCGACGATTTTGTCTTTGCTTGGAATAGTCCATATGGTTCTCTAACTGCAACAAAACGTGCTCAAAAAGCTAGATTACAAAATGTACAACCTAAACCTAATAAAACATAAAAACAACATACTAACCTATATACAAACCTAAAACAACTTAAAACTTAAAAACTAACTAAAACATTAAACTAACCTAATTAACATACATATATACTAACATACTAACAAAAACATATTAACAAAACTAACAAAACACACCATACTAATATACTAACATATTTAACCAAATAAACATATTAACATACTATGTATTTATGCAAAAAGTAAAAATAAGAATATAAACATAAACATGGGGTACCCTCCCATGAAGGGCCTGAGTTGTAGTCCTAGCAGGACTTTGTCACCAAAATTGAAGTACTGCGGATGAGTAGTCTTCAAGAACTTGATCCAAGGGTATTCTTTCTAGGAATTTGCAACTTCCCTCAAGGGCCTCGTATGAATGAAATCACCCGACTTCTTATTCGAAACTACAACAAAACAGAAACAAAACATAGATTATATACAACGTATATACAACTTGAATTAGAATCAATCAAACTCATTGTTGATATTAGCAATATAAAAACTATCCCCGGCAACGGTGCCAAAAACTTGATTGAATCCGCAAGTGCACGGATCGCTCAAGTAATACAGATACAGAGTAAAAGTTCGTTCCCACGAGGATATTACGATATAAAGCTAAATACCAACCAATACCTTAATCAATTCTAGACAAGGACATAAAAATAGGAAAACAATATAAAAACTATCTAACCTACAAAAGCAATAAATCTAAAAGCGGTTAGGTTTCAGGAAATCCTCTTTCACCCCCTACATCTATCAACAACATGCAATCCCCCTCATAAACACAAATGCATTGATTAGGTTAGCTTGAGAATCTTCATTAGTCAAAAGCCTATGTCTAGGTCAATCAACCTTGGTTTCAATTGCCCAACTCACTAAGTTTCCTTGAGAGTTAACACAACTTCCACTCATGAACGATCTATTCTCAATCTCCCACTATACATGGCCAATAGGTATATTTCTACCCTATTATCAGCAAACATATATCAATCACACCATATCCATATCAACAAATCGTTATGTCTAGTTCATTTGCCAATATTAAGATCATGCAATCAGTGATCAGCCAAGAACAAGCATTAAACACAGATATGATTGAACCACAATCAAACATCCACACAAACTCAGAGAAAAAACACATCATTAATATAAATAAAAGGATTCATAGTATTCCTAAACAAAGCTTAGCTATACAAAAGATAAGGAAGAGAAGAGAGAAAGGGAAAAGAGAGAAAGAAGCTCATTGATTTGTCTCTGAAGCTTGAATCCTCCTTCAATCCCTTGAACCTTTGCTCCAATCCACCATCCATGAAGATCTAGCTAAACTATCTAACCTAAAACTACCTAAAACTAACCTAAAAAGGAAAACTATAAAAGGAACTGGCCAAAACGGCCAGAACACTGAAAAACTCAGAGAGAAATAGAGAAAACGTATGAAAATCTATTTATAGGCTCAGCAGTCGCCTCAGCGCCGCGGCCCCCACTTATGCACACCGCGGCCCCCAATGGGTCGGCCTAATTGCGCCGCGGCCCTCTCGCCTCGGGTCCAAGTATGGACTTGCTGAAAAACCTCTCTGCGCTGCGACCTTCACATATGCACGCCGCGGCGGTGACCACTGAAATGACAGATTTGGCTCTCTTTCTCTTTAAGCTCATTTGCTCCATATTTAACCTTGTTTGGAGCCCCTCCTAACATAAAGAATACACCAAATCAGTAACATATATAAATCTACTCAATTCATAACAATTAAACACAGTTTTGCTATAAACATACAAGAAAGGTTCAGAATCAGAATATGACAAATATAAGTACAAAACCTCCAAATATGCATTATAAACAAGGATCCAGCATTCATTTTAGCACAAGAATAGGGCACACATAACTGCATTCTGTGTAGTTATCAGTTGACACAAGTGTGAGGTCCATCATATTTTCTATTTTCCCACATGTTTGATTTCTTGCCTTGAATGGCCCTGACCCTCCACTTACAACCATCAGCACATCTTGGACACTTAACAGTTAGCCGCTGTGTATCAGAATCTTTAACCTTGTAATTCTGATGTCTAATAATCGAATAATGTTTTAAGGCCAACTTGACAACATCTTTAGAGGAAAATTGTAATGCAACATAAAATTATTCATCAGGACTCCAAATACCACGAGAATCTAATTCAGGCAAATTATCAGGTGTATTCAACGCATCCCAATTGATTTTAGAAAATCGAGGGCATGGAGGCACAAATGTAGATTCAGGAGCAACTACTAATGGAGGAGCAAGTTGTTGTATATTTACATCAGGGTCAGATTGATCTTCTTCTAAGTCGGTTAATACGTATCTTCACCCTCAGGCATCTCTCCTTCATCATCGTTTGTGTCAGATAATGCATCTGTCATAAGCGGGTTATCGGACTCGAAATCCAACCTAAATGAGCTCTCTTCAGGCATTGTAGATGTACCAACTTCTTGAGATTGTACTAGGGCAGGAGTATGTGTCATAGAGAATTGAGTATTGATAGGGTGCGATAATTCAACAAGATTAGAAGGACCAGCTTGTAACTTTGTTTCAGAAGGACCTGTAACATGCTCATTGTGCTCACTCGTTTCTGTCTCGACATACAACTCCATGGAAGTTAAGTTAGCATGTTGATCAAAGCAATCAATCATGCAACTAACGTCTTCATCATCTTCTAATGGAAGACCTATCCATTTCAGTACATTGCTCCATTGTGGAAATCTATACACAATACTGGACACAACTTGATTTTCTTGGAGCTTTAATTTTAAATGAATTCTCCTTTTCAGAAGCTCAGAAATCGTATCATGTTGAATCATGATAGACTTAGGACGAAGACCTTCAAACATTAAACTCTCTTCACCTTCGTACATTCTCCCATTGTAGTAAATGAGAACAACAAAGTGTTTGGTAATCTTAAACTTCTGAATAATAACAACACAATATAGATAAAATCAATTAACACATTTGGCAACTGAAACAAATATACTTTGTACCCGACTAATTTCAATCTCAATAAATCAACAATTTAAATCAATTCAAAATAATAAATAAAATTACAAAACTCAATTAATAATCAAATTGTTATTTTATGTACGAACAAATTTTAAAAACCTACTAGCTAACAAAAAAATAAATATACAGGAGATAACAATAATCAATAATCCTACAAATAAACTAAATATATAACACACAATAAATATACAAACTTAAAAAAAAACACAATAATATAATATTCAACAAACAAAATAAGTGCTTGGGATAAAAATACTTTACATATATGTATGAAAGCAAAGAAATGTCCTTCTCATAAGTTATAGTCAAAGGAGAGTTTAAGAGAGTTTAGAGAGATAAAATTTTTAGAGAGAAGGTGAAAATTTGAGAAATGAAGGAAGTGGCTGTGAAAGGGAGAGGGGAGGAGGGATATGGGCGTGTGGCTTGATTGCGCCAACACGCCTGACGCATCCACGTGGGATGCGCCAACACGCCTGGCGCATCAACTTGGGATGGGCCAACACACCTGACGCATCCACGTGGGATGCGCCACCACGCCTAGCGCATACACGCTGGATACGCCAGGCGTGTTGGCACATTCCACGTGGACCCCTAAATAATAAAATAATTCAGCGTGACAAAAACGATGACATTCTGATAAATAGTTTCAAAACAATGACAATTTGGTAAATAAGTTTGTGGCAAAGAACATTTTGGTCAAAAAGCCTAACATGTAGACTACATATATGAATAAATTTTAAATTTATTTTTTTATGTTTATTATATTTATTGTATTAATTAAGTTATGATATATGTTTATTATTATTTTAAAAAATATATATTATAATTTAATTAATAAAATAAATATAAAGAAAATAAAATAAAATTTTGTTCTATTTATACAAGTTGTTAGATTAACTTTAAATAATTATTTAATAAATTTCAAATTAAATATTAACCATTATGAATTGTCCAATGAAAATTATAATTTCTCGCAAATTGACACAGTCGAATGACTTTACATAGTTGCAGAGCCCATTAAATTCCAAGATAAACCTGTATGGGCTCATTCTCTTAAATGTCGGTCCAATTTCGAAAACCAACCCTAACTTGATTGGTTACCTTGTGTTGTTGTGTGTTTTCTTTCTTCTTCCAAAACCTTAACTAAAACCCGGAGGCATAGCTGCGGAGCTTCAACGCGTGTAGCGGCTGTCTGTGTGTGCTGCCATGGGGAAGGCGAAGGGGAAGCATCGTTTGGACAAGTACTACCACTTAGCCAAAGAGCATGGTTACAGGTCCAGGGCCTCATGGAAGCTGGTCCAGCTAAATTCCAAGTTCCGCTTCCTCGAATCCGCACACTCCGTCCTCGACCTCTGCGCCGCCCCCGGCGGCTGGATGCAGGTCGCCGTCCAACGCGTCCCCGTCGACCACCTCGTCATCGGCGTCGACCTCGCCCCCATTGCCCCTATCCGCGGCGCCATCGCCATCCAGGAGGACATCACCCGCCCCGAGTGCAAGTCCAAAATCAAGAAGCTCATGAACGAGCACGGTCGCCGCGCCTTCGACGTCATATTGCACGACGGATCCCCCAACATCGGTGGTGCCTGGGCTCAGGAAGCCATGAGCCAGAACGCTCTCGTCATCGATGCTGTCAAGCTGGCCACTCAGTTCTTAGCCCCCAAGGGCATCTTCGTCACCAAGGTTATCTCATTTTCCTACAACCTAATTCGTTTCCTTCATATATGCTTAAAGTATATTAATTAGTAATGGCTAAGTTGCAATTATAGAAATTGCGAACAATTGCCGGAAGTTGCGGCCGCAACCGCAATTGCAATTGTATTGCGGTCCTGGTGACCTAAAAAACTGCAATGTTGTGGTGCGCCTGCAGACCACAGTTTTAAAACCAATAGTATGACTGATTCTGATTAGCTTTTGTTTTGTTTTGTTTTTTGTAATGTGATGTGATAGGTTTTCAGGTCGCAAGATTACAGTTCTGTAGTGTATTGCTTAAAGCAGGTGATAATTTTTTTTTTTAAATAATTCTATTCGTGTTTTGTATGGATTGGTTGAATTCACTGTGAATGGGTGAAAACTGGTGGAATTTTTGCATTGCAGTTGTTTGAGAAGGTTGAGGTCGATAAGCCTGCCGCTAGTCGTTCTGAATCTGCAGAGATATATGTTTTGGGCCTTAAGTACAAGGCCCCTGCGAAGATTGATCCACGCCTTCTTGATGTGAAGCATCTCTTTCAGGGATCTGTGGAGCCGCAAGCAAAGGTAATTACTTATTTGTTTTTGGGGATGTTGGGTTGGCAATACTTTTTTTTACCTGATTACTTAATATGTTTTTCCCTTTTTGTGTATTTCTCTTTTCATTTGATATTCTCGTTTGGTGAATCATTAATGCAGGTGGTAGATGTACTTAGAGAAAATAAGCAAAAGAGGCACCGTGATGGGTAACTACTGCTTATTTACGAGATTTGGTTTGTCTTGTAATTTGTATATTGTGGCGTACTTTCTCACATAGTTCTGTTCATCATCTTAAAATGGTGAGTGTTAATTTTTATGCCTTGGGAGTGGGCTAACTAATCTGCTAGATTCATCATGATCAATCTTGCATAACAAACTAATTTTGAAGATCGTCAAGGTATCCTGAGAAATAGAGAAAATTAAGACTATGAAAACTTGGTACTTCAACTCTTTGAGCTGATTTATTGCTATAATCTCACTTATTATCATTATAGTTATGAGCAATTATATATATATATATATATATATATATATATATATATATATAGGGCTTTGCTAACAAGTACCCTAAGGAAGTCAAAATAGAAACTTTAAGATAAAAACAAGGCATAGAATGCATTGGAAATTGAAAAAGTTTTACTATTTACATTGTTTTCATCTAAAAGTTTCTATTTTGGTTTCCTTAATAAGTGCCCTTGTTAGCAAAATCCATATATATATATATGTATATTATTTGCTTACCCTTTTATGTGTGGTCTTATGCTTTGAATATGTGGTATTTATTGTTGCTAACCACTTCTTGTCTACAGCTATGAAGATGGTAACACAACTTTAAGGAAGGTGTCTTCGGCTGCAAATTTCATCTGGTCAGATGCTCCTCTGGAGATCCTTGGTTCCGTCACTTCCATAACCTTTACTGATCCAGCTGATTTACCAATCAAGGATCATGACTTGACATCTGAAGAGGTATTTTCTGTATATTATGTGATCCTGCATTTTGTAGTAATCAGTGGAGGTTTGAAAAATGGTCAATGTTGTTAATTTTAAATGCTTTGAATGTGACTGTATGGCAGGTAAAATCTCTCTGCGATGATTTGAGGGTTTTGGGGAAGCAAGACTTCAAGCATCTTCTAAAGTAACTGCATTTCACTCCATGTGATTTTAGCTTCTTTTTTCCCCCCCATTTTAAAAAGCTCAATACTGAGCATGTTTCTTTTCTTTTGTGTGGGGGGATTTGTGTTGTATCTGTTGCTTACATGTAGGTGGCGGATTCACATTAGAAAAGCTCTTTCGCCTACTCAAAAGCCTGATCCTAATACTATATCAGAGATGGAAAATGAGCATAAGGTGGATGAAGATGATAGAATACTCAACGAAATGGAGGAGCTGACATATGTAATGGACCACAAGAAGAAACGTGAGAAGAAGCTTCTTGCAAAAAGAAGGGCTAAGGTTTCTAGCTTCTTCGCTGCTACTGAATAAGTTGGGATTTGATACGTATTTGAATAAGTTTTGGAATCTATAATAGTATAATATGCTTTCAAAATTATACGTGATGTTTGGTCCAACAAATGGTTTCAGGGCATGCCTAGGACCAAATTTTTTTTGAGTTAATCCTCTATGTATTAAGACATTTTAAGCTCAGTTATGTTTTTTGTTCCTTTTTTAAGTGGATGAGATCAAGCTGATTCCTTGCTTTATTCATTTGAATCTTATAGGACAAGGCACGAAAAGCAACAAGTATGCAAATGGATGCAATAGAAGATGGTTATGTTGATCAGGAGTTGTTTTCTCTTTCCTCTATCAAGGTTTGCTTTCATCATTTTGGCTTCTTTTGGTAGAGAAAATGATATAGCCTATTGAAGTGCATCGACTGGTTTTTCATACTCTTTTTCTCCTCTTTAAAGGACTGTTGAAGGTACAGTTTGTTGGTTTAATATATTCCTGAGAATTGATGGTTTTTTTTGTAACTGGAAGGTTTAGAGTATAATGTTAGATTACTCAAATCTGGTAACACTCACTTAGTGAGTACCTCATTAATCCATTGAGCAGTGCTATTTGCTGCGAACAATTTTCTACAAAACTATTCACGACAGTACAAATGCAACTGTCCAATTAAAACTGCAACAAGTAAAAAAGAAAAAGAAAATAAATGAATGTACAAAACGCAGCAAGATCATTCTAGTTTTCCAATTTCGTTTGACATTCACAAAAGTGGTTTCGTAGGATCAAGCATTATCCTAATCCATTTATGCCAATGGAACCATGCACAGGAAACAGAATTTTTTGGAGTAAGTTACATATTACTTTTCATCTTAGTGAATTCCTCCTTAAGAAAATCAGAAAGAGGGTATCTCTTACCTTTTGGATTGGGTATTTTCTTTATGTTGATTTAATGGTATGTATTGTGACTTGTGTAACTATGGCTAAATCTTATGCATGCTTCATGTTATGCACTTTAATAGCGAATCATCTTCAGATTGGAGAAACTTTTTCAACTAGGCATTAATTTTGTTTCTTGGCTGTTGTCATGGGGTTTCAGGGTAAGAAGGATCTGGTAGCTGTTGATGCCACTGAATATGGAGGTGATGAGGGTGAAGTGGAAGACAGTGAGAATGAAGAGATCCATGAAGGCCCAGAGCATTCATCCAGTGACTTAGAAGATTCTGATGAAGAGCGTAAAAGGTGATTTGCAGGTCCTTTTAGTATAGTTGCTGATGTTCTGCTATGTAATCACTTAAATTCTTGCTTAAAACTTGTATTGATTTCTAACCAACGCATCCTGATATCAGATATGATGAACAAATGGAAGATTTACTTGATCAAGCTTATGAGCGGTTTGTGGTCAGAAAGGAAGGAAGTACAAAGCAGCGGAAGCGTATAAAGAAATCCTATGATGCCGAGGACCAACTTTTGGAGGTATGCAGTTTTTTTTTTAATTAGTTGTGGGTATACCTTAAACCTTTGTTGAGACTTACTTCACTATATTAGAGTATGTCATGATTAACAGCTTTACTGTTGTGACAGTTATAGTTCTGTTATCTATTCTTCTGTTTACTGTTACAGCTGTACCAGTAGTTAAGACTTAGCTTCTAGGCTTAGCTTCTAGATACTCTAGAATATTCTAGGCTTCTTGTATAAAACAGTTGAGATCAGTTTCAGACCTCACCTTTTCTGTTAATGACAGTTACATTTTTCAGTTCTCTCTCTCAATACTTTCCTTCATTTTCTTCCTCTTTCCCTCACTTTCTCGGAAGCTATGAATTCTTTTACACTCTGTCGGAGTGTGTGTCCCATTTTAGATTGGATGATGTTGTTCTTGTCTCCTTGTGGTGGTTGTTCCAAGGATGATTTTGCTATCACTTTCCATGTCTTGTTCCTCTGTCTTATACTTACGGTTCTTTTATCCCCTTGGGTTACATTTGGATGGGGGAGAAGGGAGAGGAGGGAAAGTTTTGGGTAAAGCTTCACCCTATTTGGGAGTTATATACAAGGAGATGAAGAAAATGAGGGATTAGGATGTGATTCTTGAAAACCCTCCCTCCCTTGTTAACCTTTCTGAACATTTCAGAGTTCTCTCTCTTTTGGAGGATTTTAATTTTTAAACATCCAAACAAAGGGAGGAGAAATCATTATTTAGTCCCCATTCTCTTCCCTTTCTTTTACTTTAAGTTTCCTTTGATTTCTTCCCTTTCTGTTTCCCCCTAACATCCAAACATACCCTCAGTGTCCAATACTTTGTATGAAGCTTACTGGTAATATAAACTTATGTTCTCATGTTGATATGGTGAGTTTTGCTTGCTTGCCTTCAAATTTCTAGTGAGTACCTCTTTAGGATTGGTATTTTTGTGACATCAAATTTGTTTAGGTATTGATTAGAACCATGGAAGTATGCATCTTTTATCCTTTTTTTTTGTGCAGAATGAAAATTTTTACAAGTAGATTATGGCCTTTTGGCTGTGCAGGGTGGTGAGGATGATGATATTGTTCAGTCCAAATATGATTCAGATGAAGATCAGGGTGATCAAGAAGCAAATCCTTTGATGGTGCCACTTAATGATGGGGCAGAGCCCACCCAAGAGGAGATCACAAATAAGTGGTTTAGTCAGGATGTATTTGCTGAAGCCGTAGAGGAAGGAGACTTTGAGAAAGAGGAGAGTGAAGATGAAATGGATATAGATAGGCATAAGGAGATGTCCATTGCAAAAAAAGCCAAAGAAAATAAAACAGCAGCTTCTGCGGCTGCAGTGATAGATCGCCCTCAATCTCAAACATCTAAGGCAAAGGAGGATTTTGAGATAGTTCCTGCACCTGCTACTGATTCAAGTGATGATTCATCCTCAGATGAATCAGAGGAGGAAGATATTGAAACCAAAGCTGAGATGTTGGCTTATGCTAAGAAGATGCTGAGGAAAAAGCAACGGGAGCAGATACTAGATGATGCATATAACAAGTACATGTTTGATGATGAGGGATTGCCCAAGTGGTTTCTAGATGAGGAAAGGAGACACCGCCAACCAGTAAAGCCTGTCACCAAAGAGGAGATTGCTGCAATGAGAGCGCAATTTAAAGAAATTGATGCTCGGCCTGCAAAGAAGGTGGCAGAGGCGAAAGCACGAAAGAAACGTGCCACAATGAGGAAGCTTGAGAAGGTACGTAAGAAGGCCAATGCTATATCAGATCAGACTGACATATCTGATCATTCGAAGAGGAAGCAAATTGAAAAATTATATAGAAAGGCTGATCCAAAGAGGCCTCAAAAGGAATATGTAGTTGCAAAGAAAGGTGTCCAAGTTAAGGCTGGCAAGGGAAAAGTCCTAGTTGATCGCAGAATGAAGAAGGATGCTAGGAAACGTGGAATGGGTAAGGCAGGAAAAGGGGGTTCCAAGATGAAGGGCAAGGCTCCGAAGGGCAAAGTATCTTCAAAGGCCTCTGCGAAGAAGGGAAGAAAGGGGAATAAATGAAAATAGGTTGATACGCAATTTCTCAGTTATGGGTTTTGTCTTATTTTCCTGGCTCAATTTTGTTTGTTCAATTTTATTTTCTTTTGCTTGTTCTAATGGAGGGTGCCATAGATATTAGAAATGAACCAGTAGAGCTGTTTGTCCTTCATAAAGGCAATCTTAATTTAATGAGGAATGCTTCTAGCACATTATTTCTTATCTCATATCTCACATAAGCTGATGTGTCAGAATTAGAGAATAAGTGTGGAAAATAACGTAAGATTAATTATAATTAAATGATAAAAATTATGTAAATATAAAATAATGTGTATGTAAGTGTGTGAATAATATTATTTTAATTTAATTAAACATTTTCTATTAAACATTTTCTTAAATAGCAGCTAATAATGTCGTCCTCATCACAAATAACATGGTCGCAGCTACTGTTCAGGCCTCAAAATTTAAGTGAAACCTTCCGCATGATGTTTAATACCTTGATACGAAAAATTATGTCAGTATTATTGTCCAATTGTTATTTACAGACACTTTTTGATGACAAATGCCTATACAGGCACCTGTATACTTGATTAGCGATAAACCCAAAGCCCACATACGGCCTATTCTTTATAAAATGGCATGTTATTGTTATTATTATTATTAGGATTTTGTTAAATAGTATCCTTATCAATTAGTTTTAAGTATTTTTTATAAAATGATTAGTTAAAGAAAGTAAAATAAAGATTTTAGATGAAAGTAAGAGAAATAGTAAAAGTTTTTTAATATCCAATGCATTGAATTTCATGTGGCCTATAGTCTTGGATATTAGTCATACCTTTTTTATTTGTCAATGTAGGAATTGTCTTCTTGACGATATCTTTCAACCTTAATTCTATAATTTAAGAACAAGACAGAGAGGACAAGTATATCTTGCAATGGCTAATGCCTAGTAATATTTTCCACTGTTTGCCTTCTTTCGTATTCACAGGCTTACTTGCAAATAGTAGGTTTCTCACAGCCATTGAACCCCCCTAAACAGTTATGACAGCGATGTTGTTACAATACTATCGTTGTACTGCTTATTTAAAACTCAATTTACAGTGTAACCAAAAAAAAAAAAAAAAACTCAATTTATAGACAAGTAAGCAGGAAAATAAAATTGAAATTGGTGACTTCAACCGACATTACACATATTTATCATTACATTTTTCATACATGATTTCTGAGAGCACAAATTTGGGGCAGCACATATCTTATAACAGCACCAGTCACTATTTTTTTTATTTGGACTATAAAGTTTAACAGTAGAGGACATAAATATCAACTGCGGATGTATCTCTCCTCAGACAAACTGATTAAGGAACTCATCCACAGTGGTGTATTTGACATCGGGATAGAGTGCTGAAGCTTCTACTCCAAATGATGGCTCAATTTCAAAGTTCGTCAGATCTCCCTTCACATAGGAAGAGTGGCAAATTGAGAGGACCACATTGACGGGTGGCGACGACTCTGCAATAACAAGAAATTAACAACTACCAACTGTCAAAACAAGCATATATATACATATTCAGAAATCCAAATTTGTAAAAGCATTCTTCTGATCTCAACTTAATGATAACTGATAAAACAAATATATCTTGTGAATAATTATCAGTCACTAACCTTGAATTTGCTTCAAGACTTGCTCCTCTGGAACATAGGCTCTTTCAAGAGTCTTACCAACTTTGTTTTCCCAGAGAGATACTAGTTCATTAAAAGACAAGGTGTTGGCCGGAGGTCTG
This sequence comes from Ormosia semicastrata, assembly GCA_029884595.1. Lineage (NCBI taxonomy): Eukaryota > Viridiplantae > Streptophyta > Magnoliopsida > Fabales > Fabaceae > Ormosia > Ormosia semicastrata. Next base: position 17,523,973 of record JAQQTO010000038.1, on the reverse strand, counting down.
ATATAGAGAATTTTGTTCAAGGTTCTTGGATCGTTAACAGCTTTGATGGTATAAGTGCCAATATCCTCTTCCTTGTTAAAAACAGCTGTTAATCAAGCAAAAGTTAGTTAATAGGAAGATTTGTGATATTTTGTAAATTTTGTAAATTGACTTGATGCAAAAAGTTCTCTTACTTACCTTTGGGGTTTCCATCCCCAAGGATTACTACTTTATCTCTCGGGGGAGATGTGGCCCCAGGCTGTGATAAAGTGGGTAGGAAGTAACCAGCAAAGAAGTTGGCCGACACAAAGGTATGGGGAATTCCTTCAGCCTCAATGGTTCTGCGAATTTTGGCCTTGGTGGCAAATGCAGTCTTTGCTGGATCCACGGCATTAACCCGGTCTACATCAGTTCCAAACTCTGAAGGAAAGAACCTCTGCCAAACAAAATAATTATCAGAACATGCTCAAAATAGAATTAGTACTGAAGCATCCACAGCAGTCTTCAAAATAGAAGATGCTAAATCATATATCAGATTATATGACAATGTCATGAAATCTTCAATCATCAAGGTACAAACTTTTATTCTGTGAATATAACTTCATGTTAAAATGAACACACACTGTGGTTCAACTATATTTAACTCGAATAACTTAGCTATAATTAACAGCCAAAAGGTATCACCGATACCTTAGCTATGAAACAGAAGGACTTTTCAATAACTTCTGATGTACCTTAACATTGCCTGCTTGTTTGATGGCAGTAATGATCTTATCTTGATCAGCTAACTGCATGTGACCCACAGTTGAGATCACCACATCCACCTGCTTTATCGCCTTAACCAAACTCTGATGATCATAAAGATCTCCCTGCGTATATAAGATGATCACCCCATTCAATAAGCAAACCCCATGAAACACATCCACTAAAGAAAAAACTTCCTAATTTCTAGAAGAGAAAACACTCCACACTATTTCCTAGGGAACTCCTTTATCCTTTGAGTACAAATCACAATATAATCCATAAAAATAAGCTTCATATAATAAATCGCTTCATATCCCTTCTAAAATTCAACAAAAATAAAAATTCTTGGATACTTCTAAAACAAAAGCTTTTTTTTTTTTTTATATTGTATCATTGAATATGTTACACACCATTTATAATATTAAAAATAATAATAAAAGTTAGAGATAGGTAATATATATCCACAAAGCTAATGTATAGCACAACATTATTTTCCATTTTAAGTACTTTACAAAACAGATAAAAAAGAAACAGAGAAATAAAAAAATAGGAAAGGAATGAAAAAAATGAGGTGTTAGGAAATAGGAATAATGTAAGAAAAGCTTAAGCTAGAGGATTAATTTACGTACGAAAACTAGGTTGACACCCAAGCTCTTGAATTTTTCGATGAGGGGTGATTTTGCTGGGTTGAAAAGAGAAGACTCTCGCACGAGGGCAAAGGTGGGGTGGCCAGCCTTGGCGCTAGCTTCCATGATGAACTTTCCGATATATCCGGTGCCTCCGATGATCAGAATCTTGGTATCCGCAGCTGCCATCATAAAGTTTCTGTGGCGAGATAGATTTTGGAAGGAGAGAAAAGAAGACAAACAGCAAATCAGAAGAATATGAGAATGAAAAGGAGTGAGAGGTCCTTAAATAGAGCTAGCAGCAATGCACGTACTGCCTCACGTGTGGCTGTGTTAATTAATGCATTTTAATATTAATTTTTCTAACCTTAAACTTGTAAGTTGTAAGTAACTGAACTCGAATATTTGGTAAAACAAACTAAAAAAACAGCAAGTAGATCGGTAATTGGAATAGGAATATTAGATGTACATGAGCAGAAGAATGGGCCACGTAAATTGCTTTCTGGTTACTTTTTTTCCGAGTTTCCATTTAAATATTGACCACGTGACATATAACATGCATAAGACGATTGCATGGTGTTTGACATGTACATGGCTCATCGAAACGCCTAGGTTCATCTTGTTAATTAGAAGCGATGAACCATCTATAGAGCTTGCCAAATAACGCATGCATGATAATCGTTTACGTACGGTTTGTTATAGCTTTAGCTTTCCATCTGATCTTCGAATTTGGAAAAGGAAAATGCACATTATAGTTACATCCCGTTTGACGAAAATTCCCACTATTTTAGGGGCATTGATTTCTTCCGCATTTCTAATTATTATTTAATAATTTATTTATAAAAAAATATAAGTTACGGGTATAAAAATATCATTACTAAATTGCCTCCATTTTCATAGCATTGGAATAGTATTAATGTATATTTGGGATAGTTGTGAAAATATAATTATTTTAATAATTAATTATTGTATAAATTATTTTTGTTATAATTGATTATAATATAATTAATTTTATGTTTGGATATGTTAATTGAAAAGTAATTTTAAGTTAATCTGTTTTATTTAAATAGTATAAAAAATTATTTTTATGTATTAAATTATTAAAATTAGTATAAAATAATTAAAAATATTATTTAATTAAAAATAAAATAATATTTATATCTCAAAGTGTAAGAAATAATTTATAATTTAAAATCATAAATTAAAATTTCAACATTATGAAAAAAAATTAAAATACATTAAATTTTATATAAAAACTAAAGTTAAATTTACTAAACATGTTAAGTCACTATATATAACAACTCTTTTTCGAAAAAACCAAACTATTGAGAAAGGAATTAATCATTCCCAAATACACTATTATTCAGAGTAATGAAATTATCGAACTGAACCGAACTCTGGTGATCATAGAGATCACCCTACATCCAGGAACGGAGACTCTTTCAAAAGAGCCTTACCAATCTTCTTCTCCCATAGAGATATCTGATTGTTGGAAGAGGAAGCAAATTGAACAACTATATACCAAAAAGGCCTCAAAAGGAATATGTAGTCGTAAAGAAAATCCTTGTCGATCGCAGAATGAAAAACATAAATGATATTTACATACCAAAAACTTACACCATTCTCATATCTCACGTTTGACATGCTCCAACACAATGATGGACTCAAATTTTTGTTAGTGAGATAAACTCTTTTATTTTATCAGATAAATAATTTTTATTTGAAAGTTGTGATATTTGTTATATATTTTTTTATATATAATATTAATGTGACTACTATTGTTTCTTTATATGTATAAGCACTAATTTATTTAAGAGAAATTTACTTATAAACTATTTAAAATTAATTAATGATTATATAGATAAATATACCTTTATAAAAGTAGAGAAGCAATTAATAATTTATACTTAATACCATGTGAATAAAATTAAGCAAAATTTGAAAGAGATAAACTGATAATAGTTTATTAAAATTAAAATTTATTTAATTAACTTTATATTTTAAGTAAAATTATTTTAAATTTTGTGAAAAATAAAAATAATACGTTACATATATAATGGTAGTTTTTTTTTAAGGGCATGTGCCCCAAACCCACCAACGTGGGTAAGTCCCTGTTCCAACATGATCTTACCTTTTATAAACGGCGCCATTTACTTTGCACCTCAAAAAAATAAGCGCACCGGTGATCTCGTAAATTGAAACCATTGGATAGAAGCCTTATTTAATCGATGGCTATAATTGATGACAAACAATCCTGATCTGAGTTCTGAGAACAGGATTGGGATCGAATAGGAAGCAACGTCGTCTTCTCCGCCGTCTGGCACGGCGCCGCCGCCTACCACATCTGCTACCCATGCTATTAAGCCAAGGCAGCCAGGCATGGCTTAGAGCCTTACACGCACACACACACACTCTCTCTCTGTTTCTGCGTATCCCTTCTTTCTTCCCTTTTTTAATATTTTCAGTTTTATGTCTTAGCTCTTGGGTCTTGGATTTTGGGAACAAATTCTGAAATTCCATTCCAATATATGTGATTGATTGGGAGTTCGTATCTTGTGTTCTACATACGAGATTTCAATGCCATCCACTCCAAGCCGCTACCTTTACCTCCATTACCGTTGCTTCAACCGGTGAGGTCTTCGTTTCCGGCTCCGATGAGTCTTGCCGGAATGTCAACTAAAAAATGGGGCTTATTTTGGCAAATTTATCCTTATTTTAGATTTGGCTTTCAGATTTCATTTTCCTCCTTGCTTAATAAAATTCCTGTCATGTGGTTCAGATTTCCTGTTCGTTCCTCGCCATTTTTGTACGGTGAGTGTTAAACTAATTGTTCGTTGGCCTTTTTGAACTAGTGCAGGTTGCTCATTGTAAAACACAATAACAATGGACCAAAAAAGGAAATGTCTGTCACAGTATGTGCAAGTGAACAAGCGAACAGGGGTCAAACACATTTAATTTGTCTCAAGGGCTATATTGTAAAAAGCTAACACAAATAAACAAATCAATTAAATCACTCAACCTGCTGCACCCACCCGGTGTGGTCAACGGACCACCGGTGCTCTGCTTACTCTAAGGGAGTACAGTAAAACCGGCCTTTATAAACATGTTTGGTTGCTTTTTAAAACCAATGCTTCAAAATTCAAATAGTGTGCTTATGAGCTGTGTTTAATTTGATTTAAATCAGATTTTATGTTTAGATTGTGTCTTTCTTTTTTTAAAATATCTTTACATAATTTTTATACAACTTTTTCTAGATAGCAAAACAAAAAATGTTTTATTAGCAAATACTTTAATGAAATTTGTTAAAGAAAAAAAATAAAATTTTAAATATAAAATAAAACATTTAATATATTAGGATTTATTTAAAACGTTTTATTTTTAATTCCTTAACAATTATCAAAATCCAAAAAAAAAAAAAATTCAACCCAATATTAGAAAAAAGGTGTAAAAATAGTATAAGTTTTGTAGTGCGTTCATTTAAAAGTTTAAAGGATAGAAAATAAAAAAGTGAAGCATTAACAGTAAAAAAAAAATGATGTGTTTGTAAAGGTTTGTACAGAATTGTTGCTCTATATAATGGCCTCAGTCTCACCCTGTTGCTCTATATATTTCCAAAATGATTTAGCTTTCCTCCTTCCATGGTAAAATTAAATATTATAGTTTGCATTCCATCTTCTTTTGAGTTGACTCGCTGTTGCTTCTTCTTCTCTCCGTCTAAAAGTAAAAACTATATTGCTGGAGAAATATTCCGATGGCCGCCACTGATACTAAGATTCTGTTCATCGGAGGCACCGGATACATCGGGAAGTTCATTGTGGAAGCGAGCGCCAAGGCAGGTCACCCCACCTTCGTCCTGGTCCGAGAGTCAACTCTTTCCAACCCAGCCAAATCACCCATCATCCAAAACTTCAAGAACTTGGGTGTCAACCTAGTTTTCGTACGTATATCCTCATGTTTAAGCTTTCCTTGACATCATTCCTATCACCCCTTTTTTTATTTTCCACATGTTGACATCAACCGATTTATTATATGGAGCTTAATTTTATGGATTATTATGTTGTGATTTGTGCTCAAAGGATGAAAGAGTTCCTTTGTGAACGATGTGTAGTCAGTCACTTTGTTTTCTATTCTAGAAATTAGCAACTTTGTTCTTTTAATGGATGTGTTTCATAGGGTGTTCATCATATATGCAGGGAGATCTATATTATCATCAGAGTTTGGTTAAGGCGATAAAGCAGGTGGATGTGGTGATCTCTACTGTGGGTTACTTGCAGATAGCTGATCAAGATAAGATCATTTCTGCCATTAAAGAAGCAGGAAATGTTAAGGTGAAACTCAATTGTGCTAATCAAATAACCTTCCTCATATTTAATTTACTCGGCACAAAATAAATAAACAATAAAGAAAACTAAATTACAACATTACACACACATAAAAAAAGACAAAAGAAAATTTAATTATTAAAAATTTAAGAAACATTTAAAAAAACCCTAAGAATGAATTACAAAATAGAAAATAAAAAAATATTTACAAACAAAATAGAAATTAAAGATAGTATATGACTATAATATTTATAAATTAAAAAAAAATAAAAAAAAAAATAAAGTTACAAAAATTTACAATTTGACTTGACTTATACGTATCTCTCAAGAAAATAAAATTAAACAATAATCACCAACTAAAGACCCAAAGTTTTGTCTTTATATTTTTTCTCTTTCAATTCTTTTTATTAACCATTTTTTTAGTATTTTGTCATTTTTAGATTTCTTTTTGTATTTTTTATTATTTGCCTACACCTACAAGCCCTACCTACTAATAAAAGAAACAAATTAAATTATCTAAAGAAACCTTGGCCCAACTACATGGCCTTAGCTCACTACAAAAATGGAACTAAATTTAATTCTAAACTAGTTCATCAACCCCTGTTCCAGAAGTTGACCGAAGCCCAAGACAATAACAGAAAGATTCACTAAAGTTCCTTGAATAGAATAGCAGTGAAGTCGGATCTTAGGCAGGTCTGCAAGTTTGATCAGAAAGTAAAGATGGTAAGAGTCTTTGTTAGGAATTGGAACATGTCTAGCCTAGATAGCCGAGCTGGCTTATATAGAAGCCTGACGTTTAACACCTCGGATTCCTACCATTAAAACCATTTAATACCTTGATCAATATGATCAACGTTATGCTCGGTTTGAATAGCACGAAGCCATTTCTGAACGTTGGTCATCAATAGCCGAAGACTATTGATGACCATGTGAATAACTTCAGTGTTTGGGTTGAAGCCGGTTGGGCGCGAGATCCGTATCATCTCTAGATATCCTGACCTATAGGTCGGTCAAAAATGATCTAGGTGCTCGATGATTATTAGGACAGGACGATTCACAGCCCCTCAACTTGATCAATCATTGAGATTAGTCGAGCTCACTACTAGTCGGACGAAGATTAAGCTAATACGGTTCACAACCCATCAGTTCGATTAGTCTTTGAGATTAGTCGAGCTTACTATTAGTCGTAAATTTTTGCGTAGATTTAAGTCCTTCTTTTCAGGTGCTTCATAACCCGTGTAGCAGCTTTTGTGCGCAATTTTAAATATGGATTACCACGTGTGACGTGTTCTTAAATCAAATGTCAATAACATCATTTCACCATTAATGCGCCTGACGCCTAGTTCCATCAAGACCCTTGATTTTTTTATTCTTGATATCATCCCATTAGATTTATCCAACCATTCAGCTTAAAAACTTTTCATTTTCCTTAATTTTTGACTGTTGGATCTAGCAGTTTGCTTTATTTAAAACTTCGCCCCCTAACTATGCTTCATTCATTCTTCTACTTTCTCTCATTTCCTTTGTCCTGCCATTGACATTTCATCCCATACTTTCTTCTGAAATTTTTTCATCGTTGCGCAAGTATTTCATCAATGCCCCATCTTTACTACACAAAGCTTTTTCATCAACACGCCCCTTCCTTCTATTCACGCATATTCCAAGTAATATTCAAAATGCGAGTTTCTTTTACTTAATTTGTCATTCATTTTTGCCTTTGAAAAATGAAGGGTGTGTGACTTAGAAATTCCCTTGTTTTTTCTGTCCTACTTTTCAACAAGATTTTCCACTTTGAAAACACCGTAGATTTTAGACCTTAAGAGAAACTGTTATAAAAAATCCCTCTAATTAATAGGCGTTCAGACTTGCACTAAGTAGACCCAGAAAAGAGGTTAACAATATAGGGATACAACGTAAAATTTAGAATATTCGTTCATCCGATAGGTAACACCTCTACCAAAAATCAGTCGAGGGGAAGGAGTATCGGCGCAGAGCTATGATTGGGTTCACCCTGCCGTTAGCAAATACCCATCAGTTTTTAACATGGTCAAAAGTATCAATGGACTCCAAAAACGCATTTTGCTTAGCCGAGATGATGATGAAAGTCGGTTTATTTGCCTACCGTGCCGAAATGATGAACTTGTATTCATGTCATTATATGGTGATGACCAAGTTGGTTGGGTACGAAACCTTTTTTAACCGTCTGAATCTAAAACTACCTTTCACTGATTTTCAATGTTCGATACTTAGCCAACTAAATGTTGCTTCGACCTAACTTCATCCCAATAGCTGGGCATTTATAAAGGCATTTGAAATTTTAATGAACTACCTCGGTAGAATTTCGAGTATCGCAATTTTCCTTTTTTTTTTCAATGTAAGGGGGTCGGTAAAGGTGATTGGGTTTCACTCAATAGTCATCCCCATAAAAAACTTTTTTCTACTTTCGACACATCATATAAAAATTTTAAAAATAAATTTTTTTGAGTTATGACCCGTCATGGTGACATACCCTTCTATGCCGATCGACTTGGAGTAGAGAAATTCCCTCTTTATTGGAGAGCAGAACCGAAATCTATATTGGGTATTGAGTACTGAAGCCTTCTGTCAATTGACCGAGATGTAGTCGACTTCTTGGAGGATTGTCTTGTCCTAGACATTAGTTCATTTGTCATATTTAGGGATTATCTAGACAAAATTGCAAAGTTAATGAGTAAGTTTTGAATTCGATGTTATTGTTTCAACTTTTAAACTAAACTGACTTTTAACCCTTTGTTCAACTTTTCAGAATCAATGGCACCTCGGATTTTCGTTCAGTAGTTGAAGAAATTCATGAAAAAGAAGGATCAGGTACCGTCGATCAATATGATTGAAGCAGAAATAATGAGTTCCGACCTGGAGAAGATTGGAGTTCCAATTCTTGTTGCAGATTCTTCAGAAACTCAATCGGAATCCTTGGTCAGAAAGAGAAACCGAGAGGAAGGTGATGAAGAAGCCAAGGTTTGGGGTCGAAGGTTTCTGTCCCAAAATGCCAAAAATTAAGTGAGGATTCTTCTTCTGAGAATCGAGAAACACGAAGTGCGATTGAGGCATTGAATGGCTTTAATGCTGATGCTGATGACCCTTCTCTTTGGGCGGCCTCCTTCCCTTTTGACTCCTTCCTGGAGACACAGATCTCTCTTCCAAACGATAAGGAAAGAAAAAGATAAGGTCAGTGGGATAAGTTTATGTCGATGGACAGAAGTACAACTACTTTGAGCTATAAGTGTAATCAAATCGGTTGAGCATGAATTGCAGGATTCAAGAAAGAAATTGTCTTCCTTCAATAAATTGTATTGGACGGAGCTTTAAAAAACTTAGATACCTCATCTAGTCGAGGTCTTAGCGCTGAAAAAAGAAAATGAAGTTTTAAGACAGAAGACCTCTCTTATTGACGACCTTAAAGCTTCTTTGCGTTTGCTAGAAAGTGAAAAAAGAAAGGCTGAAAAAGACATTATGCAATTAAAGAAGGAAAAGGAAGATGCAGAGAAGCAGAAGTTCGAAGCCGACCACGTTTAATAGAAGCTTTAAAGTCAAATGATAGCTTCAAGACCGAGTTAAAGAGCCAAAAGGAGGAGGCAGCCGAGCAAAGGATCGCCAGCTTTGAATATGGTCTCGAGCAGGCAAAACTCCTTAATCCTAATGGAGATTTTGATGATCGGCTAGGTGAGCTTGGTCTATTCAAGGTCATAGTCGACAGTTGAATCGCTGATACACCAGAAGAAGAAGATGAAGAAATGTGAACTTGTAATATTTTTCTTTTGGGATCAATTTAGTTTGGATTTCTTCTGTTTGTTTGGAATAGAACTACAATATACCTCAAAAAATCGTCTCAAATAATATTTCAATCTTCTTTGCGAGCTGACTATGGTAGAGATCATTTCGTTAGGATCCGACTTATGATAGAAATAATTGCGTTTGGATTAACATATTTTATGCCAGGAAATTTTGAAATTAGAAGCGTTTAAAGCATTAAAGGTCCTTTACCTTAATCGAAGTAAAGAAGTTTCTTAATCAGGAAACAACTAAGATTTTAAACTGGAATCAATTAAAAGTCGGATGAAGGTCAGTTTAAGTCATCAACTTTTGTGCTGTCAACGGCTGAACGCCGATTTGTATCATCAGCTTTGAGCTGGCATCGACTAAAATTGATTTGCATCGAGCTAGCCGAAAGTTGATTTGTATCTTTTATCATCGGCCGAGGAGCTAAGGAGCGGCTTTTACCATTGGCTGAGGAGTGACTTTTATCATCAACTTTGACCTGGACGAGGAGCGGCTTTTACCATTGGCCGAGGAGCTGCTTTTATCATCAGCTTTGAGCTGGCCGAGGAGCGACTTTTATCATTGGCTTTTGCGCTGTCATCGGCTAAAAGTCGGTTTGTATCTTTGAGCTGGCCGAGGAACGACTTTTATCATTGACCAAGTCTCAGCTTTTATCATCAAGTATCGACGCTTTTATCATCAGCTTCGAGCTGACTGAGGAGCGACTTTTATCATCAGCTTTGAGCTGACCGAGGAGCTGCTTTTATCATTGGTCGATGAGCGGCTTTTATCATCAACTTTAAGTTGGCATTGGCTGAAAGTCGGTTTGTAATTTCTGATTCAAGCATTAAGCTAAGATAAGTAATATTTTGATGAAAAGAAAATGATGGTCCTGAGATGTACCTCATTAAAACCTTCCAAGCAAAACCCAGTGGGAAAAAATTCTGGTAAGAAAAAGAAGTACAGCATCCTAACGATAAAAAAATACAGAATAAAGACTTAGCTAAAAAATTTTCTTAAAGAGGCCGAGTTCCATGTTCTAGGAAGAGTTCTTCTAGTAAGACCACCAATCTTATAAGCTCTTTTTCCGATAACTTCCAGAATTCAGAAAGGTCATTTCCAGTTGGTTGACAGTTTTCCCTCGCCCTACGGTCTTCTATAATCTTCCACCTTTCGCAAGACCAAGTCCCTCTCTTGAAATATTCTTGACCTGACACTGCGATTATACTTCCTTGCCACCCTTGCTTTGACTACTTCTTCCCGAATATGGGCGACCTCTCTTTCTTCTTCCAGCAGATCAAGGTCAGTTTTTCTTTATTCATCGTTTGACTCTTCAGAAAAAGATATCCTCCTAAGCTCGACTCCCCGATTTCAATCGGAATCATAGCGTCGGCTCCAAATGTGAGTCGAAAAAGTGTTTCTTGGGTAGATGACTGAGGCGTAGTATAATACGCCCAAATAACATTTAGTAATTCTTCTGCCCTGAGATTTTTAGCATAGTCTAATCTTCTCTTAAGCCCGGTCAAAATTATTTTGTTTTCTGCTTCAGCCAAACCATTGGTTTGTGGATACTCGAATGAAGTAAATACCTGTTTAATTCCATTCTTAAAACAAAATTCTCAGAACTTTTTATCGGTAAATTGTGTTCTGTTGTCAGGCACGATAATAAATGGTAAACCAAACCGACATATAATATTTTTTCATACAAACTTTTTGACATTTTCGGATGTTATGCTAGAGAGAAGCTCGGCCTCAATCCACTTTATAAAGTAATCGATTGCCACTACAATGTATCTCAACTGCCCTGTTGCAACTGGTAAGGGGCCCAGCAAGTCAACTCCCCATCTACAAAAGGGCCACGAAGTGTCAAGGCTATGAAGTGTCTCTAGTGGAGCTTTATGCAAACTTGTAAACTTTTGACACTTATCTCATTTCTGGACATATTTCAAACAATCAGCTTTCATCGTAGGCCAATAAAGTTCAGCTCGTAAAACTTTTCCTGCCAAAGAACGACCGCCAATGTGGCTGCCGCAAACACCTTCATGAACCTCTTCCATTATTGTTCTAGTCTGATCTTGTTCAATACATTTTAATAGGGGCAATATGAATCCTCTTTTAACTAGTTCCCCACCGATCAAGGCATAATAATTGGCCAATTTCTTAAGCTTTTTTGGCTTTTTATTGTCGGCCGGGAGATCGCCATCTTGCAAGTTTTTGATAATGGGTGTCATCCAAGAATCTGGATCACTATTGATGACAAAAGACTTGTTCATGTCAATGCTCAGACTTTCTATTACCTCTTGAATGATAGATCGATTGTTCCTTGTTCCCTTAGTACTGGCTAATTTGGATAATAGGTCGGCAAGGGAATTATGGTCTCTTGGAATGTGCAAGATTTTGAACTGCGTAAATTTCTTAACAATGTCTTGCACCTTCAACTAGTATTTCGTTAATTGAGGATCTTTAGTTTGGAATTTACCTCTGACTTGTCCAGTTATCAACTGAGAATCCAACTTAACAATCAATCAAGTTGCTCCCATTTCGACGACTAAGGAAAGTCCAGCTAGGAGGGCTTCGTATTCAGCCTGATTATTACTCGCTCTGAAGTTGAATCTCAGAGATTGCTCAATCAAAATTTCGTTCGGCCTTTCCAATATAACTCTTGCCTTGCTCCTTTTTACGTTTGAAGCTCCATAAATGAAAAGATACAAGAGGTCATTATTCGACTCATGTGAAAAATGTGAAGATAATTCAACTAAGAAATCAGACAATACCTGTGATTTGATCGAACCTCTGATTTGGTACTAGATATCGAATTCAGATAGTTCGACAGACCAAGAGATCATGTGCCCTGCCAATTCCGGCTTTCTGAGTACTTGCTTGATCGCTGATTGGTCTTGACAATTATCTAATGGTTTTGGAAATATTGTTGAAGTCGTCTTGTAGTCATTACAATGGCTAGAGCCAATTTTTTGATCTTCTGATATCGGGTTTTCGATCCTTGTAAGACTCGGCTAACAAAGTAAACTGGACGCTGGTCCTTCCCATCTTCCTTTACCAACACCGAACTCAAAGCTTTGTCAGAAACAAATATATAAAGCAATAAAGTGTCACCTTGTTCAGGTCTAGTCAAGATTGGTGGCATGGTCAGGAAATGTTTTAATTCCTCGAACACCTTTTCACACTCCTCCATCCATTGAAAATTATCTGATTTTTTTAAGCACTGGAAAAATGGCAGAGCTTGATCAGCAAATTTTGACAGAAATATTGATAAGGCAGCAATTCTCCCTATAAGTCTTTGAACTTCTTTAATTGATACGAGAATCTTCATCTCCATTATGACTTCACATTTATCTAGATTGACCTTAATTCCTCTATTTGTAAGAAGAAAATTGAGGAATTTTCTAGCCTCAACACCAAATACGCATTTCTCTAGATTCAACTTCATATTGTATTTCCTCAATTGAGCAAAGATTTCAGAAAGATCAGAACAATGGTCTCTCTTGGCCGACGTCTTTACCACCATATCATCAACATACACCTCGATGGTCCTATCGATTTGCTCCTAGAACATCTTGTTCATCAACCTTTGGTAAGTCGCCCTGACATTCTTCAAGCCAAAAGCCATAACCCAGTAGCAGTAGTTTCCAAATTCGGTGATAAAGACAGTTTTTTCCTCATTGTCTGGATGCATCCAATCTGATTATTTCTTGAGTACGCGTCCATGAAACTAAGGAATTGATATCCGAATGCACCGTCGACCAACTGATCTATGCTGGGGAGAGGATAGGAATCTTTTGGGCAAGCCTTGTTTAGATCGGTGAAGTCTGTGCACATTCTCCATTTTCCTGACGACTTTTTGACCATAACTACATTAGCCAACCATGTTGTATATTTTACCTCTCTTATGAAACCTACTTCTAATAGCTTCTTCGTTTCTTGAATTGTGGCCTCCTGCCTTTTAGCCCCAAGCTTCATTTTTTTCTAGGCAACAGATTTTATCTTTTGATTTAAAGATAATTTATGAGTGATTACCTCTGGGTCGATTCCGGGCAAATCTGCTATGGTCCGTGCGAATATATCCAAATTTTTTATCAACAATTCCTCCAAATAATGCTTGACATCGGTCAGTAAATGAGTGTCGATGTGTGTCACCTGGTGAGGTTTTGGGCCCAAAGATATAGTTTATAATTCTTCACTTGGTTGAGGTCGATCCTGCTCATCGTTCCTTGGATCTAGATCGGCCATTTTGACATGCAAGGGTTTACCTGATGACTCCACTCTGTCGGTTACCACATTCTGCTTCGGCTTCAAGCTTTCATTATAACAAATTCTTGCTTCTTTTTTATCTGCATAAACCACACCGACCTCGCTTTTGGATATGAAAAATTTCATTGTCAAATGTGGAGTTGATACTACCGCTCCAAGAGAATTAAGGGAAGCTCTTCCAAGAATAACATTATATGGGGTATAAGAATCAATAACCAGATATTTTACGGGAACCGTTTTTAGAAGTTTACCTGTCCTGAAGCTTGTTCGGAGTTCAACGTACCCTTTCACGTTTACCTGCTCTCCAGAAAAACCAATCAAACATCCGTTGAGAGGATTTAACTCAGCATCTGGGATCTGTAACTTAAGAAGAGTTAACAAGTAAAGTACATCTGTTGAGCTTCCCTAGTTGACCAATACCCTATTTATTTGGAAATTTCCAGCAATGATAGAAATCACCATCGGGTCATCCAAGTTTTCATCAAGGCCAGTAAAATCCTTATTGGAGAATGAAATTACCAGACCTTTTTTGTGTTGTACCGGAGAAGGATGACTTACCGACATAACCACTCAGAGGTGTCTTTTTCGGGAAGAATTTGAACTTCCACCTCCAGCGAACTCTCCGGCTATGGTGTTGATCACTCCTCTAATCATGTGATCCCGAGAATCAAAAACAGCAGCGATGGCTTTACCCTTTTCGCCCAGACTTGGGCTTCTAGGTCTAGACTGATTACTTTTTTTTGCTTCTCTACTTCGACTTCTGCGTCGATATGCATACTTCCCGAGATGACCTTCTCTAATAAGTTGCTCGATCCTATCTTTCAATATAATGCAGTCCTCAGTGGAATGCCCATACATTTTATGAAACTCACACATCTTACTCTTATCAACATTAGCTGAAATCTTTTATTTTCCCGCGTTCTTTGGAATTTGAATTAAACCAGTGTTGTAGACTTCCCGAAAGATTTGATCCCGTGGAGTATTCAGTGCGATATATCTGTCAAAGACAGGTTGAATCCTTTCGAACGTCTCCCGAGAATTTTGGTTAAACTTTTCAGATCTGTCATCTGTACGCATTGGTCTGCCTTTTGGATTCGGTCGTCCTCCTTGATTTCTTTCAAAAGAAATTAGTTGGATAGAGATGTGTGAATTACTTCTACTTCTTGCTGCCTCTGGATCAGAAAATGGCTCTTCATCTACTTTCTGGCAAAGGCTATCTCTTCCATGTTAATGTATCCTGTGGACCTATTTCGTAAATCATCAAGATCCAAATGGGGTTTCCTGGATAGAGAATCTGCGAACGGTCCTGGACGTAAACCTGCCATAATAGCATGCAAGGACATAGCAGGGTTGAGATTTCTGATTTGAACTACCTCTTCCCCGAATCTCCACATGAATTCTTTAAGGGATTCATCCCTACCCTGCCTCAGGTTAATAAGATTTACCGAGGTTTTTCAATATGTCCTGCTTGTAGAGAAATGATTAAGAAATTTAATTGACAATTCAGAAAAATTGTAAATTGAACCTGCTTCGAGGCCTAAAAATCAGAGTAATGTTGATTTCTTTAATGTCGTTGGAAAGGCTCTACATTTGATCGGGTCAGATCCATCATTTAAAAGCATCATGAAATTGAACATTGTCAGATGCTCCTGTGGATCAATGGTCCCATCATATAATTCCATAACCGAAAGTCGAAAACCGTCTAGAAGAGGAATCGACATTATAAAATCAAAAAATGGATGATCAGCAACTGGAAAGGAGCGATTCGTCTACTGACGAGCTTTCAGGTCGGTCACTCTGGGCTGACTTGGCTGTCGATTAAATTCTCCCATATCTTTGTGAACTCTTCTGTCTACCTCCTTTTCCGGTTCTGATCTGTGTTGTTCCCCATTTGTCATCTGATCGATCTAATCAATTCGGCTATTTATGTCATTTATAGCTTGCATGAGCATCTCTATAGGGTTAAGTTGAGAATTTTGCCTGGGTTCACTCCATTGACAGCATTGTTTTAATTGGTGGCCATGGTCGGTCGAAAAAGTGTTTGACTCTTTGAAAAAGGAAATTGATTGCTTATGGGGTAGGAAAGTTTTACCTGACCCCACGGTGGGCGCCAGATGTTTCAGAAGTTGACTGAAACCCATGACAATAACAGGAAGATTCACTGAAGTTCCTTGAATGGAATAGTAGCGAAATCAGATCCTAGGCAGGTCTACAAGTTCCATTAGAAAGTAAAGATGGTAAGAGTCTTTGTTAGGAATTGGAACATGTCCGACCTAGATAGTCGAGCTGGCTTATATAGAAGCCTGACGTTTAATACATCGAATTCCTACCGTTAAAACCATTTATTACCTTGATCGGTATTATCAACGTTATGCTCAGTTTGAATGACACGAAGTCGTTTTTAAATGTTAGTCATCAACAGTCGAACACTATTGATGACCATGTGAATAACTTGAGTGTTTGGGTTAAAACCGGTCGGGCGCAAAATTTAGATCATCTCTAGATATTTTAACCTATAGGTTGGTCAAAAAGGATCTAGGTGTCCGATGATTACTGGGCCAGAACGATCCAACCCCAAATCCAATTGAAGAAGGAAATATTTATTCTGAAGAACTGATTTGTCATATTGACCTAAAACCAACGAAGTACCCAAAAGTATTCCTCCTAAGATTACAATCTACCCAACCTAAATAAATAATTAATCCTGACCCACTGTTACAAGGAAAGTAAAACTTAGCCCAACCCAAATACAGCTAAAACAAATAAACCAAAGCAAACCCACCCAAAGAGCCAGACCTAAAAAAGATTTAAAAAAAAAAACCACCCAAAGAGGGAACCGACTCTTCTATTTATGTGAGGTTTGGTTTGGGGAAGATGGTTACTGGTGGTGTGAGGTAAGGTTGATATTGGTTTGGGTTTCTGATTCTGCTGCAGGGACTTTGATTTTATTTTGGTGATTGAACTGCTGCATTTTTTTCAGGCGCTGGTTTTGTTCAATGGTGCAATTGTGGGAATTTTGGGTATGAGTTAATCATCTTGTGTGAAATGGTTGGTTCTTTCTGTGAGAACATTTGACTGGATTTTAGGTCGATGTGATAGAGAGAAAAAGAAAGAAAACTCAACCAATATCAATCAAGCAACTATAACACATTCAACAACCAGTATTTTATGAATTCTAGCATCAACCATGATTAAGCATGAATATCAAGAATAATCACATGAGCATTTACATGATAATCATAAAGGCACCACGTTATTAAAAAATTAAACACAAAATTTTAGAAAAGAAAATTGAAGAGCAAACCTGGACTCCAGAAAACCGTCTTTTCTTCTTTCTGCTTTTTTGCTCACTCTCTGCCTCTTCTCCTTTTTCCTCCGCCTCACCCTACAAAAAAAAAAAAAAAAAAACCAACCACTCGGAAATTTAGCCCTTTCTCCTTTGATATCTCATTTCAATCAAGCCCTTAATTACTTCCATCAATCAATCCCTTCCTTTTCAATCAATTCCTTAATTGCCAATAAAAAGAAAAGAAACACGTTTGAAAAGAAGGTGCCTTGAATTTAGACAATCTTAAAAATTTTGGACCAAGACAAATTTTAGATATGTAATTATTTTTTTAATTTTTAAATTTGTTTTAGAAAAAAGTTACAGATTAAGATTTGTTTGATATTGTGTGTTGAAAGTTGAAACACAATTTGTTTGCATTTTAACACGAAGTTTTTCACAGAATAAAAGATCAAGCTTGTTGTTTTGTAACCTTGATGATTGAAGATTTCATGACATTGTCATATGATCTGAAATATTATCTTGCAAGTTCTAATTTTAAGACTGTCATGGATGCTTCAGTACTAATTCTTGATTGACAGCAAAACATATTTTGAGATTGGTCCGGTAATTATTTTGTTTGGCAGAGGTTTTTTCCTTCAGAGTTTGGAAATGATGTGGACCGGGTTCATGCAGTGGATCCAGCAAAGACTGCATTTGCCACAAAGGCAAAACTTCGCAGAACCATTGAGGCTGAAGGAATTCCCTATACCTTTGTGGCTTCCAACTTCTTTGCTGGTCACTTTCTAGTCCTGCCCACTTTGTCACAACCTGGAGCCACAGCTCCCCCGAGAGATAAAGTAGCTATCCTAGGTGATGGAAACCCCAAAGGCAAGACCACAGTTTTGCATCAAGCTAATTTAGAAATTTACAAAATATCACAGACCTTCCTTTTAACTCTTGCTTGATTAACAGCTGTTTTTAACAAGGAAGAGGATATTGGCACTTATACCATCAAAGCCGTTAACGATCCAAGAACCTTGAACAAAATTCTCTACATCAGACCTCCTGCCAACACCTTGTCGTTTAATGACCTTGTATCTCTCTGGGAGAAGAAGATTGGTAATACTCTTGAAAGAGTCTATGTTCCTGAGGATCAGGTCCTGAAGCAAATTCAAGGTTAGTGACTGATAATTATTCAAAAGATATATGTTCCAAGTAGAAAATTTGTTTTATCAGCTATTACTAAGTTCAGATGAATGCTTCTTTGACAAATTAGGATTTTCGAATATGTGCTTGTTTTGACTGTTGTTAGTTGTTTCTTGTTCTTGCAGAGTCTTCGGTACCTGTCAATGTGATCCTGTCAATTAGTCACTCTGTCTATGTGAGGGGAGATCACACTAACTTTGAAATTGAGTCATCATTTGGAGTAGAAGCTTCAGCGCTCTATCCTGAAGTCAAATACACCACTGTGGATGAGTTCCTTAATCAGTTTGTCTGAGATTCATTCCCAGTTGACGTATATGTCCTCTATTTTAAAACTTTATTGTCCAAATAAAAGAAAGCCTTTTGTAATAAGATATTGTAATAAGATAGGTGGTACCCCAAGTTTGTGCTCACAGGAACCATGCAAGAAGAAAGTTATGATTATTATGTTGCATGTCTTCTCAAGTCACCTATTTCAATTTTATTTTCCTGACTGTAAATTCTGAGTTTAAAATAATTAATAACGATGATAGTACTGTTAAACTATTACCGCTTATGTGACACTGCATAACTGCACAAGGAGTTAGATCTGTGAGATTCCAACCATCCATGTGATAACTTCTCTTTTCTGACATTTCTAGGTTCAAATTTCGAAGAACTAAAAGATCAATAGGCCACGCTTTCACGTTCATATTCGTACTAAAAATTAAAATCAAACGAGCTTTTGATCTTTTGTTCCACACGAGATTTCTGTTCTTGTTGAGCTCATCTTAGGACATATGCGTTATCTTTTAACAGATGTACTACCCCAACCAAACTCCCCATGCCCCATGATGCATTGCGTCGGAGGTTCCGAATCGAGTCACGCCACGTTATTGTGTGTATCCTCCCTGTTGCCACTTTGAATAGTCGTGTGATACTCGTTCCTAGTCCACGTCCAGAAGATCAAGCACAATGGGGGGCATTTATATTTCATAATCAGAGGCAAAATTCTTGGATTTATGAAAATGAACAACTGCGAAAGCATTTTACAAGGATGTTTTCATTAATCAAGAATGAAAGTTGAGGGCTCGAAGACAATCAGATACTGTCTTAGTCTCCACCATAAACGATGCCAACCAGGAATCAGCGACAGTTGCTTTTAGGACTTCGCTAGCACCGTATGAGAAATCAAAGTCTTTGGGTTCCGAGGGTATAGGTCGAGCACTTTAGCGCCATTCATTTTCCGGACTAATTGATTCGGCAAGCGAGTTGTTACACACTTTTTAGTAGATTTCGACTTCCATGACCATTGTCCTGCTGTCTTAATCGACCAACAATCTTTGTGGAGTCTAGGTTAGCATGCAATTCATCCCGCATCGCCAGTTCTGCTTACTAAAAATAGCCCACTTGGAGCTCTTGATTTGTACTCACCACTTGTTGCTCCTACCGATTGAATGGTCTGGTGAAGTGTTCGAATCACGGCGACGTGGCCAATTCGTTGCAGAAATCGTAACAAGTGGAAGGAGAAATTGTAACAATATTTTTGTAGGTGAACTTGCAGAACCAATTGGTATCAAGTGGAATGACTTAACAAATATATAAATCGCACTTATAAGATTGAGATGAGATATTGACTATGATACCATATGAGATTCTAACCTAAAACCAATTGATATCAAGTGAAGTAACCCAATAAATATATAAACTACACCTAAAAAACTGAGGTAGGTGATATGAAGCTATAACAAGATCAAATATAAAATACTCCCTCTGGTCTAGGAGAAGATCCTCTCATTTCTCAATTTAATATCTCTAGTTTCTCAATCTTACATGACCAGGTCACATAAGTTCATTTGAGCCGTCCATAAATTTTAAAGAGTAATCAACCATGTGTAATTAAAAGAGATACATATGACGTTGTTTCTCTTGCTGAAACTTTCCCTCCTTTTTCCCTTATTCTTCTTTCGTCTTCTTCTTGGACAGATTCCTTCCCATGAGAGACATGAACTCCGTCTTCCTCCATCGATCAACCCACCATAACCCACCGTATTTGCTGCCACCACTACCACTGCATGACACCGATGCGCCGCCTATGCCACTGCCAATATTTGCGGATGAACTCATCACTACAAAATCATATCTTGTTTTGTTATTACAATCCGTTGTATCAATTAAATGTAGAGAAAACAAGTAGTTCTTTGGCACACTATTACACTACTAATATTCAGTTCAAGGACAAACTAACCAATTATGTGTCTTTGCAACCAGTTCAACGCAGGTTTAGAAGTTAAATTATAGTTCCAAAAAGATCAGTAACAATATCATATTTTACGGATGGAAGAATACAATAAAAAACAATTTAATTGATCCTCATACACCACTACTTTGAATTATTCATTCAAAAGAATACATATACTACAGATGTAAAGACCAACAGTAAAAATACAATTAAATCTCAACCAAAAAAAAGTTATTGGTTCGTAATGTTCATCAAGACTTGTGACTAAAAGTGGGTATGTTTTCAGAGAATTGATTGCCTCTAAGTCAGCTACTTTATGTGAGAATAAATATGTAAGGTTACTATTAATTCAAAACCAAAAACAACGATACAATTCAAAGTAACTAAAGAAAATAAAAACAGGAACCTTACAATCCTATATTAAGCCTCGGAAAAGTTACATGCAAATCTCCAGTAAAGTTGTTGGAGCTAATATGCCCATATCAATAAGAAATATGAATATAAGGCATAGAATGAATCTATCAACAAGCATTGATATAGATTATTCTGGTTTATATGTATGTAAAAAAAAATGGAAAGATAATGTTCTGGACCGTGATCCGAGACACTAGTTCCATGGGTCAACCTAGCACGCAACTGATCGGAGTCTGCTGTTGACATTCTAGTGGGAATTCACTCATGGCACTGTAGAGATCCTAGCACAATGGATGTCAGACCACTGCATTGGGTAGCAACACCGTTATCGTGAGATTTATGCAGTGGATAAATTCTATGATAATCCGTAATTGAAAATCATGATCTTGCGACATGATGGTGCCTATAACCGCCTTTAATTGCTCATAATTGCAGTATCAACATTCTGATTTTATAAAGATCCTTAGCAACAATTAAGGGAGTGTGTTTCCCTATTCACACTCTATAAATACCAGGCTTAATTACCTTCAACAGGTAATTATTACTCTTTAACTTAAACCCTAATTGTGCACAACCTAACTTGAGTGTTGGAATGCCTTTACAGGTACAAACCACCCCGTTTCAATGCGCTCCGCTGCTGCCTAAGGAGGAAAACATCAGTTCGTGCCTATTTAGGTACACCTCAGTATCCACTACTGAATAGGTAAGATATGATTTTGCAATGATGAGTTCATTCGCGAATATTGGAAATGGCATGTGCGAAGTAAAGCATCAAGCGGCGCGTTGGTGTCATGCAGTGGTAGTGATGGCAGCAAATACGATGGCTTATGGTGGGTTGATCGACGGAAGAAGACGAAGTTCGTTTCTCTCATGGGAGGGAATCTATCCAAGAAGAAGAAGGAAGAGGAATCGGGGAAAAAGAAGGGAAATTTCAACAAGAGAAACAACGTCGTATGTATCTCTTTTAATTACATACCATTGATTACTCTTTAAAATTTATGGACGACTCAAATGAACTTACGTGACCTGATCATGTAAGATTGAGAAATTATAGATGTTAAATTGAGAAATGAGAGGATATGCTCC
This sequence comes from Ormosia semicastrata, assembly GCA_029884595.1. NCBI lineage: Eukaryota > Viridiplantae > Streptophyta > Magnoliopsida > Fabales > Fabaceae > Ormosia > Ormosia semicastrata. The sequence continues at coordinate 17,502,043 of JAQQTO010000038.1, read as the reverse complement.
TAAGACCGAAGGGAGCATTTTATATTTGATCTTGTTAGAGTTCCACATCGTTTGTCTCAGTCTTTTGGGTGCGATTTATATACTGTAGAGTTATTGCACTTGATACCAATTGGATTTAGGTTGAAATCTCACATAGTATCAGAACCAATATCTTATCTCAATCTTCTGGGTGCGATTTATATACCTGTTGAGTCACTCCAATACTAATCTTATTCACCTCAATTCTCCTTCCACTTGTTACGACTTCCACAATGATGCGATTTATATACATTCATTCAATCAATATGAGTTTCGGTCAATATGAGTGACGGGCGTTGTGTACAAATTGAGAGCTCCAAGTGGGCCATTTTTAGTAAGCAGCTGCTATGCGGGATGATGGTCATGGAAGTCGAAATCTGCTAAGGAGTGTACAACAACTCACCTGCCAAATCAACTAGCCCTGAAAATGAATGGCGCTAAAGCATGTGACTTATACCCTTCGGAACCCAGAGACTTTGATTTATCATAAGGTGCTAATAGAGTCCTAAAAGAACATCTGTTGATCCCTGGTCGACATTGCTTATGGTTGAGACTAGGACGGTATATGATCGTCATCAATCCCTTAACTTTCGTTCTTGATTAATGAAAACATCTTTGATAAATGTTTTCATGATTGTACGTCTTTCATAAACGCAAGAATTTTACCTTTGACTAAGAAATACGAATTCCCCCGATTGTGAATGATCGTTCAAACGTGGACTAGGGGTGGGTATCACACTACTAGCCAAAGTAGCAACGGAGAGGATGCACGCAACAACGCGACGTAACTCAATTCAGAACCTCTGACGCAATGCATCACGAGAGTATCCTAAGATGAGCTCAACGAGAACAGAAATCTCGTATAAAATAAAAAAGTAAAAGCTCATTTAATTTTCATTTCCAATACGAATACGAATCGTGAAAGTATGACCTATCAATCCTTTAGTCCTTCGAAATTTGAAGCTAAAGGTAGGGGTGCACAACCCGACCCATGAACCCGCCAACCTGACTGACCCGACTCGACCACATATATCCGGGTTTGTTCAGGTAATCGGGTCGGGTCGGATAAAATTTTGTTAACCTGTTGAATATCGATTCGGATACGAATAAAAAAAGTAAAAGCTTGGTGAACCAACCCAATACCCGAACCCAATAAAACGACGTCGTTTTGCTTATATTTAAGTTTTTTTTATTTTTTCTTACAACCCGACCTATCAACCTTTGAGTCTTTTTTCTCTCTCAACCCGACTCGAAATTTGAAGCTAAAGGTGTACGAAAAGAAAAGTTACCACAGGGATGGTTAGAATCTCAATGATCTAACTCCTTGTAGGCTTATGCAGTGTCACATAAGGGGTAATGAATTAACAGTACTATCATCGTTCTTAATTATTTTAAACTCAGAATTTACAAACAGTAAAATAAAATTGAAAAAGGTGACTTGAGAAGAAATGCAACATAATTATCATAACTTTCTTCATACATGGTTCCTGTGAGCACAAACTTGGGGTACCACCTATCTTATTACAACACCAGGCTTTCTTTTATTTGGACAATAAAGTTTTAAAATGAGGACATATATGTCAACTGGGAATGAATCTCAGACAAACTGATTAAGGAACTCATCCACAGTGGTGTATTTGACTTCAGGATAGAGCGCTGAAGCTTCTACTCCAAATGATGACTCAATTTCAAAGTTAGTGTGATCTCCCCTCACATAGACAGAGTGACTAATTGACAGGACCACATTGACAGGTACCGATGACCCTGCAAGAACAGGAAACAACTAACAACAGTCAAAACAAGCACATATTCAAAAATCCTAATTTGTAAAAGAAGCATTCATCTGAACTTAGTAATAACTGATAAAACAAATTTTCTTCTTGGAACATATATCTTTTGAATAATTATCAGTCACTAACCTTGAATTTGCTTCAGGACCTGATCCTCAGGAACATAGACTCTTTCAAGAGTCTTACCAATCTTCTTCTCCCAGAGAGATACAAGGTCATTAAACGACAAGGTGTTGGCAGGAGGCCTGATGTAGAGAATTTTGTTCAAGGTTCTTGGATCGTTGACAGCTTTGATGGTATAAGTGCCAATATCCTCTTCCTTGTTAAAAACAGCTGTTAATCAAGCAAGAGTTAAAAGGAATGTCTGTGATATTTTGTAAATTTCTAAATTAGCTTGATGCAAAACTGTGGCCTTACCTTTGGGGTTTCCATCACCTAGGATAACTACTTTATCTCTAGGGGGGGCTGTGGCTCCAGGCTGTGACAAATTGGGTAGGAAGTAACCAGCAAAGAAGTTAGATGCCACAAAGGTATGTGGAATTCCTTCAGCCTCAATGGTTCTGCGTAGTTTGGCCTTAGTCTCAAATGCAGTCTTTGCTGGTTCCACGGCATGAATCCGGTCCACATCATTTCCAAACTCTGAAGGAAAGAACCTCTGCAAAACAAAATAATTATCAAAACAAGCACAAAATATGTTAAAATGCACACATATAAAAGCCTAAAGATATCACCGATCAATATTAACTAATGGTTCTACACTTACACAAGTCTTCAACAGTTGAAAGAGAAGAAATTTTTAATAACTTTACCTTAACATTTCCTGCTTCTTTGATGGCAGAAACGATCTTAACTTGATCAGCAATCTGCAAGTAACCCACAGTAGAGATCACCACATCCACCTGCTTTATGGCCTTAACCAAACTCTGATGATCATATAGATCTCCCTGTGTATAAGATGAACACTTCATGAAACACATCCATTAAAGGACAAATTCCTAATTTCTAGAAGAGAAAACAAACTACACATCGTTCCCTAAGGAACTCTTTCATCCTTTGAGCACAAATTACAATAAAATCCATTAAAATATGCTTCATATATAATAAATCGGTTCATATCCATTCTAAAAATCAAGAACAAACACTTTTTTTTTTAAATTTTTACTTTAAGTACTTAAGAAAACAGAGAAATAAAACATAGAAAAAAAGGGTTGATTTAGCTAGAGGATTTACGTACGAAAACTATGTTGACACCCAAGGTCTTGAATTTTTCGATAAGGGGTGATTTAGCTGGGTTAGAAAGAGTTGACTCTCGGACAAGGAGGAAGGTAGGGTGGCCAGCCTTGACGCTCGCTTCCACAATGAACTTTCCGATGTACCCCGTTCCTCCGATGAACAAAATCTTGGTATCCGCGGCGGCCATCGGAAAATTTCTCCGGCGAGATAGTTTTTTGGACGGAGAGAAGAAGAAGCAACAGCTAGTCAAAAGCAGATGGTATGCAAACAATGCTCTGCTCCGAGACCGAAAAGGAGTGAGGTCCTTATAAGGTAAAGCCCTTGTGTTAATGCATTTTAAATATTATTATTTTGTTCCATTTTTTTATTTTCTAACCTTTAAACTTGCGGCTGAACTGAACACAACACGTGCTGAGGTTTCGTAAAATAAACTAGAAAGACGAAGTGGATGGGTAATTGGAATATTGGATTGGATGTACATGAGCTAAATAATGGTCCACCTACATTGCGTTCATTGATTCCACTTTCCCTTAAAATGCTGACCTCCTGACATAACATGTGACGCATGCATCATGTTTGACGTGTACCTGGATTATAAAACGCCTAGTTTCATCTTGTTAGGTACATGAACCATATAATGATTATTTATTGGAAAATTACATCATTTTCTATATCATATTATTTTTTATGTTATTTTTTAATAATTATAATTAAATAAAAAAAAAAATGATCTGATTAATGATAAAAAAATAATGAAAAATATAATATATAAAAATGTGATAAAAAAATCAGAATTAATTTATTAACACAATGTTTAGAGATATAATATATCAATTATCAAAATGTCTTTCTCAAATTAAGAATAACTAGATGTATACGTGTGCTTTCTAAAATTTTTTATAATAAATTAATTTGAAAAGAATGAGAGATTTTATATAAAAAATATGACAGTATAATAATTATAATAATGCGTTAATTGATCTTAATGATACACACAACTTTTTGTTTTTAAAATAAAAGAATATTTTGATTACACATAATTTTAGAATCCAATAATAAACTTGTTTTCTTTAATACTGCAGATGTTTTAATTCTCAAAATCAAAATAAAGTAAATAGAGGCATAACATTTACGAACCTTATCAAAATATAATTATAATCATAATTATATTAAAAATTTATGGTTTTCGACATGCCAAATATTATACCTTTGAAAAGATCACAAGCAAATGAAAGAGTTGATTTTGGCATGGTTGGAAAAGCGTTTCTCATACTTCATAAATCATAGGAGCACGTTAGACACAATATATAAAATTTAATAAGAGAAGTTTATATAATATATTATAATTTTATTAATTATTTAATATTATTATAATATTATATAAATTTATTTAATATTTTTATATATTAAAATAATATATAATTTAATTAAGTTAAATTTAATTAAATTTTGAAGTATAAACTTTGACTCATTCCTTTTCGATCCCACACACAGCGGCAGGTGCCCCTCCCCCCTACCACCTGCAACCCCAATGTGTGTAGCCTCTGCAACTTCGCCGCCCTCCCCCTTGCCTCCCACATCTACCTCATTGACGGCTCCCTCTTCGACACCCGCTCCTTCCTCATAGACCACCACTCCTCCACCTTCTGCTTCAACCTCCACGATTTCTTGTGGGAATCCCTCTCCCCCATGCTCTTTCCCCGCAACAACTTCGCCTGCGCTGCAATTCCATACCATGTTCACCTAGAAAGACGAAATAGATGGGTAATTGGAATTTGGATGTACATGAGCCAAATAATGGTCCACCTACGTTGCGTTCATTGGTTCCACTCTCCGTTAAAATGCTGACCCCCGGAGATAACATGTGACGCATGCATCATGTTTGACGTGTACTTGGCTCATGAAAATGACTAGTTTCATCTTGTTAGTTCATGTGTACCTGGCTCATGAAAACGGCCTTCTCTAATGGATCAAGATCTTCTCCTTTTCTTTGAGAAAAGGAGAGAGTCATGTTCCTTATCAAATCTCAAGTTCTTTAAGTTTATCATCAAAAATGATATATGATATATTTAAATTATTGTTATTGATTAAAAAAACCATCAATAATTATATAAATGACTTGTATGTAATCTGTTAACTCATTTTTTAAATTATATAATTATGTAAATATTATTAATTAAAATTTATAAGAATTTTAAGATAATCAGTTATAATTTTGAAAAAAATATTTTTTTAAAAATATATATATATGAAATATTATTAGTTAAAATTAATAATATTATTTTATCAATTAAAATATGATAATATTACCAATTAATTATATATATATATATTTAAAATTTCATTATACACCCATACGAAAAGATTGTAAGAGTTTTTTTAAATATATTCTTATATGTAAATATTATCAATTAAAATTTATAAAATTTTTTGTATAATTTATGAAAAAATATAAAGATTAATATAATTTTAACTCGATATTATTTTATACATATAACTTTAACCTTATTTTGGATGTTTTTCATTAACTGGAATGAATAGACATGAATGGAATGGAAAGAAAATTGTAACATAGATTCTCCTTGTTTTTTCATTAAATATATTAATTATCCATGTAAATATTTTCAATTAAAATTTATAAAAAATTTTTAGTATGTTAGTTATTTATGCATTTTAAAATATAAAAAAGGAATTATTTCCGATTTATTTTAAGCGATATTATTTTATCATCCAAACATAACTTTAAAAAATAAACAAGACCTTAAAAAAGGTGGTGACAACAAACAATGGCAGGGCCAATCGACGACGAGGGTGGCCACTAGTGGAGGATCGTGAGTCGCCAAAGAACGACCGGTGGTTTGGTCAAATGACAATGGTAGTAGTAATGTGTAAAAAAAATATAAAATAAAAAATAACAAAAAAAGACTTACAATTACAAATAAAATAGAAAGTGTATCATACACACTAACTTAATAGGGTGTATATTAATAACAACTCATTCATCTTGTTAGGTACATGAACTAGAGAATGATTATTTATTGGAAACTATCTCATATCACTTTTTATCATATTTTTTAATAGTTATAATTAAATAAAAATAAAAATATTAATAATATAGAGAATAGTGTAAAAATAATATAAAAAAAATATAATAAAAATCAAAATTATTATTTATTGACACGATGTTTTGGAGATATAATATATAAGTTATCAAAAAGTCATTCTCAAATTAAGAATAACTAGAGGTATACCGGACTCTTATATAAAAAATTTATAATAAATTAATTTGAAAAGAATGAGAGATTTTATATAAAAAATATGATAGCATAATAATTATAATAATGCGTTAATTGATCTTAATGATACACACAACTTTTTGTTTTTAAAATACAAGAATATTTTGATTAAACATAATTTTAGAATCCAATAATAAACTTATTTTCTTTATTAATACTGTAGATGTTTTAATTCTCAAATTCAAAATAAAATAAATGGAGGCATAACATTTACGTATCTGTGAACACTCAATTTTGTCTGAGTCTTAAAAAAAAAAAATTAAAAAATAATTATCTATATTATTGACCAAATTATCTAATCATGTTTTAACTATTTATTTTCACAATTTATTGTTATATTTTTTATAAAAAAAGAATAATAATAAAAAATTTGCTATGTTCTGCCCAGCTCACACTCACACACGCTCCCGACACTTTCACCTGCACACACACAATTTCACCCACTCACTTTCTCCATTTTCTTTCACTACTGCCTCACGTTATTCATTGCAACACACAATCCCCTGACACTCTCACCCACTCACTGACATTTCTAGTCACCTACTCACATTTTCATAACTACTAAACCACACATCCTGGAGGTTTCAAAGGGGAGGTACGACCTTCATACTAATGGGGACCTCCCATCAACCATTCCTCTTCCACATTCATCATTTTCCCACGAGCTCCACCTTCACAAAGCAGCCCACCGCAACCAAAAGCTTATGACCATCATCCTTCACCTCTCTCCACGGTTACCCAACTTCCATAACCACCAAAAAACTCATGGCCTCTACCCCATTCACGGCCAACACCGGCTCCACACACACTCAAGGATCTATCTGCACTCACTCCACTCATGTTACCACAGTGCTACACGACACTGCACACACTGCCACAACAGGAGCAATGCTATTGCTCCCCACACATTCTACACAACACATACTTGGTTTCTTCTTCCATCACTGTACATAGACGTTTTCCTGATAAATATCACATAACAGAGAAGTAATAGGAGAAAATTTTTCAAAGAATCATTTTTTAGAGGGGAGCAACCTTAACAACCCACCAACTTTCACCTATCTTCTTCACCAAAGAACCATCAACCATTCTTCTTCCACCATCTAACAGCAACCACTCCAACGACCACCTCACCACCTTCAACCAACCATCCACGGCCAACACCTTGCAACCACCACGACACATCTCCACCCCACCGAACCGTAAACCACCGAGAAGCCATGACCGGGACCCACGACCTCCGTGTAGTCAGTCGTCCCCTTCGTCCACAAACCTCCACAAAATCGTGACCACCACCAATCCATAACCACCCTTCAACCATCCTCCATGTGAAACCACTACTCTCCACACAACCCCTCCACCATCAACGTTCACCGTAACCCACCTTCATCAACTCCATGAAATCCAATACCCTTTACCTATCATCACAACCACCTTCCTCCAAAAACATTTATCTCCAAACCCCCCACCAAACCGTGACCACCCTACAACCCAAACCCATCATCACACCTATTTCAACAACACCACCAAACCCCCATGCAACCAAGACCACCGTCCGACCACCCTTGTTCTGCGCAACTTTGGTCCAACAACCCCTCGCCCAACACCCGAACCAGAAACCGTCCAACTCCCTCCACCACGCACGACCCAGCAGCCCCCATCAAACTGCGCTCCACCGTTGAACACCTAACCACCATCTCGCCAGATCTGCACGCACACTACTGGAACCACCGTGGAGACCAACTTCAACACCTTCATCATCTCTCCATTGTGAGCTCACATTCAACCTTCTAATACCAACCTTCACCAATACCTTTCAAGCAATCCACCTTCATCTTTAACCACCGAGTTGACTCATTTTCCATACCAACCTAATCAACTCACCATCACATTTCCTCTCTAAACCGTGAGCTCACGTAGCCAACCCACCATCCACAACTCACCAACACATATTGGAGACTCCACCCACCACGCACCGAATCCAACAACAAACATATATCCAGTTTGTGCTCTGTTTCTTCTTCTTGGTTCTTTGTTTCTTTGTGCTTTTCTATTTTTCCATTTTTATTATTATCATTTGTTTATTCCTTTAGTAGGTAATAAGGATATGGCCAGCTTGTGATTAAAAGCTTTTGATTTCTTTTCTTCTTACGTTATCCTTTACGTGTTTGGGTTTTAGTTTTTAGATTTTTTTTTGAGCAAAAATTATAAATAGTGATATTTAGTCAAAAATTCATACCAATTATACCTGTTTCTAAAATAGGCCGAAGATTGTATGGGTTTGTGTTAGTAGTGCTAGGGCTAAGTTTGTTTTTTCTTTGATAATGAGCCTTTGTTTGCTTATTAGTGGGCTAGTAGAAAGTGTGTTTCTTTTAATAAATAAATCTAAAAATAAAATAATAATAATAAAATTAAAAGTAATAAAATTAAAATGATAAAAAAAGAAAAAGAAAAAGAAAATAATTAAATATTTTTAAGAACAAAATAAAAATAAAATTAGTTGAGTTGTGACAACATTAATTCTATAATTTTCATAATCATATGAGTTATAACAACTTGATGAATCAATGGGTGACGTCTCTAGCGTGACACGAATTTCACCTATTCAATCCTTAATTTGATTAATAGAGTCGCGACGACTCGTTAATTCAAATTTCTAAAAAATATAATTAAATTATAAATAAAAAATCAATTTTTTTCTAGATAATTTTACGTAAAATTTTGTAACAAATTTGATAATCAAAGAAATGACGCTCTACAGCGTGCTTGAACTTCACTTATTCAATTTTAAATTTGATTAATTGAGTCGCAATGACTCGTTAATTCAAATTTTCAAAAATTATTAAAATCAACCAACTCACAATTATTTTTTAAAGAATTACGTGACTTTGAGTTCCTCATTATATTCGAGGATACGTAGGAACAAAATTTCTATTTTGTCAAGTCAAAATTAAATTTTTATAATTTATTTGTTAATTTCTTTTTATGTATTAAAAAGAGATAAAATAAATATGTTGAGATTATAAAAAATATACACAATTGACTTAAGGTACCGTCTTAGGACGGGTGTGTTAGGAGTGCTGTGTGATTAAGTTTATTCTTTTTTATCTATAATCGATTCTTGAATCCGATTTGATTTCTAAAGACTATTTTTTTAAAAGGTTTTTCTAATTTTTTTAATTTAAATAAAATTAATAATAACTCTATTTTTATATTTTAAAATCCTATAAATTACTATTTTTTACCACGATCACATGGCAACATTACCTTATAACAAATAATTATAATAATAATTATATTAAGAATTTATGGTTTTCCGACATGCCAAATATTATACCTTTGAAAAGATAAGTGGAAAAAAGAGTACATTTTGCCATGATTGGGAAGGAAGCGTTTCCCAAGCTCCATAATATCTGTGAAGTATGAAACTATACACTTTTCTATCATTTATATCTAGTTCCAATCCCTCTTTTTTGTAAAATGAAAAATAAAAAAATACACTTTGTCTCAACCAGGATCGCCGGCAATTCAATCACTGGAACCACTGACCGCCGCGCCGGCGTCCTCCCTCACCCTATCGCCGCTGGAACCCAATCACCGAATCTGCAACTACTGCCACCGAATTTGCAACCACCGCCACCAGATCAAGTAGGCTGAGTCAAAACTATACAACTTCCTTGCTTTTGGGATGGGAGCAAGGACGTGCGTCGACGATGAGTGGCTGGGTTGGCAATGGTTCGGCGTCACGGGTGGGTGATGAAACTCGCCGACGTCCTGGGTCGGCGGTGGTTCGGCGCCCAGGATGGCTGAGTTCTAGTTCTGCTGCGGATGGATGATGAAACCCACTGTCCCAGTCACCCTTAAAAGATCTCAAACCATTCTTCTTTTTTAACATTTAATTAACGGCTACAGATGTTATGGAGTATGGGAAACATTTTCGGGATATCTAAAATAAAACTAATTATGTGGCAATGTTTTCCACTACTTGAGAGCAAGAATTGCGCCACTATGGCTAACCAGTATGATTTGGTTAACATTCTTTCAATTTATATGTCAATGTCCATTTCTTGGATATTGAACAGCATATATATAGAAGAAATATTAGAAGTTCAAAAGAATAAGACGACTAAACTGTAACTGCATAAAGGATCATGCTAAATTTAGCGTGTTTCTGTAGAATAAAACAGGATAAAGGTAGATGACAAAGGAAAATAAATAGGAAAGAAGTTTTCAAATAGAATCATTTGAATTTTTAAAGACCGAGATTCTTTCACATATATGGGGAAATCAGGTTATATTTGATCCCAACATGACAGCTGGTGAGACATTTCACCTACAAAAAAATGGTCTCAACGAACGTATATTAAATTTCTAACAGCATCCCATTATTTTCTATCATACTTGATATTGCAGGGTGTTACTCATTGTAAAAATTATAGACAACAATCATTTCAACTTTCAAGTTTCAGTTGTTATAACTTGATGAGATTTTTATACACATATATCGGAGTTAAATGCATATACAATATTGTAATTATTAATTTTTTTAATGCCAGATTTGAAGGGCGGTTTGGATGGTAGATACGGGGGTCATGAAAGCCATGGCAGTGGCAGCAATAGAGGGCAAACTCATCAACCTCAAACCACCATTCGACCATCAATCTTGAGATCTTCTGTTTCACAAGTAAGGGAGTTGTTGATATACATATATTTATTTGGAGGAAACCAAATAGATGGGAGGTTAGAATAAGGAAGCGAAAAGAGCATGATAGATGGAAGGCAATGAGGAGTATGTGACATGGCTGAAGGGGAGTTCTAGGGCTCACTGATTTCAGTAACAAGCAATAATGGAGAGGTTTAATCAGAGACAAAGTTGGAGGGAGGACCTGAAACAGGTTTTGGTTGGATGAGCTTGGTGGAGGGAAGGGAATGTGGAGTCTTTGTGACGTGGCTGGCTGGATGGAAAAGTATGGACACCCAAATGTGGCAGAAGACTATGGTTTGAGAGGGACTGATGTGGCAATGTAAGGGAGGATTACAGTGCTGATGTGACAACCTCTAAGTCCTCGAGTCTGCTTTTTTTATATATATTATAAATAGATTTTTGGGATTATTTTTTAGTCACGATAATGTTTATAGTAATATTTAGTTAAAGACTATAAAATTAAGAATAATTTTAAATTTTTAGTTACTTAAAAAAATAAACTTTCATAATAAAAAATTTTAATAATTTTTTTATTAATAAATTAAAAAAATAGTAAATATATTTTGTAATATTAAAATATTAAATATATTTATTTTTCAATTAAAACATTTTATTAAATATTTAGAGAATTATCATATCATTACGCAATTACCTCCATTTCCATTGCATGGGAAATTATTATTTAGAGTAATAAAATTATTATCAAACTTGATCCCACTCTGGTGATTATAAAGATCATCCTACGTTAAAGAAGCAGTCCACGGTTAATCAATAATTGTATGACTCAAATACGTTTTAAGAAGGAGTATCAAGTATTTAATTATACGGATTTTTTTAAAAATTCAAATTTAAAAAATATAGATTGGAAGATAAAAAAGTATTTAAAATTATCAATGAGATATGTATTATTAATTTAAAAGATAATTTAAATTTAAATTAAAAAAATTAAGTATAACGTATATCATTCTTTAATAGAATGTATAATAAGAAATTAAATCACTCTTAAAAAGTATGCTCAGATTAAATAAATAACGGTGGATATATAAACCATGATGAAATACATATTCAAATACTATTTCAAATTATAATGAATTTCATAATTTAACATTCCTAATTAAAATTACATAAAAATGCTTTGCACATCTTAGAGTTTTATCCATTGTTTTTCCTGTATTTTTTTTTACTGTATTATTTTCCCTATAACTTTATTGACAATCAAAAACTACAAAATTAGGTCTAGAAATTTTTTTAAAAAAAGGGAGCACGTCATAAAAATAAAAATAAAAATTGAGGTTTTACGGACAAATACTAGATTGACACCAAGCTCTTGAATTTAATTTAAGGATGATGGGTGCTTTTGTGGGGTTCGAAGCACAGTGGATCTCAGGATTGCTCAAGAGTCAAGGCTCAACTTACTGATAACTTGGTTCGATCCAAAGTTAAATGGGCTAGGGCCATGTTCTTGAAATAAAGTGTAATATATTTTTAATTCAAAATCAAGCTACGTTTTGGGTTGGTTAAGTTTGGCTCCATGTGAGAAAAAATTTATACTTATAATCCTTTTAAAATTAAATATAAATTATAAAATTTATTAACTTAAATTAATATCTTATGTATAATATGATAATATCTTTATATTAAAATAATTTATTTTAAAATATATATTAAAAAATATTTTTAATGTTTATTTTTTATTTTTAAAATTTTATAACTTAATTAATATTTTTTAAATTTATACATTTTATTTAAATCTTAGTCAGATCATGATCTGAACATCGGATAAAAAGTTAGTCTAATAAAAAATATCGATTAGAGATCAAATTAGGTTACTTCTGTCATTCAAACAGGTAGGGCAGATACACAGGGCATTACTCTAGTACTCTATTTTTTTTTAAAAATTTTTGACGTGGAAATGACTTCATTGAGCAGAAGCTGGCAGAACATCCAGCGATGCAAAATTACAAATGTCCAAAGGTGCTTCCTCAATCCACAGTTGATCAGAGGAGATGCAAGCTAATTTTGCCAAATTATGAGCTACTCTATCGTACTCTCTCTTTACACGTATGAAAGAACAAGAAGAAAAAGACAAAGCAATATCTAAACAATTATCCACCATTACATTAAAATAAGAAACTCCACTATTTGCTCAAGTCAAAAGTATGAACAGCTGTAGATAATGAGTTTCTGCCATCACATGTGAAAATCAAATGTTCTTTGCTAGAGATAAGGCTCATCGCATTCAAACTGCTTCAGCAATTTGAGGCTCTGTAGCATCCTGAAAACACCCAATCGCTACAGCTAGAATTTGACCTGATCATCTCTAAAAACAGCATCAGCCCCCCATTTTTTATCTATTCCTACTGCAATATTAATAGGATTTGGCAAAGAGAAAAGAACCCTCTTTTCATTACATGATGATCTCAATATATACATCAAGATTTTTATCTATATAGCAACAAATATGCCTAAAAACTTTTTTATGTGTAGATTCTACATGATTATCTTAGAGAATAATTACAGATATGCATGATTAACTGAGAATATACATTAATTGAAACATATCATGCTCGTGATTTTCTCATTACCCCTCCTCAAGTTGGTGCATGAAGATTGTGAATGCCCAACTTGCCCAACAAAGAGAGAAATTGAGGCCACCCAAGTGCCTTAGTGAAAATATCAGCCAATTATGTACTAGTAGGCACATATGCAAGACGAATATGGCCTTTAAGTATCTCATCTCAGATAAAGTGACAATCGACTTCAATGTGTTTGGTCCGTTTGTGAAATATAGAATTTTTTGCAATGTGAAGAACGGTCTGGCTATCACAATAAAGTCCCATTGGTTGAGCATGAAAGATACTTAGGCTAGAGAGAAGGCCTTTGAGCCATTTTAGCTCACAAGTGGTGGTTGCCATAAACCGGTACTCAGCTTTGGCAGAAGATCGAGAAATAGTGTGTTGCTTCTTGGTTTTCCAAGAGCTGGGTGATTGACCAAGAAGAATAAACCACCCTGTGAGTGATCGTCGAGTCAAAGGACAACTTGCCCAGTCTGAATCACACCATCCATACAGTTGCAAAGGATTGTCTCAGTGCAACAGAATGTCTTGTCCAGGATTGCTTTTCAGATAACGCACTACACGCAAAGCAGCCTCCCAATGTTCCTGCTTTGGTTACTGCATGAACTGAGATAGAATGTGAACACAGTACGAAAGCTTTGGTTTCGTGAAGCACAGGTAGATAAGACGACCAACTAAGTGTCGATATTTGTCGGGTTGAGTAAAGACTTCTCTAGTAGCAAGAGCCAAGTGGTGGTTCTGCTCAAGAGGAGTAAGAACGGGTTTAGAGCCAAGAAGACCAATTTCAGTAATTAGTCCAGAGCATACTTCCTTTGACAAAGAAAAATTCCCGTGGGTGATCTTGTAACCTCTACACCAAGAAAGTACTTCAGAGCCCCTAAATCATTCATATGAAAACAAGTGTGCAAGTAGGTTTTGAATACCGAAATAGCATTATGATCATTCCTAGAAATAAAAATATCATCAACATAAACTAGTACCACAAGAAGAAAATCTCATTACTGCAGCACAAACAAAGAATAATCAGACAATGATTGTTTGAATCCATATGCTTTGAGTGCAGTGGACAGCTTGGCAAACCAACATCATAGGGCTTGTTTAAGCCTATACAGAGATTTATGGAGTCTACATACCATCTCAGGCTGCGTGGTATGGAAACCAGGCAGTGGTTTCATAAAAACTTCTTCTTGAAGATCCCCGTGAAGGAAAGCATTATGTACATCCATTTGATGTAACTCCCAATTCTTTGCTGCAGCTACTGCCAATATAGTTCGCACAGTCACCATTTTAGCGACAGGAGCAAATGTCTCATTGTAGTCTATCCCTTCAACTTGATGATTGCCAAGAATGACCAAGCAGGCTTTAAACCTCTCTACTGTCCCATCAGATTTGTGTTTAATTTTATAAACTCATTTACATCCAAGTGCATTCTTTCCTGGAGGCAAATGGGTAATGGTCCACGTTCCATTCTTCTTAAGCTCTTGAATCTCGCTTTGCATGGCTTACCTCCATTTAAGATATTTTACTGCCTTAGCATAAGTGATAGGTTCTCTACCATGATCAAGACCTGCAAGAAAAGCACGATGTGCTAAAGAAAATTTCTCAAAGTGAACATAGTGTGCTATTGGATAAGGTGTATGATGTTGGAGAAGACGAATGGCTGGATAGGCTCATATTCTGAATTGTGTGAGTGACAAAATCTCGTAGTCGAGTAGAAAGAATTTTATGTTTATGTCCCCAGCCCAGTGTCTCAGTATGTATGAATGGTTGGCTTGTCAATTCTGGCCCATTCTCTAATAAAGTTTCTGAAGCAGATTGATCCATTATTTCAACTTCTCCACCCCCTATCGTCTAAGCCGGGTTCACCTTGGTTGGAGAGTAAAGTTGCTTCCCCGAGAGTAGCACCATTGTCCAGCAGTTCCTCATCCAGTCCAACGCCCTCATCCTGCAGTACAAGAGTTAAAATTCTCTCAGGTATAGTGTCAAACTTATCAGCAAATGGATACTCAGTTTCGACAAATTCTATATCTCGAGAGACAAATTGTTCTTTGCTTTCAAGATCAAATAATTTCCACCCTTTCTTTCCATACGGATATCCAACAAAAACACATTTTATGCTCTTACTGGCAAATTTATCTCCCTTTTCTACTTTGATTGTGTGCATAACAAAGACATCCAAACACTTGTATATGTTCAAGTGAAGGTGTTTGTCCATGCAACATCTCATAGGGAGTTTTACCATTCAAAATAGCAAAAGGAGTCATGTTCAGCAAATACCCTGCAGTTAAAATACACCCACCCTAAAAATCAATAGGAAGATTGCCTTGGAATCGCAAAGCTCTTGCTATATTAAGAATGTGTCTATGTTTTCTCTCAACTCTCCCATTTTGCTGTGGTGTACCAACAGATGAGGTTTGAAAAATAATCTCATTTTCGTGAAAATAATGCTTCATGCATATGAATTCCGTTCCATTGTCACTCCTAAAAATCTTTACTTGTTTCTCAAATTGTCTTTTGATCAAAGCAAAGAAATTCATGAGTGTTTGTGAAACCTCTCTGTTATCACCAATCAAGTAAATCCACACACCACGAGAATAATCATCCATAATTGTCATAAAATAAAATGCATCCCAAGATGAAGCAGTTCTATAAGGACCCCATAAGTCACAATGAATTATTTCAAACGCATCACTAGCTACATGTTCACTAAGGGAAAACTTTTCTCTCGTTTGCTTTGCTCTCAAATACACATCACAGTTCTTATTCAAGTCTACATACTCTTTGTTCTTACTATGCCCGAGACTAGTTGAGTAATCTTTAGGTGCGGTCCTGCACAACACACAGTTTGTCAGCAAATTGAACAATGCAATCCAAGTCATCCATCAGTTGGGAGAGGGATATCAGATTGCACTGAAGATTTGGAACATAGAGAACATCATGGAGCTTTATCCCTCCATCCAATAAGACAACTCCTTCCTTAGTTGCACTTGTGCGCTGTCCATTTAGCAAACCAACAGGACAGGTTTGTATGTCACATAGGTCATGCATGATTTTTAAGGTCCCTGTCATGTGATTTGATGCCCTGCTGTCTAGTATCCACAAGTTGCTATGTGATTTGCCTGTCATTTTATCTGCCATGTCTGGTTTATGTATGTTCAACATCTCCATTAGCCTCTGCCACTGCTCAAAAGTTATTCCTGTGAGCCCAGCCTTCTTAGCCTCTCCTGCAGATGAACTTGCACAGCCTTGTGCAGCATTGGCGCGCACAACGGCAGCTCCCTTTCCTCAGCCTCCTCCTCCTTGATGGTGGCCTCTCCCTCGTGCACCACTTTTGCCTTCATTTTTTGGGCTATCACCTCACCAATTGTGATATCTAATCAGCTAGAAACAATTAGTGGTATCATGTCCAATTCGGTTACAGTTGGTGCAAAACATTGACTTGTCTTTTAAGTCTCCACGTCCTTTATTTTTGCCACCAACTTGCACTGCGAGTCCCATCACCTCTCCTCGCTCTTCTTTGGCCCTTGTGATAGTTTTGACTTGCTCCTCCTGTATCATAGTCGAATAGACTCTGTTCACACATGGCAGTGGATCCGCAGTAAGAAGATTGGAACGTACCGTTTCATAGACAGCATCGTCAAGCCCCATCAGAAACTGATGCACTCGTTCCTCCACTCCGTGCTTTTCAAATTTGGAAGTTATTCCACAACTGCAGCCTTCACAGCTGCACACTGGTATTTGCTCATAGTTTACGAGTTCATCCCATAATACCTTCAGCTTCCCATAATATGCCGCTATAGTCATCCCTGCCTACTTACACTCGGCTAGGTATACTTTCAACTGGTGTATTCTAGGTCTATTTACAACCGAGAATCTCTCCTTGATGTCTTCCCATAGATCTCGTGCATTCTCCATATAGGATATTGTAGAGCGCAGATTCGGCTCCACCGTGTTCAGGATCCATGACACAAGCATGGATTGAACCATCCACCAGTTTTCTACTTTAGATGTCCTTTCCTTTGGTTTGTTTATAATCCCTTCGATAAATCCCCATTTTCTTCGATAAATCCCCATTTTCTTCTTGCACAGAGGGATGTTTTCATGGCATGTGCCCATTCCTCGTAGTTCTCGCCTCGCAACTGCACCTGAGTGATTAGATTCCCAAGATTGTCGTTCGAGGTAAGGTCATAAGGAGAAGAATGTCGCTTCCCTTGGTCTGTAGGTTGCTCTCGATTGCCTGCCTTTTCATCTTTAAGATCTTGATGCTCTGATGTCATAATAAGATTTGGCAGAGACAAGAGAACCCTCTTTCCATTACATGATGATCTCAATATATACATCGGGATTCCTATCTATACAACAACAAATACACTTAAAAACTCTCTTATCCTCATATTCTACGTGATTGCTTTAGAAAATAATTACAGATATACATGACTAGTTGAGAATATACATTACTTGAAACATATCATACCCGTGATTTTTTCATTAAATGTCAATGTTTATCTTGACCACTCCACTTGGTGGAGCCAACCAGGAAGTTGATAAAACAGGAGTAGGTGCCACAATATGAGGAGATAGAGCACCCAAAAAACCATTCCCCTCTTTGTACTGGACTAGAACCGATAGACCTCTGCTGATCACCACATAGAACAATCCACTTTGTCATCAAAATATAGCTTGTTTCTAGCAGTCCAAATACCTTGAGCCAAGACTACGAATTTCTCCATAGTGTGAATTGGGGCATTTAAACAAAAACTCCTAAGCCAAGCAATAACTGGAGTATCCTCAACTCCAT
The DNA here is from genome assembly GCA_029884595.1 of Ormosia semicastrata. Classification (NCBI taxonomy): domain Eukaryota; kingdom Viridiplantae; phylum Streptophyta; class Magnoliopsida; order Fabales; family Fabaceae; genus Ormosia; species Ormosia semicastrata. Next base: position 17,483,627 of record JAQQTO010000038.1, on the reverse strand, counting down.
TCAGCTGTAAGTTCAAAGGAGACTAAAACCACAAATCCTTGACCTACATACAATCTCTAATGGCATGATCTGTGGTCTCAATATGCGGCATGCACTGGGGACATAATGGACAACAGTGAACTCCCTTTTCTTTTCTCCAATTTCTCCATAACTGGGAGAGCTTCATGAGCCAGTCTCCACAGGAAGTTCATCGTTTTGGGAGGAACTTTCAGGTGCCATATCTTTTTCCAAAGAACATCATCAAGAAAATTGCTACCACTCGATTCAATCCCTGATGAGTCTCTGTTTCTAATAAAAAGGTAAGCTAAATTAACTCTGAAAAAGCCATCTTTAGTACCACCCCAACAGAGCCGATCACTGGCAAATATTCGAGTAATAGGAATCTACAAGATCTGAGATCCCTCAAATGGGTAAAAAATGCTTTCAATCAGCTCACGATTCCACACCTTCAGATCTAGGTCCATGAGTTCAGAGACAGTAGTTTCAACATTTAAGATTAAGCACAGACTGCATATTTTGTGACCATTTTGGTTTGGAAGCCACGGATCCTTCCAAATTTTAATGGAATCCCTTGATCTAATTCTCCAATAGCAACCTTGCTTGAGAACCCGGAGAGAATTAAACCAACCTTTGCCTTAAGATATTTTGACGAGGGACATATTTTGCTTTGAAGACTTTTGCTAACAGTGAGTCAGGATTTTGCATAATTCTTCAGCCTGTTTAGCTAACAGAGCAGTATTGAAAGAATGAAAATTTCTGAATCCCATCCCACCATTCAGCTTTGGTTCACAGAGTTTAGAGCATTTCACCCGGTGAATTGTCCTCTCTCCACCTTTGCTTGCTCACCAAAACCGACTTATCGTTGATTCAATGAGATCACATAGCTCAATGGGTAGCATAAAACAACCCGTTATATAAGTAGGAATTGCTTGTGCAACAAACTTTACGAGAACTTCCTTCCATGCCTTAGACAATGTCTTCTCCTTCCATTCTTTAAGCTTTTTTCACACTTTATCTTAGACAAAATTAAATATTTATTGTTTAGAATAACCACAAAAGGATAAAAATCCATACACTTAAAACGGTTTTGTTATTCGTCTAACTTTTATATTTTAATTTTTTTTCAATTCACTTACAAACTCATACTGTATTCTGCAAAAATGCTACAGTTACATACAGCTTGATTTGACACTCCTCTCATACAAAAATACAATAAATGGAAGTTGGAAGGTATTTAATTGAATGAAAAACATTTTCCAACTTAAAATGACTCTTCACTGCCTTTATTCCTAACCCGTCTTGAATATCATTTTTTTTGTGTGTGTGTCTGTTGGCACATTTCAATTGAAAGAGTTTAGATTTATCCAAGTTGACAAGCTATCCTGAAGCTTGTTGGTATTTATGAAGAATTGATTTCATACACAAAGCCTTCTGTTTATTAGCTCTCACTAAACATGATGTTATCTTCCGCAAAAAATAAATGCGAGATTTTTGGTGCTCCTCTAGTTATTTTAATCCCATGAATCATTTTCCTCTCCTGAGCAATTAAAATTAAGCTAGAAAGAATCTCTGCACATAATACGAATAGACAGGAGGAGAGGGAGTCACTTGTCTAAGCCCTCTATTAGGCTCAAAAGACTCACATAGGAAACCATTTAGAAAGATTGAGAAAGAGACAGTTGATACACACCTCATGTTTAAGTCAATCCAATTCCGAGGAAAACCAAAGCTTTCAAGCACTGCTGCTAGAAATTTCCATTCTATTATGTCATATGCCTTCCACCTTTAAGCCCACACAACTCTTCTTACCATAAGTTTTCTTCCTCGTATAGTGGAAAGTATCAAAAGCAATCAAAGCCTAAATAAGATACTTATCAAATACTTCATTGACTGTTGATATATTTAATAAATTTTAAATATTTATTATGAAATTAACATTTAATAAATACTTAAAAATTCAGTTTGTGTATCATATCCATCTACCGACTATATCAACTCCCAATTACAAAAGGCATCGGCTAGGATAAACATTTTTCAGCTGGGTCCATTAATTAGTTATATTATTTTTCACTTTTCTCCTCTTTCATGTTCAATGTTCAACTCTTCTTACCATAAGTTTTCTTCCTCGTATAGTGGAAAGTATCAAAAGCAATCAAAGCCTAAATAAGATACTTATCAAATACTTCATTGACTGTTGATATATTTAATAAATTTTAAATATTTATTATGAAATTAACATTTAATAAATACTTAAAAATTCAGTTTGTGTATCATATCCATCTACCGACTATATCAACTCTCAATTACAAAAGACATCGGCTAGGATAAACATTTTCCAGCTGGGTCCATTAATTAGTTATATTATTTTTCACTTTTCTCCTCTTTCATGTTCAATATTCAAGGTGATGCACACTATACATTCAAAGGGTTGAAAAAATTTTAGAGCTCTTCGCTTAAGAAAGGTTGTTTACTTTATATTATTAAATGTGTAACATATAATTTTATGTGTTATTAATTTCTTTTATTTTAATTATATTTTTAATACTATAACTAATGTAGTACATATTCAATGATATAGAATAAATAATTTATCTGACTTCAAAAACACTTAAAAAGAATTTCTAAAGAGGGTTACACACTCGGTTATCATAATTTTGCTTACAATTATAAATGATATGTTTTTCATATTCATTCATTCCTCCAAAAGAGGTACAATAGACGGGAAAGTTTCTACCATACAATCGTAGTCCTTTAAAAAAAAGAAAAAAGAAATTGAACTTACAATTTTCAGGTAAGTAAATAGGAAATAAAATTGAAACTGGAGGCTTCAATAGACATATAACAAAATTAGAATAATTTTTTTAATACATGGTTTGAGAACATCAGCATGCACTGCTACTCCATGGTTTTTTATTTGGACAACAAAGTTTTACTATAGAGGACATATATACCAACTGGGTATTTTGTATCTCAGACAAACTGATTAAGGAACTCATCCACAGTGACGTATTTGACATTTTATTTGGACAACAAAGTTTTACTATAGGGGACATATATACCAACTGGGTATTTTGTATCTCAGACAAACTGATTAAGGAACTCATCCACAGTGACGTATTTGACATCGGGATAGAGCTCTGAAGCTACTACTCCAAATGAGGGCTCAAATTCATAGTTAGTGTGATCTCCCTCCACATAGGCAGCGTGCATAATTGACAGGGCGAAATTGGTGGGAAATGAGGACTCTGCAAGAGCAGGAAACAACTTGCAACTGTCAAAACAAGCACATGTTCAGAAGTCCTAGGCCCAGAATTTCAAGTTCACCAAGAACTAATTAATTTGTGAAATGAAAGAAGCATTCATCTTACATTAATAATAACTAACAAGACAAATTTTCATCTTGAATCTTTAAAATAATTATCACTCACTAACCTTGAATTTGCTTCAAAACTTGCTCCTCTGGAATATAAACTCTTTCAAGAGTCTTACCAATCTTCTTCTCCCAGAGAGATACTAGTTCATTAAGGCTATGTTTGGGAGTAAAGATTACAAGGGAAAGGAAAGGGAGGGAGGGGTTTGAAATTGAAAAACCATTGTTTGAGAGTTTTAGAAATAGGAAGGAAGGGAAAGGGAGATTTTCAGATACCCTCCAATCTCCTCCATTTCAGTTCCCTCAAATTGGAGGGTTTTAATTAGAAATTACCTATTTATCCTTCATCTAAATCCCTAATGTCAGACTCCTTCTCCCAGTCCCCATCTCCCTCCCACTCTGTCTCCGCCTCCGCCGCCTCCTCTATCCACAAGCGCAAGCTTCCTTCCTCCGACGACCACACCCCTCCCTTCCCTCCCTCCTCCTTCTCCGCCGAACCCACGACGGCACCCTCACCTCCATTGACGACCTCGACAAGATCTACTGCGGCGCCGAATCGACTCCGACGAGGACTCGAGAAAGGACGCCGTCGTCGACGAAGATGAGGACAAGGACGACTATGACCACGACTCCTCCATGCGTATCTTCACCTCCGCCGGACTCGAAAGAACCCCTCTTCCTCCGCTCCAAGGAACACCACAAATCTACCACCGATGCAAGCTTATTATCATCATTAATTTAAAAATATTTGTTTTCATATAATAATTTTTATTTATTATTTTTAATATAATATTTTTTATAATATTAGACAGATTTTAGATAGATTTATTATTTAGACAAATTTTTTTTAATTTTTCATAATATTATTTTTTATAAAACATTAATTATGTTATTTTTTTAAATAAAGGGTAAAATAGTAAATTATATGTTAAACTCTCAATTTTCTTTCCAGAATATTTTACACTTTCAAACAAGAATTGGTAAATCTTTCATTTTCCTTCCCTTCATTCCCCTTTAAACCTTTTCCCTTCCTTCCCTTCCAAACTCTCAAACACACAGAAACTCTTTCATCCTTTTGGGCACGTGCAAAATACAATATAATGCATAAAATTAGGCTTCATATGATAAATCAATTCTAGAAAAAAGTAATCCCTTTCCACAAAAAAAAAAAAAAAAATCAAGAATAAACGCTAAAAAACACTTTTAGTAAAAACTAGCAATTTAAGTACTTTATCAAAGAAAACAAAAAACAATTTTTTTTTAAAAAAAAAAATCATGGGTTTGACTTACATCTTTGAGTTCTAGGCTTCTAGCTATCGTTGAGACATAGAAGTCAATCTTCCCTTTCCAAATATAAGTATGTTTGTTTATGCTCTTTTTTTAATATAAAAATAGTTTTAACTGTTTAGATAAAATTATTAAAATAAGCAAAATTTTAAAAAATCAATACTATTTTATGAAAAATTAGAATAAGCAGCTAAACTAAAAAAATAAAAAAATAAAAGAAAGAAATACCTTTTGTGCTATATTAAAATTACTTTTTTGCTAGAAACGCGCGCTATTGTGATACTCTAAACAGCATAACCACTTAACCAGATAATATTATGTATTATACTATATGGTACTCCAAGTATATATGATTTTTTTTCCATAGATAGTTATTATGATAAAATCTAGAGATTTCAACCACTCACAGATATTGAAGAGAGGGAAAGGTGAAAACGGAACTTAGTTACAAGTTTTTATATTTAACTGCAAAATTTTTTATAAATTAAGCTAACTGACACTTTCACACTAAATATATATGATAATCATATCAAATTTGTCATTTGACGTTAATTTATATAATCTATTTGGTTTTTAATGAGACATCAAATTAATTTCTAAAAGGACAAAACTAATGGTATTTAATTATTACTAAAGGATACATAAAATAGATAGTAATGTTATTCATACATAAAAAATTTACATCAATTTTATATTATACTTCTTTAAAAGAATAAAGATAAAAAAAGTGTGTTTTGAAATATGTATTTTATTTATTTTATTATCAAAAAAATTAATCTAAGAATTATCAACTTTTATATTCTTATATCAAATAATCAACTGGCACGATTTTTTTTTAAGATCATTTAATATTATTCATTATATATATATTTTTTTATCACTTTCACTCACTCAATCGCATCCTTTAAAAAAGGTATAAATAGTACTTACACTCTTTTTTAAAGGTGTAGGATGATTTTTTTTTTAAGAATTATATAGAACTTTTTATGTGTAAATATCGTTACTATAAAATAAAAGATAAAAATGATGTAGTTGGAGGAGCGAAATGGACGTTTCTTCTTCAAACAAAGCAAAAGGAAAACAAAATGGAAGGCGGATGAAATAATGAAAAGAAAAGGTTAAGCTTGAGGCTAGAGGTTTACGTACGAAAACAAGGTTGATACCCAAGGTCTTGAATTTTTGGATGAGGGGTGATTTAGCTGGGTTGGAAAGAGTTGACTCTTGGACAAGGACATAGGTAGGGTGGCCAGCCTTGACGCTCGCTTCCACGATAAACTTTCCTATGTATCCGGTGCCTCCGATGAACAGAATCTTAGTATCCGAGGTGGCCATCAAAATATTTCTCCGGCGAGATAGTTTTTGGACAGAGAGAAGAAGATGAATTGGAAATCGGAAGAAGATGCAATGCAACTAGGTACGCTCTGCTGTGAGTGTTGAGACTACAAGGAGCGAAGTTCTTTTATAGAGCACTGCACGTGCTGGCTCACGTGTCTCTGTTAATGCATTTTAATGTTATTTTTTCCATTTTTTTATTTTCTAACCTTAAGCTTCCTAACTGAATAGCAACTTGAATATGTGGTAAAATAGACTAAAAACAGGAAGCACAACAATAATTGGAATACTGAATGTGCATTGGTTGAAGAATGGTCCACGAACCTTGGTTTTCTCGGTTACGTTTTCCGTTTAAATTTTCAGCACAACATATAATCTTTGACGCATTCATGATGTATGAGTACGACATGTACGTGGCTCCTCTAAACGTAAAAAATTCACCACATTTATAAAAAAAATTAAAATGTTATAAGACCAAAATTTTGATTTTAATTATTATTGGAGGAGTGTTTCTTATACATCAAACCAGCATAATATATAAAAAGATAACAGTTTTGATTTGTAGAATTTTATCGGGTGACAAATTTAAATTGTATCAGCAATATAATTTGAATTTAAATTTTATTATTATTTTATTAAAAAAATTAAGGTAAAATGTAAAAAAAAATTATTTATTTTTTATATTATACCATAAATGTAATTTAAATTTAAATTTTAATATTACTCTTTTAAAAAAAGAATTAAAAGAAAATATAAATTATTTCAAGAATTTTTCATACAAATATCATTTATAAATTGTGTTACCATTAGTTCATTATAAATTTAAATTTAAATTTTATTATTATTATCTTATTAATATAATATAATATATATATATATATATATATATGAAAAAATTTAGATGTTTCTTTGTAAAATAAAAATAATCTTGTTATAGTGTCAAATGTAACATATTAATTTTCATAAAATATTTTTGTGAAAAAAAATTAATTTCTTTAAATCGAACATTTTATTTAATTTTATTTTATAATAATTAATACTAATAAAAGTAGATTAGATAAAATTTGTAAAACTTTAATAGTTTATAAAATTAGAAATAAAAATTTATTGGAATAAAATTTAGTATTTAATCTTAATAATAAAGATTAAAAATATTTTATTTGATATATTTTAAAATATATTTATGAAAAAATATTTTTGAATTAATTATTATTTTAATATAAAAATTTAAAATTAATCATTACTAAAGATAAAAAAATTTAAATATAATTATTGCTTTGATTAAAAAAAATAGCAACGTGCACCACAAAAGTGGTGCAACGTGCATAAATTATAACCAAGTGAATTGGTTATGGATTGGGGACGTAGCAGGTAGAGAAATAGGAAGAAACAGGAGAGAGGGAGAGATAGAAAAAGTGTGCAAGTGAGAAACCGCACGAAGAAAGATGGAAAGAGAGAGAGAGAATCTGTAGGGAAAAGAAAGAAGATTTTGTAAGAGGTATAAATTAATTTTTTAAATAAAATTATGATTTTTAATATGTTTATATGTTTTATTAGTTAATTTATTATTTTAATATTTTATACATATTTTTTTTTATTAAATTTATTATACATATGTAATATTATGAAATATTTGTTTAGTTTTAAAATATTTATAATATTTGATAAAATTATAATTATTATAATTTGAATGTAAAATTTTTTATGAGAATAATATAATAAATTATAAAAAAATATTATTCAAGATTTAAGTTAAATAAATATTTTTAATTATATTGCATAATAAATATATGTGTTTGATTTACATGAATTTTTTTATATTTACTTTAACTTGGGAATAATTTTATGACTTTTATTTTAATTTTTACAATAAAAGGACTTATGTGCAATGAATGCACTATCATGATCAAGACAAACTATGAATCATGATGAGAATTTGACAAAATATGGACTATGATAAAGATTTGACAAAATATGAACTATGATATGGACTATTAAGAGAATTATTAAATTAATTTTAAATTATAGTTAGTCCCTTGAATAATTGACATTTAAATTTAATGATTTTAAGTTTTATGAGTTTTATTTAATTGCTATGATTTATTTATATGATGAATTTATTTGTGATATATTAGTAGTTTATATTGTTTATGTTTGTATGTGATGACAAGCAAGTGATTCATGAAAAAGTTTGCACATAGCCATTGAGAGGCAGATAGATGAATTTCTTTTTATGTTACTTATCTGGTTAGTATAAGTATGTCTGACTTTATTGTCACAATGTTAAAGTAACACCACAGATAGGGTGAATTCCCTATGGAAGTAACGACCTTCGAGTAAAATGTGAGACAAGCAGATATAGAAAGAAAAAGAAAAGTAAAAGGTATATTCCTTGTGATGAGGAATTTGCTCGTGATAAGGAATTTGCTAATGTTTATCGATGTTTGGAAATTGATTACTGAGGTTTGAGGAACTTACTGATGTTTAATGATATTTGTTGATAATTGGTATTTGTTTGCTGATATTTGAGGAACTTACTGATGATAATATATAAGGTTGTATTACATAATTTATTTAGCATTCAATCTATTGTGCTAGAAGTGTGTTGTTCTTGTCATACTTAGGTTGCCATGAGGTTTTCTGTATATATTACACAACTGAAACTCATCATGTATTTTCAAACGTTTTTATAACTATTGATTTCTTACTGAGAATTTTTAAGTTTTCAGATTAGCATAAGATGCATTAAGGTTATCATAATTTAGATCGATCATGTATAGATTCTAAATCTAAAGGAGAGAAATATATGTATATTGGAGTTATTAGAAAAATATATATTTTTGACTAACTAATAACTTTGATATATGCAAGTAAAATCATGATCCTATTGCGGAGTTTATAAATTAGCACTTATGTTTTTGATTTAGTTTCTTTACTTACTACTGTCTCAATTTTGATTTCTGAAATTTCAATTATTGTTCTAAGAATTCAATTTTTTTTCAAGTTTTGATCTCAGTTTTTCAATTTTGATCCCTGTATTTCAATTTTAATTTTCTGTTTTGATTCTCTTGATGATTTTATTGAAAAACTCTTATTTCTAATTTGTATTTTGACTTGTACAATTTTTTTCTGATTTTTTTTTTTTTATTACTTTGTATTTCATTTAGAAAGAAATTTTCATATTTTAACTAATTTCTTCTGAATTTTTGAAATTTTGAAACTTTATTTAGCAAATTTTAAAATTTTTATGAAATTAATCAACTAATATTAGTATTTTGATCATGATTAAAGAAATTAAGAGTAATGCTCTTAATAAGTAATTTTGCTAATAAATATTAATATAGTAAGTAGGGGTGTAATCGAATCAGTTTGGTTTAATAGCAAATATCCCTCCATTAACTACATTCTCTGTCACGACCACCCTATCATCCACTTTATACATCAACACATTAAAATTCTTCATATAATGGGCCACCAAACAAACAATTTCAGCAATCATGACCTGAACCTTATGCAAGCTTAACTCAAGGATGCATGAATCTGCTCCCACTAAAATTCAGATAAATGCATTGGTCAACAGTATTCTCTTTGAAACCAATAGAACTAATAATATAATCAAATTTCAAATACCATTGCCTGGAAGCCTGTTTCAATCCATAAATGGATCGTCTCAATTTGCACACCATATGATCTTTACCATTTTCAACAAAATCATCAGGTTGATCCATATACACATCCTCATACAAATCACCATTTAGGAAGGCAGTCTTAACATCCATTTGATGAAACTCCAAATCAAAATGAGCAACCAATGCCATCACAACACGAAAAGAGTCTTTAGTGGAGACCAGTGAGAAAGTCTCCTTATAATCAATGCCTTCCCTCTGGTTATATCCCTTAGCAACAAGTCTGGCCTTATACCTCTCAATTTCACCTCTAGCATTACGTTTGGTCTTAAAAACCCATTTACAACCAATAATTTTACAACTAGTAGGCAATGTTACCAATTCCCAAATATCATTCTTTCTCATAGAAGCCAACTTATCCTCCATAGCCACTAGCCATTGTGCACTATCAGGACTAACCATGGCCTCTTGAAAAGAAATAAGATCAAAATCCTCAATTGAATTAAACTCATGCTCCTGCAGGTACACAACATAATCCCTGAATCTAGTAGACTTAGTGGATATATGAACCCGCTCAGATCTTCTCAGTGGAGTCACAACAACATCTGGAATCTGTACATTATTTTCGACTTGTTGAGTGATATCGACATTATCAACAAGATCAACAACATTATCATTATATATAAGAGGAGATGACATTATCCCTAGAAAGGGATCAACAGGAATAGGAACAACAACATGTTCCTCACTAAAATCAACAATACGCGGCTCCTGAGTTCCACCATGTCCTAAGTCTCCTTCAAAATAGACAACCCGATCGGATTCAATAACTCTAGTAGTATGAGAAGGACAATAGAACCTAGAACCTCTTGAGCCAATACAATAGCCAATGAAGAAACCACTGATGGTTTTGGGATCAAACTTCTTTAAATATGGGTTGTAAGGTCTCACCTCTGCCCTACATTCCTAAACACGGAAATGCCTCAAGGTAGGCCATTTGCCTATCATAAGCTCATATGGAGTCTTCAGCACAGATTTACTTGGCACATGATTCAATATATAAGCAGCGGTCTTCAAGGCATCTCCCCACAAGAATTTTGGAAGAGTGGAATGACTAAGCATACATCTCAACATATCCATAATAGTACGATTTTGCTTTTTTACAATAGGAATAATAAGCCCACAAATATCTGTATGAATTAATTGTAGTATTCCTTCACTCTTGGTAACCACACTCTTCCTGGTTCCAACTGTAAGTTTCCCTTTTATGTAATCAACACAGATATCAAAATCAAAGAAGTCTAAATCATGAAGAATATTCTCCTTGATCAACCTCTCCATTCTCTCCCTAGAGATGTGTTTTAAACGTTTGTATGATAACATAGAAAGGTTTTCAACAACTCTACCACGCTTGTTGCCAACAACATTATTGACATCTGAATCCCGTTCATCAACAGAGAAAGAATCAACATTTAACATGTATAAACCATTAGACAGGACTCTAGAACCAACAAGAATAGAATCATAATATAAAGAAACTTTTGCATTACTAAAATGGAAAGAGTAGCCACAACTATCCAAAATAGAAATTGAAATCAAATTCCTCCTCATAGAAGGTACATAAATTGTATCTTTCAAAACTAAATCATGTCCAGTACATAACTTTAATGAAACTATTCCTATATGTTCTACTTTAACTTTAACTCCATTTCCTACTATGATCATTAATTCCCCTTCACTTGGTTTCCTCCTGCTTCTGAATTTCTTTCTTTTTCTCAAGCCAGCTCTTAAATTTCAAACAATCAGACTGCTTATGCCCATATATATCACAGAACTTACAATTTCCATTAAAATGATATCTGGGCTTAACACTAGAAGGCTCACCAGGACCAGAAGATGGTTTAGAAGAATATCCAGGCTTAGCATTCCACTTTTTCTTAAACTAAGGCTTACTATTCTTCCCTTTAGCAAATTTCTTCCTCTTTAACATTATTTGTTTCAGGAATGCTCTCTTTAATAGTCTTTTCCATACTATACTTCATGGTCATCAAACAAACTTTATTGGATTGAACCCACCTTTCATGCTTCTTCTTTTCTGTAGCAGAAGATGCATTTGTGGGTCTCTGAGGTTCATCCTCAGTGAAAGCAGCATCAATATTAGAGACAACAAGGAACAATTTCACAAAATCCACTTAATCCTCAAAATTAGTCCCATTCAATTTCGTTATAGCACTCATTTGTATCGATGAAACTTGAAATAACGATACATTAAAGGGAGATTTTGTCAAGCATATCAACATGTACAATATTTGAACAAAACCATAATTGATTTTTCCCATACAATTGCAATCCCGCCTAATGGTCCCAAATTACAACACATGAGTAAACTCCCACAGACATCAAAATCATGTTCCTAAAGCTAGTACCGAAAGGATACTGAGAACTCTAAGGTCAGAATCTCAATGTCTTTAACAAATCATTAGAAATCACATTAATAAAGGCAAACCGATAAGGTAAGCGCATTACCAATATAATCCCTAAAGCCACAACATAACAATATTTTATCAACAAAATAGCACCTCACAATAATTGGTCCCGCAAAGGCGAGCTCACAATTATGAAAAGTGCCCAAAATAATATCACTCAACAAATCACTAGAAATTACATTAATAAAGGCAAACCGATAGGGTAAGCGCATTATTAATATAATTCTCAATGCAATATTATTAACAAAATATAAACAAAATTGACACCTTAACATAATTGGTCCCGTGAAGGCGAACTCACAATCATGAAAAGTGCCCAAAAGCTCTAGAACATTTTAAATAATTACTCTCAAAACAAAATTGCATAAAGAATAACAAGAAATAACAATATATATAATATTTTACATAACATTTTATGCACAAAATAACACTGAAATTATTTCAGTGACTAAACAATATTAAGTCTGAGAATACATATTGTGCAACACTCTCACTAGTGTCACAATCATGCTTAAAAAAAAATTCAGGTCAAAACTTGGAGAGTATACAATAAATTTTAACATTATGCAATATTATATATACAACATAATACTAAAATTATTTAAATAATCAAATAACACAAAATTTGAGAGTGAGCAATATATATGATATCCAATAGCATCACAATTATGCAAAGTGTTTCAATATAATACCACAATACTTTAAATAGCAATTCTCATAATCAAATCGCATAAATAACAACAAAATAAATAGTTTTCAAAATATTATATATTAATTTATGCACAGAATAACACCAAAAATTATTTCAGTGTCTAAACAACATCAACTATGAGAGTGCACAATATATACCATGCCCAATAACATCACAATAATACACAAAAAAAAAATTTAGAGACAAAAGAAGAGAGTACTATATATTTTTAATAATTTTAATCTCTAAAAATTTTGAAATAAATAATAAATAGGCACGATTTTTTTTTAAGATAATCTGAACAAAATTATTTTACTAAAATTTTATATTAAACACAACTTCAAAATAAACAAGCTTTGAAATTTGTTACTTTATACAGGATTCTATTACACAGAATAAACAATAAAGAAGGAAAATGAGCGTTCAAAAAAAAGTTGAAGGATTGCGTCGTGCAGTACTGCCACAGAAAATAATTGAGTAGTGCAATAACAAAGGACATACCGCTCCAGCACAGAGGACATGATCATCCAAATTTTTCAAATAACACTTTGAATTGAAAAACACATGATAATAACAAAAAGGCACGCTGCTCCAGCATAAAGACTTGATCATCTAATATTTCAAATAAAGCTTTGAATTGAAAATCACATGATTTAATATTTCATATTTTTATAATTTTAAATCTCATTTATTTTATAAGTAAAATAAAAAATTGATAGTCATAATTAGGATTAAAAACATTAGCTCTGATACCAATTGATAACAATTTATCGGATTTATTAATCCTAATAATTTATGACATATCAATACATATAAAAGATTTTAGGGTTATCTTAAAAAGGCGTCGATGAAGAGATCATTATTGAAACCCTGAAAAGCAAAACTCGATGATGGAGAGATACTATTCCTATCACACAATAGTCGCTCACATGTCAGTATCAATGAGACAACTGTACGCACTAGAGTGGTTAGGAATAGGGGTCTCTCCCTGTATATATAAAATAATTAAAATGGGTTAAATCTACCCACTATGACAAACTCATATACAGGACCCATGAAACAAAACCTACATATATGAGCAGTGTTTTAACAACAATAGGCTCATTAACAATACTGATCATAATTTGGGTTAAACAAAATTGTTCTAATAATTTTGACATCTAATTAATCTGGATTCTATATAATATGATTTATGTTTATCCATAAATAAAAAATATTCTAACACACATAGCTCAATGGGTAGTATAAAACAACCCATTATATACGTCGGAATTGCTTGTGCGATGCTCTAGGTAATGTCTTCTCCTTTCATTTTTTAAGCTTTTTTCACACTTTGTCCTAAACAAAATCAAATATTTATTTTTTCGAGCAACCCACAAAAGTAAGAAGACCTAGATACTTAAAATGACTCTCCACTTTCTTGATTCCTAACCAGTCTTGGATATCATTTTTTTTTTGTCTGTTGGCACATTTCGATTGAAAGAGAGTTTAAATTTATCTAAGTTAACAAGCTGTCCGGAAACATTTTGGAATCAATTTCATACACAAAGCCTCCTGTTCATTAGCTCTCATTAAACATGATGCTATCTTCCGCAAAAAATAAATGCAAGATTTTTTGTGCTCCTCTAGTTATTTAAATCCCATGAATCATTTTCCTCTACTGAGCAATTAAAATTAAGCTAGAAAGAATCTCTGCACATAATATGAATAGATAGGAGGAGAGGGAGTCACCTTGTCTAAGTCCTATATTAGGTTCAAAAGACTCACATAGGAAATCATTCAGAAAGAGGAGAAAAAGACAGTTGATACACACCTCATGTTTAAGTCTATCCAATTCCGAGGGAAACCAAAGCTTTCAAGCACTGCTGCTAGAAATTCCCTTTCTATTATGTCATATGCCTTTGCCATATCCACCTTTAAGCCCACACAACCCTTCTTACCATAAGTTTTCTTCCTCGTATAGTAGAAAGTATCAAAAGCAATCAGAGCCTAAATAAGATACTTATCAAATATTTTATTGACTGTTAATATATTTAATAAATTTTAAATATTTATTATGAAATTAACATTTAATAAATACTTAAAATTCTATATCATATCTATCTACCAAGGAGTGTCAAAGTCAAATTTGACCGACCCGCTCATTAGAAGTCGACTATTTTCGAATTACGGCCATTCAAGTCATGTAAATTTTGAGCTAGTATTTTGTTAGTCTAGCCCAACTCATTAAACTTTATGTAGTGTTAAAAAGCGAATTGACCCAACCTATTCGGGTTCAGCATATTCAGGACATGTAAGTTTCAGATTAACATTTTGTTAGTTCAACTCATATATTTTGTCAAATTATTCAGACCAACCTATCGAACTTGACCCATTTTGACACCCCTATATCTACCTACTATATCAACTCCCAATTACAAAAGGCATCGGCTAGGATAAACATTTTCCAGCTGGGTCCATTAATTAGTTATATTATTTTTCACTTTTCTCCTCTTTCATGTTCAATGTTCATGGTGATGCACACTATACATTCAAAAGGGCTGAGAAAATTTTAGAGCTCTTCGCTTAAGAAAGATTTTTTACTTTATATTATTAAATGTGCAACATATAATTTTATGGGTGATTAATGTCTTTTATTTTAATTATATTTTTAATACTATAACTAATGTAGTAGACATTTAATGATATAGAATAAATAATTTATCTTACTTCAAAAACACTTAAACGAATTTCTAAGGAGGGTTACACACTCGGTTATCATAATTTTGCTTACAATTACAAATGATATGTTTTTCATATTCATTCATTCCTCCAAAAGAGGTACAATAGACGGGAAAGTTTCTACCATACAATCGTAGTCCTTTAAAAAAAAGAAATTGAACTAACAATTTTCAGGTAAGTAAATAGGAAATAAAATTGAAACTAGAGGCATCAATAGACATATAACAAAATTAGAATAAATTTTTTAATACATGGTTTGAGAACATCACCAGGCACTGCTACTCCATGGTTTTTTATTTGGACAACAAAGTTTTACTATAGAGGACATATATACCAACTGGGTATTTTGTATCTCAGACAAACTGATTAAGGAACTCATCCACAGTGACGTATTTGACATTTTATTTGGACAACAAAGTTTTACTATAGGGGACATATATACCAACTGGGTATTTTGTATCTCAGACAAACTGATTAAGGAACTCATCCACAGTGACGTATTTGACATCGGGATAGAGCTCTGAAGCTACTACTCCAAATGAGGGCTCAAATTCATAGTTAGTGTGATCTCCCTCCACATAGGCAGCGTGCATAATTGACAGGGCGAAATTGGTGGGAAATGAGGACTCTGCAAGAGCAGGAAACAACTTGCAACTGTCAAAACAAGCACATGTTCAGAAGTCCTAGGCCCAGAATTTCAAGTTCACCAAGAACTAATTAATTTGTGAAATGAAAGAAGCATTCATCTTACATTAATAATAACTAACAAGACAAATTTTCATCTTGAATCTTTAAAATAATTATCACTCACTAACCTTGAATTTGCTTCAAAACTTGCTCCTCTGGAATATAAACTCTTTCAAGAGTCTTACCAATCTTCTTCTCCCAGAGAGATACTAGTTCATTAAAGGACAAGGTGTTGGCCGGTGGTCTGATGTAGAGAATTTTGTTCAACGTTCTTGGATCGTCAACAGCTTTGATTGTATAAGTGGCAACATCCTCTTCGGTGTTAAAAATAGCTGTTAATCAAGTAAAAGTTAATTAATTAGGAAGATGGTGATATGTAAACTTCTAATCTTGATGCAAAACTGTGTTATATTTTACCTTTGGGATTTCCATCCCCTAGGATAATAACTTTATCTCTTGGAGCAGCAGTGGCTCCAAGTTGTGACAAAGTGGATAGGAAGTGTCCAGCAAAGAAGTTGGCCGCCACATAGGTATGGGGAATTCCTTCAGCCTCAATGGTTCTCCGAACTTGGGCCTTAGTGTCAAACACATTCTTTGCTCCATCGACTCCATGAGCCCGGTCCACATCATTTCCAAACTCTGAAGGAAAGAAACTCTGCAAAATAAGTAATTATAAGAACAAGCTCAAAATATGTTTTTTGTCATAAAGAATTATTACTGAAACAGCCACAACAGTTTCTTCGAATAATTATAAGATCATGCAAGATCATATTTCAGAATTCAGATTATATGACTGTGTCATGAAATCTTCAATCATCAAGGTATTTAACGACAAGCTTTGTCTTGTCTTCTGCGAAAATGCACACAGACTGTGGTTCAACTCAATTTTAACTAGGATAATTTAGCTATAAACAACCAAAAGATGTCACCGATGTTAACCAGGGTTCTACGCTTCAATAGTTGAGAAAGAAGAAATTTACAACAATTAACATTTGATGTACCTTAACGTTTCCTGCTTCTTTAATAGCAGAAATGATCTTATATTGATCAGGTAAGTGCAAGAAACTCACTGTAGAGATCACCACATCTGCCTGCTTTATCGCTTTAACCAAACTTTGATGGTCATTAATTTCTCCCTGTGTATAAGATGAATATCATGAAATGCAACCATTAAAGACTAAATTCCTAAGTTCTAGAAGATGGTGCACTTTGTTCCCTAAAGAAACTCTTTCATCCTTTTGGGCACGCACAAAATACAATATAATGCATAAAATTAAGCTTCATATGATAAATCGATTCTGAGGAAAATGTATTCCCTTTCCACAAAATAAAATAAAATAAAGAATAAACGCTAAAAAACATTTTTAGTAAAAACTAGCAATTTAAGTACTTTATCAAAGAAAACAAAAAATAATTTTTTTTAAAAAAAAATCATGAGTTTGACTTACATTGGTATGTCATTGTCATCTTTGAGTTCTAGGCTTCTAGCTATCGTTGAGACATAAGAGTCAATCTTCCCTTTCCAAATATAAGTATGTTTGTTTGTTTGTTTTTAATATAAAAATATTTTTTAAATACTTTTATCTGTTTAGATAAAATTATTAAAATAAGCAAAATTTAAAAAAATCAATACTATTTTATGAAAAAATAGAATAAGCAGCTAATTAAAAAAACAAAAAAAGAAAAGAAAAGAAAAAATACCTTTTGTGCTATATTAAAATTACTTTTTTGCTAGAAACGCGCGCTATTGTGATACTCTAAACAGCATAACCACTTAACCAGATAATATTATGTATTATACTATGGTACTCCAAGTATATATGATTTTTTTTTTCCATAGATAGTTATTATGATAAAATCTAGAGATTTCAACCACTCACAGATATTGAAGAGAGGGAAAGGTGAAAACGGAATTTAATTACAAGTTTTTATATTTAATTGCAAAAAAATTTATCAATTGAGCTAAGTGACACTTTCACACTAAATATATATGATAATCATATCAAATTTGTCATTTGACGTTAATTTATATAATCAATTTGGCTTTTAATGAGACATCAAATTAATTTCTAAAAGACAAAACTAATGGTATTCGATTATTACTAAAGGATACATATAAAATAAATAGTAATGTTATTCATACATAAAAATTTTTACATCAATTTTATATTATACTTCTTTAAAAGAACAAAGATAAAAAAAAAAGTGTTTTTGAAATATGTATTTTATTTATTTTATTATTAAAAAAAGTAATCTAAGAATTAATAGAACTTTTTATGTGTAAATATCGTTACTATAAAATAAAAGATAAAAATGATGTAGTTGGAGGAGCGAAATGGACGTTTCTTCTTCAAACAAAGCAAAAGGAAAACAAAATGGAAGGCGGAAGAAATAATGAAAAGAAAAGGTTAAGCTTGAGGCTTGAGGCTTACGTACGAAAACAAGGTTGATACCCAAGGTCTTGAATTTTTGGATGAGGGGTGATTTAGCTGGGTTGGAAAGAGTTGACTCTTGGACAAGGACATAGGTAGGGTGGCCAGCCTTGGCGCTCGCTTCCACGATGAACTTTCCTGTGTATCCGGTGCCTCCGATGAACAGAATCTTAGTGTCCGAGGTGGCCATCGAAATATTTCTCCGGCGAGATAGATTTTGGACAGAGAGATGAAGATGCAATGCAACTATGTACGCTCTGCTGTGAGAGTTGAGACTACAAGGAGCGAAGTGCTTTTATAGAGCACTGCACGTGCTGGCTCACGTGTCTCTGTTAATGCATTTTAATGTTATTTTTTTCATTTTTTTATTTTCTAACCTTAACCTTCGTAACTGAACAACAACTTGAATATATGGTAAAATAGACTCAAAACAGGAAGTACAACAATAATTGGAATACTGAATGTGCATTGGTTGAAGAATGGTCCACGAACCTTGGTTTTCTTTGTTTCCGTTTAAATTTGCAGCACAACAATCTTTGACGCATTCATGATGTATCAGTATGACATGCACGTGACTCCTCTGAACGTAAAAAATTCGCCACATTTATAAAAAAAATTAAAATGTTATAAGACCAAAATTTTGATTTTAATTATTATTGGAGGAGTGTTTCTTATACATCAAACCAGCATAATATATAAAAAATAACAGTTTTGATTTGTAGAGTTTTATCAAGTGGCAATTTTAAATTGTATTGGTAATTTTATTTAATTTTATTTTACAATAATTGATACTAATAAAAGGAGATTAGATAAAATTTATAAAAATTTAATAATTTATGAAATTATAAATAAAAATTTATTGGAATAAAGTTTAGCATTTAATCTTAATAATAAAGATTAAAAATATTTTAATTGATATATTTTAAAAGATATTTATAAAAAAAATATTTATGAATTAATTATTATTTTAATATAAAAATTTAAAATTAATCATTACTAAAGATAAAAAAATCTAAATATAATTATTGCTTTGATTAAAAAAATAGCAACGTGCACCACACAAGAAGTGGTGCAACGTGCACAAATTATAACCAAGTGAATTGGTTATGGATTGGGGACGTAGCAGGTAGAGAAATAAAATACGAAGAAACGGAAGAGAGGGAGAGAGAAAAAGTGTGTGACTGAGAAACCGTAGGAAGAAAGAAAAAAAGAGAGAGAGAAGAAATAGGAAGAAACAGGAGAGAGAGAGAAACTAAGGGGAAAAAAAAGATTTATAAGAGGTATGAATTAATTTTTAAAAATAAAATAAAATTATGATTTTTAGTATGTTTATATATTTTATTAATTTATTTATTATTTTAATAATTTGTACATATTATTATTATTATTAAATTTATTATACACATATAATATTATAAAAATTTGATATTTATTTGGTTTAAAATATTTATGATATTTGAAAAATTTATAATTATTATAATTTGAATGTTAAATTTTTTATAGAACTAATATAATAAATAAACTATAAAAAATATTATTCAAGATTTAAGTTAAATAAATATTTTTAATTATATTGTACAATAAATATATGTATTTGATTTACATGAATTTTCTTATATTTACTTTAATTTGAGAGTAAATTTATGACTTTTATTTTAACTTTTGTAATAAAAGGATTTGTGTGCAATGAATGCATTGTCATGATCAAGATAAATTATGGATCATGATGAGGATTTGATAAAATATAAAATATGATGAAGACCTGACAAAATATGAACTGTGATATGGACTATTAAGAGAATTATTAAATTAATTTTAAATCATAATTAGTCCCTTAAAAAATTGACATTTAAATTTAATGATTTTAATTTTTGTGAGTTTTATTTAATTGCCATGATTTATTTATATGATGAATTTATTTGTGATATATTAGTGGTTTGTATTATTTATGTTTGTATGTGATGGCAAGCAAGTGATTCATGAAAAAAATTACACATAACCATTGAGAGGCAGAGTGATGAATTTCCTTTTATGTTACCTGCCTAGTTAGTGTGAGTATGTCTGACTTTATTGTCATGATGTTAAAGTAATACCAAAAGTAGAGTGGATTTCCTATGAAAGTAACGACCTTTGAGTAAAATATAAGACAAGTAGATATAAAAAGAAAAAGAAAAGTAAAAGCTAAATTCTTTGTAATGAGGAATTTGCTTGTGATAAGGAATTTGCTAATGTTTGTCGATGTTTGGAAATTGTTTACTGAGATTTGAGGAACTTACTGACGTTTGATGATACTTGTTGATAATTGGTACTTGTTTGTTGATATTTGAAAAACTTGCAGATGATAATATATAATGTTGTATTGCATAATTTATTTAGCATTCGTTCTGTTATGTTAGAAGTGTGTTGTTCTTGTCATACTTGGGTTGCCATGAGGTTTTCTATGTACATTACACAACTGAAACTCACCATGTGTTTTCAAACGTTTTTATAACTCTTCATTTCTTATTGAGAACTTTCAAGTTTTCAGATAAGCATAAGATGTATTAAGGTTATCATCATTTAGATTGATCATGTATAGATTCTAAATCTAAAAGAGAGAAATATATGTATATTGGAGTTATTAGAAAAATATATATTTTTGACTAAATAATAACATTGATATATGCAAATAAAATCATGATCCTGTTGCTGAGTTTATAAATTAGCACTTATACTTCTGATTTTGTTTCTTTATTTATTATTGTCTCAATTTTGATTTCTGAAATTTTAATTATTGTTCTAAGAATTTGATTTTTTTTTCAAGTTTTGATCTCAGTTCTTCAATTTTGATCTCTGTATTTCGATTTTGGTTTTCTGTTTTGATTCTCTTGATGGTTTTATTGAAAACCTCTTATCTCTAATTTGTATTTTGACTTGTAAAATTTTTTTCTATTTTTTTTTTTTACTTTGTATTTCATTTAGAAATAAATTTTTAGATTTTAACTGATTTCTTCTTAGTTTTCTTTTGAAATTTTTATGGAATTAATCAACTAATATTAGTCTTTTGATCATGATTAAAGAAATTAAGAGTAATACATTCAATTAGTAATTTTATTAACATATATTAATATAGTAAGTAAGGGTGTAATTGGGTTAGTTTAGTTCGATTTTTAGAAGAAAATAAATTTGAACCAATTAAAATCAATTGGTTTGATTTGATTTGATTTTTTAGTTTTTTTTAGTCAAATATGAATCAAATCAAGCCAAATATCTACAGATTGGTTCGATTCGGGTAATCGAGTTGTCTCTTTTTTTTACACAAGAATTCGCTAAATAATTAATTTTTCATAACAAAAAAAATTCATAATAAACTTATAAAAAAATAGAAATAAAATCAAATATACTTATATCAATAAACACACTATAAAGTATAATAAATAGACAAAATCTAAACAGACAAACAAACTACACCATTATGGTCTGACCTTAGCTCTAATTCGAATTAGTTAAAATTTAACGTGACTTATGAATGCCATATAATTTACTCACACAAAAAATATAAAAATAAAGTTAAGAGAGTTAATAGTTCCTTTAATCCCTAAAACTCAAAACACTTTTTAAAAAAAAAAATTGAACATTTTAAAATATTCTTAAAATATTTTATATAAACTTAATATTTGACATCTTAAAAAAATAAAATAAATATTTAAAAATTAAAATAAAATTTCAATTTCATCCTTAATTACTTTTAAAAATTATAAAAATATTTTTATAATAATAAAATAATTATTGTATATTATTTTTAAATATTTTAATTTTTTTTATAAACCCGAACAATACACCACCAGTGCTAATGTAGTAAAAGAAAAAAGTGATGTCGTTGGAGGAGCGAAATGGACGTTTCTTCTTCAAACTAGCAAAAGGAAAACAAAATGGAGGGAGGCAGAAATCATGAAAAGAAAAGGTTAATCTTGAGGCTTGAGGATTTAGGTACCAAAACAAGGTTGACACCCAAGCTCTGTCCCAGTTCCACCGATAACGAGAATCTTGGTAGTCACTGCGGCCATCGGAGATTGCTTTGTTGAGGAGAAGACGCAAGAGCAAATCAGAGAAAATGGAGTGCAACTCTGCTCTGCAACTCCTCATTATTAAGCAGGACATTGTGGCTGACGGAGCTGTAATAATTCCTTTTTTGTTTGGGTAAAATAATGCATTTTAATATAAAGAAGTATTTGAATAAATTACATATTTACATTCAAACATGTTCATTAGAAGTTATAACCCTCACGATCTGAAGAGTACGCGAATCTTCTATCAGCACTGCCTAAACATAACGATATGGATAAATTCTCACTTTAGTCTTTGAAATTATATGTACCAATTACATTAGTTTTTGAATTTTTAAAATTGATAACTTAGTTCTTGAAATCTTAAAAATGTTAGTCACGTTAGTCCATGCGTATTTTCTCGTCAGTTAAACTTAACGGATACGTACGCATGGCCGTTAAGTGTCAAGTTAGATATTGATGTGACCTCTTATCTCATCTAAAACGATGCAATTTCGCTAGGATCCCAAAACACAAAGGTCTCAAGAATGAAACGACACTGTATTGAAGGTGGAGGGAAATTTTTAATATCCCCCCAATTGCAACACTAAAATTTATGATGATGATCAGCGTTCATCAGCTCCCAATCTCAAAGAAAATATCATAGCCCTTGCTACTCCTTCTTGCTGTTTCAGCACACCTATCTCCAAACCAATGTTTGATTAAGGATTCTGATGGATTAACAACTTGGTCTCGTACATGTTGTCTAACAACTTTTGTTGTTGGAATGAGAGTTGGAGTTGTGCTTTGGTGGCACAGGGGTGGTTTATGAGGAGGAGTTGTTCTTGGAGGGTTTGTTGTTATTGGAGTGTTTTGATGGGTTGCTGAGTGAGGCGTTTGAAAGAGTTTTGTTAGTTTGTGTTGTGTGATGAGTGATCAGATGAGAAGATAAAATGCTGTTACAATTGGGGGGAATCTAGAAAATTTTGAGTAAACATTCATTTTAGTCCCTGAAATTTTATGCATCGGTCACATTAGTCCTTAAATTTTAAAATTTGAAAAATCAACCACAAGTTTCTTAGTTTGTTCAAATCAACCACAAGTTTTTGGATTTGTTCAAATCAAAGACAGCTTAGTGTGCATATGACTCTAGTACATTTTTTTAGATTTAAAGCTAGTACCTTTTTTTAGATCCAAAGCTAGTACTTTTTTTAATTGAGTTTAGCAATCTCATAGGTGAGGAAGAAGTAAGGGGAGGGAAGTAGTAGAAAAAGAACAGTGCAGTAGAAGAAAGGAACCGTAGAGCACTTGGTGAAAGTCATGGTATGAAATCCAGATTTTGCAAATGTCAACTAAGATGATCGTAGGGGTCTATGATTTTGATGAGCAAACATGACCTTGAGATTGTGTTGTTGGTCTGAAATCCATTCAAATTTTCGAGTGGACACTTGTGGTTGAGCTCAAGTCTCAAGTCTTGGTTTGAAAGCAAGAATGGGGGGACGACAGAATAGGGAAAGAGAGAACAAAGGGAGTGTTTTTTTTTAAGGACTTTGAGATAATTTCTTTTTTCTTTTACCAAACTTGTAAATACAAATTTTCACACTATAACTTTGTGTGAAATTGCATCGTTTTGGAGAGGTAAGAAGTCACATCAACGTTCAACTTGACACTTAACGTGTCACACGTATGTGTCTGTTAAGTTTAATTGTCAGGAAAAGACACAGGGACTAACGTGACTGATGTTTTGAGATTTTAAGGACTAAGTTATCAAATTTAAAAATTTAAAAACTAATGTAACCAATACATATAATTTTAGAGATTAAAATAGAGTTTACTCATAAATATATTATTAGAGATAAGTTTGAATTTTCAAAGTTTGACTAACAAATAGCTTGTCAAAATAAACAAGAAAGTAACAAGTGGGTCGATATGACGTATGCTTGCAAACAGGTGTCAGCGGGCGAGTAGTTGAATTAGGAAACATAATAGAAAAAATAAATAAACAACTAAAATTAAAATTATACAAACAAAATAATTTATCATAAATATTAATAAAAGTGTGTAAGTTAATGCAGAATTGCGAGATGATTTCTAAAATATTTTTTTAAATATAACAATTACTTCTTATTAACTTAATAATATTTTGTAAATTAATTACTCACGAAAATAATGTAGAAAAGTATATAGAAGAGCTATATTTTTTTACAATCCCATTATATGTCCAACGTTTATACTCCAACGTATATCCACCGTATGCCACGTTACTGTATTTTATTTCCTGGTTCCCTTCCTTTCTCTCTCTGTCTTTCTCTATCAGTTTCAATATTTCTTTCATTTTCAACATTTCCCTCGTTCCCTCCCTTTTCCTCGTTCCTCCCTTTCCTCTTCTTCTGTTCCTCCATCTTCCTTCCACCTTGCATTTGTTCCTCTCAAAGCTTTCGTCTCCCACCCTCAAACGTTAATCTCGTCTCCTTGCTTTCAGTTTAATACTCACTTCAATACTCCCCTCTTTGGATTTTCACTATCATTGCATCACGCTCACTCTCAGACGCACGCGTGGGTTTGAACACTTCCAGGGTTTTCTGCATTTCAAGTGAGTTTTGTCCACTTTTTGTTTAGAATCTTTCATTTTTCCTACAATGGGTACTTGAAGTTTCAACCTTTTTCTAGTTTGGCTATATGAGGGGTGAAATGTTGCATATTTTGGTTAATCAGTATAAGTTTCTGACAATCTAGTTAGAAATGAGGTACTAGTTGGAGTTTACATGTATAATGTTGATTTGAACACGTTGGGAGTAGATGAGTACAAAATCATGGAAAAAGTGGTGAATCTCATTACTTGGTGAGTTCCAAAATAACTAGTTAATCATTACGTCCAAGTAGTTAATCAGTATAGGTTTCTGGTGAATGTCAAAAAGTGTTCCCAATAATGGGGGCAAACTAGTTAGAAATGAAGTATTAGCTGGATTTTACATGTGTAATGTTGTTTTGAACACGTTGGCAGTAGATAGGCAGAAAACTATGGAAAAATAAGTGGTGAATCTCATTGCTTGGAGAGGTTTCTGGTGAATCCCAAAAAGTGTTCCCAATAAAGGGGCAAACTAGTTAGAAATGAAGCATTAGCTGGAGTTTACAAGTTTTGAATACAAAATCATGGAAAAAGTGGTGAATCTCATTGCTTAGTGAGTTCCAAAATAATTGATTAATCAATATAGGTTTGTGGTGAATCACAAAAAATGTTCGCAATAATGGGGGCAAATTAGTTAGAAATGAAGCACTAACTAGAGTTTACATGTGTAATATTGTTTTGAACACAAAATCATGGACAAAATTGAAAGTGTATCTCATTAATTGGTGAGTTTCAAAATAACTAGTTAATCAGTTATGTGTAAGTGGTTAATCAGTATAGGTTTATGGTGAATCCTAAAAAGTGTTCCCAATAATGGGGCAAACTAGTTAGAAATGAAGCATTAGCATTCCTTTACATGTGTAATGTTGTTTTGAACACAAAATCATGGAAAAAAGTGGTGAATCTCATTGCTTGTTGAGTTCCAAAATAACTGGTTAATCAGTTACGTATAAGTGGTTAATCAGTATAGGTTTCTGGTGAATCCCAAAAAGTGTTCCCAATAATGGGGAAAATGAGTTAGAAATGAAGCAATAGCTAGAGTTTACATGTGTAATATTGTTTGGAACACAAAATCATCAAAAAAAGTGGTGAATCTCATTGCTTGGTGAGTTCCAAAATAACTGGTTAATGCATTATGTGTAATTGGTTAACATGGGTGTCAATTGAGCTACAGTGTGAAAGAAGATTTACATGATTACAGTTATAAGCTGTTTTGTTAGGCTAGATGGTTCTAGGTTCCCTTGTTAAGCTTCATTTCATGTCAAAATTGGTTAAGTGTGGCTTTTATAGGGTTTACCCATTCGAATGGGTCTCTATCCTCATTATCTACTGCCATTTGTTTGTTTACTTTCCATTGCCCTTTCGTAATTTTCCATTTGTTTGTAACATGCACCAGTGAATACTTGATAATTGTGAATGCTTATGTCTTGAAGCATATCAAATGGGTTTTTGATGATAACAAAGGCCAATGTGAAGTTCAAGTGCAAAAGAGAAGATCAAGCGCAAAAGGAAAAATCAAGATCAAAGAAAAAAGTCAAGAGGTTTATTTAGTTATAAGACTTAGAACATTAATGTTAAATGCTCTCAAGATTTCTCAAATGGTTTTTCAATATATGATTTAAAAATAAGTGAGAAATTTCAAAGTTAAACATGGCTTTCAATAAAACTTGAGTTTCAATCTTAAATCTAACACTCTTAAAAGGATTTATGTTTAATCAAGTGTCTTGAGGTGTTAGAAATGACTTACAAGCTTTATTGGACTTAAAAAATGTGTTCAGAGGCCAATGTAATCGATTACATGATGTTTGTAATCGATTACACAGCAAACAGAAGCCATGTAATTGATTACATGAGCAATGTAATCGATTACAAGCAAGTCAGAGGCCATGTAATCGATTACAATATATGTAATCGATTACAATAAGCCCAAAAAGGCAAGAACACGTTCAAAGAGTCATGTAATCGATTACATGGATATTGTAATTGATTACACAAAAAGTCGAAGTCATGTAATCGATTACATGGATATTGTGTCGATTACAAGCAAAAGTCGAAAATGTAATCGATTACACCAATAATATAATCGATTACAAGCCAAAGCCAAGAACACGTTGGAACAACAATGTAATCGATTACATAAGTTGTGTAATCGATTACACGAACCCTGACAACGTCCAACGGCTATATTAAATGCATTCCCAAACCACCCCAACGGCTCTATTAATTGAGAAACTTATAAATACCAAAGTTAGGTCTTTATTTGAGGTTGACCTTGAACCAAAAACTGATCATCAATACTTCCAAACGTGAATCAATCCTCAAATCTATTTCTTGCTCTGTTTTTTGTAAAAATGTGAAAAATCTTTGAGAGCATATTAAGAGCTTCAATTTGTATTTATCTACTCTTTAAGAGAGTTTCTATCTTCTATACTTTGTGTAATCTGAAAAGAGAGGTGAGGTATCCTCTAGAGTGAAGGTGAGGCATCCCTTAGAGAATGAGGTATTTCTCAAAGTTAGAAAAGGGTGAGGTATCCGCGAGGGTGAGGCATCCCTCAAAAGGTTGTAAAGGGTGAGGCATTCCTGTTTTTGAGGCTCAAAGCACAAGGGTGAGGTATCCCAAGGTGTTGGTGAGTGCTCTATTGTGTAAAGGTTTTCAAGCACCCATTCAAGCTTGAAGTTTAGTGGAAAATCTCAAGTAGTTCGCTTGAGGACTGGATGTAGGTCACAAGGGGTGGCTCAACCAGGATAAATTCTTGTGTTTGATTCTCTCAACCCTATCTCTTTACATTTGTGCATTTACTTTATATGCTTGCTTGAATATTATTCATCTTGGTTTATTTAATTTGTGAGTGAAGTATTCAATCTCATTTATCTATTCACTTCAATTATCCAATAGCTTCAACGAAAATTGTTTAACAAACATTTTATGAAAGATTTGTGAAAATATTTCATAAACTCAATTCACCCCCCTCTTGAGTTTGAGGCCACTTGGCTAACAATAATTTGTAAGTGTGCGTAGTAACCCAAAATCGAAGTTTATGGAGAGTTCAAATAATCTGAATACATCTGAGGCTGTTGATAATGTGAAAGAAGCATGTGAATGTGACGTCATTATGAGTGATGCCTTGGATGGCGAGTTTGAAAGTTATGAGCCAAAACGAGGGATGTTGTTTCCATCAGAGGAGGACGTGAAGGAATTTTATAGGAAATATGCGTACAAAAAGGGGTTTGGTATTGTAAATAGAACTTCAAAAAAAAGAGATGATGGTAAGGTAAATTATGTTATGCTAGCTTGTTCAAGATAGGGAAAACATGTATCAACAATACCAAACACAACGAAAACACTTCCAACTAGAAGGACAAACTATGAAGCAAAAATTACAGTGAAGAAGATGGCAAATGAACGATGGTGCATCAATACAGTTATACTTGAACACTGTCATGAACTTAGCCTGACGAAGGCGAGAATGTTGTAAGATAACAGGAATCTTAGCATGCACATGAAGAGAACAATTGAAGTGAATGATGATGCAGGGGTGAGAATACATAAGACAGTCCGGTCTCTTACTTATGAGGTGGGAGGGTACGAGAACTTATCATTTAATGAGCAAGATGCTAGAAATTATGTCAACAAGGAAAGACGTAGAATTGGTAAGGAAGGTGATGAGAAGACGTTGAAGAATTATTTTGCGAGAATGCAAGAGGATAATAGCAATTTTTTCTACGAGATAAATGTTGATGATGATTTCATGTGCAAAATGTATTTTAGGCTGATGCTAGAAGTAGAGCCACCTATGAGTCATTTGGAGATGTTGTGACTTTTGACACAACATATTTGACAAATAAATATGACATGCCGTTTGCTGCTTTTGTCGGTGTGTGGCTATTTGAATCATGGCTTCGTTGCATGTCAGGTAAGGCACCTATTGGTATTATCACGTACCAATGCAGGGCCATGCAAAATGCTATTGAGATAGTTTTTCCAACAAATCGACATAGGTGGTGTCTATGGCATATAATGAAAAAAATTCTTGAGAAGCTGAAAGGTTGCATTGAATATAACAATATCAAGAATGCAATGAAAGTAGTTGTTTATGATACCATAACAGTGGAAGATTTTGAAGAAATGTGGTCTGCCTTCATCAAAGAGTTTGAACTGGAAGATAACAATTGGTTGAGTGGTTTGTACATGGAGCGGCATAGATGTGTGTCAATTTTCTTAAAGAAATATTTTTGGGCAGGGATGTCAACAACACAACGCAGTGAGAGCATACATACTTTCTTTGACGGATATATCAACTCAAAGACTAGCTTGCAACAATTTGTGAAGCAGTATGATAATATTCTGAGAAGCAAGGCAGAAAAGGAATTTTAGGCAGATTTCAAATCAATGGACTCCATAATTCAATGTGGGTCAAACTCACCCATTAAAAGACATTTTCAATTCGAGTACACTCATGCAAAGTTTGTTGAGGTCCAAGCTGAATTCAGAGGAATAATGGACTGTTTTGCGTCCCTTCAGTATATGGAGGGAATGCTTTGTATGTATAATGAATGGTATTAAATGAGATGTGAAAATGAGTATATACACTATTTGATATAAGAATATAAGAGTTGTTATAAAATGACATGTTATTGTTATTATTATTATTAGGATTTTGTTAAATAGTATCCTTATCAATTAGTTTTAAGTATTTTTTATAAAATGATTAGTCAAAGAAAGTAAAATAAAGAGTTTTAGATGAAAATAAGATAAATAGTAAAAGTTTTTTAATATCCAATGCATTGAATTTCATGTGGCCTAAAGTCTTGGATATTAGTCATACCTTTTTTATTTGTCAATGTAGGAATTGTCTTCTTAACGATATCTTTCAACCTTAATTCTATTATAATTTAAGAACAAGACAGAGAGGACAAGTATATCTTGCAATGGCTAATGCCTAGTAATATTTTCCACTATTTGCCTTCTTTCGTATTCACAGGCTTACTTGCAAATAGTAGGTTTCTCGCAGCCATTGAATCCCCCTAAATAGTAATGACGGCGATGTTGTTATAAGATTATCATTCTACTATACGAAGATCACCTGTCTCTTTTATTATCTTTTTTCTTAAATTTTATTAAATATAAAATAAATTAAAATAAAAAAAAATAAGAATAAGACATATAATTAAGTTTAAAATATTTAATAAAATTTAAGTGAAAAGATAGAGAAATGACATATGATCTTCATCCGTTGTATTGTTCTTACTTATTTAAAACTCAATTTAAAGTGTTACAAAAAAAAAACTCAATTTATAGACAAGTAAGCAGGAAAATAAAATTGAAATTGGCGACTTCAACCGACATTAAACATTAATTATCATTACATTTTTCATATTCCTGAGAGCACAAATTTGGGGCAGCACATATCTTATAACAGCACCAGTCACTTTTTTTTTTATTTGGACTATAAAGTTTAACAGTAGAGGACATAAATATCAACTGTGGATGTATCTCTCCTCAGACAAATTGATTAAGGAACTCATCCACAGTGGTGTATTTGACATCGGGATAGAGCGCTGAAGCTTCTACTCCAAATGATGGCTCAATTTCAAAGTTCGTCAGATCTCCGTTCACATAGGAAGAGTGACAAATTGAGAGGACCACATTGACGGGTGGCGACGACTCTGCAATAACAAGAAACAACTACCAACTGTCAAAACAAGCATATATATATATATATATATATATATATATATCAGAAATCCAGATTTGTAAAAGCATTAATCTGATCTCAACTAAATGATAACTGATAAAACAAATATATCTTGTGAATAATTATCAGTTACTAATCTTGAATTTGCTTATATAAGATGATCACCCCATTCAATAAGCAACCCCAGGAAACACATCCACTAAAGAAAAAAGTTCCTAATTTCTAGAAGAGAAAACACTACACATTATTTCCTAGGGAACTCCTTTATCCTTTGAGTACAAATCACAATATAATCCATAAAAATAAGCTTCATATAATAAATCGCTTCATATCCCTTCTAAAATTCAACAAAAATAGAAATTCTTAAGTACTCCTAAAATATTTTTTTTATATGATATCATTGAATATGTGACACACCATTTATAATATTAAAAAATAATAAAAGTTAGAGATAGTAATATCCACAAAGCTAATGTATAGCACAACATTGTTTTCCATTTTAAGTACTTTACAAAACAAATAAAAAAGAAACAGAGAAATAAAAAAATAAGAAAAGAATGAAAAAAATGAGGTGTTAGGAAATAGGAATAATGTAAGAAAAGCTTAAGCTAGAGGATTAATTTACGTACGAAAACTAGGTTGACACCCAAGCTCTTGAATTTTTCGATGAGGGGTGATTTTGCTGGGTTGAAAAGAGAAGACTCCCGCACGAGGGCAAAGGTGGGGTGGCCAGCCTTGGCGCTAGCTTCCATGATGAACTTTCCAATATATCCGGTGCCTCCGATGAACAGAATCTTGGTATCCGCAGCTGCCAGGGGCGAAATCAGGGAGGACGTGTATGAGCCACTGTTAGAGAGTTAGTTAGTTAGTTATACTACTCAGTTAGTTAGTTACAGTTAGACTCATCTATAAATACCGAAGCTGTGTATTGTATTCTTCAATCAATGAATTCAGTTTTCATTTTCCCATTATGGTATCAGAGCGGGTAAATCCCGCTCTGCTTCCGCGCATACTCTGAGTTCTTCTTGATCATGTTCTTGGTTTTACAACTTCTATCTTCTTCTTCCTCGTGTTCTTCAATTCGACGATCATGGCCAGTTCTGAAAATGTTGTGCAGAGCAGTGTCTCGGATCAAACACAAAACCCTTCTTCTCCCTATTATCTGCATCCAGGAGAGAATCCTGGTACTGTTCTTGTTTCGCCACAACTCAATGGATCCAATTATCACTCATGGAGTAGAGCCATGAAAAGGGCATTGTTGACAAAGAATAAGCTGAAGTTCATCAATGGCGGATTGCCGATTCCAAATGAAAGTGATGTGAATTTTGAAGCATGGGAGCGATGCAATGGCATAGTGGTTTCATGGATTGGCAGAACCCTCAACCCTCAAATCGCACAAAGTGTTGTCTACATTGACAATGCAAAGACTCTTTGGGAAGATCTGAAAGAAAGATTCACCAAAGGAGATCATTTTCGAGTTTCAGATCTTCTTCAAGAAGTTCATTCCATCAAGCAAGGAGAAAGGTCAGTATCTGATTTCTTTACTGAATTAAAGACTCGTGTGGGAGGATTTGGAGGCTCTCGACCCATTCCAGTTGTTCTTGTCTTGTGAAATGCAAATGTTGCGACTTATCGAAACAATTAAACAAAGAAAGGGAATCTGAATATGTGATATGTTTCTTGAAAGGCCTTGGAGAAGTATATGGCACAGTTAGATCACAGATACTATTGATGGAACCATTGCCATCAATCAACAAAGTGTTTTCCCTTGTCTTGCAGCAAGAAGGACAACTCACTGCTAGTCCTTTGGACAACTCGAAAATTCTGTTTAATTCTGCTGAAAATCAGAAGTATCAAGGAAGAGGTAATGGAGGCTTTGGAGGAAGAGGGAGAGGTAAATATCAAGGTCGTGGACCTATGAAACAATGCACACACTGTAATAAATTTGGTCATACAGTAGAGCAGTGCTACTTCAAACATGGATTTCCTCCTGGATACAAGCCAAAATTTCACACTGTCAACAACTTTGCTACTAATGAAGGTTCAAACTCACAGGCAGCTGAAAGGAATTTGTTTTCAGTGATTCAGAATGATGCCAAGCAAAACCAACTCAGTCCCAAGCAAGTGCAACAATTGCTCAATTTACTGCAACAATCTCAATTAACTCAACATCATAGTGTTAACAGCATGAATCAAATTAGTCATTCCTTTGTTGGTGAGTCATTTACTCAACAACAAGAAGCAACAAATAACTCAGGTAACTCCAAATCAAGTTCAAATTTGTGGATTCTTGATACGGGTGCCACTGATCATGTCACACATAGCAAGTCTTACTTTGTTAGTTTTCACAGTATAAAACCCATTAGTGTGTTTCTACCAAATGGATCCATGGTCATTGCCAAATACTCAGGAACAATTTGTTTTTCCAATCAGTTTCAACTCTTTAATGTTCTATATATACCAGAATTTAGTTTCAATATCATATCTATCCAACAATTGATACTTAGCTTAAATTGCAAATTAACCTTTCTTGATTCTGTTTGTCATATTCAGGATGTGCCTACATTAAGGATGATTGGGCTTGCTGATTTACACAATGGACTATATCATCTCAAGAAACCAAAAGCTCCCCTTGTTCCCTCACATTTTTCTGTAAATGTTGCTCATTTCAAAACTGTAAACTTTCCTTTTGATCTTTGGCATTTCAGACTAGGCCACCCTTCGAATAAGGTGATGGATCACATTTGTGCTAATTTTCCCTATGTCAAATACATCAATAATAGAGTTTGTGATTCTTGTCACTTTGCAAAACAGCATAAGTTGCCATTTTCCTCTAGCACATCATCACATCATGCTTTTGATTTAATTCATATTGACATTTGGGGGCCACTTGCCACTCCTTCTTTACATGGTCATAAGTATTTTCTCACTATTGTTGATGATTATACACGACATACATGGTTGTTTCTTATGAAAACCAAATCTGAAACCAGAAAATTAATGCATGATTTTGTTGTTTTTGTTAAAACACAGTTTCAAGTTTGCATTAAAACAATCAGATCAGATAATGGCACAGAATTTCAATACACTGATTTTTATGCACATTTTGGTATTGTGCATCAAACTTCATGTGTTGAGACTCCTCAACAAAATTCTGTGGTTGAAAGGAAACATGGCCATATTCTAAATGTTGCAAGAGGCTTGTTATTTCATGCTCATTTGCCCAAATGTTTTTGGTCATTTGCTGTTGCACATGTTGTACACATTATTAACAGACTTCCATCATCGCCTCTTCAAAACAAATCACCATTTGAGCTACTTCATGCCACACCCCCCACATTATTAGACTTAAAGGTTTTTGGTTCCCTTTGTTTTGCTTCAACATTGGAACAACACAGAACCAAACTTGATCCTAGATCAAGAAAATACATCTTCCTTGGATTCAAAAATGGAACCAAAGGATACATAGTTTTTGATCTGACCACCGGAGAACTTCTAATTTCTCGAAATGTCATTTTTCATGAAAATATATTTCCTTATTCACAACCTCAACACTTACATCATTCTGAAACTGATCACATAGATTCTGCTGAGTTTCATTTTCTGCTTGAACCATTACCCCAATTTTCCCAATCTCAAAATCCCAACACTACCCATCATTCCGATACTCTTTTTGAGTCATCTTCTGTCACATTGTATCCTGAACTACCACTTCCTAACCAAACATCACAACAAATACATGAGACTGTAGATTCCAGTGTTAGAAAATCCACCAGAATCCGCAAGGCTCCTGCATATCTCAAAGAATTCCATTGCCATTGTTCTCAATCAGCAAGTTCCAACTCATCTTCACATGCAGGTACTGTCACATATCCTTTATCTTCTGTCCTTTCATACCATTCCCTTTCCCCTTCTCATCTCAAGTATACCTTGGCCATATCAAATAATGTTGAACCAAAATCCTATAGTCAGGCTGTTAACTCTATTGATTGGGTGAATGCTATGAAGGCTGAGTTGCAGGCTCTTGAAGCTAATCACACCTGGTATCTAACTGATTTGCCACAAGACAAAACTCCTATTGGTTGCAGGTGGGTTTACCGGATCAAGTACAAAGCTGATGGCACAATTGAAAGATACAAGGCACGCCTAGTTGCCAAAGGTTATACCCAGCAAGAGGGGGTTGATTTCATTGATACTTTTTCACCAGTGGCCAAATTAACCACTGTGAGACTTCTTCTTACAGTAGCAGCTTCTCAAGGGTGGTTTCTAAAGCAACTAGATGTTGATAACGCTTTCCTTCATGGTGACCTTAATGAGGAAGTATATATGGAGCTACCCCCAGGTCTTACTCCCACCAAACCCAATCAAGTTTGTCGTCTCACCAAGTCTTTATATGGTTTACGACAAGCTAGCCGACAATGGTTTTCTAAATTGTCCACTTTCTGGTGTCACTTGGCTTCAAACACTCCCATATGGTCACTTCTCTCATTCATTCGAACAAGGCTCATCTTTCACGGCTTTATTAGTTTATGTGGACGATGTGATTCTTGCTGGAAATTCTATTGCTTGCTATCGATTCAGTGAAACAATTCTTGCATTCCACATTTAAAATCAAAGACCTTGGTGATCTTAAGTATTTTCTCGGTTTAGAGGTTTCTCGCACAACCAACGGGATTCATGTTTGCCAAAGAAAATATGCATTGGACATACTTTCGATTACGGTCTTCTTCTTCCAAATCTGCGGCAAAGCACCCCAATGATTAAAGATTCAAAGTTGCTCTTTGATATGGCCAGACTCCACCTCATGATCCCTCTCGCATATCGTCGTCTCATTGGTCGCTTTACTTTATCTCACCACTACGCGTCCCGACATTAGTTTTCTTTGTTCAAAGAACTAAGTCAATTTATGCAAGCCCCCACTACTCATCATTTTGAAGTCGCTAGAATCGTATAATTCGATACATCAAAGGTGCTCCACCCAGGATTATTTTTTCCTCTAATTACAAATCACGTTCTCCAACTTAAAGGATTCAAGTGATTATTGGGCCTCGTGTCTCTCTACCCGACGATCCATTACGGGTTTCTGTATTTTCCTTAGCTCCTCCCTTATTTCGTGGCGTTCAAAGAAACAAAATACAGTGTCTCGCTCATCCTCTGAAGTTGAATATAGAGCTTTAGCCTCCACCACTTGCGAGCTTCAATGGCTGACATACCTTCTTCAAGATCTTGCCATTCCCTTCACTACTCTTGCACTTTTATACTGTGATAGTCAATCTGCCCGGCATATTGCCTCCAATGCCAGCTTCCATGAACGTACTAAGCACATCGACATTGACTGTCATATTGTGCGTGAAAAGCTACATTCGGGTTTATTTCATTTATTGCCTATCTCTTCTTCTAATCAACTGGCTGACTTCTTCACTAAACCGTTGGAACCCGCGGCTTTCTCCACCTTTCATTCCAAGCTGGGAGTGCTTAATATACACTCTCCAGCTTGAGGGGGGTGTTAGAGAGTTAGTTAGTTAGTTATACTACTCAGTTAGTTAGTTACAGTTAGACTCATCTATAAATACCGAAGCTGTGTATTGTATTCTTCAATCAATGAATTCAGTTTTCATTTTCCCATTAGCCACGGTCCCTCAGCTTTAAATAATTGAGTTTTTTTTAAATATACATGATTTTTTTTTTGTTAATTCCTCTAATGAAAAAATGAATATTTATCTTTTGATTGATAGATTGTTTTGATTTGTTTTGACTTTTTTTATATCAACAATAATTATTAAGAGTGTCTTTTTAGTTATAAAAATTATTAAAATAAAATTACGAGAATAAGATGAAAGATTATTTTCTCAAAGATTATATGATTGTTTACATTAAAAAGAGATTACTAAAAAATTAACTACAAATACAATAATAGATAATTTTTATTTTATAAAATAGCGTTGAACATAATTTAAAAATTAAAAATATATATTTAAAATTATTTTATATTCAATTGTATTTATTATAAATATTTTTAATTCAAAATATGTTAATTATAAATTAAATTAAATTTATTTTTATATTTATATTATATAATAGTTAATTTTTTTAATTTAAATATTTAAAAATATATATTTAATCTTTAATTTTAGTCCCCTAAAATTCAAATCCTGCCTCTGCCCTATCAGCTGCCATCATAAAATTTCTGTGGCGAGATAGATTTTGGAGGGAGATAAGAAGACAAACAGCAAATCAGAAGAATATGAGAATGAAAAGGAGTGAGGTCCTTATATAGAGTTAGCAGCAATGCACGTACTGCCTCACGTGTGGCTGTGTTAATTAATGCATTTTAATATTATTTTTTCCATTTTTTTTATTTTCTAACCTTAAACTTTTAAGTTGTAAGTAACTGAACTCGAATATTTGGTAAAACAAACTAAAAAAAGAGCAAGTATATCGGTAATTGGAATAGGAATATTGGATGTACATGAGCAGAAGAATGGGCAACGTAAATTGCTTTCTGGTTACTTTTTTTCCGAGTTTCCATTTAAATATTGACCACGTGACATATAACATGCATAAGACGGTTGCATGATGTTTGACATGTACATGGCTCATCGAAACACCTAGGTTCATCTTGTTATTTAGGAGCGACGAACCACCTATAGAGCTTGCCAAATAACGCATGGACGATGAGATATTTTTGTATGTATATAAATATAATACATTAAATTTATATATAAAAAACAGAAAATTAAGAAAATAAAAAAATAAATCTTATTAAATTTATTTATTACAAAAAATTATATATTCTTTTTAATTTTTTTATTTTTTACATATAAATTTAATGTGCTATATTTGTCTACATACCAAAATATCTCATACATGATAATCGTTTGCGTACGGTTTGTTATAGCTTTAGCTTTCCATCTGATCTTGGAATTTGGAAAGGGAAAATGCACATTATAGTGACATCCTTTTGACGAAAATTCCCACTATTTTAGGGGCATTGGTTTCTTCAGCATTTCTAATTATTATTTAATAGTTTATTTATAAAAAAAATATAAGTTACGGGTATAAAAATATCATTATTAAATTGCCTCCGTTTCTATGCCATTGGAAGAGTATTATTCAGAGCAATGAAATTATCGAACTTAACCAAACTCTGGTGATCATGGAGATCACCCTACATCAAGGGACGGATACTCTTTCAAAAGGGGCCTTACACACACACACACTCTCTCTCTCTTTCTCCGGATCCCTTCTTTCTTCCCTTTTTTAATATTTTCAGCTTTATGTCTTAGCTCTTGGGTCTTGGATTTTGGGAACAAATTCTGAAATTCCATTCCAATATATGTGATTGATTGGGAGTTTGTATCTTGTGTTCTACATACGAGATTTCAATGCCATCGACTCCAAGCGGCTACCTTTACCTCCATTGCCGTTGCTTCAACCGATGAGTCTTGCCGGAATGTCAACTCAACGGTGATGCAAAAATGGGGCTTATTTTGGCAAATTTGTCCTTATTTTAGATTTGGCTTTCAGATTTCATTTTCCTCCTTGCTTAATAAAATTCCTGTCATGTGGTTCAGATTTCCTGTTCGTTCCTCGCCATTTTTGTACGGTGAGTGTTAAACTAATTGTTCGTTGGCCTTTTTGAATTAGTGGAGGTTGCTCATGTTAAAACACAATAACAATGGACCAAAAAAGGAAATGTCTGTCACAGTATGTGCAAGTGAACAAGCGAACAGGGGTCAAACACATTTAATTTGTCTCAAGGGCTATATTGTAAAAAGCTAACACAAATAAACAAATCAATTAAATCACTCAACCTGCTGCACCCACCCGGTGTGGTCAACGGACCACCGGTGCTCTGCTTACTCTAAGGGAGTACAGTAAAACCGGCCTTTATAAACATGTTTAGTTGCTTTTTAAAACCAATGCTTAGAAATTCAAATAGTGTGCTTATGAGCTGTGTTTAATTTGATTTAAGGCCAATGCTACTATACACCTGATCATGTTAAGGTGTATAGTACACGGTTGACTTGACTACGATTAGTTGGAATTTTTATTTGTGCCTGGTCATTATTTTAGATAATAACAAAAGTTATTGTGAAAGGAAATCCAAAGTAAATTTGGTTAAAAAATCAATTTGATGATAAAAATTATTAGAACAGGACAACTCTCTCTTTTGCCATTTGTTGCTCGGACAAAGGAAGTTGCGTGAGTGCTGTGCTTGAAAACATCGCGAATGGACTGAAACAGAGATTAGTAGAGACGAGTGTGAAGCAATTTTCGGTGTGCGTCATTTTGCCTGTAGCTGAGGTTCGTATGTTATTATTTTTGTTACTTGTGTGTAAGATGGATTTAGGGTTTGTAGAGTAGGGGAACTGAAAATGCTAGGCGGTAGAGTATTTCAGAAATTAAGTTGGGTTTGTAAGTGATATTTCACAGTTTGGCTACAGTTCGTCATCTTGTCTCCCTGTTTCTATCCGTATAGTTCACCGCTGCTGCGTTTGGGTATTTGACAGTGAAAGCCACACTGTTGATAGTC
Organism: Ormosia semicastrata; assembly: GCA_029884595.1. Lineage (NCBI taxonomy): Eukaryota > Viridiplantae > Streptophyta > Magnoliopsida > Fabales > Fabaceae > Ormosia > Ormosia semicastrata. The sequence goes on along the minus strand of JAQQTO010000038.1, from coordinate 17,444,109 downwards.
GTAGCGTGAGACCATTCCATCCAATCTCAACGCCTCATCTTCGTCGTCTGGGCGACACACTTTTGTCATTGTTTACTATAATTTTAGAAGAGGAAAACAACCTTCCAAAAAGCTTCAATCCACCATTTTGAGTCCGTATGAGCCTTATACCAGTTTACAAAATTAATGTTTAAACTGCACTAATTCCGTAAACAAAATCCAATGCGTAGCTAGCTATTTCCTTATATGTTTTGACTTTTGGATGGATGAGTGATTCTTATCACTTTATTCCATCTAGGAAACATATTTAAATTCTATTAAAATTCTGGTTGTGTAACATTAGTCATCTAAATTTGAGTGAGGCCAAAGCCTAGATTTTACGGAGGAATAAGGTAAAATTATCAAACCGCCTACTAACTACTGTTCTTTATCTTTTCTTTCAGAAAAAATAGAAATCAGAAAAAAGGTAATATATTTGTAATAATAAGTAAAACATTTTAAATAAAAATAAAATAAAAGACAAATTAAATGTCTCATGAAATTATGATAAATTTTACTATACTTATTTTTTTTATAGTAAAATATTCAATATCAATTATCAAACATTTAATTATTAATTATTCTTAAATATTTATTATAAAAACATGTTTAATGAATAATTGAAAACTCATTTGGATACCTAATCCATAGGGTATTAATAATAAAAAGTCCTTCCCCTAAAACGACATATATCCCGAGTGCAATAAGCTTGCTAGATCAGCGTTACATTGGAGATGCGGTGTTGACACGTTCAATCCGAATTTATGAAAAATCTGATACATAGGAGTATATATATCATTTGAAGCATAATTTGAAATTATAAATACATATATATGATAAAATTAAATAATAAATATACTACTATGTATAAAGTTTATAATTAACTCAAATCTATACTAATATTACTCAAGAAAAAAAAAGAACACTCACTCCATTACGCATTTTTGGCATTCAATTGAGTTTTTTCTTTTATGTGAGCGTTCAATTAAGTTGAGTATTTAGTTTTGAGAGATTATTATTATTATTATTTCCTGCTGGCAAAGACACGCGAAGGTGCTGGGAACACGGTTCTAAATTTTGTATACAAAATATAAATACTAAATTTAAAATCGATGATAAAATTAAAGAAATAATCCCATTCAAACTAATCAAAAATTGGGTGCCGCAGCAAACCAAAGTTGGTTTGCCGCATGAACAGTACTGCTGATGAAATTGAGATTTAGTAAATAAAAAAAATGCTGCGGCATCTCAAATTTGGATGCTTAATGAACAGTGCTTATCATAATTTTTTAGTAATTAAAAAAAATTAGATACCACGACATCTCATGGGTGTCGCACATCTCAAATTTAAATTAAAAATTGAGTGTCGCAGCATCTCAAAATTGGATGCTTCATAAACAGTACATCTCAAATTAAAAAAAAGTGTGCCCCGGCATCTAGATGCCGCGTGAGTAGTAAATTTTAAAAAAAGTTGGGTGCCTTGGATGACGCATGAACAGTATATCTCAAATTAAAAAAAAAATTGTGCCACAGCATCTCAAAAATTAGATGTTGTATGAACAGTACATCTCAAATTAATAAGTATCTCAAAATTGGATGCCGCATGACCACTACATCTCAAACTCAAAAAAAAAAAAAATGTGCCGCAACATCTCAAACTTGGATGCCGCATGAACAGTACAGTACATATGAAATTCAAAAAAAAAAAAATTACAATAACCTCATTCGAATTCAGCTGCTGCTATTTTCTAGCCTTCTCCTCGAACAGCGCCTCTGCATCGATCTCGGTCTCCCCAAGGGCCGGGGGCAAAAGCACCAAGTACGACGATTGTGCTGTCGTAGGTGGAGGAATCGAAGGGGCAGTAGTTCCTGGTGGGGCAATCTAGCCGTTGTTCCACATCTTCAAAATAAACACACTCTATCGAAGCTTTCAACCTTTGAACTAGTATTATCGCTCACGCAGTGATAGATTGGGAGCAGTTTCAGAGCATGATCTTGTGGATTGAACGAAGAGCCTTGGAGGGCTCCACTAACACCAAGTAGCATGTTCTAGGGTTTATGATATGAGTGAAATCTGAAGAGATACTAGAAATGGAACTAGGTCGATGCTATGAGAATAAAGAACACTATCTTTACCATGTAATTACTCACTAAATCACCATTTTAAAAATTCACATTGACGAAGTGGTTTATAGGTTACTGGTCGTCCATCTTAACCGTTGAATTATTTTATTTATTTATCTACGACTGTTATTACCAGGTGTATTGTACACCTTAAAAACGATGGAGTATATTAGAAATGGGCTTGATTTAAATCAGATTTTATGTTTAGATTAGGTCTTTTTTTTTAAATATCTTTACATAATTTTTATACAACTTTTTCTAGATAGCAAAACAAAAAAAGTTTTATTAGCAAATACTTTAATGAAATTTGTTAAAGAAAAAAATAAAATTTTAAATATAAAATAAAACATTTAATATATTAGGATTTATTTAAAACGTTTTATTTTTAATTCCTTAACAATTATCAAAATCCGAAAAAAAAAAAAAATCAACCCAATATTAGAAAAAGGGTGTAAAAATAGTATAAGTTTTGTAGTGCGTTCATTTAAAAGTTTAAAGGATAGAAAATAAAAAAGTGAAGCATTAACAGTAAAAAAAAAATGATGTGTTTGTAAGGGTTTGTACAGTATTGTTGCTCTATATAACGGCCTCAGTCTTACCCTGTTGCTCTATATATTATAGTTTGCATTCCATCTTCTTTTGAGTTGACTCGCTGTTGCTTCCTCTTCTGTCCGTCTAAAAGTAAAAACTATCTTACTGGAGAAATATTCCGATGGCCGCCACTGATACTAAGATTCTGTTCATCGGAGTCACCGGATACATCGGGAAGTTCATTGTGGAAGAGAGCGCCAAGGCAGGTCACCCCACCTTCGTCCTGGTCCGAGAGTCAACTCTTTCCAACCCAGCCAAATCACCCATCATCCAAAACTTCAAGAACTTGGGTGTCAACCTAGTTTTCGTACGTATATCCTCATGCGTAAGCTTTCCTTGACATCATTCCTATCACCCCCTTTTTTTGTTTTCCACATGTTGACATCAACCGATTTATTATATGGAGCTTAATTTTATGGATTATTATATTGTGATTTGTGCTCAAAGGATGAAAGAGTTCCTTTATGAACGATGTGTAGTCAGTCACTATACTCTAGAAATTAGAAACTTTGTTCTTTAATGGATGTATTTCATGGGGTGTTCATCATATATGCAGGGAGATCTATATTATCATCAGAGTTTGGTTAAGGCGATAAAGCAAGTGGATGTGGTGATCTCTACTGTGGGTTACTCAATTGTGCTAATCAAATAACCTTCCTCATATTTAATTTATTCGGCACAAAATAAATAAACAATAAAGAAAACTAAATTACAACATTACACACACATAAAAAAAAAGATAAAATATGATTTAATTATTAAAAATGTAAGAAACATTTAAAAAAAAACCCTAATAATGAATTACAAAATAGAAAATAAAAAAATATTTACGAAGAAAATAGAAATTAAAGATAGCATATGACTATAATATTTATAAATTAAAGAAAAATAAAAATCAAAGATAAAGTTACAAAAATTTACAATTTGACTTGACTTATACGTATCTCTCAAAAAAATAAAATTAAACAATAATCAACAACCAAAGATCTAAAGTTTTTTCTTTATATTTTTTCTCTTTCAATTCTTTTTGTGTTTTGTTTTTTTTAAACCATTTTTTTGGTGTTTTATGAATTAACCTTTTTTTAATATCTTGTCATTTTTAGATTTCTTTTTGTATTTTTTATTATTTGCCTACACCTACAAGGCCCAACCTACTAATAAAAGAAACAAAATTATCTAAAGAAACCTTGGCCCAACTACATGGCCTTAGTTCACTACAAAAATGAAACTAAATTTAATTCTAAACTAGTTCATCAACCCTTATTCTAGAAGTTAGCCCAGGACAATAATAGAAAAATTTACTAAAGTTCCTTGAATGGAATAATAGCAAAGTCAGATCCTAGGCAGGTTTGCAAGTTCGATCAGAAAGTAAGGATGGTAAGAGTCCTTGTTAGGAATTGGAACATGTCCGGCCTAGATAGCCGAGCTGGCTTATATAGAAGCCTGACGTTTAAAACCTCAGATTCCTACTGTTAAAACCATTTAATACCTTGATCAGTATGATCAACGTTATGCTCGGTTTGAATGGCATGAAGCCATTTCTGAACTTTGGTCATCAACAGCCGAAGACTATTGATGACCATGTGAATAACTTCAGTGTTTCAGTTGAAGTCGGTCGGGCATGAGATCTGTATCATCTCTTCTTTTTAGGTGCTTCGTAACCCGTGCAACAGCTTTTGTGGGCAATTTTAAATATGGATTGCCACGTGTGACGTGTTCTTAAATCAAACGTCAGTAACATCTTTTCACCATTAATAGGCCTGACGCCTGGTTCCATCAAGACCCTTGATTTTTTGATTCCTGATATCCCCCCGTTTGATTTATCCAACCATCCAGCTTAAAAGCTTTTCATTTTCTTTAATTTTTGACCGAGGGATCTAGCAGTTTGCTTTATTTAAAACTTCGCCCCCTAACTATACTTCATTTATTCTTCCACTTTCTCTCGTTAACTTTTCTCTCTTTTCCTTCGTCCTGCCATTGACGTTTCATCCCATACTTTCTTTCAGAATTTTTTCATCCTTGCGCAAGTATTTCATCAATGCCCCATCTTTACTACATAGAGCTTTTTCATCAACACGCCCCTTCTTTCTATTCACGCACATTCTAGGTAATATTCAAAATATGAGTTTCTTTTACTTAATTCGTCATTCATTTCTGCCTTTGAAAAATGAAGGGTGTGTGACTTAGAAATTCCCTTATTTTTTCCATCCTACTTTTCAACAAGATTTTCCACTTTGAAAACATCATAGATTTTGGACCTTAAGAGAAACTGTTGTAAAAAATCCCTCTAATTAATAGGTGTTCAGACATGCACTAAAGAGACCTAGAAAAGAGGTTAACAATATAGGGATACGACGTAAGATTTAGAATGTCCATTCACCTGATAGGTAGTACCTCTACCAAAAATCAGTCGATGGGAGAAGTATCGGCGTCGAACTATGATTGGGTTCACCCTGCCGTTAGCAAATACCCATCAATTTTTAACACGGTCGAGAGTATCAATGGACTTTGAAAACGCATTTCGCTTAGTTGAGATGATGATGAAAGTCAGTTTATTTGCCTACCGTGCCGAAATGATGAACTTGTATTCATGTCATCATATGGTGATGACCAAGTCGGTTGGGTGTACATGTACGAAACCTTTTTTAACTATCTAAATCTAAAACTACCTTTCACTAATTTCCAATGTTCGATACTTAGCTAACTAAATGTTGCTCCGACCCAACTTCATCCTAACAGCTGGATATTTGTAAAGGCATTTTAAATTTTAATGAACTACCTCAGTAGTATTCCGAGTACCGCAGTTTTCCTTTTTTTCTTTCAATGTAAGGGGGTCGGTAAGGGTGGTTGGGTTTACTCAACAGTCATCCCCGCAAAAAACTTTTTTCTACTTTTGACACATCATATAAAAATTTTAAAAATAAATTTTTTCGAGTTATGACCTGTCATGGTGACATACCCTTCTATGCCGACCGACTTGAAGTAAATAAATTCCCTCTTTATTGGAGAATAGAACCGAAATCTATATTGAGTATTGAGTACCAAAGCCTTCTGTCAACTGACCGAGATATAGTCGACTTCTTGGAGGATTGTCCTGTCCTGGACACTAGTTCATTTGTCATATTTGGGGGTTATCCAGACAAAATTGCAAAGTTAATGAGTAAGTTTTAAATTTGATGTTATTGTTTCAACTTTTAAACTAAACTGACTTTTAACCCTTTGTTCAACTTTTCAGAATCAATGGCACCTCGGATTTTCGTTCAGCAGTTGAAGAAATTTGTGAAAAAGAAGGATCAGGTACCGCCGATTGATATGATTGATGCAGAAACAATGGGTTTCGACCTGGAGAAGACTGAAGTTCTAATCCTTGTTGCGAATTATTCAGAAACTCAATCGGAATCCTTGCTCAGAAAGAGAAACTGAAAGGAAGGCGACGAAGAAGCCAAGGTTTTGGGGTCGAAGGTTTCTACCCCGAAATGCAAAAAATTAGGTGAGGATTCTTCTTCTGAGAATTGAGAAACCCGAAATGCGATTGAGGCATTGAATGGCTTCGATGCTGATGCAGATGACCCTTTTCTTTGGGCGGCCTCCTTCCCTTTTGGATTTAAAAAACTGTCCATTAGGAACAGTTTGTCATAAAATAAAATGCATCCCAAGATGAAGCAGTTCTATAAGGACCCTATAAATCGCAATGAATTAATTCAAACGCATCACTAGCTACATATTCACTAAGGGAAAACTTTTCTCTCGTTTGCTTTGCTCTCAAACACACATCACAGTTCCTATTCAAGTCTACATACTCTTTGTTCTTATTGTGCCCGAGACTAGTTGAAGTAATCTTTAGGTGCGGTCCTGCACAACACACAGTTTGTCAGCAAATTGAACAATACAATCCAAGTCATCCATCAGTTGGGAGAGAGATATCAGATTGCACTGAAGATTTGGAACATAGAGAACATCATGGAGCTTTATCCCTCCATCCAATAAGACAACCCCTTCCTTAGTTGCACTTGTGCGCTGTCCATTTGGCAAACCAACAGGACAGGTTTGTATGTCACATAGGTCATGCATGATTTCTAAGGTCCCTGTCATGTGATTCGATGCCCTGCTGTCTAGTATCCACAAGTTGCTATGTGATTTACCTGTCATTTTCTCTGCCATGTCTGGTTTATGTATGTTCAGCATCTCCATTAGCCTCTGCCACTGCTCAAAAGTTATTCCCGTGAGCCCAACCTTCTCAGCCTCTCCTGCAGATGAACTTGCACTGGCTTGTGTAGCATTGGCGCGCACAACGGCAGCTCCCTTTCCTCAGCCTGCTCCTCCTCGATGGTGGCCTCTCCCTCGTGCACCACTTCTGCCTTCATTTTTTGGCCTATCACCTCACCAATCGGGATATCTAATCAGCTGGAAACAATTGGTGGTATCATGTCCAATTCGGTTACAGTTGGTGCAAAACATTGACTTGTCTTTTAAGTCTCCACGTCTTTTATTTTTGCCACCAGCTTGCACTGCGAGTCCCATCACCTCTCCTCGCTCTTCTTTGGCCCTTGTGATAGTTCTGACTTGCTCCTCCTGTATCATAGTCGAATAGACTATGTTCAAACATGGCAATGGATCCGCAGTAAGAAGATTGGAACGTATCATTTCATAGACAGCATTGTCAAGCCCCATCAGAAACTGATGCACTCGTTCCTCCACTCCGCGCTTTTCAAGTTTGGAAGTTATTTCACAGCTGCAGCCTTCACTTGCACACTGGTATTTGCTCATAGTTTACGAGTTCATCCCATAATACCTTCAGCTTCCCATAATATGCCGCTATAGTCATCCCTGCCTACTGACACTCGGCTAGGTATGCTTTCAACTAGTGTATTCTAGGTCCATTTGCAACCGAGAATCTCTCCTTGATATCTTCCCATAGATCTCGTGCATTCTCCATATAAGATATTGTAGAGCGTAGATTCGGCTCCACCGTGTTTAGGATCCATGACACAAGCATAGATTGAACCATCCACCAGTTTTCTACTTTAGATGTCCCTTCCTTTGGTTTGTTTATAGTCCTTCCGATAAATCCCCATTTTCTTCTTGCACAGAGGGATGTTTTCATGGCATGTGCCCATTCCTTGTAGTTCTCGCCTCACAATTGCACTTGAGTGATTAGATTCCCAAGATTGGCGTTCGAGGTAAGATCATAAGGGGAAGAATGTCGCTTCCCTTGGTCTACAGGTTGCTCTCAATTGCCTGCCTTTTCATCTTTAAGATCTTGATGCTCTGATGTCATAATAAGATTTGGCAGAGACAAGAGAACCCTCTTTCCATTACATGATGATCTCAATATATACATCAGGATTCCTATCTATACAACAACAAATACGCTTGAAAACTCTATTATCCTCATATTCTACATGATTGCCATAGAGAATAATTACAGATATGCATAACTAGTTGAGAATATACATTAATTGAAACATATCATACCCGTGATTTTTTCATTAAATGTCAATGTTTATCTTGACCACTCCACTTGGTGGAGCCAACCAGGAAGTTGATAAAACAGGAGTAGGTGCCACAATACGAGGAAAAGGAGCACCCAAAAAACCATTCCCCTCTTTGTACTGGACTAGAACCAATAGACCTCTGTTGATCACCACATAGAACAATCCATTTTGTCATCAATATATAGCTTGTTTCTAGCAGTCCAAATACCTTGAGCCAAGACTATGAATTTCTCCACAGCGTGAATTGGGGCATTTAAACAAAAACTCCTAAGCCAAGCAATAACTGGAGTATCCTCAACTCCATTCAGCTGTAAGTTCAAAGGAGACTGAAACCACAAATCCCTGACCTACATACAATCTCTAATGGCATGATCTGTGGTCTCAATATGCGGCATACACCGGGGACATAATGGACAGCATCCCTTTTCTTTTCTCCATTTTCTCCATAACTGGGGGAGCTTCATAAGCCATTCTCCGTAGGAAGTTCATCGTTTTAGGAGGAACTTTCAGGTGCCATATCTTTTTCCAAAAAACATCATCAAGAAAATTGCTACCACTGGATTCAATCCCTGATGAGTCTCTGTTTCTAATAAAAAGGTAAGCTAAATTAACTCTGAAAAAGTCATCTTTAGTACCACCCCAACAGAGCCGATCATTGGAAAATCTTCGAGTAATAGGAATCTACAAGATCTGAGCTCCCTCAAATGGGTAAAAAATGCTTTCAATCAGCTCACTGTTCCACACCTTCAGATCTAGGTCCATGAGTTCGGAGACAGTAGTTTCAACATTTAAGATTAAGCACGGACTCCATATTTTATGACCATTTTGGTTTGGAAGCCATGATCTTTCCAAATTTTAATGGAATCCCCTGATCTAATTCTCCAATAGACCAATAGCAACTTGCTTGAGAACCCGGAGAGAATTAAAGATGCTCCTCCATGTATAACTTGGATTGAAACCAACCCTTGCCTTTAAGATATTTTGACGAGGGACATATTTTGCTTTGAAGACTTTTGCTAACAGTGAGTCAGGATTTTGCATAATTCTCCAACCTGTTTAGCTAACAGAGCAATATTGAAAGAATGAAAATTTCTGAATCCCATCCCACCATTCAGCTTTGGTTCACAGAGTTTAGAGCATTTCACCCGGTGAATTTTCCTCTCTCCACCTTTGCTTTCCCACCAAAATCGACTTATCATTGATTCAATGAGATCACATTGATAATAATTTATCGAATCTATTAATCCTAATAATTTATGACATATCAATACATATAAAAAATTTTAGAATTACCTTAAAAAGACGTCAATGAAGAGATCATTGTTGAAACTCTGAAAAGCAAAACTCGATGAGGGAGAGATACTATTCTTATACCACAATAATCGCTCACGCGTCAGTATCAATGGTGCAACTGTACACACTAGAGTGGTTAAGAATAGGGGCCTCTCTTTGTATATATAAAATAATTAAAATGGGTTAAACCTACCCACTATGGCAAACCCATATACAGGACCCATGAAACAAAACTCACATATATAAGCAGTGCTTTAACAACAATAGGCCCATTGTAACGTCCCAGGACTGCCTGCAGGATTGACGAGTGTCTCTACAAACCAACACGGGTCTTTTTAGCATGCTTTGTCCTCACTCACACGCATCCTAGGAAACTTCCCAGGAGGTCACCTATCCAACAATTGCACCAGGTCAAACACGCTTAACCATGGAGTTCTTATGTTCTAGGCTCCTGAAAAGAAATTGCAACTTATTGATATAGTTACACCAAATCAATTCATTTAAGTCATCCTCAACTATGCAGTCTCATACCTGCACAGTCTCTGAATCCCTCTCATTCTAGTGTGTATTCAGTTCATTCATGAGACCATTCGCCTAGAAGCATGCTAGAAGCCGCTCCTTGTCCGTGCTTCATTGCACCGGCGATCACTCACTGCCCTCATCGGCCCCGGGACACACATGAATTGTAACATCCTGATTTTTTATTTTTCTTGAAATAAATGAATTTTATAATATTTATGAATTTTTATGAATTTTTTAGAATTTTTAATTATTTTGAATATTTTAATATTATTTTGATATTTTAATATTATCTTGAAAACTCGTATGTCCGAATTTTATTTTTTCTAAAAATATATAGGTTTTATAATTTTTATAATTTTTATGAATTTTTGTAGAATTTTTTGAATTTTTGATTATTTTAGTATTGTTTTGAGTTGTGTGTGCGCCTGGGGTGGACCCGAGGCGGGCTCAAAAAAATAAGAAAAAATTTCCTGAATCAGAAAGTTTCGGATTGTCAAGGTGGGATCGAGGGATCTTACTAAGCTCAAAATCGGGAACAGTTGACAGAGATTTTCTATACCTGAGTTTTCTATTACCTATTGTGTAATAATAGCAGAAGTTGTTATCCATTTGGGTAATATTTGTTAAAAAAATATCTTGATGACCCAGCTGGTGACTCTGCACTACGACTCACCATACTGACTCAGCTGTTTTAGAAAATTCTATGATGACTCACCTAGTAAATATCTAAGAATAAATATCTAGGAATAAATATCTATTGGAGAAAATATCTTAATAAAATATCTCAAGTATAATCATGAAAGCTAAAAATATCTAAGTTAAATATCTTAAGGATCATGATAGCTCATCATTACTAAGCTGTATGGTTAACCAATAAGAATTGGTCATACATAGTGTCTGAACTTCATTAGGAATCGTTGGATGGAAAAAACTTGATGGAAAAGCCTTAGATCATCACCGTTAATCTAATCAATAGTTAGGAGATGAAGTTGATTTTAATAGTTAGGATTTAGTCAATAAAAGTGGCTAGATTAGTTACTAAGTAACTAAAAAACCTAACTTAGTTACCCTAATAGTCTAATTAGTAACTAAATAAATTAATTTAGTTGCTAAATAATTAGAAGCTAGATAAATATCTAATTATCTAGAAACATGACATAATCATGATCTATGCAATGACATAATAAAGTAATTAGTTAGTTAGAATGTAATCAAATAGCTTAACTACATTAATTTAATTGTAACTAGATGGTAAGCTAGGTAACTAATTAAATTAACTAAGTGTAACTAGAATTTAATTGAAAACAAAACTAGTTATAATTTTCCTAGAGCCACACAGCCACTAGGTGCTTCTCCAAGGTTCAAGAACCATCCTTATGACCACTAGGTGACCATTAAGTGACCTATGCCATGTGATATCCATGTGAAGCCATGTGCTACTTTCTATCAAGTGGATTAAGTCTTTATTCTCTCCTATCACTCACCTCACGACAATTCACTCTTGAATTAGCTATCCATTTGCATTTTCTCTCACTTTATGACAAGCCTTCATCTTTTCTCTCAAATTACTCAAGAACACATCTTCTTTTTCTTCCTAAAGGCTCATGGGCTCCATAGCCTAATCCCATCTCCACACCTCTATAATTTTATCCAACCTTACTTTCCAAACCCAAACCTTATTCTAAACATCTTTCCTTTTGTAAGTTTTACCTAACTCCTACTCTAAGCGCTTCAAAAAGTAAGCTTTGATTTCTTACATCCAAGGTAATCTCTTGATTCTTTGGTTCTAAGTTGAATTTCTAATTTTCTAGACCGTGATTGATCCATGGTTTCTTATCCCTAAGCTTTGTTTATGACTTTAGGATTTGTTTAAGATTTTAGGAAATTTTTTGGGTGATTCACAAAATCTAGAGGAGAAGGAACTTGAAGAGTTTTACAAAAAAAGCTAGGAAGACATCAATCAGGTAAGAGGGAGATTAACCTCATCGGCCATATGTGGCGGTGAAGGAATGGAATTGCTTGTGTTTGTGAGTGAAAAATTCATGTGAGGATTTATTCACTTGATTGTGTAACTATATTGTGTGATTGTTTTACTGCTTTGATAAGTATGCATGATTTGTATATGTGTTTGATGTGCTTCCAGCTTTGATAGTATACTTGCTTATGTAAATTTGGAAGCATGATGATACTTGTGTAATTTAATATATGATTTACATGATGAGAAAATTTGTATGAAGACTCCAAAGAGCCTAGAGGCACACGGCCTCATCACTACAAAGAGGACTAAGGATTTTAAATTATTTTCCAAATTGAGGATTAAATGATTTTATGACAAGGAATTCAATTAAGTAATTTTGTAAGGATTTAAAGTGTTATAAAATGATTTAAACATGAATTTTGAAGTAATATGTGAATTTGGGCAACATGTCAATTTTTGATGATCAAGATCTAAAATTATTTTACTAAATGTATACTTAGGTGTTTTAATAGTAAGAACTCAATTTGTTAAGTTTGGGAATTCAAAATAAAAGTAATTTGATTTTCAAAATTAAAACTAGCCTAATTAAGTTATGTAGCAAAATAAAAGTGAATACTTAAAATTTACTGACGTATAGCTCACCCTCTGGGTTTTGAAGCGCGTTAGAAAATTTTGAGCTGTAATATCCCAAGTAAATTAAAGAAACACAATTTTCTGGAAAACAATAGAAATACTGATTTTTAGAGGGACTATATTGAAAATATTCTTTAAATAGGGACTATACTAAAAATATTATTTAAAAATGGACTATTTTAGAAATATTATTTGAAGAGGGATTATTATGTAAATATTATTTTATAGAAGGACTATTATGCAAATAATGAAAATAAGGTTAATTTTTTATATTAAATGAGAAAAATCTTATTTTGGACTTAAAATATTTTAGAAATACTTTACGTGATTAAAAATACGTAGAAAAACTCTTACGTGATTTAAAAATAGAAATTTTTAGCTACGAAATTGAGAAAACATTTTAAAATCTTTATGCGATTGAGAAAACGTTAAAAAATCTTTACACGATTTGAAAACATAACAAAAGGATTACGCGATTGTGAAAATGCAAAAATATTGTTACGCAATTGAAAGGAACAACGAGTTATGCTGTAGGGCCAACATATTTAATCAAATGATTTTATAATTGTGGAAACTGGAGTATTGGATTCGAGTGGATCTTTGATATTATCGATTGTATGGGCGGTTATATAATATCATAGATACTAATGGTATTGGACAACTATATGTGCATGTGTAGTTGCCTTAATATCATTGGGAATAGTACAAAGGTACTTTGTTTTGAACAAAAGTGTTTTTGAACATTATACGATGATATTGCCATATGATGGCCTGTGAATAAGAAATATCGTGTGATCAGTGACAGTATATGATTGAACCATTTATAATGTATAGAAAAGCGTATTCACTTGAATTATGGTGGCGTTTTATGCCGCATTTTATGCCTAAAGAGTGGACGAGAACTCACAAGATAGTGGGGAGGAATCCTGGGAGACGTCAGGGTGCGGTGATTTACTTGTTTGACCATGTGTCATATAATCTCTATACAAATATTTCCCCTGGCCGTGAACACCGATTGTAATGCACTGTCATCCCGACAACCATTATTGCTTTTCATTATCCAGTTAAGACTGTCTTTTTAGGGGGACAGATCTTTTGGGCGTTCATATCTAAATTTGAGTAAACTCCATGGAGTACGAACTGGTTTCATTGTGCACAGTCGACATTTAATACTATCATGATATAATACCATTATGAGATAATATGATTGTGATATTACCATTATGTTTGGTATTGAGTTGCAAGTTATTGAATTGTTTATTTATTAAATGTCGTAAATATATCTGCTAATTGTATATAAATCTATGGATTCTATGTATTGAATGACATTGTTGTTCATGTCATTTCTTTGCTGCCATATTGGTATGCGATGTAAGGGATCTCACCTCTTTGCTGTTTTATTCTGTCTGTTTCTATTTTATGTATACGTCTGTAAAGACGAAAATGGCAACAAGGATGGGTCAACTAGGTTTCTTTAGACTACAATTTCTTGAAGGCGCCGAGGCTTGGCATGTCGATTGGAGCTCAGAGTATATAGAGTATTGTGGCGACATTTCCTTATCTCCTAGTAGGATCATGGGGTTGTTACTACAACTTTTACGGTTGCTTATGCAGAGTTTGTTTTACCCATCAGGGAGTTGTGGAATGACTTTCGCTATACTCCTAGAGAGATCTTTGATTTATCATTGGCTCGGATTTCTATCCATCGATACATTCCCAGCTAGGGAATTTGTCTTCTGACAAGGGCTCAGATCCTAGGTGTTATGTTTTTGGATATGTAAAGTTAATGAATGAATAGTTGTATTAAACTCTGTTTAAATGAAAAGTATATTTATTTAGTTTTTATATTTTGTGTTATTTTAATTTGATCAATTCATGTTTTCAGCTGAAAGAAATTTTGAAACCCGTATTTAAATGAAATTAAATATTTTATAACTTGAGAAATTAATTAATTATAAGAAGTTATTTTGAAATGTGATACCCTTCGGAGGGGGTGTTACACCCATTAACAATACTGATCACAATTTGGGCTAAATAAAATTGCTCTAATAATTTTGACATCCAATTAATCTAGGTTCTATATAATATGATTTATGTTTGTCCATAAATAAAAAAAATTCTAACATTCTCCCACTTGGACAACATAAGTCACATTATATCACTTTAATAAGAAAATAATTCTCCAGATTAATCAAACAATATGTGGCCACAACATGATGTCAAAATCGAGCTAGCACTCTCAACAACTGGTCCAAAATGAGACTACAAGTATCTCAACAATGCAGAAAATCATACTTGAAGGAGTACTGATATCATACATGCAACATACTCATATCTCGGTGACCCATTAAAATGTGATAAATGGGTAATGGGAAAGCACATCCAAAATTTGCATGCCAATATATGATCAAAGTACATTTCCCAACAAAATAGCCCCAAGCATCAGCCCAAGATGCTTTCTGAGATTTAAAAAAAAAACTCAGCATAACAACAAAATGAGACTGGGTCCAAAATGTCTCCATAATATGCCATATCATGAATAAACAAAACTGTAATAACAACATTATATGACAACGAAAATAATAATAACAATATAATTATCTCGAGACATAATAAAATGAGGTCATAACAAAATTACAAAATTAAACTCCCACTAACCCAAAACATCAAAAGACCTCACTATACCCATACGGGTCACATGATCAACAAAAACTTTAACAGTTAAACCTTTGGTTAGTGGTTCTGCAACCATAACTTCTGTAGGGAGATACTCGACATGAGTTTGAAACTCCAGAATCTTCTCTCTAACAAACATGAATTTTGTATCAAAATGCTTTGAACGCTTTGAGCTTTTATTAATTTGAGAGAAGCACATTATGTAACACCCTCCTTAGGGCATCACATTTCCGACTCCCGACTCATAATCTGAAAAGAAGTTCGCACAAAGTTTGAGTTATAAAAGATGGGTTTCAAAATTTCTTCTTTACTGAAACGTAAATTTACTGAAATATTAGGTAATATTGAAAATCATATTTCAACTATTCATTATGCAATATTGACACCAATTAATATCACAATTTAAAGAGAAATATAAAATTAATAGACTTATTTTTTTAACAGTAGCAAACCCCATGACGGGTCCTACTTAATAGCACGGTACAACACTAACGAGAAACTTTAACATACTTATTCCTTTTTCTGTCCATCTTGATGCATCAGACATTTGTTCCTTTGTCAACACTGCACACCGTCAAGTCCTGAATGTCCACTCCTTATTGTTGTCACCAATCTCAGAGTATCCATGGCCCGTTATGTCTAACACAACTCGATCCTTCTATTATTTGATTTTAACAATACAGACAAAGCAAAACAATATAACAAAGAGGTGAGATCACCTACACTAATACCAACATGGCAGCACAGAGATAACACAAACAGTAATATCATACAGATAGATCATACCGCAATTATGATCATGCCATCAACATTAATCAACTATCATCATCTAATCATTTATCAATTCAATTATCATAAACAATAATTATGATAATGCCCTCAGCATTATCATCATCGTCATCTTCCAAGTATTCAAAACAATTGTCATAACCAATAACCATTATTCCTCAATTAATATATCACATAGATATAAATGCTCAGATTTATGCATATGCACAAAGACTCAGTTTATCAAAAACAACTCCATGGAGGTTTTCACAATTTCGAGAAGAATGCTCTGATTAATTGTCAGCCTTAGCCCAAAGACAATCTCCCAGTCGTTGAAAAGAATCGTGTTCTTATCGGATATCTTCAATGCGTTGCAACGGATCATCGCCAAGTGGCACATGGGTACTCGCCAACTATCCACTGTCGACCGCCGCGCCTTGACGCCCCCAAGATCCATCATAGACCTCACTATCAATTCTTATTCCCTCTTCAACCACAAGGGCCATAATAGCTATTAGCTATATTTTATACAATGCACGAATATATCAGTGCAAGTCCAACCCCTAAAGGGCCAAATCTTTTCAATTTCATTTGTTCAATGTAATCATATGCTTCAACGCATATTTTTCCAATGCACGTATAATGCACCAAATCCAATCACAGACATATCTTTTCAATGCATGTATAATGCACCAAATGCCAATCACAGGCAAAACATGTCATTTTCTCACACAGCATTCATATATTGGTTCTATAGTATTTATACTATATTTTCAACAGGAAAATCATATTATCACATTTTCATAGTTATAAAACACTTTCGTCGTATTTTCACAAAATTGCGCAACATTTCCATTTCATTTTCACAATTCCAAAACATTTCTGTTACGTTTTCACAATTTCAAAACATTTCTGTTATATTTTCACAATACCATAACACTTCTTTTACATTTTTAAAAATTTTGTAACATTTCTGTTATATTTTTAAAATACTGCAACACTTCTGTTGTACTTTTAAATCACGTATTTAATTTTTTAATATTTTTCTCAATCACATAAAAATATACATTTTTCAAATTGCATAATGATTTTTCACCATTTTCAAAATCGCGTAACTTAAAAATCATTCTTTTAAGTTGCATAAATCATTTTTCATCATTCTCAAAATATTTAAAACACTTTTCAAATCACATAAGATTTTCTGTCATTTTCACAATTACGTAAAAATATTCTATCATTATTTAATCACGTAGTGATTTTTCAATAATATTTTTAATAGTGTAAAATATTTAAACGCTTTTCAAATCGCGTAGAAATATTTTAACATTTTTTAAATTGCATAGAAATATTTTACTATATTTTAAATCATTTTTAAGATACGTAAAATATTTTTAACATTTTACAATTACGTAAAATATTCTTCAATATTCCAAACATTATTTTGGACTTAAATAAATCAATCTTAATTTCAACACATTTTTCAAATTGCGTAGCTTAAAAATTACATTTTTAAGATATGTAAAACATTTTTTATCACAATTTCATTACATAAATATTTCTTAACCTTCAAAAATTCTTTTTAACTTTTCTCAAAATAATATAACTTTGTATTTTATTTTTCATATTTTTCTTATTCAAGAAAATCTTTTTCCACATTTCTTAATTTAAGAAATCCTTTTCCAAAATATAATTCACAAAATCACTTTTCCATTGATATAAATCAACGTTTCAAAACTTAGCATTTTCTAACGTACTTCAAAACTCAAAAATAAGTTATACGTTAGTAAATTTTTAAAATACCATTATATTCTCCATTTTTCCCAAATCATTTCCAAATCAACCTTCCTCAAAATAATATAACTTTCTACTTCGTTTAATATATTTTCTTATTCAAGAAAATCATTTTCACAGTATATTTCACAAATTCACAATTTCATTGAATTAAATCAATGTTTCTAACTTTAAAAATTACTAACGCTTTCCAAAATTCAACGGGATTTTAATAAATTCTTTTTAAAACAAATTAAGGCTCACTTGCAACATCTCTTTTCCATTTACATAAAAATTCATTTCTCAAGTGCTAAAATACTCTGATTCCCTTTTCAATTTTCTTGTATTAAATTAATTATATTTTCACTTAAAAAATCACTTTGTTTCATCAAAATCAATGCATTACAAGCCTTCGAAAACATGGACATAACTATTGAAAATTATTAAAATATTTTTCCTTCTAAATTGATATGATTTTACACAAACAAAATCATTAAAATTTTATTTTCAAAACCGAAATACCGATGGTTATAAAAACCAAACTCATTTGTTCAAATCCTTTTTTCACTTTCTTTGCAAATCCTTAAAATCAATGTTTGCCCGTTTCATTCAAAACTCATATTTAGAAAAACATTTAGGATCTTTTTACACAAAATAAATCAATAAAAATTTCTCAAAGACCGTATTCTTGTTTTCTTGAAAAATAGACCCTTTGTTTATTTTTCATACTCTTCAAATCATCCATTTTCATTTTTCATGAAAATTATTAATTTATAAACACCTATTTAGAGGTGTCTTGGCCGAAATTTACTAAGTTCTCGGGACCAAAAATTAATTCCCTTATTCTTGAAAATTTTCAACATGAACTCTAATTTTTGGGAGCTCAAAACCGTAGCCTTCTCTATGGCCTTTGGAGCCAAAATTTCTTGTTTTATCATACTTTCATCATAATATATTCAATATATCTTCATCATGCATATCATAAGCATACCATATAAGCAAATAAAAATCATACTAAGCATGCATACACAAGTAAATCATGCAAAAGCATATCAAGCATAGACAAAAATAATCAAAGCACATAACACACACAAATTATTACATGACCATGGATATGAATCCTCACATGGATTCACCATCCATCAAATATAAAACCATCTCTCACCACCATGCTTGGTTGGTGAGATGGATCTCCCTCTTACCTCTTGAAGATCCTCAAAAACTTCTTAATTTGCTTCTTTTTCTAAGTCCTTCACCACCAAAGGCTTCTCAAATACAAAACAAAATACATAGAAATTAGTATACTAAGTTTGATTAAGAGGAACCATGGATCAAACATGGTTTAGAACATGAAAAAGAGAGAAGAAATGAAGTTTCCTTACACTTCACCTCAAAAACTCAATAACTTTGATCTTGAAGAAAGTCCATGAAGATGAATGATTTAGAGAAAGTCTTCAACTTGAAAGTTGTTTAGAATAAGGTAAGGATTCCAGAAACTAGGTTGTATGAAATTAAAGAGTGATGGAGGAGAGAATTAGAGTGCTTGGCCGAATGGTCTTCTTTTGGGAGGGAGAATAGAGTTTTCTTTGGTTTGTTCTTGAAGCTTAAGTGGAAAAGGTGAAGAAGTGATAGTATGAAGTGTAGAAATGAATTTTCTTGGTCTTCCAAAATGATATTGCCGTAGCATGCATTGGAGAAAAGTGTAAAGTGAAGTTTGAAAAACATGATCATTAATGATCAATAGGAAATGGTCTTGACACATGGCTATTGTCTTCATCATTTTCTTTGGCCTAAAAAGCCTATACAAAATTGTCTCCCTTCTTCTTTGCTTCTCTAAACCGGCCCCCCCTCTTCATGCATTCCAAATGTGACAATTTCATAACCATCACTTTAATTAAATAATTAATTCATTTAGTTTCTATTAAACTAGTTTAGTTAGGATTTCTAATTATATTTTAATTATTTAATTACATTCTTATGGTCATGTCATATTTCTAGATAATTAAATATTTATCTAGCTTCTAATTATTTAGCAATTAAATTAGTTCACGTAGTTAATTAAGCTACTAGGATAATTAAGTTAAATTATCTAATTACTTAACTAATTAACCTAGCCACTTTTGTTGACTAAATCCTAACCATAAGATGCATCTTTAAAAATGGAAGGTCAAGATCTTTTTCAAGCCATTATTTGAAGCATTCCTAACCATTGATTAATTCAATAGTTAGGATTTAGGTAGACTTTTGATTAGAAGACTCAATCTAGGCCATTGGATCTTTCTCCTTTAAATCCTAGCCATTAGATGTGTCACCAAAATAAAGGGTCAAGATTACTCCTTCTTACTTTTAATCCAAGGGTTATAATTAGTCATAGCCTTTTTAGAAGACCAAATCTCCACCATTGATTAAATCCAAATCCAATGGTCATAAATGGTCCTTGTTACTTTATAAGACTAAATCTCCACCATAGATTAAATCTAAATCCAATGGTTATAAATGGTCTCTATCACTTTTCAAGACCAATTCTACACCATTGATTAAATCGACGGTTGATATCAAAGCCTTCCTAACTAAGTTTATTCTCACACCATTGATTAAATCAATGGTGATTATCCAATACTTCTTTATTAAGTTTGTTTCTTAACCGTTGATTAAATCAATGGTTAATATTCAAACTAAGTATTCTCATCCAAGAGTACAAATCAAGTCAAGCCCTCTTTGTTGACTACGCAGTATAATTTTTATTATTTTTATCTGCTATAACCCCATAAATAATATTTTTATTGTATTTTTATCACCTGATAAATAAATACAGTACAAAATACAGTAAAAAAAATTATAAAAATTGTTTTCAGATTCAAGTTTAGTAAGATCCTTTGTCTCTGTCTAAACAGTACAAATTTTTCTATTCATAAAATTTTTTTTACTTTGCGGGACCCACCTGGGTCCACGTATGGCCACCTGGGCCCACATACACCCATTGGGCCCACAAACAGTAAAAAATTTTATAACCATCCACAAAAATCACAAATATTAGAAAACACACAAATATCAAATCAGATTACATAAAATAATTAAAACATAACGGTAAAAATTAAATTACATAAAGTTTTCCCCGATCCGAAAATTTTTATTTTCCTGATTCGGAGTAAATCACTCAAAATGATCAAATACGCTGACAGAATAATCAAAATAATTTTACAGTATTCAGAAATTACTTAACAGTAAAATTCTGTTAATTGTCAAAATTACTGTTTACAATATAGGAAATTTTGGGGTGTTACACATTACGACAAAATTATCATAATAAATAGTAAGAGGCCTGGAAATACTCTCCACAATAAGAAATTCAGTAAGCAAATTTTTCAACTATATCGCTTGACGTGTAGCCTCATAGCAAGCTATATATTCTGCCTCCATGGTAGAAGTAGCTGTAAGTGTCTGTTTAACACTCTTCTAAGAAACAGCTCCTCCTGCCAACATAAGGATATACCTTGATGTGGACTTGTAGTCATCTGGACAACTACCATAATCAGAATCAGTATAGTCTATCACCTCAAGGCAGTCAAACCTCCTATAGGTGAGCATACAATCTTTGGTACCCTATAGATACCTCATAACTCGTTTTGCAACCTGCCAATGAACCACACCAGGTTTGCTCAAGTATCTCCCAAGTACACTAACAACAAAAGTAATATCAGGACGTGTATAAACTTGAGCATACATAAGGCTACCAATAGCGGAAGCATATGGGACTTTCTCTATATCAGCAACATCTTTATTACTCTGAGGACACTGGGTATTAGAGAGTCTTTCACCCTTTTGAATTGGTGTAGTACAAGGATTGCAAGATTTCATATTAAATCTATTTAGAATCCTTTCAATATAAGCTTTCTGAGACAAGCCAAGAATACCACGAGATCTGTCACGGTGAATCTCAATACCTAACACAAAAGAGGCATCACTAAGATCTTTCATATCAAAATGTGTTGTCAACATCTGTTTTGTCTCATTCAGAAAAACAATATCATTACTAGCCAACAATGCATCATCAACATATAAAACAAAAATGATGAATCTGTTCCCACTAAAATTCAGATAAATGCATTGGTCAACAATATTCTCTTTGAAACCAAGAGAACTAACAATATAATCAAATTTCAAATACCATTGCCTGGAAGCCTGTTTCAATCCATAAATGGATCGTCTCAATTTGCACACTATATGATCTTTACCATTTTCAACAAAATCATCAGGTTGATCCATATGCACATCCTCATACAAATCACCATTTAGGAAGACAGTTTTAACATCCATTTGATGAAGTTCCAAATCAAAATGAGCAACCAATGCCATCACAACACGAAAAGAGTCTTTAGTGGAGATCGGTGAGAAAGTCTCCTTATAATCAATGCCTTCCCTCTGGTTATATCCCTTAGCAATAAGTCTGGCCTTATACCTCTCAATTTCACCTCTAGCATCACGTTTGGTCTTAAAGACCCATTTACAACCAATAATTTTACAACTAGTAGGTAATGTTACCAATTCTCAAATATTATTCTTTCTCATAGAAGTCAACTCATCCTCCATAGCCACTAGCCATTGTGCACTATCAGGACTAACCATGGCCTCTTGAAAAGAAATAGGATCAAAATCCTCAACTAAATTAAACTCATGCTCCTGCAGGTACATAACATAATCCCTGAATCTAGTAGACTCAGTGGATATAGGAACCCGCTCAGATCTTCTCAGTGGAGTCACAACAACATTTGGAATCTG
The DNA here is from genome assembly GCA_029884595.1 of Ormosia semicastrata. NCBI lineage: Eukaryota > Viridiplantae > Streptophyta > Magnoliopsida > Fabales > Fabaceae > Ormosia > Ormosia semicastrata. The sequence goes on along the minus strand of JAQQTO010000038.1, from coordinate 17,421,462 downwards.
TACATTATTTTTGACTTGTTGAGTGATATCGACATTATCAACAAGATCAACAACATTATCATTATAGATAAGAGGAGATGGCATTATCTCTAGAAAGGGATCAACAGGGATAAGAACAAAAACATGCTCCTCACTAAAATCAATAATACGCGGCTCTTGAGTTCCACTATGTCCTAAGTCTCCTTCAAAATAGACAACCCGATCGGATTCAATAACTCTAGTAGTATGAGAAGGACAATAGAACCTAGAACCTCTTAAGCCAATACAATAACCAATGAAGAAACCACTAATGGTTTTGGGATCAAACTTCTTTAAATGTGGGTTATAAGGTCGCACCTCTGTCCTACATTCCCAAACACGGAAATGCCTTAAGGTAGGCCGTTTGCCTATCATAAGCTCATATGGAGTATTCAGCACAGATTTACTTGGCACATGATTCAATATATAAGCAGCGGTCTTTAAGGCATCTCCCCACAAGAATTTTAGAAGAGTGGAATGACTAAGCATACATCTCAACATATCCATAATAGTACGATTTCACCTTTCTGCAATAGGAATAATGAGCCCACAAATATCTGTATGAATTAATTATAGTGTTCCTTCACTCTTGGTAACCCCACTCTTCCCGGCTCCAACTGTAAGTTTCTCTTTTATGTAATCAACACAGATATCAAAATCAAAGAAGTCTAAATCATGAAGAATATTCTCCTTGATCAACCTCCTCATTCTCTCCCTAGAGATGTGTTTTAAACGTTTGTATGATAACATAGAAAGGTTTTCAACAACTCTACCATGCTTGTTCCCAACAACATTATTAACATCTGAATCCCGTTCATCAACAGAGAAAGAATCGACATTTAACATGTATAAACCATTAGACAGGACTCTAGAACCAAGAAGAACAGAATCATAATATAAAGACACTTTTGCATTACTAAAATGGAAAGAGTAGCCACAACTATCCAAAATAGAAATTGAAATCAAATTCCTCCTCATAGAAGGTACATAAACTATGTCTTTCAAAAATAAATTATGTCCAGTACATAACTTTAATGAAACCATTCCTATATGTTCTACTTTGACTTTAGCTCCATTTCCTACTGTGATCATATTCCCATTCACTTGGTTTCCTCCTGCTTCTGAATTTCTTTCTTTTTCTCAAGCCAGCTCTTAAACTTCAAACAATCAGACTGCCTATGCCCATATATATCACAGAACTTATAATTTCCATTAAAATGATATTTGAGCTTAACACTAGAAGGCTTACCAGGACCAGAAGATGGCTTAGAAGAATATCCAGGCTTATCATTCCACTTTTTCTTAAACTGAGGCTTACTATTCTTCCCTTTAGCAAATGTCTTCTTCTTTAACATTATTTGTTTCAGGAATGCTCTCTTTAATAGTCTTTTCCATGCTATACTTCATGGTCATCAAACAAACTTTATTGGATTGAACCAACCTTTCATGCTTCTTATTTTCTGTAGCAGAAGATGCATTTGTGGGTCTCTGAGGTTCATCCTCAGTGAGAGCAGCATCAATATTAGAGACAGCAAGGAACAATTTCACAGAATCCACTCAATCCTCAAAATAAATCTCATTCAATTTCATTATAGCACTCATTTGTATCGATGAAACTTGAAATAACGATACATTAAAGGGAGATTTTGTCAAGCATATCAACATGTACAATATTTGAGCAAAATCATAATTGAGTTTTCCCATGCAATTGCAATCCCGCCTAAGGGTCCCGAATTACAACACATGAGTAGACTCCCACAGACATCAAAATCATATCCCTAAAGCTAGTACCGAAAGGATACTGAGAACTCTAAGGTTAGAATCTCAATGCCTTTAACAAATCATTAGAAATCACATTAATAAAGACAAACCGATAAGGTAAGCGCATTACCAATATAATCCCCAAAGTCACAACATAATAATATTTTATCAACAAAATAGCACCTCACAATAATTGGTCCTACGAAGGCAAGCTCACAATTATGAAAAGTGCCTAAAATAACATCACTCAACAAATCACTAGAATTACATTAATAAAGGTAAACCGATAGGGTAAGCGCATTATTAATATAATTCTCAATGCAATATTATTAACAAAATATAAACAAAATTGACACCTCAACATAATTGGTCCCGTGAAGGCGAACTCACAATCATGAAAAGTGCCCAAAAGCTCCAAAACATTTTAAATAATTACTCTCAAAACAAAATTGCATAAAGAATAATATGAAATAACAATATATATAATATTTTACATAACATTTTATGCACAAAATAACACTGAAATTATTTCAATGACTAAACAATATTAAGTCTGAGAGTACATATTGTGCAACACTCTCACTAGTGTCACAATCATGCTTAAAAAAAATTCAAGTCAAAACTTGGAGAGTATACAATAATTTTTAACATTATGCAATATTATATATACAACATAATACTAAAATTATTTAAATAATCAAATAACACAAAATTTGAGAGTGAGCAATATATATGATATCCAATAGCATCACAATTATACAAAGTGTTTCAATATAGTACCACAATACTTTAAATAGCAATTCTCATAATCAAATCGCATAAATAACTACAAAATAAATAGTTTTTAAAATATTATATATTAATTTATGCTCAGAATAACACCAAAAATTATTTCAGTGTCTAAACAACATCAACTATGAGAGTGCACAATATATACCATGCCCAATAACATCACAATAATACACAAAAAAAATTTAGAGACAAAAGAGGAGAGTACTATATATTTTTAATAATTTTAATCTCTAAAATTTTTGAAATAAATAATAAATAGGCATGCTTTTTTTTAAGATAATCTGAACAAAATTATTTTACTAAAATTTTATATTAAACACAACTTCAAAATAAACAAGCTTTGAAATTTGTTACTTTACATAGGATTTTATTACACAGAATAAACAATAAGGAAGGAAATGAGCGTTCAAAAAAAAGTTGAAGGATTGCGTCGTGTAGTACCGTCACAGAAAATAATTGAGTAGTGCAATAACAAAGGGCACGCCGCTCCAGCACAAAGGACATGATCATCCAATTTTTTCAAATAACACTTTGAATTGAAAAACATATGATAATAACAAAAAGGCACGCTACTCCAGCACAAAGACTTGATCATCCAATATTTCAAATAAAGCTTTGAATTGAAAATCACATGATTTAATATTTCATATTTTTATAATTTTAAATCTCATTTATTTTATAGGTAAAATAAAAAATTAATAGTCATAATTAGGATTAAAAACATTAGCTCTGATACTAATTGATAACAATTTATCGGATCTATTAATCCTAATAATTTATGATATATCAATACATATAAAAGATTTTAGGGTTACCTTAAAAAGGAGTCGATGAAGAAGTCATTATTGAAACCCAGAAAAACAAAACTCGATGATGGAGAGATACTATTCCTATCACACAATAGTCGCTCACGCGTCAGTATCAATGGGGTAACTGTACGCACTAGAGTGATTAGGAATAGGAGTCTCTCCCTGTATATTTAAAATAATTAAAATGGGTTAAACCTACCCACTATGACAAACTCATATACAAGACCCATAAAACAAAATCCACATATATGAGCAGTGCTTTAACAACAATAGGCTCATTAACAATACTGATCACAATTTGGGTTAAACAAAATTGTTCTAATAATTTTGACATCTAATTAATCTGGGTTCTATATAATATGATTTATATTTATCCATAAATAACAAAAATTCTAACACACATAGCTCAATGGGTAGTATAAAACAACCCATTATATACGTCGGAATTGCTTGTGCAATGCTCTAGGTAATGTCTTCTCCTTTCATTTTTTAAGCTTTTTTCACACTTTGTCCTAAACAAAATCAAATATTTATTTTTTCGAGCAACCCACAAAAGTAAGAAGACCTAGATACTTAAAATGACTCTCCACTTTCTTGATTCCTAACCAGTCTTGGATATCATTTTTTTTTGTTTGTTGGCACATTTCGATTGAAAGAGAGTTTAAATTTATCTAAGTTAACAAGCTGTCCGGAAACATTTTGGAATCAATTTCATACACAAAGCCTCCTGTTCATTAGCTCTCATTAAACATGATGCTATCTTCCGCAAAAAAATAAATGCAAGATTTTTTGTGCTCCTCTAGTTATTTAAATCCCATGAATCATTTTCCTCTACTGAGCAATTAAAAAGTTAAAAGCTAGAAAGAAAGACAAGAGACTCTGGTTTTATGCACATAACCATGGATGAATATATAGGAGGAGGAAGGACCTACACATGGTTTTCATTGATCAAAAAAGCCTTAGGTCTAAGTCTTGTGGAAGGCTTTGGAGAAGAAAGGAGTTCGTATCGCCTATATTAGGTTCAAAAGACTCATTTTCCTATAACATAGGAGAGTCCATATCTTTTACCTTGGTCTTGGATGTGCTTATCATTATCCAGACCAAATGCATGCTTTTTGCAGATATAGTCTTAGTTGGAGAGTCGAGAGAGGAAACAAATGAGAAGCTATATGGAGACAAACTTTGGAAAAACATGGCCTTCGTCTAAGTTTAAGACTAATGTAAGTTCCGAGGGAAACTTAGCGGTGAAAGTTGGAGATCATCAATACCACACACACAATTTAGGTACCTTGGATGCTCATACAAAATGATGGAGAGATAGAGATGTAAACCATAGGATCCCTTGGATGAAATGGAGGAGTGCTTCGGGATTATTTGTGATAGAAAAGTCCTCTCATGCCTTTGCCATATCCACCTTTAAAAAGCCCAACAACCCTTCTTACCATAAGTGTTTCTTCCTTAGGAATGAATGCATTAGAGAGAGAAGTAGGGTATCACCTATCATGTGGAAAAGATGGGAGAATCTCGCCTTAGGTGGTGGACATGTAAGGAGAAGACCCTTAGAAGCCTAATCGGGTATAAGATACTTATCAAAAAAGATTTAGATTTAGCATATCTGAAAACTTGGTTTATGATATATCCATTAATAAAAAAGGCTTTTAAATTAAAATTAAGCTAGAAAGAATCTATAATATGAAATATAAGGAGAGGAGTCACCTTTAAGTCCTAATTAGGTTCAAAAGACTCACATAGGAAATCATTCTTGATACACACCTCATGTTTAAGTCTATCCAATTCCGAGGGAAACCAAAGCTTTCAAGCACTGCTGCTAGAAATTCCCTTTCTATTATGTCATATGCCTTTGCCATATCCACCTTTAAGCCCACACAACCCTTCTTACCATAAGTTTTCTTCCTCGTATAGTAGAAAGTATCAAAAGCAATCAGAGCCTAAATAAGATACTTATCAAATATTTTATTGACTGTTAATATATTTAATAAATTTTAAATATTTATTATGAAATTAACATTTAATAAACACTTAAACTTCTATATCATATCTATCTACCAAGGAGTGTCAAAACGGGCTGACCCGACCCATTAGGGGTCAGACTATTTTTGAGCCGGTCCATTCGAGTCATATAAGTTTTGAGCTAATATTTTGTTAGTCTAGCCCAACTCATTTAACTTTATGTAGTATTAAAAAGCGGACTGACCCAGCCTATTCGGGTTCAGCCTATTCGAGTGATGTAAGTTTTAGATTGACATTTTATTAGTTCAACTCATCCACTTTGTCAAATTATTCAGACCGACCTATTAGACTTGACCCATTTTGACACCCCTATATCTACCTACTATATCAACTCCCAATTACAAAAGGCATCGGCTAAGATAAACATTTTCCAGCTGGGTCCATTAATTAGTTATATTATTTTTCACTTTTCTCCTCTTTCATGTTCAATGTTCAAGGTGATGCACACTATACATTCAAAAGGGCTGAGAAAATTTTAGAGCTCTTAGCTTAAGAAGGATTTTTTACTTTATATTATTAAATGTGCAACATATAATTTTATGGGTGATTAGTGTCTTTTATTTTAATTATATTTTTAATACTATAACTAATGTAGTAGACATTTAATGATATAGAATAAATAATTTATCTTACTTCAAAAACACTTAAACGAATTTCTAAGGAGGGTTACACACTCGGTTATCATAATTTTGCTTACAATTACAAATGATATGTTTTTCATATTCATTCATTCCTCCAAAAGAGGTACAATAGACGGGAAAGTTTCTACCATACAATCGTAGTCCTTTAAAAAAAAGAAATTGAACTAAAAATTTTCAGGTAAGTAAATAGGAAATAAAATTGAAACTAGAGGCATCAATAGACATATAACAAAATTAGAATATATTTTTTAATACATGGTTTGAGAACATCACCAGGCACTGCTACTCCATGGTTTTTTATTTGGACAACAAAGTTTTACTATAGAGGACATATATACCAACTGGGTATTTTGTATCTCAGACAAACTGATTAAGGAACTCATCCACAGTGACGTATTTGACATTTTATTTGGACAACAAAGTTTTACTATAGGGGACATATATACCAACTGGGTATTTTGTATCTCAGACAAACTGATTAAGGAACTCATCCACAGTGACGTATTTGACATCGGGATAGAGCTCTGAAGCTACTACTCCAAATGAGGGCTCAAATTCGTAGTTAGTGTGATCTCCCTTCACATAGGTGGCGTGCATAATTGCCAGGGAGAAATTGGTGGGAAATGAGGACTCTGCAAGAGCAGGAAACAACTTGCAACTGTCAAAACAAGCACATGTTCAGAAGTCCTATGCCCAGAATTTCAAGTTCACCTAGAACTAATTAATTTGTGAAATGAAAGAAGCATTCATCTTACACTAATAATAACTAACAAGACAAATTTTCATCTTGAATCTTTAAAATAATTATCACTCACTAACCTTGAATTTGCTTCAAAACTTGCTCCTCTGGAATATAAACTCTTTCAAGAGTCTTACCAATCTTCTTCTCCCAGAGAGATACTAGTTCATTAAACGACAAGGTGTTGGCCGGTGGTCTGATGTAGAGAATTTTGTTCAACGTTCTTGGATCGTCAACAGCTTTGATGGTATAAGTGGCAACATCCTCTTCGGTGTTAAAAATAGCTGTTAATCAAGTAAAAGTTAATTAATTAGGAAGATGGTCATATGTAAACTTCTAATCTTGATGCAAAACTGTGTTATATATTACCTTTGGGATTTCCATCCCCTAGGATAGTAACTTTATCTCTTGGAGCAGCTGTGGCTCCAAGTTGTGACAAAGTGGATAGGAAGTGTCCAGCAAAGAAGTTGGCCGCCACATAGGTATGGGGAATTCCTTCAGCCTCAATGGTTCTTCGAATTTGGGCCTTAGTGTCAAACAGATTCTTTGCTCCATCGACTCCATGAGCCCGGTCCACATCATTTCCAAACTCTGAAGGAAAGAACCTCTGCAAAATAAGTAATTATCGGAACAAGCTCAAAATATGTTTTTTGTCATAGAATTATTACTGAAACAGCCACAACAGTTTCTTCGAATAATTATAAGATCATGCAAGATCATATTTTAGAATTCAGATTATATGACAGCGTCATGAAATCTTCAATCATCAAGGTATTTAAGGACAAGCTTTGTCTTGTCTTCTGCGAAAATGCACACAGACTGTGGTTCAACTCAATTTTAACTAGGATAATTTAGCTATAAACAACCAAAAGATGTCACCGATATTAACCAGGGTTCTACGCTTCAATAGTCGACAAAGAAGAAATTTACAACAATTAACATTTGATGTACCTTAACGTTTCCTGCTTCTTTAATAGCAGAAATGATCTTATATTGATCAGGTAAGTGCAAGAAACTCACTGTAGAGATCACCACATCTGCCTGCTTTATAGCTTTAACCAAACTTTGATGGTCATGTATATCTCCCTGTGTATAAGATGAATATCATGAATCCAACCATTAAAGACTAAATTCCTAAGAACCTCTTTCATTCTTTTGGGCACGCACAAAGTACAATATAATGCATAAAATTAAGCTTCATATGATAAATCGATTCTGAGGAAAAAGTAATCCCTTTCCACAAAAGAAAAAAATGAAAATCAAGAATAAACGCTAAAAAACATTTTTAGTAAAAACTAGCAATTTAAGTACTTTATCAAAGAAAACAAAAAATAATTTTTAAAAAAAAAATCATGGGTTTGACTTACCAAATATAAGTATGTCTGTTTATGTTTTTTTTAATATAAAAATATTTTTAAAATATTTTTAACTGCTTAGATAAAATTATTAAAATAAGCAAAATTTAAAAAAACCAATACTATTTTATGAAAAATTAGAATAAGCAGCTAATTAAAAAAAACAAAAAAATAAAAGAAAAGAAAAAAAATACCTTTTGTGCTATATTAAAATTACTTTTTTGCTAGTAATGCGCGCTATTGTGATACTCTAAACAGCATAACCACTTAACCAGATAATATTATGTATTATACTGTGGTACTCCAAGTATATATGATTTTTTTTTTCCATAGATAGTTACTATGATAAAATCTAGAGATTTCAACCACTCACAGATATTGAAGAGAGGGAAAGGTGAAAACGGAATTTAATTACAAGTTTTAATATTTAATTACAAAATATTTTATCAATTGAGCTAACTGACACTTTCACACTAAATATATATGATAATCATATCAAATTTGCCATTTGACGTTAATTTATATCATCAATTCGGCTTTTAATGAGACATCAAATTAATTTCTAAAAGGACAAAACTAATGGTATTTAATTATTACTAAAGGATACATAAAATAAATAATAATGTTATTCATACATAAAAAATTTTACATCAATTTTATATTATACTTCTTCAAAAGAATAAAGATAAAAAAAAAAGTGTGTTTTGAAATATGTATTTTATTTATTTTATTATTAAAAAAAGTAATCTAAGAATTATATAGAACTTTTTATGTGTAAATATCGTTACTATAAAATAAAAGATAAAAATGATGTAGTTGGAGGAGCGAAATGGACGTTTCTTCTTCAAACAAAGCAAAAGGAAAACAAAATGGAAGGCGGAAGAAATAATGAAAAGAAAAGGTTAAGCTTGAGGCTTGAGGCTTGAGGCTTGAGGCTTGAGGTTTACGTACGAAAACAAGGTTGATACCCAAGGTCTTGAATTTTTGGATGAGGGGTAATTTAGCTGGGTTGGAAAGAGTTGACTCTCGAACAAGGACATAGGTAGGGTGGCCAGCCTTGGCGCTCGCTTCCACGATGAACTTTCCTGTGTATCCGGTGCCTCCGATGAACAGAATCTTAGTATCCGAGGTGGCCATCGAAATATTTCTCCGGCGAGATAGATTTTGGACAGAGAGAAGAAGATGCAATGCAACTATGTACGCTCTGCTGTGAGAGTTGAGACTACAAGGAGCGAAGTCCTTTTATAGAGCACTGCACGTGCTGGCTCACGTGTGTCTGTTAATGCATTTTAATGTCATTTTTTCCATTTTTTATTTTCTAACCTTAAGCTTCCTAACTGAATAACAACTTGAATATATGGTAAAATAAACTAATAACAGGAAGTACAACAATAATTGGAATACTGAATGTGCATTGGTTGAAGAATGGGGCAGGTGCTACTATGCATTCTGTCAAATTTGGGTATATTATACATCAAAATTTTTATCTATAATAGTAATTTTTTTTGGAGTAGGTTGCTTTTTTTTTTTAGACCATATATTGTTCAAGCCAGAGGGTAGGCCAAAAGAACTATTCATGTCGAGAATACTATTCATGCAAGGAAAAAATAATGCCAGAAAAAAATACTATTTATACAAGAAAAAACATTGTTCACACCGAAAAAAATACTATTTATGTTAGTAAGTTTTGTTCACCACCTGTTGGTGTTATTGTTTACCTGCCAGCTAATACTGTTCATTTTTTAAAAGTTGCATAACTATGTAGATAATATCAGTTAAAATAATGCCAGTTATAATTATACCAGCCTTTTATTTTTTTTCATAAATAATTGTACATACTAAAAATCTTACAGTATGTGTAAAATATTGTCAGTTAAAATCTGTAAAATTTTTGGTATGCACAATTATTTATTAAAAAATTAAAAGACTGATACAATTTTAACTAGTATTATTTTAAATGATATTATTTATACAAGTGTGCAACTTAAAAAAAATAAACAGTATAACATTAAAAAAAAGTAGTGGCGGCTGCTGGTGGTCGGCGATGGTGGACAGTGACCGGCCGACAACAGACGGTGGCTGGAAACCATGAAAAAAACATAAAACTAAAAAAATATAAAATAAAAACAATATATAAAACAAAAAAAAGGAAACCTGCTTGTAATTGATCCAAGCCATTGATTATTTTTATGATTAAATCAATGGCTTGGATCGCATGGTGTATCATACACCCTCTTTTGGAGGGTGTATATTAGAAATGGACTGAAGAATGGTCCACCAAACTTGGTTTTCCTTTTTACGTTTTCCATTTAAATTTTCAGCACAACATATAATCTTCGACGCATTCATGATGTATGAGTACGACATGTACGTGGCTCCTCTAAATGTCAAAAATTCACCACATTTATAAAAAAATTAAAATGTTATAAGACCAAAATTTTGATTTTAATTATTATTGGAGGAGTGTTTCTTATACATCAAACCAGCATAATATATAAAAAGATAACAGTTTTGATTTGTAGAGTTTTTGTTCTGAAGTGGATTCAGAGGATACCTGTAACAGGCACGTACACGGTGGTTTCCTCCTTGAGCAGCAGCTGAGCGTATTGCACAGGGGGGTGAGTACCTGCAAAGGGACTCTAACGCTCAAGTCAGACAGTGCACAAGTAGGCTTATGAGATTAGATTAAGGGTTACCTCATTAAGATGACTTAGCCTTGTATTTATAGAGCGTATATAGAATCCCAATGAGATCCTTACTGGATGCAGGTAATTTAGGATTAGTATCTTGATGAAGATCACCTTTTCATTATTATTAGGTATATCCCTGTAAATTTAGGATTAAGGTATGAAAAGTATTTAGCCATCAAGGATAATTACGAGTCCTATAATATCGTAAGTTGATGATTAGCAGTTACAGATATTTAAAAATTTATCTTCTGCATGAATTTATCAATCATAATATCATGACCCAATACCGCTTAGCGTGTTGTCTTCCGAGGTCTGGACTACCTTATGAGTCTCCCTTTATGCTAGCCTTCAAGGAGTCCGACAGTGTGCATGCCGGGTTGATCCCATGAAGCGGGATCCCAGACCACGGTCCAGAACAACTACCCCCAACTTGGCACTTGGACGAGAGACGAGGGTTAAGTTTAGAATGGATCAACCGGCAGACGACCGACATGATAGTCCAGAGAATATATGTCGGATTCTGAATAATTACCTCTTTTGCTTCTCAACTCAACCTCTTTTGCTTCTCGCACTGACTTTGGATAGTATTTTTTCTAAGAAAGTGTTTCTAAACACCTCCCAAGTAATCGATGTTATTGCAGCTTCTAATAATCTTCTAGTATTCCTCCACCATCGCTCTGCTTCTCCACAAAACATGAAAATAGCGAAAAACACCCTTTACTCATCAGAACATTGCATGGCTTCAAGAATCTTCTCTATTTCAATCAACCATTCCTCGGATTTCACCGGATCATATTCTCCTTTAAATGATGGAGGGTTCATTTTTCTAAACTCCGCCAAATCTTAGAAATTCTGATTTCTTTCCACCTGCACTTCATGCACTGGAGGGGGTACTGGTTGAGACTCCAGTTATTGAGGTTGATTAGCTTGCAACATCTCCAACATTCGATTTGTAGTGGCTGTCTGTTCTTGCATAGCCTGGGCCATTGCCATAATAGCCTCAGCTATACTAGGACTCTAACAAGAAGAATCCTGGTTTCCTCTAGTATGCATTGAAGAAGTCATAGTTTCCTATATACACATGACATTAAATATTGAGTTGGTTAGTCTCAATACAATGTAATAATGTAACAGTAACTATTAACATTCAACAAGAGGCAAGTCATGCAAGTATCTCGCTCAAGAGACATAATATGCATAACACTAAGCGGAATTCTAACTTTCCTAAGCCTAGTCAGTCCATACCCCAGCTCAGCAGGATGTACTGCTCTGATACCATAATATAACACCCTAATATAAATTATCTTGATAATTCATCAGAATATAAAGATAATCAATATTAGATATGCTACTACTACCTATTTAGTAACTAATCCCATATCATTTATACAAATAAATAAATATAGAGAGCCACTTAAACAGTAAAATATACATAACTACATCAAAAACCTCACGGGCACTATAAAATATACAACAAAATACAACTCAAGGCAACAAAAATATACAAGAGTTGTAAACTACAAAGTTAAAACTAAACTATTTATTCTTGGATCTTTTTCTTATTTCTCTTTTTCTTCTTCTTTACTTCTTCAGAAGGACCCTGTTTTGCTACCATAAAACATACAAACGGGGTGAGAACATATAAATTCTCAGTAATACATATATTTTATGGCACTAGTAAAATATATACACAATGGTACATTCATAAACTATAACTCATGAACTTGCTAATGATACTAAACAATTGACTTCATCAATGTAAAATATCATTCTCACAAGTATACTATAGTTCAACCCTAAGGGAACTAATGGTTGCTAGGGTTCAACCTCATCAAGGGAACCAATCTTTGCTAGGGTTCAATCTCATCAAAGGAACCAATCTTTACTAGGGTTCAACCTCATTAAGGGAACCAATCTTAATAAACTTGGAAATTCAGCTTACACTCAAATCTATTTTATCATTTCTAATACTTCCTTATCATTAATTTATGTAATTCCATATTAGTTATTATTCTAAATACTCAATTTAAGGCATAACATAGCTTGGAAAGGCATAAAAACATGAAAAAGGAAGAATTGTGCCAAGACACAAAACTCCATTAGCACTGCATGAATAGTACCTGCATAAACAGTACCATGAATAGTGCGTGTGAACAATGTAACTTTTCTGGTTTTTCCAGAATTGCACGTTAACTTCATCCACTTCAATTCATTTTACCTAACATTAAATATACAAACATTCAAACCTTAAAATCATCACTCATCAACTAAACAACATCATAAATTTGATATTCAAACATTAAAAATTTATCAACTCAATCCAATAAAAAAAATTTACCAAATCATTTCTCAATAAACTAAGAACTTGGAAGCTATGGATTCCATCACAAAAAGGCTATGGATTTTAAGATTTCCACTTTCTCAACCAAGTATTAACTCGGAATTACTTCTCTATTTTCACCTAAAAACAACCAATAGTCTTCATTAAGCCAAAATAAGAGTAAGATGAAGATTAAGGGAAGAATGTGAGAAATCTAAAACCCCTACCTCTAGATGCTTGGATGGTGATGGATGGTTGTTCCTTCTTGGATTTCTTTCTTTACTTTTCGTCTTTCCCTCTCTCCCTCTTTTCTTTTCTGTTCTATCTTTCTTTCTTCTGTTTCTCAGCAGTGAAAACGTGTGGAGGAGAAGATAAAACAAGTCAAAAATAAGACTTGGTCACTTTACTATATACAGATAATTTCATATCTGTTACAAACACTTAAATTTTACTAATTCAAGTTCTTTCAACTTCCAAAAATTTTGAAATAAATATTAAGATTCATCAAAATTATTGTTTCACCATTTTCTCAAATTTTCATATCTACTGAAAATTAATCCGACATTAAAACACACAATCAATATGCTTAAAAATGTCAAACGAACTCTAATTGCTCTCAAATTTTAACTACACCTTAATTCACCTATTTGTGACTTGAAAATAAATTCTCTTTATTTATTTTACTCAACTAGGCTATTTCTGAGTCATTTTAAGCTATTTTTCGCATTCAAGGTTGCAGTAAAGTGCCTAAATGAACTCAGTTTGTCACAAAACTTAACTGACATATTATACAAGTATAATAGTACCTTTAGAATCATATACAAGCCTAACATGTTTCTCGAGATGTTACACACAATGGACAAACACCTACTCCATGGAGCTAAAACCAACATCGGAGAGAATGATCAGGAGAACCACTGTCTGTATATCGTTAGCCTCAAATGTGTTTTTCAATATAATCAGTATGCACAACATGACTATACAAGACACTCTCAATCGGATCGTGAATAGGATACTGCATGGTCGAGATCGTTGGTGCGTTGCACAGTTACCACGGCCCAGTGGAGCTACTAACTGTCCACTTGTGGGATACCCGCGCCCTAACGCCTTCAAGTTCAACAAATGAACTACACTATGCAATTCGTACCCGCACAAAGGTGTTATTCATCTCCTAGGCATTCCGCCTTATGAACAAGTCATTCCGACTTTCACAATGCATGATCACATGACAATGAAACATAAGCATTCCGCCGTAATAATAAGTCATTCCAACTTTCACAACGCATGATCACATGACATAGAGGCATAATATGCTTTATCAATATTAATTTCATCAATAGGAGCCACAACAGGCCTAAATCAATCATTGATCACTCAGGGTCCCATCCATTTGTTCAATAACAAATCAATCATCATGTTTAAAATCATAGGGCATCTCAAGTACGTAAATTCCCAATAGCCCTAAAGGTACTCTAATTTATTATGAATTATCTCCCTCTCCTATTTTTTCCTTCTCAAGACCAAAATTCCTCTCTTACTAAGAGACTAATTTATATTTGATGAACCGTCAACATGTCCTATTTTTATAGTTCAATTCCTTAGTTTTTTATTTTCATTTTATTTATTTTTAATAAATTTTGTTTGTTAGTTTTGTTATATTTTTAGTATTGTTTAATTGTGTTTTTATTAAGTGTTTTGTGTATTTTTGTCAGGTAATTGTATGGAGAGAAGATTGAACGTTCAAAGGAGTAAGAAAAAAAAGAATTTTGTAACAGTGACCAGCACTTGAGCGCTGGTGTTGGGGCGCCTGAGCGCTCAAAACGTATGCAGTAACGGTGATTTAGTGTCCCAGTACCTGAGCGTTGGGTGGGGAGCGCTTGAGCGCGCAAGAAGAGCAGCATGCATTCTAGACTTAAGTGGCTGAGCGCCTAGGCGTTGAGAGCGTAACAGCAGACATGATTTTCATTAAATAGAAAAAGTTACGCCAAATTCAACACAAAGACAACACATTGAGCACATTACGCAAAAAATCCCTAATCCTGAGAGAGTAGTTTTGCTGCAGTAGGCTTTGGAGGACAACATCAAAGGGAGGATTTAATTCTTGAAGGCTTGAAGATCATAATCTCCATTAAAGGGGTTTTGATTTCTCTTCTCCTCTAGTTTTCCCCTTTCTTTGAGTTTTCTTTCCATGGGTTTGTATCTTGATATGAGTTTGTTAGTATTGAACATGAGTAGCTAAACCCATAGTTAGGGCTATGGGGGATCTTGTTTTCCTTATTATTTGGATTTGATTTCTAATTTGATTATGGTAATTTTTTTTTGGGTTTATCATATTACTTGTATTCTTGTCAGAATTTGATCACTTTTGGCATGTGTTAATTCATTGTTTGACTAGTGACCATCCGCATTCAATGAGTGGATCTATATGGTAAGCCTAAGATTAGATTGGTGAATGACCAAACATCAATTTTTCCTATTAATAGAATTGATGGTATGTTAATTCATCTCTTGAATTGAAGCTTAATGCATTCCTAATTAATTCAACTAAATGACCAAATAAGTGACTTAATTTAGGAATAGAATTTTGTTTCATCCATGATCATTGGGATTCAATAGCAGGTAAGAAAATATTGGTAAAAGAATTACCTACATCATAATTGAAAGAAAATCTGAATAATTGGATTCAAGTGAACCTTGCGCCCTAGTCTCTTTCTCATTGATTATCTTTTCTTTGTTTAATTGTTCATTATTTTTCTTTATTTGTTATTTTGATTTTAATTTGAATTCCTTCATACACCTTTTATTGTCTGGATAACAAAGGATTTTGCGAATCTAGTAATTACCAATTATTCCTCATGGGATCGATAACTGGGACTCAAGTCCTATGTTACTTGGCGATAAAGTGCACTTGCTCTTAGTGTATTTTACGCGCAACAAGTTTTTGGCGCCGTTGCCAGGGAATACGTTTAGTAATATTAGAAGCGAACAACTCTAGTTAATTTAGACGCTTTTTCTTTTATTCCTTATTTTATTTTTTTATTTCTTATTTTATTTTATTTTATTTTATTCTATTCTATTTTTTTATTTTTTTATTTAATATTTCTCTTCTTATTTTTGTTTATGCTTACTCGATCTCAGTTTTTTGATTTGACTTTTGATCCAGAAATTGAGAAAACAGCTCACAGGTTAAAGAAGCTGACTTTTATTGCAGCTGTGATAGAAGATATTAACAGGATGGAGAGACAACCAGTTGTTGAGGCTAACCGTGAAGAAAGAGCTATCCCAGCAGAGCGGACCATGTTTGAGTACTCTATGATATGCCCACTGCTGAAGGATATGGAGAAAGTATTATAAGATCAGGTGTAGCGGCTAATAACTTTGAGATCAAACCAGCATTGATTCTATGATTCAGAATTCAGTTCAGTTTGGTGGATTGCCTTTGGATGATCCAAATCAGCATTTGGCCAGGTTCTTGCAGTTGTGTGATACTATCAAGTATAATGGGGTGGCAGATGATGCAATCCGATTGCGACTCTTTCCTTTCTCTCTTAGGGACAGAGTAAGCCAATGGTTAACGTCACTACCGAGGGGTTCCATCACTACATAGGATCAATTAACACAACAGTTTCTGGCTAAGTATTTTTCTCCTTCTAAATCTGCTAAATTAAGGAATGATATATCTTTTTTTGTGCAGTTTGAGATGGACACTCTTTATGAAGCTTGAGAGCGCTTTCAAGAGTTATTGAGGAGATGTCCATATCATGGATTTCCCGTATGGCAGTAGGTTCAAACTTTTTACAATGGTTTATCGCTTGCAAATCGTTCACTCATTGATGCTACTGCGGGAGGTACTATATGAAGGAAAACACCTACTGAGAGCCAAGCATTGATTGAAGAAATGGCGCTGAACAATTATTAGTGGCAGAATGAGTGTCAAGTTCCTAAGAAACAAGCAGGTGTTCATGGTGTTGATTCTTCTACTGCAATTCTGAGTTAATTAGAAGCTTTGACAAAGAAGGTGGAGACTTTGATGGTGACAAATAATACAGCCCCACCTATCATCTGTGAAGCATGTGGAGGACAGGGTCATACAAGTACAAATTGTCAAGTTGGTAGTCATTTTGCCCCTGAGCCTGAAGTAGCAAATTTTGTTGGTAATTTCAACCAGCAGCAATACAATCCATATTCAAATACGTATAATCCTGGTTGGAGGGACCACCCGAATTTCAAATGGGGCAATCAGCAGGGCTATCAGTAGAATCAACAGAGAGTTCCACCACCACCTCCAAGTTTCCAAGCACTTGCAGAGAAGCCAAGTTTTGAAGATCTAGTAATGAAGTACATGCAGAATTCTGATGCCAGAATGAAGAATATGGAGACTCAGATTAGTCAATTGACTGCATTGATGACAGCGAGGGCACCAGGGACATTGCTTAGCATTACTGAGACTAATCTGAGGGAACAGGCCCATGTAATTTTCCTTAGAAATGGTAAGGAACTTGCGGAGTCCTCTCAAAAGAAGAAAATACTAGAACTTGGAGATACTCTTATTAAGTCTGTGCATGATGAAGAGAAGACAACTGAAGATGTTCTTACTGAAGATGTCAATCAAGAAAGAGAGGTTGAGAAGAAAGCACCAAAGTGGCAGAGAGCGAAGAAAGATCGTGAGCAGAGTGCAGTTTATGAACTATCCTCATATGCCAAGATCCCATTCCCTCAGAGACTCAAGAATAATCAGCTAGATCAACAATTTGCCAAATTCTTGGAGATATTCAAGAGATTACAAATTAATATTCTGTTTGTTGAAGCCATCTCTCAAATGCCCAAGTATGCGAAGTTTTTAAAGGAAATACTTACAAAGAAAAGCAAACTTGAGGAATTTGAGACGATATGTCTAACTGAGGAGTGCTCTGCTATTCTCTCAAAGAAGTTACCCCTAAAATTAAAAGATCCATGGAGTTTTACTATTCCTGTACTATTGGTAACTCTTATTTTGATAAGGCATTATGTGATTTGGGTGCTAGTATTAATTTGATGCCTTTCTCTGTGTTTAAGAAATTGGGAATGTAAGAACCGAAGCCCACCAACATTTCACTACAGTTAGTTGATAGATCTTTCGCTTACCTACGCGGTGTGGTGGAGGATGTTTTAGTGAATGTGGATAAATTCATATTCCCAGTCGATTTTGTGGTGCTAGATATGGAAGAAGATGCTGATATTCCTCTCATTCTTGGAAGACCATTTTTGGCCACTTCTGGAGCTATTATGATTGATGTACCTCGGGGTGAGCTCATCTTGAGAGTGGATGGAGATCATATGACCATCAATGTCTTTAGGAAAGCTAAATCTTCTCCAATGTCAAATCTCCATGCCCTGATCAATTTTGTTCAAGCTAAGAAGCAGAAAATCTTAGTTATCAAAGACCCCCCGCCATCATACAGTGTTGATATTGATCTTTTGGAAAGTCAAGCTGCTGAGACAGATAAAGGTCCTCCTAAGATTCATGCTTCTTCACAGATTAGTCCTTCATCTGTTGATCGAGTGCGACCACCATGGCCTAGTGAAGCCAAGCGCAATTGGGACAGTCAAGCTCTTGTCAAGTTTACAATTCTGTTGGAAGCAGTCTCAAAGCCATTGTTGAAGGGAGGAAGAACTATTTTGAAAAGAAAAAGATGTCCTCCTATTTCTCTTGCTTTAAACCACCTTGATTTATCTGAAAAGGCAACGTCAAGCTAATGACATTAAACAAGCGCTTCACATGAGGCAACCTGTGTTTCTTCTTTCTTTATTTTATTTTAGTTATTTTTGTTGTTTTTGTTTTTCTTTTAGATGCTACTCATATGTTTTGAGATTTTATTTTTTAGATTCTGTTGCTGCGCTGACTC
This sequence comes from Ormosia semicastrata, assembly GCA_029884595.1. Taxonomy (NCBI): domain Eukaryota; kingdom Viridiplantae; phylum Streptophyta; class Magnoliopsida; order Fabales; family Fabaceae; genus Ormosia; species Ormosia semicastrata. The sequence continues at coordinate 17,402,421 of JAQQTO010000038.1, read as the reverse complement.
TTGTGCTTCTCCTTTGTCTGGCATTGTGTCACTGTTTATCAGGTTGTGTTATTCTTTTCTTTACTCTCTTTATTTTTTTTTCTTCCACATTGAGGACAATGTTTATCTTAAGTGTGGGTGGTACCTTTACAATTTTTGTGCAAAAAAATAAAACAAAAAAAAATTTGAGCACTTGAGTATTGCTGGTAATTAAGCTAGAATTGTGTGTCAATTTCTTGATTTATTCTGAGCTGATGAAGATATGTTTTAAAGGGGATCTCATTGATCATGAGCTGATAATGTGTGAAACAATCTTTTTCAATGAAGTAAAGTGAAATTTAGCATCTTATTTGGAATTTAGCCATGTCTGCTTGCTTTTGTTCTTTTTATCAACTTAGCCAGAAAGTGAGTTTTGAGCTTTAATGATTGGATTTTTCATAAATGAAATCCTATTTTTCTTCTAGAGTGAGTTTTCTCTTGATTGATGTGCACTAGAACTTGCTTTGATATCTTTCTGAGGCTTTAATGATTTACATAAATACTTGAACATGATTAAGACAATTAGGCGTGATTCTTTCTTGACTTCCAGAGTTACATTGATCAAATAACCAATTAGTTGCCCCATTTGAGTCTAATGTTGATTTCTTTGAATACCAAATTGAATAATCAGGTTGAATTCTTTGGAACAATTGATGTGTTGATTGAAAAATCTTGAAAAGTTATTTTTATCTTCAAGGGTTGAAAAAAAAAAGAAGAGAAAAGTTTGAAAAAAAAGGAAAAAAAAGGAAAAAAATAAAAAAGAAGAAATAAAAGAATTGTTGGTGAAGAATAACGAAAATATTAGGTTGAAAGTGAGAAGTTGTTATATTCTTGTGCATCATGCTATATTTGTCATCTTTTCAGCCTGATTCTACTTTGTATTGATTTATTCATGAGCATTCTTTACTCTTATTTATCTTTTTCCTACCTTCCATTTTACCCTTGGCCCCGTTACAACCAAAGGTTTGATTCTTGTGTTGTATGTGAACTTGAAAGTAGAGATGAGATTGATAAGCAAGCCTATGATATTGTATTTCTCAAGATAAATTTGAGTGATCTCTTTGTCTTTTAAACACTTGAGCGATGGAAAGTTGAGTAATCTCAGATGTTTGATGAAGAGAACTGTTCCAAGTTAGACTCAAGCCTTTAATTATTTAAGTGCTAAGTGATCTTGCTTGATTGGATTTTATTGCTGAACTTGAATTTCTTTTAATTGTGGAATTTTCCTTTGATTCATATTTCTTGATGTTGAGTTTGATCTTGTTGTTAATTCCTATTCTTTGCTTGAGGACAAGCAAAGCTCAAGTGTGGGGGAGTTGATGAACCATCAACATGTCCCATTTTTACAGTTCGATTCCTTAGTTTTTCATTTTCATTTTATTTATTTTTAATAAATTTTGTTTGTTAGTTTTGTTATATTTTTAGTATTGTTTAATTGTGTTTTTATTAAGTGTTTTGTGTGTTTTTGTCAGGTAATTGTACGGGGAGAAGATTGAACGTTCAAAGGAGCAAGAAAAAGAAGAATTTTGTAATAGTGACCAGTGCTTGAGCGCTGGTGTTGGGGTGCCTGAGCGCCCAAAGTGTATGCAGTAGCAGTGATTTAGTGTCTCGGTGCCTAAGTGTTGGGTGGGGAGCGCTTAAGCGCGCAAGAGGAGCAGCGCGTATTCTAGACTTAAGTGGCTGAGCGCTTGAGCGCTCAAAATTGAGCGCCTAGGCGTTGAGAGCGTAACAGCAGACGTGATTTTCATTAAATAGAAAAAGTTACGCCAAATTCAACACACAGACAACACATTGAGCACATTACGCAAAAAATCCCTAATCCTGAGTGTAACACCCCAAAATTTTTTATCTCTTAAACAGTAATTTTGACAGTTAACAGAATTTTACTGTTTAGTAATTTTTGGATACTGTAAAATTATTTTGATTATTCCGTCAGCGTATTTGATCATTTTGAGTGATTTACTCCGTGTCAGGAAAATAAAAATTTTTGGGCCCGGGAAAACTTTACGTAATTTAATTTTTACTATTAAGTTTTAATTATTTTACGTGATCTGATTTGATATTTGTGAATTTTCTGAATTTTGTGCTTTTATGTGTGATTATGAAAATTTTTACTGTTTGTTAGCCCAAGGGGTGTATGTGGGCCCAGGTGAGTCCCGCAAAGTGAAAAAATTTTCTACGGATAGAAAAATTTGTACTGTTTAGATGGAGACAGGGGATCTTACTAAACCTGAATCCAAAAATAATTTTAAAAAATTTCTTGTACTGTGTTTTGTACTGTATTTAATTTATTGGATGATAAAAATACAGTAAATATATTCTTTCATGGGGTTTTAGCAAATAAAAATAGAAATTAAATTGCTTAAGTCAATATTGGTGGTTTGGATATCCACCATTGATTTAATTAACGATAGAGACTTGATCTTGATTTAATCAACGGAGAAGATTTGATCTTAAAAGTGAATAAGATTATTTATAACCATTAGATGGAGATTCAATCAAGGGTAGAGATTTAGTTTTATATAATGGCTATGACCATTTACCATTGGATTTAGAAGTGATCAAGGGTGGAGATTTGGTCTTGTAAAGCAACAAGGACCATTTATGACCATTGGATAAAGATTTAATCAATGGTGAAGATTTAGTCTTAAAAAGTGACAAAGACTAATTATGACCATTGGATTTAAAGTTTGAAGGAACAATCTTAACTCTTTATTTTGGAGACACATCTAATGGCTAGAATTTAAAGGAGAAAGATCCAATGGCCTAGATTAAGTCTTCTAAATCAAAAGTCTACCTAAATCCTAACCATTGAATTAATCAATGGCTAGAAAGGCTTCAAATAATGGCTTGAAAAAGATGACAAATTATTGCATGCAAAATGGAGGAATGGGACGATTTTGGATTGTTTAGAAGACAAAGAAAAAAAAAGCTTTATGACCATTATTACATGTCATGGTCAATATTACATCATCCTTGATTATGATTTCTTTGTTTGCATCCTTAGGAAATTTCTTGGAGGGAGGCCAAAATTATTTCATGCATTATCACCTTCATTTTTCATCACACTCCACGGCCATACACTTGAGAAAGAAGACATTTCATTTCATTGTCTTCACTTTGTGACAAAAGGAAGCTATCATCTTTTAATGCAAAGCTTAGTCAATTTTAGTGACTTTGCACATGTACCCTATAGTCACCATCCTACTCAATATCTATTAAAGCTATCAAATAATTCTCACTTTCTCTCTTCTTAATATCCCACGGTCATACACTCAAAAGTAGGAGACAATACTCATTTATTGATTTCACTTATTGATAGCTACATAGAATGCAATTATTTGTGCCCTATCCTTGTGCTTAAATGAATGCTATGTCCTTGTTTAAATGCATATTTGGAGGGTTTTGTGTTTATATTTGACATATTTGGAATCTAAGCCTTTCTGATGTGTTATTATGCAAGACTGTGTTTAATTGTCATGAATTAAGTAGATTTATATATGTTACTGATTTGGTGTATTCTCTATATTAGGAGGGGCTCCAAACAAGGTTAAATATGGAGCAAATGAGCTTAAAGAGGAAGAGAAGCCAAATCTGTCATTTCAGTGGGCAACGTCGCGGCGCAAGACAGATCACGCCGCGTCGCAAAGAGGATTTTCAGCCTGGTCATACTTGGACCCGGGGCAAGAGCGCCGCGGCGTAATGAAGTGAACGTTGCGGCGGTACATAGACCGACCCATTGTGCGTCGCGGGGCGCATATATGTGGCCGCCGCGGCGTGGAGGTGGCTGCTGAGCCTATAAATAGATTTTTATACATTTTTCTCAAAAACCTCTCCCTTCTCTCTCATTTTCTCTCTGTTTTTTTGAGTTTTGGCCATTTGGCCATCTCTCTCTTTTTAGGTTTTGTTAGTTTAGTTAGTTTAGGTTAGTTTTAGGTTAGTTAGCTTGGCTAGATCTTCATTGTTGGTGGATTGGAGTCAAGGATCAAAGGATTGAAGGAGGATTCAAGCTTCAGAGACAAATCAATGAGCTTCTTTCTCTCTTTTCCCTTTCTCTCTTCTCTTCCTTATCTTTTGTATAGCTAAGCTATGTTTTAGGAATACTTTGAATCCTTTGATATATATTAATAATGTGTTTTTCTCTGAGTTTGTGTGGATGTTTGATTATGGTTCAATCATTTTCTGTGCTTAATGCTTGTTCTTGGTTGGCCTCAATTGCATGATCATAATATTGGCAAATGAACTAGACATAGGGATTTGTTGATATGGATATGGTGTGGTTGATACATGTTCGGCGAGTTCAATTGGCTTGGATGAGTTGATTCGTTAATAGGATAGAAATATACCTATTAACCATGTATAGTGTGTGATTGAGAATAGATCGTTCATGAGTGGAAGTTGCACTGGCTCTCAAGGAAACTTAGTGAATTGGGCAATTGAAACCAGGGTTGATTGACCTAGACATAGGCTTTTGACTAATGAAGATTCTCAAGCTAACCTAATCAATGCATTTGTGTTTATGAGGGGAATTGCATGTTGTTGATAGATAAAGGGGGTGAAGGAGGATTTCCTGAAACCTAACCGCTTTTAGGTTTATTGCTTTTGTAGGTTAGATTAGTTTAGATTATTATTTTCCTATTTTTATGTCCTTGTCTAGAATTGATTAAGCTATTGGTTGGTATTTAGCGTTATAACATAATAATATCCTCGTGGGAACGAACTTTTACTTCGTATCTGTATTACTTATGCGACCCGTGCACTTGCGGTTAGCAAAAAGGGCAACACGTTTGACCCCCAACAAGTTTTTGGCGCCGTTGCCGGGGATATTTTGTTATAAATGGTTTGCCTGATTAGATTCTAGTCTTGTCAATGCCTAACAAGTTTTTGGGTTGCCAGGGTTAGTTTTTATTATGCTAATATCAACAATGAGTTTGATTAGTTCTAATTCAAGTTGTATATAAGTTGTATATAAGTTGTATATAATCTATGTTGTGTTTATGTTTAGCTATAGTTTCGAATAAGAAGCCGGGTGATTTTATTCATACGAGGCCCTTGAAGGAAGTTGCAAATTCCTGGAGAGGATAACCCTTGGATCAAGTTCTTGAAGACTACTCATCCGTGGCACTTCAATTTTGGTGACAAAGTCCTGCTGGGACTATAACTCAGGCCCTTCGTGGGAGGGTACCCCATGTTTATGTTTTATTCATGCTTTTACTTTATGTATAAATAGTTAGTATGTTATGTTTTGTATTTGTGTATTAATATGTTAATATGCTTATGTTAGTTGTTAATGTGTTTTTGTTAGTTTGTTCGTGTATATAAGTGTTAGTACGTTAGTTTAGTAGTTTATAGTTTTTGTTAGTTAGTATGTGTTAGTTGTGTTAGTTCTTGTTTGTGTATGTTTTAAGTATTGTTTGTGTTAGTTTGTAAATAGGTTACTATGTTAATTAGGTTAGTTTAATGTTTTTGTTTGTTTTTAAAGTTTTAAGTTTGTTTAGGTTTGTATATAGGTTAGTAAGTTGTTTATATGTGTTATTATGTGTGTGTTGTACATTTCTGTAATTTAGCTTTTTGAACAAGTTTTGTTGCAGTTAGAGACCAATAAGAGCCAAACCCGGCAGCAAAACTGTGTTTACTGCTAAATTTAGCAGTTTGTATAGTCACGCCGCGGCGTAGGGTAGTGAACGCCGTGGCGTAAAGGGCGTTTTCTGCAGAATTATGCAGCTTTTTGTGAGCGCTGCGACCTAAGCATGGGTGCACCGCGGCGCTTAGCCCTGTTTTTATGTTTTTTTTGTTATTTTTCCCCTGTTTTTGCTGTTTTTGTTTTTATTTTTGTTATGTCTTCTATTTTTAAATATATAGTAATGCTCAGTACTAGTCTTAGGTTCCCTATAGACCATGTTCTTTAATGATACATTTCATTTTAGGTTTGGGGGAATATCTTTACATGTTTAATTCCTTTATGCTTAATGTTAACATGTATTGGTATTTTGAGTATGCAGTGGTTTTAGTCAACCTATTTTCATGATTATATTCTGTTTTGACTATCACTGATGTGCTGATGACTAGAGTTTCAATTTTCACATTATGCAAAAGGTGTTATGTATGTGTGGAACTGTTTACGGGGCATTTGCACTTTTTGAGGATTGATGCAGTCAGCACACACTAGTATTCATTTTTGATTGAAAATAAGAAGATTGAAATATATTAGCTGAATGAAAAAAAAATTGATTTGAATGTTTAAGTGATTTACTTAGTTCTATTTTGTTTTGCTCGAGGACTAACAAAATGTAGGTTTGGGGGTGTGATAGCTACATAGAATGCAGTTATTTGTGCCCTATCCTTGTGCTTAAATGAATGCTATGTCCTTGTTTAAATGCATATTTGGAGGGTTTTGTGTTTATATTTGACATATTTGGAATCTAAGCCTTTCTGATGTGTTATTATGCAAGACTGTGTTTAATTGTCATGAATTAAGTAGATTTATATATGTTGCTGATTTGGTGTATTCTCTATGTTAGGAGGGGCTCCAAACAAGGTTAAATATGGAGCAAATGAGCTTAAAGAGGAAGAGAAGCCAAATCTGCCATTTCAGTGGGCAACGTCGAGGTGCAAGACAGATCACGCCGCGGCGCAAAGAGGATTTTTAGCCTGGTCATACTTGGACCCGGGGCAAGAGCGCCGCGGCGTAATGAAGTGAACGTTGCGGCGGTACATAGACCGACCCATTGTGCGCCGCGGCGCGCATATGTGGCCGCCGCGGCGTGGAGGCGGCTGCTGAGCCTATAAATAGATTTTTATACATTTTTCTCAAAAACCTCTCCCTTCTCTCTCGTTTTCTCTCTGTTTTTCTGAGTTTTAGCCATTTGGCCATCTCTCTCTTTTTAGGTTTTGTTAGTTTAGTTAGTTTAGGTTAGTTTTAGGTTAGTTAACTTGGCTAGATCTTCATTGTTGGTGGATTGGAGTCAAGGATCAAAGGATTGAAGGAGGATTCAAACTTCAGAGACAAATCAATGAGCTTCTTTCTCTCTTTTCCCTTTCTCTCTTCTCTTCCTTATCTTTTGTATAGCTAAGCTATGTTTTAGGAATACTTTGAATCCTTTGATATATATTAATAATGTATTTTTCTCTGAGTTTGTATGGATGTTTGATTATGGTTCAATCATTATCTGTGCTTAATACTTGTTCTTGGTTAGCCTCAATTGTATGATCATAATATTGGCAAATGAACTAGACATAGGGATTTGTTGATATGGATATGGTGTGGTTGATACGTGTTCGGTGAGTTCAATTGGCTTGGATGAGTTGATTCGTTAATAGGATAGAAATATACCTATTAACCATGTATAGTGTGTGATTGAGAATAGAACGTTCATGAGTGGAAGTTGCACTGGCTCTCAAGGAAACTTAGTGAGTTGGGCAATTGAAACCAGAGTTGATTGACCTAGACATAGGCTTTTGACTAATGAAGATTCTCAAGCTAACCTAATCAATGCATTTGTGTTTATGAGGGGAATTGCATGTTGTTGATAGATAAAGGGGGTGAAGGAGGATTTCCTGAAACCTAACCACTTTTAGGTTTATTGCTTTTGTAGGTTAGATTAGTTTAGATTATTACTTTCCTATTTTTATGTCCTTGTCTAGAATTGATTAAGCTATTGGTTGGTATTTAGCGTTATAACATAATAATATCCTCGTGGGAACGAACTTTTACTTCGTATCTATATTACTTGTGCGACCCGTGCACTTGCGGTTAGCAAAAAGGGCAACACGTTTGACCCCCAACACTTATTCAATTGCTCATCATTCTATCCAAAGAACCAAGAACCAATACAAGAAATTCTCTTATTTTCTCTTCTCCAAGCAAGTTTCGGTCAAGCACCTTAGAACCATCATCCAAATTTCTATCATTTCATCCAACTTGATTTTCTAAACCTAAACAACATTCTAAGAACATCTCTAGTTATGAGTTTTTTCAAAATCATTCATCTTGGGCTTCAAATCCAAGCTTCAAGTTTCTATCAAAAATAAAAAATTTCATCTTTGTACTTCAAGAGAAACCATTTGGTCAAGACACTCAAAACCACCATCCAATCTCTTTTAATTTCATCCAATCATAGATCTTGAATCTACATGATATTCTAAGCAAATTTCATGTTGAAGATTTTCTCTAAATCATTCATCTTCATAGACTTTCTTCAAGATCAAAGTTATTGGGTTTTTGAGGTGAAGTGTAAGGAAACTTCATTTCTTTTCTCTTTTTCATGTTCTAAACCATGTTTGATTCATGGTTCCTCTTAATCAAGTTTAGTATACTAATTTCTATGTATTTTGTTTTGTATTTGAGAAGCCTTTGGTGGTGAAGGACTTGGAAAAAGAAGCAAATCAAGAAGTTTTTTAGGATCTTCAAGAGGTAAGAGGGAGATCTATCTCACCAACCAAGCATGGTGGTGAGAGATGGTTTTATATTTGATGGATGGTGAATCCATGTGAGGATTCATATCCATGGTCATGTAATAATTTGTGTGTTATGTGCTTTGATTATTTTTGTCTATGCTTGATATGCTTTGCATGATTTACTTGTGTATGCATGCTTAGTATGATTTTTATTTGCTTATATAGTATGCTTATGATATGCATGATGAAGATATATTAAATATATTATGATGAAAGTATGATAAAATAAGAAATTTTGGCTCCAAAGGCTATAGAGAAGGCTACTGTTTTGAGCTCCCAAAAATTAGAGTTCATGTTGAAATTTTTCAAGAATAAGGGAATTAATTTTTAGTCCCTAAAACTTAGTGAATTTCGGCCAAGACACCTCTAAATAGGTGTTCATAAATTAATAATTTCATGAAGGATGAAAATGGATGATTTGAAGAGTATGGAAAATTAAACAAAGGGTTTGTTTTTCAAGAGAGCAAGAATACGATCTTTGAGAAATTTTTATTGATTTATTTTGTGTAAAAAGATCCTAAGTGTTTTTCTAAATATGAGTTTTGAATGAAACGGGCAAACATTAATTTTAAGGATTTGCAAAGAAAGTGAAAAAGAATTTGTAAAGAAAGTAAAAAAGGATTTAAATAAATGGGTTTGGTTTTTATAACCATCGGTATTTCGGTTTTGAAAATAAAATTTTAATGGTTTTGTTTGTGTAAAACCATATCAATTTAGAAGGAAAAATGTTTTGATAATTTTCAATAGTCATGTCCACATTTTTGAAGGCTTATAATGCCCAGATTTTGATGAAACAAAGTAATTTTTCAAGTGAAAATGTAATTGATTTAATACAAGGAATTTGAAAAGGGAATCAGAGCATTTTAATCACTTGAGAAATTAAGTTTTTGTAAATGAAAATGTTTTCGAACTTCAATTTATTTTGAAGAAGGTTGTGTTTGGAAATGATTTGGGAAAAATGAAGAATATAGTGGTATTATGAAAATCTACTAACATATAACTTATTTTGAGTTTTGAAGTACGTTAGAAAATGTTAAGTTTTGAAACGTTGATTTATATCAATGGAAAAGTGATTTTGTGAATTATATTTTGGAAAAGGATTTTCTTGATTTAAGAAATGTGAAAAAAGATTTTCTTGAATAAGGAAAATATGAAAAATAAAATACAAAGTTATATTATTTTGAGAAAAGTTAAAAAGGAATTTTCGAAGGCTAAGAAATATTTTCTGTAATGAAAATGTGATGAAAAATGTTTTACGTATCTTAAAAATGTGATTTTTAAGTTACGCAATTTGAAGAATGTGTTGAAATTAATATTGATTTATTTAAGTCCAAAATAATGTTTGGAATATTGAGGAATATTTTACGTAATTGTAAAATGTTAAAAAATATTTTACGATCTTAAAAATGATTTGAAATACAAGAAAATATTTCTACACAATTTAAAAATGTTAAAATATTTCTACGCGATTTGGAAAGCGTTTAAATATTTTACACTATTAAAAATATTAAAAAATCACTACGTGATTAAATAATGATGGAATATTTTTACGTAATTGTGAAAATGATAGAAAATCTTATGTGATTTGGAAAGTATTTTAAATATTTTGAGAATGATGGAAAATCATTATGTGATTTGAGAAACGTATATTTTTATGTGATTGAGAAAAAAATGTTGAAAAAAATTTAATACGTGATTTAAAGGTGCAACAGAAGAGTTGCAATATTTTAAAAACGTAATAAAACATTTTGAAATTTTAAAAATGTAACAAGAGTGTTACGGTATTGTGAAAATGTAAAAGAAGTGTTATGGTATTGTGAAAATATAACAGAAACGTTTTGGAATTATGAAACGTAACAGAAATGTTTTGGAATTATGAAAACGAAATGGAAATGTTGCGCAATTTTGTGAAAACACGACAAAATAATTTTATAACTATGAAAATGTGATAATATGATTTTCCTATTGAAAATACAGTATAAATAATGTAGAACCAGTATATGAATGCTGTGTGAGAAAATGACATGTTTTGCTTGTGATTGGCATTTGGTGCATTATACATGCATTGGAAAGATATGTCTGGGATTGGATTTGGTGCATTATACGTGCATTAGAAAAATATGTGTTGAAGCATATGATTACATTGAACAAATGAAATTGAAAAAGATTTGGCCCTTTGGGGTTGGACTTGCACTGATATATTCATGCATTGTATAAAATATAGCTAATAGCTATTATGACCCTTGTGGTTGAAGAGGGAATGAGAATTGATAGTGAGGTCTATGATGGATCTTGGGGGCGTCGAGGCGCGGCGGTCGACCAGTGGACAATTGGCGTGTACCCTGTGCCACTTGGCGATGCAGTCCGTTGCAACTCATTGACGATATCTGACAAGAACACGATTCTTTTCAACGACTGGGAGATTGTCTTTGGGCTAAGGCTGACAATTTACTAGAGCATTCTTCTTGAAATTGTGAAAACCTCTATGGAATTGTTTTTGATAAACTGAGTCTTTGTGCATATGCATAAATCTGAGCATTTATATCTGTATGATATATTAATTGAGGAATATTGGCTATGACAATTGTTTTGATTACTTGGATAATGATGATGATAATGTTGAGGGCATTATTATAATTATTGTTTATGATAATTGAATTGCTAAATGATTGGATGATGATAGTTGATTAATGTTGATGACATGATCATAATTGTGGTATGATCTATCTGTATGATATTGCTGTTTGTGTTATCTCTATGCTGCCATACTGGTATTGGTGTAGGTGATCTCACCTCTTTGTTATATTGTTTTTCATGTGTTCAGACTTGTTAAAATCAAATAATAGAAGGATCGAGTTGTCTTAGACATAACGGGCGATGGATACTCTGAGATTGGTGACAACAATAAGGAGTGGACATTCAGGACTCGAAGGTGTGCAGTGTTGACAAAGGAACAGATGATTGATGCATCAAGATAGACAAAAAAAGGAATAAGTATGTTAAAGTTTCTCGTTAGTGTTGTACTGTGCTATTAAGTAGGACCCGTCATGGGGTTTGCTACTGTTAAAAAAAATAAGTCTGTTAATTTTATATTTCTCTTTAATTTGTGAAATTAATTGGTGTCAATATTGCATAATGAATAGTTGAAATATGATTTTCAATATCACCTAATATTTTCAGTAAATTTACTTTTCAGTAAAGAAGAAATTTTGAAACCCATCTTTTATAACTCAAACTTTGTGCGAACTTCTTTTCAGATTATGAGTCGGGAGTCGGAAATGTGATGCCCGAAGGAGGGTGTTACATTAGTTGGTATCAGAGCACGATTTGAGTCTTTTGGGGTTTATGGTTAGGTCTATTTTGCTTGTGTTGTGTTCTCTGTGTTTGTTTTTCGAAAGAAAATAATGTTATTTATAGTGGATATTAGATCCATTGTATTTCGATCCGCATGCCTCAAAAAAAAGGGGGAATGGCTCGGGATAGTTATATACTTGTGTGGAAGTGGAACATGTTACTAGTAATGCAGTTGCAGCTACGGGAGCAACAGGAGCAATGTGGAAAGACGACTAACGGGAGCAACAGGAGCAATGTGGAAAGACGACTACATGAACAAAGTACTGCTGTTTAGTGGGAACTGGAATTTGAAGTTCAGAATCTGATGGAAGAGAATCAGTCTTGGAATATAAGATTTCGTAATTTTGGAACCTGAAATTTCTTTTTAGGATATTGAGAAAGTAATTGATTTCGATGTAAGATGTATTTATAACCATTGAGGAAACCAAAAATAGTAAGGGATGTGAAAGAAAGTACTTAAATGAAGGAATGTACGTCAAGAAAACAAATTGTGGAAAAGTTGGATACGTTTTCCCAGAGATTATGCTCTTTGAAAACAGAGTTTTCTATTAGTAAAATTTTTTGATAGTAAGGGAAGTTATTACTCTGAAAGGAACGGGAGTGTTCTGAGTGGAAGATTTAATCAATGGAGATTACGTCATTGGAGCTAATCCTATAAACCATACTGAATATTTCTGTGAGTGACCTATTCTTTATAACATATGATTGAGTAGATCAATTATATGTTAGAGTTATTCGTTATCCTCTGATTTGTTTACTTCTGTTTCTATTTTTAGCTGATCGAGCTATTCAAGTTATTCAAATTGTTGTTGCGGATCAAATCTTTGTATTAGTTTGATCTGTTGTTCAAAATTTTTGTGTTAGTTTGATCTGTTTCATAAACAGACGTAGTCTTTGAAAATGGATTGGTTATTTTCCAACCATATCCAATGAGATTATTTCAACAGACTGTGAGTAATTCAGAGAAAATTCATTTTTGAAAATCGGGTTACATCCAATTCTTTGCTGGATATGTTCGATAACAGGTTCGATTAGTTTTGTTATCTTCCATGATGTTTTCTTTCATCTCCTACAATTGAAGGAATATCTTGCAAGAAAGGATATTTCTATATTTGTATCCGTGTTAACGTATCTGAGTAACGTAGCAGAAGCGTGGTGAATTCTTCAAAAGATTGGAACAATTCTTCTATGGGAAAATTTAAGATGGTAATGGAAAATAGTAGAAAAAATTTACGAAAGTATCTGGTATCGTGCTGTGGAAAGGAGATTTCGGTTAGTGAGACATTTCCTATTAAAAGTAAAAATCTAGAATATGTAGTGATACGAGGATAAGGAAATTTTAAGTAATACATTACATTAGTTGGTATCAGAGATATAAAAATTCTTTCTTTCTGGAGTAACATTCAACATCTTCAGTAATTATAGGAGTCTGAGATATTTATTTGATTAGAAGAAGTTGAACATCAGCAAAAAGATTTCTTTGGTTAGAATAGTATAGCAAGATGTAAGAGAGGAAGTTTCATGAGAATTAAAAAATAAGATAAATAAGTAATGTTCATAATTATTCTGAGGGTGTGAAATCATGGTTATTAAATTTCGAGGACGAAATTTCTTTTTAGAGGGGGAGTAATGTAACACCCCAAAATTTTCTATCTCTTAAATAATAATTTTGACAGTTAACAGAATTTTATTATTTAGTAATTTCTGGATACTGTAAAATTATTTTGATTATTCCGTCAGCGTATTTGTGAACACCATATTTTGACCGGGGTTTTTATTTATTTATTTCTTAAAAAAAACAACAAATAAGAAACAAAAAAAAACAAAAAAACAAAAAAAATAAAAAATTTTGAATTGAATTTAAAAAAAAATCAAAGAATTATTGTCCACATTTTTGGCCTTCTAACCCAAATACATAAGCCCACCTTAACCTACAAAAAAAAAAAACAAACAAAGAAAAAAAAACAAAGCAAAAAAAAAAAAAAAAAATAAAAAAAGGGGGTCTGCTGCTTGTTTATATTTGGAAGGAAACAATTTTCTTTTCTTACTGTACGTTCTTTTCCTATTTTTGGCCATGCATTATGCATTTCACATATATTGCAGCACACACTATTGCGTAGGAGACAAGCCTCCTTAGCTCCCTACTCACTCTGACCACTACTTTCACGTACATACACCAGCACACAATGACAGAGGAGACAAGCTCCTTTGCTCCCCACTCACAATCATACCCACTACCTGCACTACTCCCACACTGACTCTTTCACGTAGCACTAACCCTCACACTCACGCACACAACACATCCTGTTTTTCCCATATACTTCATACACACCCTTGCTTAGGAAGGGAGATGGACGCAGAGGCATAGGGGAGCTCAATTTTTTTTCAGAATCATTTTGCAAGATAAAGCTCTCTTTAGCTTTCACCATCTGGGAAGCCAGCAACCCATCTTCAACCTTTTCACCACCTCCCCTTCATCATCCTTTGCCATTCCAAAATAGTGCCCCACAATCACCCCTGCCAACTCTCACCACCATTCACAAACAGCCCTCAACCATCACACAACTTCCATAACCGCTCTCACCACCTTCCTAAAACGACCCCATCCATCCTTCCATAACCAACCTCCACCTTGACCACCACCCTTCAAACTCTCAACCGTGACCACCACAAGCTACCACCTCCCCATTCTCATCACCTTCGCCACCACAAGACCACGTTCTCTCTCCACCGTAGCCACCCAAGCCAACCAACGATCTCTTCCATTCAACCGAGTCAACTCGGTCACCCTTCCTTCCAAATCCCTTCCAACCGACACCATCAACCCAATACCACCTTCCCTCCAAACACCAAAAGCCATCTCCTCTTCATGCACACGTAAACACCACCCCTCACCTCTCGCCACAGCTTCCATCTTCTCCACACACCAATCCCCATCTTCCCATGTCACCCCACATGTAAAAACAGACTACCCTTCCACCACCATCCTTAACCATCTCCATCACCTTCCCGAAGAGACGATCCTCTTTTCACCGTAAGCTCACTTCCTGGCACCTTCAACCACCCTTCAACCATTTCTACCATCTTCTTCCTCATCCCTCCACCATCTCCACGTAACCTTCATCTCCTTCACTTCCACTTCAAAACCGAGACCTCACTTCCCAGCACCTTCAACATTCAACCTTCCACGGCAAGCCACCTCCTTCCGTAGCCCCACCAAACCATCACCATCTTCAACCATCAAGCTTCTATTACCAACCGAGTCAACTCAGTGCAACTCAAACCTCTTCCATGCACCACCTTGCTGCCAATAACCTCCATCCCACCTCATTCCTCTTCACCGTGAGAACATCCCATTTTCACATTATTCGGAGTTTCCAAACACCCTTCCCCAAACCGTGAAGCTCACCCTCACCTCCGACCTCCCTCCCAACCGTGACCATCGTTCCATCACCGTGCACACCGAATCTGCACTAGCCACCGCTATCTTCGTGCCATCCTCCGCATGGCAACCATGCAAGCATTATTGCAAACGCGAACCACCACGTCCACGACGTCCCACTGTGCCACCTTCAGCTGAGCCACACCGTGAACGAGCTTGAAGTCCAGCTACTGTGCAATCCTTCCTCTGCAGTGTAACCTCTTGTTTGTGCTCTCCTTCTTTTGTTTTTTTTTTTTTTTTTGTGTTTTCATGTTTCTTGCTTTCCGTTTCCTGATTCTTCATTTTTTGTTTCCTATTATGTTTTTTAGTTTTTATCTCTTTTTTTTAATTCTGTTAGTGTCTGTCAGATTTTTTTTTTGGGAGAAATAGGCTTAAATTAATGGGCTTAATGGACTTAAAAATAGAAAATAAAAGAAAAAATTAAAAAAAATTATAAAATGTTAAAAGATAAAAAATAATGACTTATCTTGTATTGTTGTATTTAAATTGCTTTTATTTATTTATGTATTTGTATTTGCTTGGCTCATGGTATGATAATGTGTTGTTTGTGTGGTTACTTGTTTGTCTTCATACATGCCCTTTTTTTAAAAACAAAAAACAAAAAAAAAATATTTTAATAAGAGCAATGACCAGTGATGGTAATTGAATAGCGAATGCTATCTTCAATGTTACTCGGATCATAAGGGTTTATTGAGTAGCCTAGTGCTAACTTGAATCCTGTGCAAAAAAAAAAACAAAAAAAAATAAAAATCTTTTAATGCATGCAATGACCAATGATGATGATTGAATAGCGAATGTTATCTTCATTATTTTTTTGGATCATAAGGGTTTATTGAGTAGCCTAGTGCTAACTTGAATCCTGTGTGAGAATGGATTCGCTTTCAAAAAAAATCTCTTTTTTTAATTAAAATCAATTAACCCACACTTATTTTATAAAGAACTACATAACTTTGAGTTCCCCATTGCACCAGGGGATACGTAGGAGCAGAATTTCATTTCTATCAAGCCAAAATTAAATTTTCATAATTTTGTGGTTTTTTTTTTATAAATAATTACAATGTTTCCAAAGTGGGCAAAAATAAATATTTTCAAGGATTGTTAATAATTTACACAATTAACCTAAGGTACCGTCTTAGGACGGGTGTGTTAGGGGTGCAGTGGGATTAAGTTTCCACCCTTCCCTAAGCATAACCGACTCCCGAATCCAATCTGGTTTCAAAGACTGTTTTCAAAGAAAGGTTTTCCAATTTTTTCTAAATTAAAATAAAATTGGTGGCGACTCCATTTTTCTATTTCCATATTTTAAAATCACACGAGTTGCTATGTTTTGCCGCGATCCCGGTCGCGACAGTATTTGATCGTTTTGAGTGATTTACTCCGTGTCAGGAAAATAAAAATTTTCAGGCCGGGAAAAACTTTACATAATTTAATTTTTACTGTTAGGTTTTAATTATTTTACGTGATCTGATTTGATATTTGTGAATTTTCTAATTTTTGTGATTTTATGTGTGATTATGAAAATTTTTACTGTTTGTGGGCCTAGGGGGTGTATGTGGGCCCAGGTGACCATACGTGGGCCCAGGTGGGTCCCGCAAAGTGAAAAAATTTTCTACGGATAGAAAAATTTGTACTGTTTAGACGGAGACAGGGGATCTTACTAAACCTGAATCCAGAAACAGTTTTAAAAAATTTCTTGTACTGTGTTTTATACTGTATTTAATTTATCGGATGATAAAAATACAGTAAATATATTCTTTCGTGGGGTTTTAACAGATAAAAATAGAAATTAAATTGCTTAAGTCAACATTGGTGGTTTGGATATCCACCATTGATTTAATTAACGATGGAGACTTGATCTTGATTTAATCAACGGAGAAGATTTGATCTTAAAAGTGAATAAGATTATTTATAACCATTAGATGGAGATTCAATCAAGGGTAGAGAATTAGTTTTATATAATGACTATGACCATTTACCATTGGATTTAGAAGTGATCAATGGTGGAGATTTGGTCTTGTAAAGTAACAAGGACCATTTATGACCATTGGATGAATATTTAATCAATGGTGAAGATTTAGTCTTAAAAAGTGACAAAGACTAATTATGACCATTGGATTTAAAGTTTGAAGGAACAATCTTGACCCTTTATTTTGGAGACACATCTAATGGCTAGAATTTAAAGGAGAAAGATCCAATGGCTTAAATTAAGTCTTCTAAATCAAAAGTTTACCTAATCCTAACCATTGAATTAATCAATGGTAGAAATCTTCAAATAATGGCTTGAAAAAGATGACAAATTATTGCATGCAAAATGGAGGAATGAGACGATTTTGGATTGTTTAGAAGACAAAGAAAAAAAAAAAGCTTTATGACCATTATTACATGTCATGGTCAATATTACATCATCCTTGATTATGATTTCTTTGTTTGCATCCTTAGGAAATTTCTTGGAGGGAGGCCAAAATTATTTCATGCATTATCACCTTCATTTTTCATCACACTCCACGGCCATACACTTGAGAAAGAAGACATTTCATTTCATTGTCTTCACTTTGTGACAAAAGGAAGCTATCATCTTTTAATGCAAAGCTTAGTCAATTTTAGTGACTTTGCACATGTACCCTATAGTCATCATCCTACTCAATATCTATTAAAGCTATCAAAATAATTCTCACTTTCTATCTTCTTGATATCCCACGGTCATACACTCAAAAGTAGGAGACAATACTCATTTATTGATTTCACTTATTCAATTGCTCATCATTCTATCCAAAGAACCAAGAACCAATACAAGAAATTCTCTTATTTTCTCTTCTCCAAGCAAGTTTCGGTCAAGCACCTTAGAACCATCATCCAAATTTCTATCATTTCATCCAACAAGATTTTCTAAACCTAAACATCATTCTAAGAACATCTCTAGTTATGAGTTTTTCCAAAATCATTCATCTTGGGTTTCAAATCCAAGCTTCAAGTTTCTATCAAAAATTAAAAATTCCATCTTTGTGCTTCAAGAGAAACCATTCGGTCAAGACACTCAAAACCACCATCCAATCTCTTTTAATTTCATCCAATCATAGATCTTGAATCTACATGATATTCTAAACAACTTTCATGTTGAAGATTTTCTCTAAATCATTCATCTTCATAGACTTTCTTCAAGATCAAAGTTATTGAGTTTTTGAGGTGAAGTATAAGGAAACTTCATTTCTTTTCTCTTTTTTATGTTCTAAACCATGTTTGATCCATGGTTCCTCTTAATCAAGTTTAGTATACTAATTTCTATGTATTTTGTTTTGTATTTGAGAAGCCTTTGGTGGTGAAAGACTTGGAAAAAGAAGCAAATCAAGAAGTTTTTGAGGATCTTCAAGAGGTAAGAGGGAGATCTATCTCACCAACCAAGCATGGTGGTGAGAGATGGTTTTATATTTGATGGATGGTGAATCCATGTGAGGATTCATATCCATGGTCATGTAATAATTTGTGTGTGTTATGTGCTTTGATTATTTTTGTTTATGCTTGATATGCTTTGCATGATTTACTTGTGTATGCATGCTTAGTATGATTTTTATTTGCTTATATAGTATGCTTATGATATGCATGATGAAGATATATTAAATATATTATGATAAAAGTATGATAAAATAAGAAATTTTGGTTCCAAAGGCCATAGATAAGGCTACGGTTTTGAGCTCCCAAAAATTAGAGTTCATGTTGAAATTTTTCAAGAATAAGGGAATTAATTTTTGGTCCCTAAAACTTAGTGAATTTCGGCCAAGACACCTCTAAATAGGTGTTCATAAATTAATAATTTCATGAAGGATGAAAATGGATGATTTGAAGAGTATGGAAAATAAACAAAGAGTTTGTTTTTCAAGAGAACAAGAATACGGTCTTTGAGGAATTTTTATTGATTTATTTTGTGTAAAAAGATCCTAAGTGTTTTTCTAAATATGAGTTTTGAATGAAACGGGCAAACATTGATTTTAAGGATTTGCAAAGAAAGTGAAAAAGGATTTGTAAAGAAAGTGAAAAAGGATTTGAACAAATGGGTTTGGTTTTTATAACCATCGGTATTTCGGTTTTGAAAATAAAATTTTAATGATTTTGTTTGTGTAAAACCATATCAATTTAGAAGGAAAAATGTTTTGATAATTTTCAATAGTCATGTCCACATTTTTGAAGGCTTATAGTGCCTAGATTTTGATGAAACAAAGTAATTTTTCAAGTGAAAATGTAATTGATTTAATACAAGAAATTTGAAAAAGGAATCAGAGCATTTTAATCACTTGAGAAATTAAGTTTTTGTAAATGAAAATGTTTTCAAACTTCAATTTATTTTGAAGAAGGTTGTGTTTGAAAATGATTTGGGAAAAATGAAAAATATAGTGGTATTATGAAAATCTACTAACATATAACTTATTTTGAGTTTTGAAGTACGTTAGAAAATGTTAAGTTTTGAAACGTTGATTTATATCAATGGAAAAGTGATTTTGTGAATTATATTTTAGAAAAGGATTTTCTTGATTTAAGAAATGTGAAAAAAGATTTTCTTGAATAAGGAAAATATGAAAAATAAAATACAAAGTTATATTATTTTGAGAAAAGTTAAAAAGGAATTTTCAAGGCTAAGAAATATTTTTTGTAATGAAATTGTGATGAAAAATATTTTACGATCTTAAAAACGTGATTTTTAAGCTACGCAATTTGAAGAATGTGTTGAAATTAATATTGATTTATTTAAGTCCAAAATAATGTTTGAAATATTGAGGAATATTTTACGTAATTGTAAAATATTGAAAAATATTTTACGTATCTTAAAAATGATTTGAAATACAATAAAATATTTTTATGCAATTTGAAAAATGTTAAAATATTTCTACGTGATTTGGAAAGCGTTTAAATATTTTACACTATTGAAAATATTATTGAAAAATCACTACATGATTAAATAATGATAGAATATTTTTACGTAATTGTGAAAATGACAAAAAATCTTATGTGATTTGGAAAGTGTTTTAAATATTTTGAGAATGATGGAAAATCATTATGCGATTTGAGAAATGTATATTTTTTTGTTATTGAGAAAAAAATGTTGAAAAAAATTTAAATACGTGATTTAAAGGTGCAACAGAAGAGTTGCAGTATTTTAAAAACGTAATAAAAATATTTTGGAATTTTAAAAATGTAACAAGAGTGTTACGGTATTGTGAAAATGTAAATAAAGTGTTATGGTATTGTGAAAATATAACAGAAATGTTTTGGAATTATGAAAACGTAACAGAAATGTTTTAGAATTGTGAAAATGAAATAGAAATGTTGCGCAATTTTGTGAAAACACGACGAAAGAGTTTTATAACTATGAAAATGTGATAATATGATTTTCCTGTTGAAAATACAAAGATAAATACTTTTAGAGAATCCAAGATATGGATCTTTGTGAGAAAATGACATGTTTTGCCTGTGATTGGCATTTGGTGCATTATACTTGCATTAGAAAGATATGTCTGGGATTGGATTTGGTGCATTATACGTGCATTGGAAAAATATGCGTTGAAGCATATGATTACATTAAACAAATGAAATTGAAAAATATTTGGCCCTTTGGGGTTGGACTTGCACTGATATATTCGTGCATTGTATAAAATATAGCTAATAGATATTATGGCCCTTGTGGTTGAAGAGGAATGAGAATTGATAGTGAGGTCTATGATGGATCTTGGGGCGTCGAGGCGCGGCAGCGGTCGACCAGTGGATAGTTAGCGAGTACCCTGTGCCACTTGGCGATGCAGTCCGTTGCAACGCATTGACGATACCTGACAAGAACACGATTCTTTTCAACAACTGGAGATTGTCTTTGGGCTAAGGCTGACAATTAACCAGAGCATTCTTCTCAAAATTGTGAAAACCTCCATGGAGTTGTTTTTGATAAACTGAGTCTTTGTGCATATGCATAAATCTGAGCATTTATATCTGTATGATATATTAATTGAGGAATATTGGCTATGACAATTGTTTTGATTACTTGAATGATGATGATGATAATGTTGAGGGCATTATCATAATTATTATTTATGATAATTGAATTGCTAAATGATTGGATGATGATAGTTGATTAATGTTGATGACATGATCATAATTGTGGTATGATCTATCTGTATGATATTGTCTTGTTTGTGTTATCTCCGTGTCTGCCACGCCGGTATTGGTGTAGGTGATCTCACCTCTTTTTGTTATATTGTTTTGCTTGTGTCTCAGATCTTGTTAAAATCAAATAATAGAAGGATCGAGTTGTCTTAGACATAACGGGCGATGAATACTCTGAAATTGGTGACAACAATAAGGAGTGGACATTCAGGACTCGAAGGTGTGCAGTGTTGACAAAGGAACAGATGACTGATGCATCAAGATAGATAGAAAAAGGAATAAGTATGTTAAAGTTTCTCGTTAGTGTTGTACCGTGCTATTAAGTAGGACCCGTCATGGGGTTTGCTACTGTTAAAAAAAATAAGTCGGTTAATTTTATATTTCTCTTTAATTTGTGATATTAATTGGTGTCAATATTGCATAATGAATAGTTGAAATATGATTTTTAATATCACCTAATATTTTCAGTAAATTTACTTTTCAGTAAAGAAGAAATTTTGAAACTCATCTTTTATAACTCAAACTTTGTGCGAACTTCTTTTCAGATTATGAGTCGGGAGTCGAAAATGTGATGCCCTAAGGAGGGTGTTACACTGAGAGAGTAGTTTTGCTGCAGCAGGCTTTGGAGGACAACATCAAAGGGAGGATTTAATTCTTGAAGGCTTGAAAATCATAATCTCCATTAAAGGGGTTTTGATTTCTCTTCCCCTCTAGTTTTTCCCTTTCTTTGGATTTTCTTTCCATGAGTTTGTATCTTGATATGAGTTTGTTAGTATTGAACATGAGTAGCTAAACTCATAGCTAGGGCTATGGGGGATCTTGTTTTCCTTATTATTTGGATTTGATTTCTAATTTGATTATGATAATTTCTTTTTGGGTTTATCATATTATTTGTATTCTTGTCAGAATTTGATCACTTTTGACATGTGTTAATTCATTGTTTGACCGGTGACCATTCGCATTCAATGAGTGGATCTATATGGCAAGCCTAGGATTAGATTGGTGAATGACCAAACATCATTTTTTCCCACCAATGGAATTGACGGTATGTTAATTCATCTCTTGAATTAAAACTTAATGCATTCCTAATTAATTCAACTAAATGACCAAATAGGTGATTTAATTTAAGAATAGAATTTTATTTCATCTATGACCATTGGGATTCAATAACAGATAAGAGAATATTGGCAAAAGAATTACCTACATCATAATTGAAAGAAAATCTGAATAATTGAATTCAAGTGAACCTTGCACCCTAATCTCTTTCTCATTGATTATCTTTTCTTTGTTTAATTGTTCATTGCTTTTCTTTGTTTGTTATTTTGATTTTAATTTGAATTCCTTCATATACCTTTTATTGTCTGGTTAACAAATGGTTTTGCGAATCTAGTAATTATCAATTATTCATTGTGGGATCAATAACGGGGACTCAAGTCCTATATTACTTGGCGATAGAGAACACTTGCTCTTAGTGTATTTTACGCGCAACAATATTACCATTCCCTTATTATTACAACCCTTAATTTACTTCATTTTTTATTCAAACTCTCACATCCCAACTCAATACATATCATTTTATCATGTCCGAGAGCTTCCTAGAACACTAGAGCTTCAAATTTTTCCATCATCTCTTTTACACGGTCGTGTATCTTTACACAGCCTGGATGACACGGCTGTGTCCCATTACACGGCCTGGATAACACGATCGTGTTCTCCTCTGGAAGGACGGAACACGATCTAATTTGAACCACTCACATTACACAGTCGTGTCCCCTTACACGGCCTGGGCTGTGTTCTCCTCTGACTTATGAAGTGTGTGTTGTGTTTTCCAGTGAGTTACACAACCTGGGCCATGTAAACTCACACAGCCCGTGAATTTTGCTCCAAAATCCCAAAATAGACTTTCAAACATTCAATCCATCAAGTCACACAAATTATATAGGCAAGATACAACCAAATACCAAGAATCAAACACAAATCAAGTGAAGAATCCTCATATGGATTCTTCACTCCCAACACCCCCAAACGTCCCTCACTACCATAGAAGGTAGACAAGAGAAATCTCTCTCTTACCTCAAGAGACAACCAAAGAAAGCAAGCTCCTTGCAAGATTTCGTCCACCACCACCAAGATAACCCTAGGATAGTCAAAGTCACTCAATCAACTACTAAAGCTTGAAAAGAGGAGTCCTTTATCACAAGGGTGACCAAGGACCACGAAAATGAGAAGAGAAAAGAGGAAAACTAATAACTTTACCTCAAAGTCTCAAGCTTAAGGGCTTGGTAGAAGATGATGAAGATGGAGGAACCAATGCTCACCAAAGAGGAGAGCTTCAAGATGATGAGGGGAGTCAAGAACCAAGGTTGGTTGGAGCAAGCAAACTTGAGTGGCCAAAAATGGTGTAATGGAACCGTGTGGGTGAAGAAGAAAAAGAGAAGAGAGAACGTGAGGGAGAGAAGAAAGAAAGGTAGAGAGAGAATGAAAAGTGTTTGAAATGAAAAAGGTGGTCAGAAAAGTGAAAAGATGATGACTTTGGTCATCTTTTCCCTCCCAACCGTGGAGCCAAAAGAGGAGAGAGGAAATGTGAAGCTTTCTTGAGAAGCTTCACACAATTTTTGATAAAGTGAAGGATAATGTCATGGTGATGATGTCATCTTGGTGATGTCATTAAAGTACTCTCTAGAAAAGATGACTAACACTCTATTAGAGCTATTATCCAGTGAACAAATATTACAATTAGCAGAAATAAGATTTATTATCCCATAAATCATAAAATATGCTGCAATTTTATTTATCAGATAAAATCTCAAAAAATAAAAACTTTGTAAATTGTGTCCGGTCTCGAGTTTAGTAAGATCTCCCATTAACGTTTCTACAGTCCAAAGTTTCCGGCCTCGGGAAAAATATTTTATTTTTCTGGCCTCACTTAACGTTTACGTAAATCGAAAAATATAATAAAATAATCAAACACTTCAAATAATTCTAAAAAAATTCACAAAAATTTCAAATATTATAAAATGAATAAATATATTGAAATAATTAATTTTCGGAGTGTTACACAAATCATCCAATCCAATTCAAACCAATTAAAATCGGTTTGGATTGGATCAGTTTGGTTATTAAAATTCATCCAATTCAAACCAAATCGATTATACGTACCTTGTTTGGATCAGATGATTTTTTACCTCAAAACCGATCCAAGAACACCCTTAATGATTTGACCCTAGCTCTAATTCGAATTAGTTAGAATCTAACGCGACTTGTAAATGCCATATAATTTACACACACAAAAAATATAAAAATAAAGTTAAGAGAGTTAATAGTGGCTTTAATCTCTAAAGCTCAAAATATTTTTTTTTTTTAAATTGAACTATTTTAAATGTTTTTAAAATATTTTATATAAATTTAATATTTGACATCTTAAAAAATAAAATAAATATTTAAACATTAAAATAAAATTTCAATTTCATCCTTTATTACTTTTAAAAATTATAAGAATATTTTTTATAATAATAAAATAATTATCGTATTATTATTTTTAAATATTTTAATTTTTTTTATAATCCCGAACAACACACCACCATTGCTAATGTAGTAAAAGAAAAAAGTGATGTCGTTAGAGGAGCGAAATGGACGTTTCTTCTTCAAACTAGCAAAAGGAAAACAAAATGGAGGGAGGCAGAAATCATGAAAAGAAAAAGGTTAATCTTGAGGCTTGAGGATTTAGGTACCAAAACAAGGTTGACACCCAAGCTCTGTCCCGGTTCCACCGATAACAAGAATCTTGGTAGTCACTGCGGCCATCGGAGATTGCTTTGTTGAGGAGAAGGCGCAAGAGCAAATAAGAGAAAATGGAGTGCAACTCTGCTCTGCAACTCCTCATTATTAAGCAGGACATTGTAGCTGACGGAGCTGTAACAATGCTTTTTTTTTTGGGTAAAATAATGAATTTTAATATAAAGAAGTATTTGAATAAATTACATATTCACATTCAAACATGTTCATTAGAAGTTATAACCCTTAAGTAAGACATGCGAAAGAGATGAAATTCTGTAATTTGAGACAAAAAAACGTGACTGTCAGTGAATACATCGCAAGATTTGAGAGTTTATCTTTTTAACATATTTTTAACTCCAATTAGACGAAGTGTGAAAATGTCAAAGGAAAGAATAGAAAAAATAAAAGATAAAACTTCAATTGTACTTGATCTTTACTTAAATTAAGAACCACGATATAAAGTGGACGCGAAGCTTCCGGCACCGTCTAAACATAATGATATTATTAGAGATAAGTTTGAATTTTCAAAGTTTGACATTCTACCAAATAGCTTGGCAAAATAAACAAGAAAGCAACAAGCGGATCGATATGACGTATGCTTGCAAACAGGTGACGGCGGGCAAGTAGTTGACTTAAAAAAAAAAATAGAAAAAAATAAATAAATAACAAATTAAAATTATACAAACAAAATAATTTATCATAAATATTAATTAAAGTGTGTAAGTTAAATCAGAATTGCAGATGATTTCTAAAATAATATTTTTTAAATATAACAATTACTTCTTATTAACTTAATAATATTTTGTCAATTAATTACTCGCGGAAAGAATGTAGAAAAGTATATAGAAGAGCTATATGATTTTTATGAGTGTCTTATAAAATAGGGAAAGCTGGTAGCGTGTTGGATAAGAAATTCAGGACGTGGTAACGTACGTAACTTAACAAATGGATAGACAAATAACGTACAGAAAGTGGAGAGACAATGTCAAACTAATTTGACTTTGCAATAAATGATTATTATATAAATAGTAATAATTGGTCTTAAGAGTGTTCATAAGGCAAATTGGGTCGAATTTAACTTGGTTGGATTTAGATTTAATATTTTTATTAAGTTTAATTTTTTTTTATAAAGACTTGGCTTGATTATTTATTGAGTTGAAATTGAGTTAATTTGACATATAAATAAAATATAAAAATTTAAATATTATGTATAATTAAATTATAAAATTTAAAAATATAAAATAAAAATTATATAATATATATTTTGAAACAAATTATATTAACACAAAAAATATTAATTTAAGTTTAAAAATCTTATATTTTATTATTAATTTTATAAAACTATAACTTTCAATATATTACATAATATCGTATTAGTTATGCCAACTTGAAATGTGACATAAACATAATTCAAAATATACATTTAGCTAAGTTTTAATAACTCAACTCAGTCAAATTAACATCAAGTCATACCAAGTTATAAGTCATATCAAGCCATGAACACCCTTAGTTGATGCTAAGCGCCCAACCTCAAATTTTCCTTTTAATATGATTTTTATATATACAACAATAATCAATTTTTTATTAGATGAAATTAGTTATATAAATCAAATGATGTCATTATATTATATGATAAACTAGGATTTTTATAGACGTTTTTGTCAAAATCTTTTTAACTTGGACCCCTCTTAAGATTCTTCATTTGGCTCCCTCTTATTTTATCTCTAACTTCTCTCGTTATGGCCTCCATCTAATCTTTTTAAGTGCTTAGGTGAAAGTTTATTAGTGATTTTATATTTAACAGAATAGTTAATAAGAAGTAAGATCATATTGAGTGTGTTTAGAATATAAAAAATAATAAATGATTTAATTTGTAAATTAAATATAATTAAATATTATATTTAAAATATTAAAAAATATAAAATAATTTGATTTTTTAAAATTTTATGAATTTCATTCTTTTTATTTTAAAAATTTTATTAAATTTAATATAATTTGATTTGATTTAAAATAAATAAATTATTTTATCTTTAATAACTATCTCTAACTATCTCTTATAAGGGTTAAAATATAAAATAATAAAATCAAATCAAATTAATTTTTATTTTAATAAAATTTAAATATAAAATTTAATTTTTAAATCAATTCAAATATATTTTTTTTAAAATTTCAAATACAAAATTTAATTTTTAAATTAAATTAAATTAATTCAAATCAAATCAAATTAATTCAAATCAAAACAAATTATTTCTTATTTTATTCATTACAAACATAATCATTGTGGGGAGGCGCCAGCAGGTTTCGGTGTGGCATATTCTTGGTTTCTTTCACACATGCAAACGCCTGCTACAGTGCTTTCGCGATTGAGCTAATGTGGGATTGCAACTTGCGGTCAATGTTAACAAGGTTTCCTTTACTTAATTAAGAAGACTAGCCAATTTTTTTTAATAGTGTTTATCTAATGGGTGTCCTAAGGCCAATGGCTAAAAAATCAAAATATAAAAATTATTAAATGAAAAATTAAATATTTAATAGCAAAACTTTTTTTTTAATTGCTATAATCCATGAAACACCCATTGTCCCATATGGTCTGAGTAACAGAAAAAAGGAGAAATGGGGGGAAAATAACACATGCAAATGCAGTAGAAGAATTTGAAAGAATGATCTCCATACATTGCTGACAATAGATGTAACTCCAATAAAGAGGTTTATGATTTTTTTTTAATGATTTGGGACATATGGACCTAGCTGACCTTATTCCATCACAAGACTCCTCTTCTATGGCGTTTGAACGTGTAAAGATAAAATAATTATTGGAATTTAACAATTCTTTGAAATTGTGATAAGTTGTATAACTGTTGAAGCATCTTGAACCAATGAGTTTTATTTTTAAAGTATTGTATTTTATTAACTTTGGTGGGGTTTACATATTAAACTCATTGAAGAGCATGTTGCATCATATATTACTCAATGGGCAGAACTAAGAGTGTAAATTGGTTTGGATAATCGACTAATCCGATTAATCCAAATCAAATCAATTAAATTGATTTAGTTTTGTTTGGGTATATTAATTGGTTCGGGTAAAATCCAAACCAATTAAAGTTTAATTGGTTCGATTCTCGGATTTGAAATTTCAAAACCGAATCAACCTGAACCAAATCAAATGATATATTTATATATTTTATTTTTAAAAAAAATTATGCTACAACATTTTTTGGCTACTACTTATTTTTCTTTATTTTTTGTAATACGTTCTCAGCTTTCAACTCCTAAAACGTCGTTTTAGTTCAACACAGAAGGCTAGAAAACTCCTCTGCCAAAAAGTTCGGTTCTGCTCACCAGCACTGCAGTTTTGGCCAGGTATATGCTATCAAGTGCTATTCTAAAAACTCTTGGAGAGGTGAGAGGCTTTAAAACTTTGGATATTTCCTTCAACCAACTCTCTGGATCCATTCCTATTGAACTTCAAAATCTACATGTCATTCAACTTTTGAACCTCTCTTATAATGATTTAGAAGGAACTATTCCTAATGGTGGAGTTTTTCAAAATCTTTTTGTTGTCCATTTAGAAGGCAATAAAAAACTTTACTTGTATTTTGCATGTGAGCCTCATGGCCATGGAAGAAGGCATGTCAGACATTATATCATCATAGCCACAGTGGTAACATTGATACTATGTCTAACAATTTGCTTGTTACTATACATAAAGAACAGAAAAGTGAAAGTAACAGCAACAACATCATCTAAACTTAGAAGCTTGGAAACGATAAATTGACTTTAAATGCTCTAGTATTGACTTTAAAAAAAAATGAATTTCTGACTTTAATTTATGAGTACTTAAGTAATGAGATCTTGAAAGATTGGATTAAGGAGAAGAGAAAGCATGCAAATAAAAATGAGTTGAACCTTATGGAGAAACTGAATATAGATATTGATGCTGCTTGTGCATTGGATTACTTGCACAATGATAGTGAAGTTCCTATTGTACATTGTGATTTGAAACCTAACAACATTCTCTTGAATGAAAATATGACTGCAAATGTTGGAGACTTTGAATTCGCTAGGTTGCTGATTCAAAGTTCAACTAATCAAGTCTTCATTAGTTTCACTCATGTCATTAGGGGTTCAATTGGTTACATATATACCTCCAGGTTAATAGCCTCACAACTTTCTCTTAATTGAATAGTAGTAGTATACAACTTGCCAAGTTAAATCTCTCTTAAAGAATTTTTTAACTTATTCAAATATAATTTCTTAATACAAATATCAATATATTTTTTTGTTTCCTCTTTATGAACCTTTTAATACACATTCTAAAATATGAAATAATTACTAGTATTTAAATTAATAAGTTTGATTCTATTTCTAAATATTTTTTATTAGTTTATTTTGTATTTTTTTATGAAAAGTTAATTATTTAGTTAATTTTTGTATTAAAAAAATGGTTAACCTGATCACCCGAACCAAACCAATCTATAGATGTTCAGTTCGGTTTGGTTCGGATTTGGCTATTAAAAAATACGAAAACCAAACCAATTAATTTTGATTGGTTCGGATTTATTTTCTCTCAAAAATCAAACCAAACCACTCACTTACACCTCTAGGCAAAACTAGAAGATTTTTTTTTTGTTTTTGTTTTTTTTTGGGGGGGGGGGGAGAGTAGAAATTTTTAAGGAAATAATTGAAGAAAAACGGAGTTATGGTATTATCAGTGTCATATATATTTTTTACCACTATATATGTTGAACTGGTTCTAGTGATTTTTGTTCTAAAGCGGAAGCATTCTCCATCTCTCTGAATCTTCTTACTATTCTATCATCATTTACAAATACCTAATGCTTTCTGTTTTTACATGATTGGCTGGAAAAGATAATAAAATTATATGAGTATGTAATGAGAAGTGCAAGGAAGACCATTACTAATTAAAAATACCATTAAATATGTTAGCAATTTAACCTATAGGCTAGGGGAGGGGGGGGGGGGTTGCCCTCAAATGAACACTATGCTCCACCTCTAATATTAATTATTAGAAACTGTTAGCATTTTGGAGTTTAGTACCAAACACAATGTTAATTACTAAACCATTTGACTTCTATATCCTTTTAATGGCATCATTTACTTTCATGCTCTTAAGTTATTGTTGAATGTTTGTGGGGAATGGATCATTTTATGTGTATATTTTACATGACATTATATAAAGAGAAAGACAAATACAAAAATTTTAAATAAAAATTTATTAGTAGCGTTCAATCAAAATTTGTGAAATTATATTTAAGGTGTTTGTGATAAACACATGATAAAAAAAATTCTCAATATTTGTGAGTTATACTTTCACTTATTAGTGGTAATTTAACATTACTTATATGAGGATTGTACTTTTTTTTCTTTTTAAGATTTAATACTTAGTGTAAGTTATCAAGTATTTCAATGATTATTATTATTTTTTAAATATTTATTATAAATTTAATATTCAACAAATATTTGATAACTCACTTTGTATATCAAACTTATAAGATTACCATAGAAATTCCTATTATGAAATCGGGAAGAAGAATAAAAGCTCATATTATAATGAGGGAGGTGCAATAAAGCAGAAGCATGTTATGATATTCACATTGCCGTATTATAAAAACTGTTGCTAACATATTAATTCCCTAACTCATATTATGAATACTGTATAATTCATTAATTGGGTATTTACTTTTGCCAATTTTTTATAGAATAATGATAGTTGCACATTAAAATCTCTCTCTATATATATATTTTAATTTTATTTATTTAGGTATAAAAATGATTAAAAAATGTATTAGAATGTGTGTGTTTTATTTTATTATTTAAAAATGATATAATAATAATTTAAAAATTTAATGTACAAATATAATTATTGTTTCCCAGACTATATATGTAAAACTAGTGTAATTATCCGTGTGACGCATGGGTTAGATAAATATGTACAATAAAGAATTTTTTAATAAAATTAATATATTTATTAATTTAACAATAACAGAAAATGTAGATATATACATATTTAATTAATAAAATTTTATTTTGATTCTTCATAATTATTACATATAAAGAGGCAATTTATAATAAAACCAATCTATATATGTTCACAATGATGAAAAAAAATCTTTTACATTCTCCTTGTTTTGATTTTACATGTATAACATAGCCATAAATTTATACCTAAGTAAATGAAAAACAAGTATTTTCTATGTTATATTGAACTTAAATTTTTAAAATTATACTTTGTATAATCTATAAAGCATCAACATCTATGTTTTATATAATCATATTCTTATTGATGGAGGTAGAAATTTTAGAGAGAAATTGATTTAAGAATGTTATGCCACATAACATTTTTTACTAAAACATCACTTTATAATAAATAATAGATGAGTATATTAAAAAAATTAAAATTAAAACAATTTTCTTTATTTTAAAAGAAAGAGGATATAAAAGAAAGAGAAATGAACAATCATTAGTCATTGAAGGAATTTTAAGAGAATATAAAAGAGAGAGGAAAAAATTGAGAGGATCTTAATTCGAAATTCTTCAAATAAACCAGCTACCACGAGCCCTGCCTGCAATTGAATCAAAAAAGGAAATAAGAAAGAAAAAAACAAAAATACTTGAAATCAAAAAGAAAAAGAACATGAAACGACAAAAGGAGATTAAGAAATCACTTGCCACAAATTAAATTATATCGTCCAAGATACTTGGCTTTATTGCCATTAATTTTATGTGATTTATAATTAGATTTATGACCCTGTGTTTCGTTTATCCTGAAGTAAAGCTTTTAACTAATGCTCATAACCATATGAATTATTAAGACAGGAAAGTTTATGTGGAGTGTAGCCTGTAAAAGAGGGGGGAAACCAAAAAAAGATAAAATATCGATTTCAGACCATATAGTTGTATGCGTAATTTCTTAAACATAGAAAAGAATTGAATTAAAAAAAAAAAAAAGACAACATAGAACAAAGAAGCATGGTGAAAGACTAAGATATCATAACAGTAGACAATGCTGAAAAAAAAACCATAAAACTGTATTGCAAAGAATCAGATCACCAAAGGAAAGACTGATGCTTTGAAGGCAAAAAGTAAGAAAAGATGGGAATTGCTAGACAGACCATGTTGTTTAGGCAAGCAATTGTTGTAATATTAAAGCAAGAAAAGATGGGTATTGCCAGACAGACAATTATCAGTTAAGTGTATTAGGCAAAAAGCTAGTAAGCAGGAATACGATACTGTGTGGGCCGGGTAGAATTTGGAACTTTCATCTGCAAAAAGCACTTTGATAAAAGGAAGTTAATCAAATTGCATATAACTATATACTAAAGACATCATATATAACTGGAGAAGATAACCAAATAATTACCTGTACAAATGCTCTTCAGCTTCTTATGATCCACATTTTCATGATTATACAGCCCTTGTGGCCTTGTATATTTTCTAGGGGTGCACACGGGTCGGGTCGGGTCAGGTTTAGGGGAGAAAAAATTCAAATCAATCATGTGAGTTCGAGTTGGGTCGGGTCGGGTCGAGGGAAAAAAATTTAAGTAACTTGAATCGAACCAACCCGATTAGAATCGGGTTGGTTCGGGTTAGATAATCGGGTTAATCGGGTTGGTCGGGTCACCGGATCGGGTTGTAAGAAAAAATAAAAAAAATCAAATATAGGCAAAACGGCGTCGTTTTATTAGGTCATCGGGTAGTCGGGTCGGGTTATCGGGTTGATTCACCAAACCCGTTACCCGAACCGATATTCAACAGGTTCACGAAATTTAACCCGACCCGACCCGATTACCCAAACAAACCCGGATATATGTAGTTGGGTCGGGTCGGTCGGGTTGGCGGGTCGAGTTGTGCACCCCTAATATTTTCATCTACCACCAGACTCGGCCATCACCACTGGCCAAGCATGAAACGTCCCCCACAAACACGCCGCCGAGAGTCACCTACGAAAATAGTGAATTAAAAGCTCACATGAACACAACAATAATGGATTAATTAGACAAAGGAAAAGTTGCAATGGCAGAAAACAATAGTTGTGATATATGCAGTAAAATTTGCACAAAACCATTTTCAATGCTTAAAGAGTTACTCTTTCTATATGTATCATTATAGCTAGGAAATGGAAAAGGCATATGTAAACTCTTCTGTTTTTTATTCCCTTCAGTTTCTAGCATTGCATAAATAATGCATTCATAAGAGCATTAAAAGACTAATTGCTTTGGCAATTAAAAGATGAATCGGAACCATTCACTGAATCACTAGTTTGGCTTTTGAAAGGATACATTGGAAGAACACACATAGGTTGGACTTTCAAAGAAAGCATTGGAATAAACAAATAATCATATATACAATGATAAACATAAAAAAAATAAAAAATAAAAATTATAGCATGCTTTAATTACCATAAACCATCCACTTGATCTCATTTTGGAGGGAAAATTACTAAATCAGATTAGGACACCTGTATCATTCCACTTTGCATAAACTGTCTTATATAATAGATAATAGATTTTTTAAACATAGAAAATAATTGAATTGAAAAAAGATAAAACATAACAAAGAAGCATGGTGAAAGACAATATAATACCATAACAGCAGACAATGTTGGAAAAAAGTAACATACCTCAGAAAGCAAAGCTATATAAAACCATATGAAAACAACAATAGCACCATACCACAAAAAGAAAGATAATATCATATCTTAACGCGATTAATTATAATTGAGATTATGATTGATTACGATTGATTTTAAGGATTATTATAATTAATTTAGTATAGAATTAGATTAATTTATTATATAATTATATTTTATTATTTTTCTTTTCTATACAATAATATTCTTCTATAAATAGAGGTCAATCCTCCTATATACACTTATTTAAATATATACACAAATTATCATTATCTGTTTTTATATTTTTAACATGTTATCTACCTTGAGGAGAGTTTCTCATTTTTACTATGTAGAGTTTATGGAATTCGTTAGAATCGTTAATAATCATCATCAAATCCAGATTTAATTTTGTTGTTCTCTTATCTTTGTCAACTTCGGTCCAATCCTTCCACTCTTTCATTGTGTAACATCCAGAATTTAATAACCATAATATAGCCAAAGTATATTACAACGATTAGACTCAAGCATGTTGTAACGTCCCAAGTTACTAACACTAATGACGTATCCAATTTACGCATCAGTAATTAGAATTTAGTACATTACTTATGAATATCCATAAATTTTCAAAAACAAACAGTTTAATAATGTATAAAATATAAGCCTTTAGCGGAAACTTACAATACATAAAAATATGAAATGGATTTCTATATAAAGTTCTCATCATGATATTTAATATATATATATATATATATATATATATATATATATATATATATATATATATATATATATATATATATATATATATCGTCCTATTTACAAAATCTAGGACATCTAACGAAGATACTTCTCGTGCCTAAACTCCATCTTGCTTCATCTTACTTGGCCACCTGGAATTATCATAGAAACCATAGAGAATAGTGGGGGTGAGAATCAAAATTCTCAGTAGTTTGTTTAAAATCGTGTCATCACAATAATTCCAGCTATTTCAGGGAAAAACATTACATTTATTAGCACTCTAGGAAGGTGGCTAGAGGCCAAATCAAGTCCTTCCTCTTCCCGAAATAGAGGTTCAATTAATTATGAAAACCTTTATCAATTATCAAAATCACATCATGTTCAAAGTCATTAAGACTCAAATCATTAAATTGGAATCCATGTCATCAAAACATAATCACTTTTTCAATCTCAATAAAATCTCATTTCTCAAGATTCATATCTCAAATTATCAGGACACATGTGTTATCTCAAATCAAATGGTATGAAGGGAATTATCCATCCTCACAATACCGATCACTTGGTAGTAGTCTGCTTTTAGGTTGGTGCACATCAACCTCTTCATGGCCATACGTCACCACACAGAACTACTCCCAGTAACTAGGTCCAGTCTTCCCTTATCTAGCTTAGAGGAAGTACGTCTCCTCAATATCAAATATCAAAACTAGGGTTAGACTTCAATTCATCATGATAAGGAGAAGGTACGTTATTTCACAATATCAATCATCAGGAATAGAATGAGAGGTACGTTACTCAAACTATCCAGGATATAGGATTACCCCAAGTAGTGAGGGAAACATTCATCCTCAACCATCAGGTAAAGAGGAAGGTTATTCCTTAACCTCAATTACTCAGGTATAGAGAAAATCACATATTCTCTTACCATTAACCAAGACTTACCCTAATACAGGTACATCCAAAATCCAACTCAACCTAGTTCCACAAAGTGGATACCCATGAGAGAAAACCATTTCATCAAATTATCATGCAATATATTGCATAAATAAATCATTCTCATCATGGGTGTTCAAATATCATCATTCAATCTCACTTAATGCAGACATATCATACAATCAAGCATCATTTAGTTCATCTCAAATCCATGATCAATATATATACATATCATTCTACCAAATCTTGGTATTCATCAATAAAACTCATGTATAAGCATCATGCCTTGATTTCTCATCATGAAATTATTTCTCAAATCATCAATCATTCCAATAATATGCTCAATGCATAATCATATCTTGTATAACATTATTTATACTCTTTTTCATCTAATATATCTCAAATATGGCATTACATTGCATTTTGAAACCAAATTCTTGAGAAATAGAGAAAAAAATCTCATTCTGCCAGCCTGGTGCCTAAGCGGTGAGTTTTGGACGCCTAGGCGCTAGACGCGCGCTTAAGCGCTCAAACGTGAGCGCTCAGGCGCTCATCGCGCATCAAAAACTTGAATTTTTGGGTTATGGGCGCTCAGACGCTCCACTCGTGGTGCCTAGGCGCTCAAATCAGAACCCAAAACCTCTATTTTTGTTACTAGATCTCAAGATTCCACAAATGAAACTCAAAATCATCAACACAACATCAAACTAACTTGTTCAAGCATGCAAAACAACTTGTAAAGAAACAAATCCATTAAGAGTTTCATATACCCTTTTTTAAATTTCAAATCCAATATGAAATTCAAAAGCAAAGCTTAAAACTTTGTTCATAATCAAAGCTTAAAATCATAAATCTTTCCTTATCAAGTCACAATCTCAGACAAACTCATCCAAAAATCTCTTTAGAAGAAAATCACTGTTTGAAAGAAAAAGAGAGAAAACCCCCTACCTTGGTTTCCATAGCCCTTGATCTTGCTTCTTTCTTGGTTGATCTTCTTTCTTCTTTCTTTCTTTTTCTCCATTTCCAGCTCTCTCCCTCGTCTTCTCCTTCTCCTGTTTCTATTTCTTCCTCTTCGTTCCAGCAGCACAGCTGCGTGAGAGAGAAAATGAGGAAGGTGAGAAAATATCTCATCTTTTAAAAGATGAGACTTAAGGGCAAAATGGTCATTTTATCAGATTTTGTATCTATTAAGAACATTTCGATTTTACTAAATCAAATTTCTTAACTTCCAACAACTATGAAATAAATCTTAAGATTTATCTAAATTATTGTTTCATCATTTTCATGAATTTCTATATCTGCTATTTCTCAATCCAGTATTAAAACACTCTCACAGTGTCCTTAAAAATATCAAACTGATTTTATTTGTCCTCAAAATTTAACTACATCCTCCTTCACACATTTGCAACTCATGAATAAAATTTTTCTTATTTATTTCCTTTGATTTAGTATTTATGCTATTTTTTCTGAGTTAGAATAGCCATTTTTACAAATTCTGTGTTACGGCAAAATGCCTAAATTAACTCAAAATATCTCAAAAATTAACAGACATGTTAAACAAGTATTATGGTACCTTATGACCATATACAAGTCTAACTTGCTAAAAAGAGAATGTTACACATGCTACTCACTATAACTATACAATTTTTCAATATAACATAGCAGCATTATATAGAAAATATGAGCTTCGAATGTAAAAACATTAAACAACAATTTGTATTTATCACTGATACAATACGTACATCATTTCAAAAGAAACTAATCAATTACACTAAGCTAAGCACTCCAAGCTCTTGCTTATCTTCACTTTCCATTAGACTTCTTCCTTGGGATCATCATGGAAACACACACAAGGGGTGAGAATCACCCATTCTCAGTAGTTTAATATATAAAACATGTCATCACAATCATTCCAGTCATTTAGGAGAAAAACACATTTCTAAAAGAATAAGTCACATGCTTATACACACTAGAAAGATGGCAAAAGCCAAAACTATGTCCTTTTTCTTCCCGAAATAAGTTCTCATTTTATAAGTCTGTATTAAACTCATTTATCACAAATAACTTTCAAGCAATCACCATGCTCACAAAACACAACATCTCCATCCCAGAGATACTAACACAACAATCTCCATCTTAGAGACACGCAATTACCCATATAATTGCAATGCATAAAAATGTTATGATAGTAACTGCTCATACAATTGTCATGTTATGCCAAGTTATGTTTAGTGTTTATGCCTACACAATATCCTAAGTATGAAAATAAATAATGTATTATACCATATCTAAGAACCTCCAATTCCATAGTAATGTCATGAATGCATGAAACTTGAACAAAGTAATGGAAGTCGCAACCATAACCTTGAACAAGCACTGGAAGTCAATCTAGCAAACATCGTTATCACAGAGGAAATTCATCCCCCCAGGTAATGAAATCTATCTACTACATAGTTATTGATAATGAACAAGGAAATTCATCCTTAACAACACTATATTGAGAAGGATACAATCCACCTTGCATAATATAGATCACCCACATCTACGGGGCTCACACCTTTCAAAAAGGCAAAACATACATCATGTATATTATCAGGCATAGTGAGAATATGACTCATCAACACTATCCATTAAAACAACAGAGGATATTACTCACCTCCACTGGTCAAGCAAAGCAAAGAGGATATTACTCACCTCCTTACTCCACAATGTAATAAGGATATTACTCACATTATTACTCACAACATAAAGAAGATATTACGCACCCTAATATGCTTCAATCAACACAAAGAGGATATTACACACCTCAATATGTTTCACAAACAATAGAGAGGATATTACTCACCAATCTATTGTACAAACACATAAA
This sequence comes from Ormosia semicastrata, assembly GCA_029884595.1. Taxonomy (NCBI): domain Eukaryota; kingdom Viridiplantae; phylum Streptophyta; class Magnoliopsida; order Fabales; family Fabaceae; genus Ormosia; species Ormosia semicastrata. The sequence goes on along the minus strand of JAQQTO010000038.1, from coordinate 17,364,060 downwards.
GAGGATATTACTCACTAATCTATGCTTTTCAAACAACACAAAGAGGATATTACACACTTCAATGTATTTTACAAACAATAGAGAGGATATTACTCACCAATCTATTCAACAAACATATAGAGATGATATTACTCACCAATCTATGCTTCTCAAACAACACAAAGAGGATATTACACACCTCATTATGTTTCTCAAACATCTCATGCAAAACAATCACTAATTACCTTCAATAATTAGCTTCACAATTGATTTATATGCATCTCAAACTTATCCCACACACACTTCATCAAATACTTATAGAAGTACTTTAATACTCTTAAAAGAGCAAACATGAGTAATTCCTATACTTAGGGAAACTCATTTCCTCAATTCACCATAATACACAAAATATGTATATATGTAGCCATGTCTAATTACCTCTCGTAATTAGCATTTCAAGTCAACTTGACTTAATACATTTTTACTTCATAAATTACTCCTATTAGAGTTTCAATACCTTCTACTCATAACAATTAGGAATCTCAAAATATCAAAATAAAGATTCTGATGAAATTTGCTTTGGGCGTCTAAGCACCCTAACTTGAGCGTCTGGGCGCTCATCACCCTGCTGCACGATCATTCTTCTCTGGACTCTAGGTGTCTAGGTGCTCTAACTGTGCGTCTAGGCGCTCACCACATGACAGCAATTCTGTAGAATTTTCTACAAAACGTGCAACTGTTCCAATAATGGTTCTCACGAAATTTACTCACTCCAAATTGGTTTCTAAGTGGTTTTAAGTCCCTAACAAGTTTAATAACACATAGAAAACATAAAACATCAACTCACAACACCAAATTTGGATTCTTGGATCAAATCATCCACTTAAACCCTAAAACTCATCTTCTATCTCAATAGAAAAATATAGGTGTTTAAGTGATGAAATCTCATCATCAAGCATCAAATAACCTAAACATCATGTTATCCTCAAGTTCACAACAAGATAAACATCAAATCACCAAAAATAACTCAAAACCTAACTCACCACATCAAACCAAATCTCATGAACAAGGTGAAGAGAATAGGAAAATGAGTTAAGAAGAAGATTTCCCCTACCTCAAGGTCTTGAAGATGAAGCCAAGGATGAGTCCAAGCTCTAGTTGATTCCTCCTCCTTCTTCCTCTTCTTCTCTTCCTCTTCTTCTTTCGATTTCTCTTTCTCTCTTTTCCTTTCTTTCTTTTCTCTTTTCTTTTTTCTGTTTTCTGCCGTGAAAATTGAGTAGCAAAGTCTCACTTTGCTACTTAAAGGATAGCCACTACAAGGTAGCAAAATTTTTGATTTGTTAAGAACACCTAAATTTCACCAAATTCAGATTTCTAACTTCTAACAAGTTTAAAATAAATCCTGAAATTCATTAAAAATCTTATTTCACCATTGTCGCATTTTTTCATATCTGTGACTAGTCAATCTGGTATTAAAACACACACTCAGTATACTTAAAAATATCAAACTAACTCCGATTATCCTCAGATTTTAACAGTAGCACAGTTAACACATTTGTGATTAGAAACAAACTCCCCACATTTATTTCCACTAACGAAGCAGTTTAAGTCACTTCTGAAGCAAATAACAACACAAATAGTGTTACAACAAAGTGATTAAACATGTTCAGATAGTCACAAAACTTAACAGGCATGATAAACAGGTATTAAGCTACTTCCGTAAACATATACAAGTCTATCATGTTTTCTAGGGTGTTACACGTTATGCATCTTTGTTGCGCTCCTCTACTGTGCTTCTTTACTGCGCTCCTCCGTTGCGCTCCTCTGTTCCATTCAGACTTTGTTTAGATGTCAGACTTTGTTTTAGATTTCATCCTAAATTTCATACTTCGTTCTAATGGCAGGACCCAGACTTCGTTCAGATGGCAAGACCGTTTCAGACTCTATCCTAGATTCCATACTTTGTTTTGATGGTAGAACTCTGTTTCAAAATTCGTTCCTATTGTAGACTTTAGATTTCGATCTAGACTCCAAACTCCATACTCAATCATCATCTTAATCGATTCCGCACTCTGATTTCCAAACTCAAGTTAGTTTCTTCTATACCCACTTGAGTTTGAGGGGGCATATTAGCGTGATTAATTATAATTAAAATTATGATTGATTACAATTAATTTTAGATATGATTGTAATTGATTTAGTACATAATTAGATTAATTTGTTATATAATTTTATTTTATTTTATTTTTTATACAATAACATTCTTTTATAAATAGAAATTAATCCTTATATATATACTTATTTAGATATATACACAAATTATCATTACCTATTTCTATATTTTTAATACCATAAAAACACATACAAAACTTGAATGAAACACATACCTTTGCAGGTTATAAATAATGGACTTAAACCACTGAAAAATAATAATAATAATAATAAAGCATGAATAAAGGACAAACTAAATAAGAAAGGAGATTAATGGATCAAAAGTCATTTCTAAGAAAGTTAACGTATGTAAAGCAAATCAATTCTAATATTCTTATCATTAATTGTATATATATATTTTTTTTATACTCTTTTTAATATCATTTATTATATTTTTTTATTACTTTTTCTCATTAAATCTGATCAACAGTGCATACACCCTTAAAAGAGATATATGATGATATTTTTCCAAAGCAAATATAATCATATACCTATGGGAACTTTGTAATATTTGACTACAAAACAATAAAAAAAAAAGTCAAAAACTATTACGAAAGTACAAATTAAAAAAAAATCAAGACTTAATGAAAGAAAAAATTGAAAATCAATAAGATGAACGAAAAAAAACTTTCACAAATGCATATCACTTAAGCTACACAAACATAAACAACCACTATTAGGCCTTGAGTCATTTGAAAATTGTAATATAGAACTAAGATACCACAAATACCATCAAACCCAAATACCCAAAAGCAGAATCTATCTTCTTCCAAACAAAGAAAATCATCCATTGCTACAGCACCACTCCAAACCTCCAAGCCAACACCAGACCAAGCACCACTACACACCAATCAACGTTGCCTCCTCGCCGCCTCACCCCCCATCAAACCTCCGACGGCCAAACTCAGCCACCACCACCTTAGAATATATATAACCTTTATCAGAACTACATATTAGATGGAATAATTGCTAGTAGCAAAACAAAACTAATGAGAAACCTGAAATATATACACCAATACATATAAAAAAAATATAGTGCAGTCCAAGTGCTTTTAATTGAAAGAATATAATAAAAGATTAAAAAATTAATTATTTCCAGGTAAAAAAATTAACAAAAGTTCATGCTTTATTATCAATTTATTAAGAGCATTGGATATTTTAAAAAAATATGCTGTAATTATTCTTTGTTCATAGAACAATAACAATCAATAACATATTCTCCGAGACTAATAAAATTCTAACATCTAATGACTAATAAATTTCTTTATAACCCAACCACTCATCCAATGTCATTGAGTCATTGATAGACTCATAAATCCATTAAGAAATATATCACATATATTTACATACATATCACTTCTTAAGATAAGTTACTTTAGAGTTTTCCCACGTACAAAAATGTTTCTCACGTGCGTTGATCAACCATAATCGGGTGAAGACTTGGTTTGAAATAAATCCTCTCAAATAATTATTTTACAAAATCACGTGAAAAAAAAATATTTTTATTTCATTCTTTTATTAATTTTTTAAAAAAATAATAATTATATTTCATTCATATCCTTTCATTTTCTATACATCTCCATGTATTATGTTTCATTTCATTTATGAAAACGAATCAAATCAAAGTATCTCTTCCACGTTACCTTCTCATATAAAAAAGCACGTGAGTAATCCATTCCCACTCAGTTGTGATGTGATTTTAGGTTGCTGGGGATGTTTGGCACAGAGAGAGAAAGATGGAAAAGAGCAAAATTTTGGTGATTGGGGCAACGGGAAATCTGGGGTACCATTTAGCGGAAGCAAGCCTCAAGTTTTGTCACCCAACATTTGCTCTTGTTAGAGACTCTACTTTCTCTGACCCCATCAAAGCCCAAAAGCTTCAATCCCTTTCTCATGCTGGAGCTACCCTTCTCAAAGTCTGCCTCTTTCTCTCTTTCTCTTTTCTTGTTGCAATTATTTTTGTTTGAAATGTTATTCTTATGGTTGACACTGACGTTTTATGCTCAGGGTTCGCTCCAAGACGAAGCCAGCATTGTTGAGGCTGTCAAGTTAGTAGATGTGGTAATTTGTGCTGTTTCAGCTAAACAGTCTCTTGATCAGAAGCTTCTTATCCGAGTTATCAAACAAACTGGCTCAATCAAGGTCACCCCCATCAACCTCTTGCCATATAATTTTTGTTTTTCTATCTATTTCTATTTCTTGTCTTTTGGGCTAAGCTCATGCTTGAGACAAATTAGAAATGGGTTTTATAAATGTACATTTGGAATGAGCTTGTACGGCCTCCAAATCCATGGAAGTCAGTGTTAAATTACTTAGCAGCAGAAACTGTACTTTCGTGAGCCTTTGAAACATGAACCCTTCAAATCCTTATGGCTATTCTATTGTTGACATTCTTTTGAGATGCTGCTTTTTAGGTATTGACATTGTTGATTGAAAAACTGTATGTTGTGCTGGAATTTGACAATTTGTTGTCGAGGTAGCTGATCCTTTATCCCTTACAGACTATATAGTTGATGGGTTCTTCAGTTTCTAGAGCTGTTACTGACTTATAGTCTTACTTTTTCCTATTATTAAGATATATGTTTCCACCGTTTTCAATATACATGTGTCTATTACTATTAGTGAAGCATCTGTTCCTTGCATTATTGAATTGTAAAATGTGTTCAGTAATCCGTTATTAGTTGTGGGCTTCAGAGATTCATCCCATCCGAATTTGGATCAGATCCTACCAGGGTTCAGATATATGACCTTGATGATGGCTATAATTTCTATGCACCCAAACTTGAAATTCGGCGACTTGTGGAGGCTGAAGGCATTCCATATACTTGCATCTCCTGCAATTTCTTTATGAGGATTTTGCTTCCATCTCTTGTTCAACCAGGCTTAAAAGCTCCTCCTAGGGATAAGGTCACCATATTTGGTGATGGGAATACAAAAGGTCTGCTTGATCACGACCATTGTTATTCTTTAAGTGATATTCTTTTATTTGGTGCTTATTCATGAATGGTTTCTTTGCAGGTGTCTTTGTTAACGAAAGTGATGTTGCTGCCTTCACTATCAATGCAGTTGATGACCCCCGTACATTAAATAAAGTGTTGTACTTGAGACCCCCAGGAAATGTTTATTCTTTGAATGAGCTTGTTGAGATGTGGGAGACTAAAATCAGGAAGAAGCTTGAGAAATTGCATGTCTCAGAAGGAGAGCTGCTTAAGCAAATCAAAGGTATTATAGTTGTATATACAACATATCTATCACTTGACTCCAAATTACTTGTAACCTATGTTGCTGCTTCTTGTCATTTAAGACTTTAGGAGGCATGAAAAATTATCTCATATAATAAGGGAGACTGACAAAGGGATATGAAGTCTCTTCTTAAATATATGTATTCAAAATAACTTATTCAAAAAAGAAAATGTGAGGAAAAAATTCTAATTAAAATCTGCAATTTTTTTGCATTGCAGGGACTTCTTTCCCTGCCAACTTTGAGATGCTTTTTATATATTCTGCTTTCATAAAGGGAGATCACACATACTTTGATATTGAGTCATCCTCTGGTGTGAATGGTACAGAACTGTATCCACAGCTGAAATATACCACAATCAGTGAAATCTTAGACACACTAGTTTAGGCTTTGTTTGGGAATGTTGGGAGGAAAGAAAGTGTGCGGGGCACATATTTACGTTGAGCATTTATATTCTTTCCATATTATATTTATTTCTTTTATGTTTCTAAACACAGCTCAAGAATGTGTTACTGTGTTGAACAAATTAATAATGCTCGTTCATTGCTTGCCTGCTTTGCCATTTCCTTACCCTGAAATTGGCAAGGAGTGGTTGGCAACTAGGCACAAAAATTCAGCAATAAACTCACATTGTACAACAGCGGGGCAGTATTGAGAATTTAGGTGGGAGTTGGCTGTTTTCTTCTCTTTGGTTGCTGAGATATGCATAGATCTATGTGTGACTGACTGCACCAGTCATCGAGCCTCACTTTTAAAGAAAAGGGTGTGGGGATATTCGGAAGAAAAAAAGAAAAGAAAAGAAAAGGGTGTTACTTGAAGCTTGTAATTCCATTATCTGTGATTCCCAACACTAGATGAATTTTTCTTTCCGGTAAGGTTTAATTCATATGGGAATATAGAACTTCAGTTTCAACGAATACATATTGCAAGACAGAGAATTCTTGGATAAACTCAGGGCTATTATAATTAATTAATAAATAATTTTAATTAGTTATCTTGATTAATGTTCTCATTAGTTTAATACACTTAACTTGAATGTATTATATTTATGCAAGAATTTTTCTTGCAAGATGAAGATATACATGTGTAAATACATATCTCAAAAGTGAAAGCTTTATGAATGACTTATTATACAAAGTTACCTATCCTAATTACAGATTTATTTATGATATTTAAACCTTTTTTACTGAGTTATTAACCATAATATATTGAAAATATAAAAATATTAATTATATGGTAAGATTTACTCTAAGAGGATAACTTCAAAAAGGACGGCCCAACTTACTCCATCAGAAGAAAACTTGTTTTGGTAAGCGTGCGTGTGTGTATATATTATTATATTTGATTAATTAACAACTTATCACGTGGTTCTTTTGGGATTTGGTTATTGGTTAATTAAATAACGAGTTCACTTTCAATTGGTTAAATAAGAAGTAAGCAAAGATGCTTTGCTACACTAATGACAAAGTTCCAAAGAAAGTCTGCAATGCACGTAAAAGAAACTGAACAATACAGAACAACAGAGGTTGATTTTGTAAAGAGGGCAGCCAACCACTAATTATTGTTGAACTTTGTATGTAGCCACCTCAAATTTCAATACAGAAAGACCAAAGCAAAGAAAAGCAAGCTCATCATCTGGATACAAAAAGTTCTGAGATGGCCCACTTTCCAATTCGGAAATTCATGAGCATTTCACTTCTTTTTGCAAGTAACTGTACTCATAATTCAGGAGTTACCAACAGTTTGGCTGGCTTTGTGAATTGCCTTAATCTAAGATTTCCTTAGTCAACCATTGATTCATGGATACATATATGTATGACATCGGGCTGCACCAAGTCTATCTAAAGGGTAACCCAGTCCTGCCTGATATTTCTTTTGATCCATAAAATTGAGCCCAAACTCAACTCGATTTTAAATATGAACATGAGTCCCATTGCGAATAGCTTGGGTCGGATTGGGTCAACAAGCAGTGACGGGCCATGAGCACCCTCTTCCGAAGAAGAAAGAATCTGACCTAGTTGATCATAGCTTTTTGAGTTTTACTAGTGTTTTATGCTACCTGCAAGGGAATCTTTCCACGTTTGGAACTGCACAACCGCGCCCCGTGTGAGTGAAGGGGTAGAGAATGAGACTTGACAAGGGAAGTTTTCACATAAAACTGAAGCGGGACCAATGAAAGGAAAATCCAAGCTCATCTCTCACCATCCACAGGAACAAAGAGAATCAACAAGATCTTGGCTACAGATGAGACAGGTCCACCTATCTCACCATTATATATGGCTTGAAAGTGAAGGAAGCCTGAGGCTCTTGTAACTCCAAGATAAAATAACAAGATACCCCATGCTGCCCTTAGCAACCTTAGGTGGTCCTTAATTAACCATCGATGCAACCTAACACTGAAAAGCTCCTTTCATGCATATTAAGACATGAATCTATGCCCAATATAGTTATGCCTTTTAATAATTTGTGAGGTATTGTACATGAAGTTATAAGACGCTCCACAGGTCGGAAAAAATTTTATGCCTCAAAATGGCATTGACGTCTTCGGTTGAGCTGGTGAAGTATCATGCAGAGTTAGAAACTTAGAATTAAACCTCCTTTTTTTATCATGGGGGAGGGTTTGGAAAAGAAACAGGATATTACTTGGCAGTGCAACCTATATCTATTGACCAAAACAAAATTAAAAATTATTCGTTCGAGTATTAAATTTCAAACCACACAAAAATTTTGATGAATTTCTCATGTTATGAACTTTTTGCATGGTGAGGTCATTTGGGTGCTGTTGAATCAAGTTAAAAGAAACCGGAGAAGCTGGAACATCATTGAACTATCAAAACCCGGAAATTTTGATAATGAGATTTGGTTTTTGGTTCCCAAGAGTCCATGACCCCAAATCTGAACAATTGGAGAACTCAAATGAACAACATTAACATCTTTTTATTTTTTCTGTGTGACTGTCCTTTGTCCATATAATTCTAAACATTTAAACATAAGGATGACCATCTATCCTTTAAACCACACATATGAGTTTAAATGTCCCATTTGATTGAACTGAATCATAATTCTTTGGGGTACTTGAGGGACAGAAAAATCATTCTAATTAATTGAAGCAGTTGAAATGTCTGCCCATCCCCTTCTTCTACCCCAATATTTTAGGGCTCTGTATTCATCACTTCTGTGGCCTAATTATCACTGTCTCAATCAACAGACTATTATTCTGTCCCCAAAGGTGGCTTTGAGAAGGTTCCCTACCAGGCTCATAGCCTGTGTCTCACTCAAGCATGTTCAGTGTTGTCTTTCTGCTTCATCCAACTGAATGGGTAAGGTTTAATTGAATCACAGCAGCTCTACTCAAACCTATGCTTCTGCATTATCAGTTACTTAGCTTCATATCTTTTTATCTTTTTGCGTGAGTCATTATTTCACAATCTTGCACTTATGTATCTGCACACACCAGCATGTGACCTTGCGCGAATTTTTTCCAGTTAGTTAGACACGGCAGATGGAATGTAAGTTTAATAAAAATGCAAATTGGCAAACGTACTGGAGATTAAAAAATAATAAAAATTAGAGATAACATCGTATCACAAATTATATAATTTAAGTATGTTGGATACATCTTACAAAAAGGGATGAGGACGTCACACATAAGATTATAGTTGGGTAAAAGTTGAGGATCACATATAAGATTATAATTGGGTGGATGAAAATGAACGCAAAAAGTCTATCAAAATTCAAAGAAAATTCTACTAGAAATTATAAAACCAAAAATGCTCAATGATAGTGAATGTTAGGTAATGAAATGTCACCGAAAGCAAAAATAAAAACAAGTGTACGGCGGAGATTGACAAGTGAACATATAAAAAATAAAAGTATAATGGATTTATTTGAGAGAAAATAAGAGTAAGAAGACAAAAGCTATGCTTTGATCATCTAAAAAGAAGACTGATAGCAGTAGTGGTTTCAGAAATTTTACGTAATGAGAGTAAAAATAATACTATTAATACAGAAGTATAAATTTTTTTAATAATTATATTTATATATTAAAAAATATATTAATATAAAATTATAAAAGATCAATTTATAATTATTTTTTTATATTTTTACATTTTAAAAATATTAAATAATCTTTTTATTATTATTACTATGAAATATTTTTTTTATATATGTAACTAAACAATTATTTAATAAAAATAATATAGTTAAAAGTAAAAAAATGTAGACAAAAATTATACATATAAAAAAATAAAAAATATATATATATATAATATCAAAAAAAAAATTCTAAAGTAGAGTATGAACGTAATTCCCAACTCATTTAGATGTACATCCGTCTTGACTGATAGAGATTCCAACTTAAAAAGTTGACTAACTGAAAAACAGTGTAATTAAAACAACTTGAATACGTAAGAATAAAATTACTAAAAATACCTTACCCTAAATGTTTATTTCTAAAAATTTAATTAAGAGAGATTCTAATGACATCAATTAATTCATGGGACCTGATTTTATCTAATGGGTAAGAAAAATGATCTTCATACATTATTTTTCAACAAACTTTTACAAGTCATTTTTAATAATTATAATTAAATGAGAGAAAATAATAGAAAAAAATAATATAATTAATGATATAAAAAATAGTGTAAAAAGTGATATAAAAAATTAATGGTTGAATGGGTAAAGCACTGAAGCTTTCTTGTTATTACTGTAAACTAAGATGACACTTAAACAGGATCCGGATTGTCTACCGTTTCTACCGCAGCTGATCCCGTTCCCCTTAAACATTATTTGTAGAAGTTTGACAATAGAAGGAACGTGTAAGTATTTATTATTATTATTATTATTATTAAGTTTTACCTTTGCATCCAGCTGATGTTACTTTCATTTTACCAAAAGTTCATATTATGGAGAGAAACAAAGAAAAAGAGAAAGCAGTGGAAGGTTGCCATCAACGCTCTTATGTACATTGGATTAGGTGACTGGTCTCATATCTGCTCATCGCTATCAACCTTTTTTCTTTTTCATTGGCCATATAGTACTTTAAACGTGCAAAAGAAGCTGACTGAAGTTAACAAGGTATTAATATGATCTTATTTATTAATTTATACTATGGAGCAGTATACAACCAATATATGTTATTTACTTGAAAAGAAAAAGAATCTTGATAAGAGGCATTTGGAGTGAGCTCATCCAACAAATGGTAATAGAAGATCTGGTCTACATCTCCATCTTTAGATTGCTAGCTTCAACTAGACCTGCAGAGATTATAAAACAACACATTTAGAATTTACATTCAGAAGTTACCTAGTTTAACTACTTTAAAGTGGTAAATAATTTTACATGGTTTAAAATAAGGGTGATCATGGAATGGCCAACAAGTCCTGAAGAAAACAATTGATCCAGGGCATCATCATCCAAATAGCCAAATAACTTAAGGAGTTTCAAAAAGAGAAGCTTCCTGCCTTTTTTAACCCATTTTACTTCACAAAATACAATTAACTTGCTAACCTCATAAGTAATTTTTGTCTTGTATTACAAACAACTAAGCTGCGAAAAAGCCTTTACTTCCTTGTTACCAAAAAAAAATCTTTATTTCCTCTTGTAATTGTAGGAGGGAAAGTAGTGGGAAAGGAAAGGAGGAAGCATATAAAAGAAAACTGGCTGTATGACTGAATGATTAAGAGATCCTTTTTAAAAAATTTCTTCATTTTGATCAAAAAGATCTCAGCATTCCTATACACTTATCAACATCTGTGGGGCTCTCATGTCTCTATCATCTATGAAAATACACTCTTCTTTGCTCCTACTTTCTACTTTTAGGGTATCAGGCTAAGGAGAAAAAGTGAATTGACAAGTCATGAATTTATAGCTACCTGTAAATGACTGAGAAGGAAGGGTTGCTGTTCGTGCTTGATCAAAAGCCACATTGTAGAGGTTTTGGAAATCACCTTCCCAAGTTGAGGAAGGCAAAATTTGCTGCAGTGCACGTAAATAAGATCAATTGGAGAAAACTAATGATTAGAACAAGAACACTAGGGAACACAAACACAGGGGAAACCTACAGTATAACAGGATGATGAGTCAAGAAAGGTTTCGGGCAAAGATACAGGTGCACTAATGGTCCTTCGAGGCCCCATATCTGGAGGGTTTATCCCCATATTATTTATTAATCCACCACAACACGAAACCAGTTGTTGTTCTGAATTGAATTGAAGATAGGTAGGGTTAGTCATGTCTGATGGCATCCCTATGGTTGGAAAACTTGGAGCACAAGCAGGAAACACCTGTGGGGATCAAATATAAGAGTATGTCAGAAACAAAAACGCTTATTGGCCTAAATAATTTTGCTCAGAGAGTGTAATTGAGCTAAACGAAAAGGAGGAACTATAGGCTAAAGTTCTGCTATCTACATTTCCCTTACCTCTTTGGCAAACAGATCATCAATGTTGAAGTCAAGCCTTGGGTTTACAGCAGCTAATTTCATTGACAAGAACTGCATGCGGTGATAATATACAGTAAGTCACGTGGACTTTAATTTATCTTCAAATTGAAACCATAAAAACTTATAAGGATAAAGCTTCTTGCACGTCACATGTGCGTAGATATGCTCACACCTACGGTATACGGCACAATCAAAGTGTGGCAGAAAATAAGGTGACCAGCAATCAAATAGTAAAAATTGTATAAATTTGAGGTGATGTATGTATAATTAAGGATATTTATCATTATTCAACTTCTAAATACCTCCACTTATCCCACTATGCAGCCTAATTTCCTATGGACCAATGTCAAAGACAACGAATGAAGTGGATCTAACACTAACCTCAACTTGTCGTTGAAGAGACTGAACATAGTTAATGATTTCATCAAGCATTCCAGCTTTTCCTGTAATTTTGTTGCAACCCGGTACTAAATCTTGCAAATACTTCATTCTCTCGCTAATTTTTTCCCTTCTAACCTGCACGAAATAGAACGTTTGCATTAAATTCCAAGTGGCAAATATTAAATCTACAGAGAGAAAAAAAGCATTGAACATTGCATTTGCAACAGATAAGTGTACCTTAAGAAAAAAAAATTAAAAATAAAAAATTGTAAATTTTCTACTCACTCTTTCAGCTAAGCTATGACTATCAGTGGCTTGACCACGACGTGCTCGGACATGAATGTAGTCAGGCTTTGGATTTTGAACCTCAGACCCTTTTGAGTTTTCCTTGGAAGTATCAGCAGAAGTTTCCTTCTTGTTTCTATTTATCTTTAACTTGATAGTCTTGTTGCTTGTTTGCTCTGTGAACTTGGATTCCCCTTCATTAGCACTTACTTTGACCCTCTTATCGTTGTTATCACTTTCTACAACAACCTGAACAAAACCAACAACATTCTTTATCGTTAGTTTAACCAACACAAACCAAACAGTAACCTCTTAATTAAGGATCATTTCATAACATAAGCAACTTAACATGCAATACAAATTTCCACACCTTGGAATTGGTATTCTGAACCTTATCAGCTGTCCTCTTTTTGGAGCTTTCTTTCCCATTCATCTTCTCCGTTGCTGAAACCAAGTCTCTGCCAAATGGACTGCTACAAGTCCTTGAAATCGCGGAATTCACATCAAACCCAGAAGATCCGAATCCCATGTCAAACTTGGCCAATTCGGGCCACCCATTTTCCAAACCCGGGTCAGGCTTCATTGTGTGAGCTACCACCTCACCAAGCGAGGAATCGCCACCCATCATCATCAAGCCGTGAGGATCTTGAACTTGCAGAGAAGAAGAGAACACACCGTTAAACCCAGTTCCACAAAAGAACCCTTGGTGCTCCTGGTCATGCTCTTCATCATGGTGTTCTTGTTGCCACTTCCTCCTTACCCTTTGTCTTTCCAACACTGTCACATCCGAACAGCTTCCTCCTAGATTCCCCGAAGTGTTGAGACAGTGCAACATGTTATTGTTGTTGTATTTGTTATTGTGTTGTTCTTGTTAACTGAATAATACTGCCTCTGTTTTGATGCTAAAGTACGCACTACACAGGGTGTGTTGAAAAAGGCAACTACTTTAGGCGAAAACAAAGTAGGCCCTGTAACCCTTCATGCCCGCAACACACGAAGCTCTCGTGAGCTGAAGGTACAATGTGGCTAACGTGCGCAATTGTTTTGCAGAAACAGAGAGGTAGAGTAGGAGAAGTAAAAGAGAAACAGACAGAGGAGCAAGAGTGAAATGTTGTTAAGGATGATGAAGAAGAGAGGTTGGGTACATATAAAGCAGGAAAATAAAATTATTTAAATAAATAAAAAGAATAAAAGATTTGGCCTGAGTATACCGGAATCTGTGAAGAAGTGGCCGAAATTATTAGGAGAGAGAGAGAATGAGTGGGGCAGAGAGCCAACCGATGTATCCATATTGAGGCTGTGGGCTGTGGGCTGTGAGCCCCACTGATATGACCGCCACGTGAGCGTGTCCCAACACTCCAAAACGGCAGCGTTTTACTTTTTCTTTTTTAATCCTTGTTCCTTGATATGTCTTTACCTTTTAGTGTTTTAAAGTTGGTTGGAGATCGGAAATCGGAAATCACTTGTTTTTTTTTTTTTATTATTTAAATTTTAATAAATATAAAATAAATTAAGTGAAAAGATGATATATAATTAAATTTAAAATATTTATTAAAATTTAAATAAAAAACAAAAAATAAAAATAAGTAATCTTAATTCCTTATAATTTGCAGTATTTAATGATAGGCTAAGTTTAATTTTGCTCGATTTTGATCTCAATTTTTTATTAGGCTTTTTTTAAATTCAATTATGTTTTGGTTATGACTTAATTAATAATTGAAGTTGTGGAATAGATCAACCTAAATTTAGATAAAGTATATTTTGATATCTGTCATGCGAACCGCCTCGGCAAGACTGCTAAAATAAAAAATACGAGGAGGATAGGGCCTCCAGGGTGTTAGCCGCCACGTAATCGCTTTATCCATTAAATGGAATGGTGCAATTGACACCTAAAAGATGGTCTACGTTTGAGTTTGAGGTTCGGGGTTGATTACGGGTAGGGAAGGTGTTAGCTTACACCGTCCGTCCGTTAAACGATTACTATTTAATCTAATGTTATTTGCAAGATTAATTTAATTGGTCCTTTATTATTTAAAAGAAAAGAATTTTTTATTTTTTATTTTGACATGTCCCATTTTGTCAAGCATAATATCAAGAATGATAAATGACTAAGACAAGTAATGGGTGGCTAAATAAATATTATTTTAGAACAAATTCTAAGTCTACAACATATTATATAAAAGTGGTGAATTAAAATTTTATCTTTTTGAAGAGAAGTAATTTTCAAAATAAAATGGCCAAATAAAAAAAAAATATTTCAATGAATAATTTTAACTCAAAGAAATTTGTTTAAGGTAAGAAAATGACTTTTAAAGTAAATGGCCAAATAAATCTCATTCGTAATCAAGAAAAAATATTTTTAGGCACAATGAAATTTTTGTATTAATTTCTAAAAAAAATGTCTTTATGAAAAATAAAACTTTGATTCACCACAATCATGATGTTAAACTGTATGAATTTGTCGCTTTTATTTGAATATTTTATTTTACAAAAAGAAAAATTTATTTTGGTTTATTAAAATTATATTTTAATTTACATAATTATTTTAATTTTTATGTGGGGATTAGACTTACTACGCCTCTCCGGCAAAATCTAATATAAAAGCCTCAAGATTATCGGGAAGAGTGTAATCGATCAGCTATCTCCGATCCTCTCCCAATTTTTCCATTCATAGGCCAGCTTTAATCAATAAGATAAATTTACAAGTTATAAAGTGACAGACAAACTATAGTCAAATCAAATCAAATCACAAGTTCACTTTCATTATATTTTTATTTATGATTTTTATTTTTTATGCATTTTTATTTATTTATTTATTTTTTATTAATCACAAAACATAATATAAAACATATTATTAAGTAAAATAAATATGGTCAAACAAGCACTAAATCCTAAAATTCAAAAAAACATATTTAGATCTTTTTTATTTCATCCCTTTTCTCTATTTTAGTAAAATAGAATAAATGAATGAAAAGGAAAATGGGCTGAGGCCCATCACAAAAAAAAAAAAAAGAAAAAAAAAGAAAGAAAGATGAAATGTACAGCAAACTAAATGGGACTTTAGTTTCAGAAATATCATACGAAAAGAAAGAAGAAGAGGGGGAGAAGGAGAACTCACGGTGGTGCGGTACCGGTTTGATGCAGATCACACGGGATGAGGCGGGCGCGCGGTCTCTGCGTTGACGATGGGGCGGACGGCTAGTTGGTGATGAGGCCGGACGACGCGAGTAGAGCACGGATTGATGCATTCGTGGGCGGCGTCGGTTCGAACAGAGCGAGGGACCCTGGCGCCGGCCGACCGCTCTGAGTGGTGGTGGGTGGTTCGACGGCTTGCGGATCCGGATGCTGGGAGTCGCAACGCGAGTCGGGGTGACGGGTTCGGGCCGAGCTTGGGTCGGCGTGGATCCGGTGCGTGGGCGAGGCGCGGTTCGTTCGACGGCGGTGGGTGGTCGCGGTCCGGTCGAGCGCACACGACCGGTCGGCAAGCTCGAATCTGGTGAAGTTCCGTGGGGCACGAAGATGGTAATGGACCCGGTGGTGTGGTGGAAGGTTAAAGATGGGTGGTTGCGGGGGATTGGTTTGGTGAAGAGGGTGGGTAGTAAGGAGTTGATGAAGATGGAAGGGTTGTGTATTGTGGGTTAGTATTCTGTTTGGGTGGTGATGGGGAGCTATTGGAGGTTGGAAAATGGTGAGTTATGTTGGAGATGGTTGAAACTTGAAGGAAGGTGGATCGTTTGGCAGAGAGAATGGAGGTATGGGTTTGGCGTTGGTGGTTCTGAGGCTCGTGTGAGGGGATTTCGTGTGTGAGAATTTCTTTTCTTTGAATTAAGTCCCGATTCTCGTGATTGCTTTCCTTTTTTTTTTGAATCCTCCCGAACGATTGAATCCCTTCTTTTATTTTTCTTCTCCTTTTTATTCTCGCTTGAGATGCCATTACCAATTAATTTGCACTAATTTTCATTCAATTTGCAACGATTGGAATACAAATGGGAAAGAAAACTGACAAAAGTTTTTAATCCAATTTAGTGTAGTTTTTTGTGGAGGCTAGGGCTGCAGCAGCTGGAAGGGGAAAAGGAAGGGTTGAGATGGAAAATGGGTTATGGGTTAAAAACGAAAATGGGTTACGGGTTGAGATGGGAATTGGGTTGGGTTGACCCGTACAAGCCTTTTTATATTTATTTTTTATTATTTTTTTCTCTTTTTTATATTAAAGAAATAAAAATAAAAGTAAAAGAAAATGGGCAAAATTGGATATCAATACAATTTCTCTTTATTTTACATTTAGAATAAATGAAAAACAAAGGAATTGATTCAATTTTGTCCATGAAAAGGTAAAAACTCGCGGATTCAGGTGTTCACTGAAGTTTAACCAAAACAAGGTAAGAAGCTTACTGGTCGGGTATCCGTTGAAGCTTAACAAATACAAAGAAGTAAGGGGTACGAGGACCCAAAAGGTAAAAAGCTTGCGGAATCAGGTATCCGCTGAAGCTTAACAAAAACAACGTAAGAAGCTTACGGAGTCGGGTATCCGTTGAAGCTTAACAAAAACAAAGAAGTAGGGTACGAGGACCCAAAGGTAAAAAGCTTGCGAATCAGGTATCCGTGAAGCTTAACAAAACAACGTAAGAAGCTTACGGAGTCGGGTATCCGTTGAAGCTTAACAAAAACAAAGAAGCAAGGGGTACGAGGACCCAAAAACAACGGGTACGAGGACCCAAAAGGTAAAAAGCTTACGGAATCAGGTATCCGCTGAAGCTTAACAAAAACAACGTAAGAAGCTTACGAGTCGGGATCCGTTGAAGCTTAACAAAACAAGGTAAGAAGCTTACGGAGTCGGGTATCCGTTGAAGCTTAATAAAAACAAAGAAGCAAGAAGCTTACGGAGTCGGGTATCCGTTGAAGCTTAACAGAAGACTTAAAAGCAATGGGTATGGAGACCCAGAAAACAATGGGTGCAGGAACCCAAAAACTAAAAGACAATGGGCGCGGGGGCCCGAAAGGAAAACACAATGGCGCGGGGCCCGAAAACGAGAAAACAATGGGTGTAGGAACCCAAAACAAGAACACAATGGGCGCGGGGCCCGAGAAAGGAAAACACAATGGGCGCGGGGGCCCGAAAACGAGACAACAATGGGTGTAGGAACCCAAAAACAAGAACACAATGGGTGCAGGGACCTAAAAAGGTAAAAAGCTTGCGGAGTCAAGTATCCGCTGAAGCTTTAACAAAAACTTAAAAGCAATGGGTACGGGGACCCAAAAAGGAAACAGCAATTTGGACCTTTGTAGGTCAAGGCTAGCAAAATGAGAACAAATGCACTATGCAATGCATGCTTCAAATGTATAAGAGTTTGAAAAAAAAAAAATCTTTTTTTTTTGTTTATTTTTTTTTTTTGTTTTTGTCTCCACGACCCTTGAGGACATGATTGCAATCATTTTCAAAGATGAACTGGAATAGGATTTAATGGCATCCTTTCATTTGTCTATTCAAATAGATGGTTGAAATGTCCAACCAGAATGACCCTTGTGGTGACCTGGTTGTCCTTTCTCTTTTATCAACACTCTTATCAGGAATCATTGTGTTTTCCATACCTTTCAAGTCATTAGCAATTCTTAATGCTCGGACAGCAATGTCACACATTTCATATTCCAATATATGATTATTAGAAAAATGCATATTAAGTCAAAGAAGAGGCAAAGGTAAAAACATGATGATATTGTATTGAAATGGGAATGGTGAAAAGAAAGTATTATTGTGGTCATCAACATGAAATTTACGAGGGGATGATAAGGGCAAAGGTCTTCAGTTCTTCCAATGAAACCCTTTATCGTAATCAGCGTCAATCCTCTGCATACCCAATTTTGAACACCCGTTAACCAGCCTATGAAGACTTTGATTGCCCCAGTTGAGATCATTTGGCCTGCCCCAATATGGAAACTTAGTTTGCTCTAAAGCATAGATTTGCTTCTCCCAGCATGGAGACTCAAGCAATATTGTCTCACTTCCTTTGTCATATCAAGCATTCTTGTCCTTTTATTTTGGACCTTAACTTTTGCCTAGGTCGCTTCTTTTCGAGTTTTCAACCTACCGGTCGCTCTAACTTTTGCCTAGGTAGCCTTTCCAGGTTTTCCACCTAGCGAGCCATATTTTTTTTTTTTTTTTTTTTATTTTTTTTTTTTTTACTTTTTATTTTTGACAAGTAGTGTTTTTATGCATAATATTTCTTGATCGCATCTGAATTTACAGAAGTGGTAGATCTTCACCATCCATTCTTGTGAGAATCAAGGACCCTCCAGAGAAAGCCTTCTTCACGACATAAGGTCCTTCATAATTTGGAGTCCATTTTCCACGGTGATCTTTTTGAATTGGCAGGATCTTTTTGAGCACTAAGTCTCCTTCTTGAAATTGTCGAGGGCGCACCTTTTTGCATAGGCTTTCATAAGCCTCCTTTGATATAACTTGGCCATGACACGGTCTGCTTAACCTTTTACCTTCAATAAGATTCAACCCGATCTAGTCGGGCTTGGACCCATTCGGCTCTTCCGGTTTGTCTCCATCGACTCTTAATGAGGGGATCTCTACCTCAATAGGGAGTACGACTTCCATTCCGTAAACTAAAGAGAAAGGAGTTGCCCCGGTTGAGGTACGGATAGACGTGCGATAACCATGCGAGCAAAGGGAAGCATCTCACGTACCAATCTTTGTATGTCACAACCATTTTTTGGATGATCTTCTTGATGTTTTTGTTTGTTGCCTCAATAGCCCATCATTCATCTTTGGGCGGTATGGTGAGGAGTTATGATGTTGGATCTTGAAATTCTCGCACATTTCCTTCATCATTTTGTTATTCAAGTTAGTTGCATTGTCGGTGATGATCTTATTCGGTGAGACCATAACGACATATCAACTCTCTTTTGATGAACTTGATCACCACATTCCTAGTCACATTGGCGTAGAAAGCGACTTTCAACCCATTTGGTGAAGTAGTCTATCGCGACAAGGATAAAGCGATGCCCATTTGAGGCCTTAGGTTCAATAGGTCCTATAACATCCATACCCCACATGGAGAATGGCCATGGTCTTTGCTAGGACATTCAAGGGACCGGAGGCGCATTGATCTTATCAATATGTTTGGCACTTGTGGCACTTCTTCACATGATTGAAGCAATCATTTTCCATGGTTAACCAATAATAACCAGATCTTAGGATTTTCCTTGCCATTGCATGTCCATTAGAATGAGTTCCAAAGGAGCCTCATGTATTTCTTCAATAATCTTTTCGGCTTCCATTGCATCAACACATCTTAGAAGCACCATATCATGGTTTCTTTTGTAAAGTATTTCCCCACTCGAAAAAATAACCCATTGCGAGCCTCCTCGGTCCTCTTGTCATTTTCTCAAGCACTGCAGTGGTACTCCCTATTCTTGATGAAACATTTGATGTCATGATACCACGGTTTCCTATCCGGCTCATCTTCAATCGCTTGACAATATACAGACGATCCACGACTTTCCATTTTTATAAGTGGTAGGTCCCTTTCATGACTTACTTGGAACATTGATGACAGTGTGGCCAAAGCGTCAGCCAACTGATTTTCTTCTCGAGGAACATGATGAAAAGTGACTTCATCAAATTGCTCGATCAATTCTTTGATGTAAACATGGTATGGAATCAATTTGGCATCACGGGTCTCCCATTCTCCTTTTAGTTGATTAATGACCAAGGCAGAGTCCCCATGTATTTCCAAGATCTTTGCTTTTGATTCTATTGCTGCCTGAATACCCAAAGCACACGCTTCGTATTCTGCTATATTGTTAGTACAGTCAAAACACAACCTTGCTGTAATTGGGATGAATTTATCTTCAGGGGAGATCAAGATGGCTCCAATGCCGTGCCCCAGTGCATTAGAGGCTCCATCAAACCACATGGTCCATTTTTCTTTTTCAGAGGATTCCTCATTTTTAAACAGAGCCATTATATCTTCATCAGGGAACTCACATTGCATCGACCCATAATCCTCTATAGGTTGGTTAGCCAGATAATCTGCAAGGGCACTTCCCTTAATTGCCTTTTGGGTGACATAAATAATTTCATACTCCGATAATAGAACTTGCCATCGCGCGATTCTCCCAGTAAGAGCGGGTTTCTCAAAGATATACTTGATAGGATCCATTTTGGACACCAACCAAGTAGTGTAACACAACATGTATTGCCTCAATCGATGGGCGACCCATGCCAAGGCACAACAAGTTCGCTCTAACAATGAGTACTTTGCTTCATAGTCGATGAATTTTTTACTTAAATAATAAATGGCGCGTTCTTTCCTACCGGACTCATCATGCGCCCCAAGATACAACCCATAGACTCATCCAGGCAATCAAATACATAATGAGAGGTCTCCCAGCACCTGGAGGCACCAAAACCTGGGTTCTTGTAAATACTTGCTTGATTTTTTCAAAGGCTCTTTGGCAATCATCATTCCACTTGACCGGGCGATTCTTGCGTAACAACTTGAAGAAGCGGCTCGCGTGTTCTTTGTGAGTGGAATATGAATTGAGCGATGTAATTCAACCTTCCCAAAATCCCGAACTTCTTTTTCAGGTGCGAGGGATTGGCATGTCCAGTATTGCTCGAACCTTGTCGGGATCAACTTCTATTCCTTTCTCGGCTCACCACAAACCCCAATAGTTTGCCCGATCTGACACCAAAAGTGCATTTTGCAAGATTCAATCTGAGTTTGAACTTCCTCAATCGCTCAAAAAGCTTTTGCAGATTGATTATATGATCTTCTTTTGTTTTTGACTTCGCAATCATATCATCCACATAAACTTCTATTTCTTTGTGCATCATGTCATGGAATAATGTCACCATAGCTCTCTGATACGTTGCCCCAAGATTTTTAAACCAAAAGGCATCGCTTTGTAGCGAAAAAGTTCCCCATAAAGTGATGAATGTGGTCTTCTCCATGTCTTCCTAAGTGCCATCTTGATCCGATTATATCCCGAGAAACCATCCATAAAGGAAAAAATGAATGTTGAGCGGTGTTGTCCACCAAAACATCAATGTGAGGTAACGGGAAGTCATCTTTAGGGCTAGCCCTATTTAAGTCTCGATAGTCTACACACATTCGGACTTTCCCGTCTTTCTTTAGGACAGGAACAATATTGGCAACCCATTGTGGGTATTTTGCAACTGCAAGAAATCCAGCATCAAACTGTCTTTTTACTTCATCTCTGATTTTTAGGGACATCTCAGGTTTCATTCGTCTCAACTTTTGCTTAATCGGAGGATACCCAGGTTTTAGTGGCAATTTGTGTTCAACTATGTCAATGTCTAACCCAGGCATATCTTGGTATGACCATGCAAAGACATCACTATAATCAAACAAAAGCTTAATCAACTTGTTACGCTCATCCTCTTTCATCGAGGTACCAATTTTGATCTCTTTCTTATCATTTTCATCCCCCAATTAATTACTTCAATTGGTTCCTCATGGGGTTGGATTTCTTTAGCTTCTTGTTCAAGTAATCTCATTAACTCGTGAAGTTTCCCAATCATCCTCATTATCCTCATCAAGCATGATTAACGGGGTGTTCAAAATTATATGATGAGATATTGACACTTGTTACTTTTAAGAGAGTCATTTTCAGATCTCGCAATAAGTGATGTTGACACAAGAAAAATGAAATGAATAGAAGGTCATGATAATGGTGGGATGAAAGCTAATGAAATGAAAAATGATAGAACTCAAAATGCATTTTATTAATAACAATTATTGGAAATGAAACATGTGAGCCCATTTACAAATGAAAATCCTAAAGCCTTGGGCAGAGCTAAAGGAAAAGCACTACAGAATTACTTTGAAAGAGACTCTAAGGTTATGGGAAACTCGGAGATCTCCCAATTGTTGAGTCTTGTATTTGAAGAACATGCATACATCAGGTCCGTATGACTGACAAAATCGTCATCTTCAACTGCGGTCACTTGGTCTACGAACACAACTCCTGCGCTCCGGAAGCTTTGTCGTATATCACAGATGGGGACTTCCTTCACTTTAGGTTCTCGATTTTCCAAGCGAGCCAACCTTTTCTCTTTTTCTCTTCCATTATCCTCCTCTTATCGGCCTTGGTAGGTTTGTACCCCAGGCCCAAATCTATCTTTATTTTCAAAGGGTTGAAAGAGTCTGTGGCACCTTGTCGTTTCTTGCCCACCCCTTCTCCATGCTTGATAACCCCTTCTAGCATAACTTTAGCCATCATTACGGATGCAACAAAAGGCTGCGGTTTAGGAATTGGAGCTCCTTCTTTTATATAAATGGTATTGACAACCTCGAGTGCTTGAAAGCGGTCTCCAAAGCCTCTTCAGTAGCTTCAATATAAGGGGTGTCTAGCGGCTTACTCACCAAGAGGTCCTCTTCACCAAAGACAAGAATCATCTTGTTATCAACTATGAATTTGACTTTTTGGTGCAAGGTGGAAGGCACGACTCAAATAGAATGAATCCATGGTCGTCCTAGGAGACAACTGTATGATGGTGCAATGTCCATCACTTGAAAGAGTATGTTGAAAGTGCAAGGACCAATTTGAACTGGTATTTCAATCTCCCCTATGACTTCTCTCCTTGTGCCATCAAATGCCCTTACTATCATTGCACTTGATTTCATGTGTGACCCATCAAAAGACAATTTGGAGAGTGTCGACTTCGGCATCACATTCAAGGAAGAGCCATTGTCCATCAGTACTCTAGCCATGATATGATCTTGACATTTTACTGAGATATGAAGTGCTTTATTATGTCCCCTTCCCTCATTGGGTATTTCATCATCGGTGAAAGTGATGTAATTATCTGCTGTAATGTTGCTGATAACGCCATTCAACTTGTCAACCGTGATGTCATGAGAAACATGAGCTTGATTAAGCACTTTCATTAGCACCTTCCTGTGTGGCTCAGAGTTCATTAATAAGGATAAAAGTGATATTCTTGCAGGGGTGCGGTTCAGTTGATCTACCACCTTGTATTCACTTTGCTTTATAAACTTTAAGAACTCACAAGCTTCTTCTTCGGTCACTTCTTTCTTATAGAGCTCTTGCTGTGTTGCCTTTGGTTCTTCTTTTTCTTTCAAGACTTCTTCAATAGAAGTTTCCCTATCTTGCCTTTCCCTTTCCGAATTCTTTCCACTTCCTCCACTTGGTCTTTACGCAAATACTCGGTGTATAAATACGACCACTCCGAGTCATTCCACTAATCCCAGATATGTTAGAGATAGCCGACGGGATTTTCATTTGATTGTCTCCGAAAATCATTTACAACGACTTGCACATCATATTTCCAAGGCACAGCTCTGGTATCCTTATAGGGAAAAGGAGTCGGCACTTGAATAGTGATAGGATTCCGACCAAAAGAGACTTGCGGAGACACCTCTTTACTATAATGAATTGTCAATGGCCTTGGTATGCACCCGGAGCTTGCACCTATGATTGGTGGCGTTGCATAGGTATTGGCGACCTCTTGAACTGGTGGAGGTGTAACTTCCTTGACCATATAGACGTCACCATTATCGTACTGATTGCTTATTTGCACTAGGTGACTGTCCATTAAACTTTGGAGGATCTGCTTGAATTCATCACATTCCTCAATAGAATGCCCAACTTCCCCATGGATCTTGCACACGGTTTCATCTTCATTGACCTTTTTATCCCACTTGGTTTTGTATCAACCCATATTTGCAAAGCTCTTGAAAAATTACTCTCATGTGGGAGTTTTCACCTCGCCTACGACTTATGAGGCATCGTCCGTAAGACTTTTCTATGACATTAACTACTGGACCTCCATGATCGTGCAAGGATTGCGGCCTACATTAGGAGTTTTTTCCTTAAAGTTTAACCATTTGGCATTAATCAAATCTTGCACTTTGAACTTCAAGGCTCTACAATTTTTCGTTGAGTGACCTACAAATTTCAAAGATGGTACTCACATTTAGCATTCTGGTCAAACCCCTTGGGTAGGGGGTTCCAATGGCTTCATTGGGCAAGGAGCCAATAAGGAATTTCGGAAGAGTTGTGGTAGCAGTTCAGTATAGGTCATGGGAATTGGATCAAATTGGATAGGTTTCTTTTCTTGGTTAGCTGGTGGCCTTCTTTGGTTGGTATTTGGGTTTGGGCCCATGGTTGGGTTGGTTGATATGGTATGGTAGGGAGTGTTTGGTTTGGGATAGGAGATGGTGCACGATAAGGGATCATTGGGTGATAAGGTTGAGGGTATGGAGCTTGAGAGGCATTAGCAATGTATGGATAATAAGGCATGTAGGGAGGTTGGAAGGATGGTTGAGGGTTAACAGTGTGCCTGGCTATGTCTCCTCGGGCAAAACTCCTTTGATCGAAAGTCACAGCATGGGCTTCTCCTTCTCTTTTCTTCCCTGCTGGGGGCTTTTTGGCACTAAATGTCCCCATTGAGCTTTCAATCTTTCCACTTCTCATTCCTCCTTCGATTCTTTCCCCGATGATAACCATGTCTGAGAAATTCGACGACACGCTTCCTATCATCTTGTCATAGAAGGGTGACTGGAGAGTGTCAATGAATGTGGCCACCATTTCTCTTTCTGTCAATGGGGGTTCAACCTGAGCAGCTATTTCTCTCCACCGCTGAGCATATTCTTTAAAGGTTTCAGCTCCTTTCTTAGCCATATTCTGTAATTGTAGCCTATCTGGTGCCATATCGATGTTGTACTTATATTGCTTTAAGAAAGCATCCGCCAAGTCCTTGAAGCATCGTATATGAGCACGTTCCAGGTGTGTATACCAATTAGAAGCTGCCCCAGCTAAGCTATCCTCGGGAAGAAATGAATCAACAGGTTATCATCATGAGCATGGGATGCCATCTTGCGGATGTACATGGTCAGATGATTCTTTGGGCAAGTGGTTCCCTTATATTTTTCAAAATCCGGGACCTTAAACTTTGGAGGGATTACCACATTCGGGACAAGACAGAGCTCTGCGGCATCCGTAAGACCATAGCTACTTGCTCCTTCTATGGCTCGCAATCTTTCTTCCGAACTTCTAATTTTCCTCTTGGATTGAATGCCTTCGGTTGAAGGGTTCAGCGGAGAAGTTCCAGCGACTTTATGGGGAAGAAACTGTGGCATGTAGAAAGGAGGTTGGGCCGAGTCGAACCTTGTGGCCCTGAAGTAGGTATTACCAATGAAGAGCCACTCTCAAGAGGGTTGGTAATTTGAGATGGCATAAAACCATGAGAAATGCCATAAGGTGGAATAGAAACCGGGTACTGAGGAATCTCACTGGTATTTGGTTGAGATCCTTGGAGAGGTTTGAACTTGTTGGGACCGTCGGTGCACCGTCCTCGTGAATATTGGTGGATAATGGTGGCACATAACCAGGGGAAGGCCATATGGTGGGAATGAAGATGCCATGCTTCAGGATTATTTGAGTAAATTGTGAGTGGCATCATGGCCCCGAGAGAGGTGACACTAGGATACTTGCCAAGGAACCGGCGTAAAGCCGGGCGGGTGTGCGGCGTGGCGAAGGATCATCATTTGCCTTTGAAGGAGTCCCTCTGTGTTCTTCGTTTTTTCCAATTTCCAAGATCTTGGCCATTTGTTCTTTGAGTGGCTTACTTCACTTCTCAACTCCTCTTGTGGTGACCCGTTCATCCATGACTCTTGATTGAGAAATGAGTCCTATATGGGTGTCGTAGAGACAGTTTTCCTTTCTGTATTCATTTTTTATTATTAGAAAATATGAAAAAGGAAAAGAAAATGCAAAAAATAAAACTATGCATGTAGAGACGTGATCCAAAGCAAAGAAGCGATATCGATAAACCTCATTTATTCAAAGGGAAAAAGCTCTATGGTCATAGAGAGTTTTACACATGTTGATTCTTGCTACTCCTCAAGTCAGATGGAGGAATTAGCTTTACAAAATAAGATGGAAAGAGTCATTACATCAAAGATTCCTAGAACAAGAAACTAATTTCGGTGAAATTTTCCTAGGAAGTCAAGGTCCTTTCTAACCCGAGTCAAAATATCTTGGTTTTCTCCTGGTGCTAGCTTGGCTTCCACTTTGATGATTTCTCTTGCCCTCTTTTCTTGAATGGTTGGAGATTTCTCTCATATTATCAAGAACCATTTCGAACTTTCCGCTCCATTTCTTGGCTTGCATTACGATAGAAATTCTTTTCATTAGTCAAGAAAAGAACATCATCCTCTAACTGATTCTTCTTACTTTCCAAGAAAGTAGACCATTCAACATGCTTTTCCAAATGTTGATTCAAGATTTTAACTTCATTCTTGAATTCTTGAAGTTGACCATCTTTCCCCTGGATGATTATTTCGAGGGCTTGACATGTTTTCCTTAACCTCTCTATTTCAATATCTTTAGAGGCCATTTGTTCTTGACTTTGGATTTTTCTTCTTGCAGTGCTAAGTTGATCTTCCAAGGACCTTCTCTCAGTAGTCCACTGCCGATAAATGATTTCGTACCGCCCCTCTGCTTCAGCATAGTAGTCATTGGGTTCATTAAATTGGTGCATTGGTAACTCTGGACCTTGTACCTTGGGAGCAAGAAACCCCTTCTTCCTACTAGCCTGCCAAATTGGGTATTCTGGTGTCGTTTCAGATGATGGGAGACCGGGCTTCACACTTCTTGTGTCCTTCCAATCTTCAATGACTTCTTTTATTTTATGACTGGTTCCTTCATCGTCATACGAGAATTCAAATTTGGACAATCCATGAGTCATCGGAATGAATTGCAGGGATGCCATTTGTCTTCGAACCATAGCTGGAGCATAGCCCACCACTCCCCATGGGCCAATAAGTGGAACCCAAGGTTTGCTTCCACATCTATATATGGTATAAGTGTGAGGAAACCACTTGGCCCTCCAGACCACTTCTTTTATTTCCATGAAAAAACTGATCCATTGCCTCATCGTCGGAGTTCGGGAGGCCAATTGTCACGACCATATAGAGAGAAATGGTGCTTAGGTATGACATAATGTTTCGGATCAATTTACTCGATGGTTAAAGCACTTCAACGTTGGCATATGACTAAGCATCCATACTGCAAGTAATGGTGCACATCCCAAAACCTTCCTTTTTGATGGACTCGGCGGTAGTTCAGAGATCGAATTGTCTCGGCTAAAATTGGTGGGGGCTGGGTGTACCCCATGCTCAATCTGCTCGAACAAATTGATCACGTGTCCATCTATTTGATTTTTCCATCTTGGGAAAATTACTAACCCATAAATAGCAAGGGCTAGTGCTACCAAACCAAACCTTTGATCAATTTGAACTTCAACCAAATCTAAGCAAGAACTCCGAATCTAGACTTCGTCCTTCATCCACCATGTACTTGTCCAGTTCATTGGCATGAATCCCTATCAATTTGGACAAAGATCCTTCTCGGCGTCTTCTTAGGGTCATGTGAGTATACTTTGTCCTTTGGCACGTCGTCTCTATTAAGAGCCTAGCATACTCCTCAATCGTGGGCACCAAGTCAAATTGTCGAAAAGTAAAACACCGATATGATGGGTCCCGAAAATGGAGCATAGCTTTCAACATTTGGAGGTCGGGGTGATGAACATGAGAGCTCGCAATATCTCCATACTTGTCATTGAACTCTTCTTGTCTTCTCATGCTACACCACGCATTACGGAGCCTCCTTAAGTCATTTTGCTCAAAGTCATGACTCCCCTTTAAGAGAGGTAAAGGAACATTCTCGCGACGCAAACTATTTCCTTCCTTGGCTTGAATTCTTGCAGACTCTTCACCGACCTTGATACTCTCTCGCCACCTCGGACATTAGAGTCATCTTTCCCTTATTCATGCTTGAGGTTTATCGATATCTTCACAGATTGGACCAAATATGCAAATGCAAGATAAAAGAAAAGTTAACAACTACAAAATAAAAGACAAACAGAAATTCCTCATATGTTAGAGGAAAAGGGGTACCTAATCTTGGTACCCGATCAATGAGATAAGTTCTATGAATGATGATAGCTCTAAGATTATATCTACAAGTGAGAGCTTTGGTTCTAGACCCCTATCGGACAAAAGGTCCCCAAATTGTCCCTTGCATCACCAACACTTTGGCTAGCAAGGGTCCTCCATCCTCACCCATGATAGGTTACAAGCGGAAAGAGTTCAATTTGAGCGAGGGGTTTTCATGTGCCTAAACGGAGACCAACGGTCCCCACAAAGCAACACTACTTCACCCTCTGTCTAAGCCTACAAGGTCTTGAGCTCGGGTAGAGAGCTTGTGTGTGGAAGTGTACATGAGAGAACTTATTTACAAAGCAGAAATATAATAAATATAATGTAAACAAAATGTACAATAATATGAAACAAATAACAAATAAACAAACAAAAATGGACCAATATAATTAAAGAGCAAATAACATGAGATTAAAATAAGGCTTAACCCTCCAAACACTCCCAAAGGTGGAGTCGCCACTGTCCGCAAATCCGTCTCCGAAGAATATCTTAGCGAAAATAAAAAGAACAAGGAGGATAGGACCTCGGGGTGTTAGGGAGTCGCCACCAATCGCTTTATCCATTAAATGGAATGGTGCAATTGGACACCTAAAAGATGGTCTACGTTTCAGAGTTTGAGGTTCGGGGGTTGATTACGGGTAGGGAAGGTGTTAGCACCCTACACCGTCCGTTCTAAGAACGGTTACCTATTTAATCTAATGTTATTTGCAAGATTAATTTAATTGGTCCTTTATTATTTAAAAGAAAAGAATTTTTTATTTTTTTATTTTGACATGTTCCATTTTGTCAAGCATAATATCAAGAATGATAAATGACTAAGACAAGTAATGGGTGGCTAAATAGCTATTATTTTAGAACAAATTCTAAGTCTACAACATATTATATAAAAGTGGTGAATTAAAATTTTATCTTTTTGAAGAGAAGTAATTTTCAAAATAAAATGGCCAAATAAAAAAAAAATATTTCAATGAATAATTTTAACTCAAAGAAATTTGTTTAAGGTAAGAAAATGACTTTTAAAGTAAATGGCCAAATAAATCTCATTCGTAATCAAGAAAAAATATTTTTAGGCACAATGAAATTTTTGTATTAATTTCTAAAAAAAATGTCTTTATGAAAAATAAAACTTTGATTCACCACAATCATGATGTTAAAACTGTATGAATTTGTTCGCTTTTATTTGAATATTTTATTTTACAAAAAGAAAAATTTATTTTGGGTTTATTAAAATTATATTTTAATTTACATAATTATTTTAATTTTTATGTGGGGATTAGACTTCGCCGGCGCTCCTGGCAAAATCTAATATAAAGCCTCAAGATTATCGGGAAGAGTGTAATCGATCAAGCGCTCCGATCCTCTCCCAATTTTTCCGTCATAGGCCGGCTTTTAATCAATAAGATAAATTTACAAGTTATAAAGTGACAGACAAACTATAGTCAAATCAAATCAAATCACAAGTTCACTTTCATTATATTTTTATTTATGATTTTTATTTTTTATGCATTTTTATTTATTTATTTATTTTTTATTAATCACAAAACATAATATAAAACATATTATTAAGTAAAATAAATATGGTCAAACAAGCACTAAATCCTAAAATTCAAAAAAACATATTTAGATCTTTTTTATTTCATCCCTTTTCTCTATTTTAGTAAAATAGAATAAATGAATGAAAAGGAAAATGGTGAGGCCCATCACAAAAAAAAAAAAAAAAAAAAAAAAAAAGAAAGAAAGATGAAATGTACAAGAAACTAAATGGGACTTTAGTTTCGGAAATATCATACGAAAAGAAAGAAGAAGAGGGGAGAAGGAGAACTCACGGTGGTGCGGTGCGGTTTGATGCAGATCACGGCGGGATGAGGCGAGGCGGCGCGGTCTCTCGCGTTGACGATGGGGCTGGACGGCTAGTTGGTGATGAGGCGGACGACGCGAGTAGAGCACGGATTGATGCATTCGTGGGCGGCGTCGGTTCGAACGGAGCGAGAGGACCGGTGGCGCGGCGGCGACCTGAGTGGTGGTGGGTCGGTTCGACGGCTTGCGGATCTGGATGCTAGGGAGTCGCAACGCGAGTCGGGGTGACGGGTTCAGACCGAGCTTGGGTCGGCGTGGATCCGGGTGCGTGGCTGAGGGCGCGGTTCGTTCGACGGCAGTGGGTGGTCGCGGTCTGGTCAGAGCGCACACGACTGGTCAGCAAGCTCGAATCCTGGTGAAGTTCCGGTGGGGCACGAAGATGGTAATGGACCTGGTGGTGTGGTGGAAGGTTAAAGATGGGTGGTTGCAGGGGATTGGTTTGGTGAAGAGGGTGGGTAGTAAGGAGTTGATGAAGATGGAAGGGTTGTGTATTGTGGGTTAGTATTCTGTTTGGGTGGTGATGGGGGAGCTATTGGAGGTTGGAAAATGGTGAGTTATGTTGGAGATGGTTGAAACTTGAAGGAAGGTGGATCGTTTGGCAGAGAATGGAGGTATGGGTTTGGCGTTGGTGGTTACAGAGGCTCTGTGTGAGGGGATTTCTGTGTGTGAGAATTTCTTTTTGCTGAATTCGTCCCTGATTCTGTGATTGCTTTCCCTTTTTTTTTGAATCCTCCTGAACGATTGAATCCCCTTCTTTTATTTTTCTTCTCCTTTTTATTCTGCTTGAGATGCCATTACCAATTAATTTGCACTAATTTTCATTCAATTTGCAACGATTGGAATACAAATGGGAAAGAAAACTGACAAAAGTTTTTAATCCAATTTAGTGTAGCTGTTTGTGGAGGCTAGGGCTGCAGCAGCTGGAAGGGGAAAAGGAAGGGTTGAGATGGAAAATGGGTTATGGGTTAAAAACGAAAATGGGTTACGGGTTGAGATGGGAATTGGGTTGGGTTGACCCGTACCAAGCCTTTTTTATATTTATTTTTTATTATTTTTTTCTCTTTTTTTATATTAAAGAAATAAAAATAAAAGTAAAAGAAAATGGGCAAAATTGGATATCAACAATATCATATATAATTAAGTTATACATTTTTTAAAATAAAAAATATAATTAAGAGATATATTATAATATATATTTTCAGATAAATTATATTTATAAATGGAAAAGGTGACTTATATTTTTATTTGAGAGATTAGGGAAAAAAGATGAAAATGAAAAATTGTTCCCCTCCTCCCCTTTAAATTGGGGATAAGAAAGTAGAAATGTTTTATCCCCTCAGATAGAAACATCCAAAAATTAGGATTTTGTTTGGATATTTTTTATTAATAAAACAAAATGGAACAAGTGTGGATAGATTGAAAAATAAAATAAATAAATGGGAATAAAATGACATCTCCATTATTTGGAATATTAACTATTATAATGTTTAATTCAATTAAAAAATTTATATTCAGTGTTTTTAAGCCATTAAATAATGCTGACAAATTTTTAAATTAATTGAATTATAGAGATAACTTATATAATTAGTACCCACAAGGTTTTAGGTTTTATTATGGAGAAGATCTAACCGTATGGCTTAATGGCAGGAGAAATTAGTCTTAAATTTAAACTAGAGTTTTGTAACATTTTTTAAAATATTTTTTAATAATCTTCTTCATATTTAATTAAAAAATTATTAAATAAAAAATAAATATTTCAATAATTTTTTTATTTAATAATTAAAAAGATTAGTAAGAAGATTAATTATAAGGATTTAAAATTATTCTTTAAAATAATTTTTGAATATCAAAATTTTTATACCATATATATATTTTACTTGTTTAAAAATTAAAAAATTTAAAAATATGTTAAAATGTGTATTATTTTTATTATTTTAAAATAATAATAAAAAGAGTATAAAAAAGTTATATACAAATATCATTATCCATAAAAATCCAAATAACAAATATAACAAATATTTTAATGTGTTATGTATTAAATAATAAATATTGAGATAGAAGTGAGAGCATTCATCATCGTGTTTTTTGGGCCCTGTGAAGAACGGCGGGAAGCTGGGTCCAACAGCATACATTTTCACCCACTTGGGCAATGCCACGTGGTACTTGTGGAGCTTTGGATCTGACAGGTCATCATATGACATGTCATGTGGCGTGGGTAAACCGAGAATTAATGTGTTTGAATTAAAGTATATAAATTTAAATTTGAATTAACTCAATTTTATAAATTTAATTTTAAATAAAAATAAATTTATAATAACATGATTTATTGAAGGTATGTTTAGTGTGTCAAATGAAAAACAAACACATCTTTATCTATCTTGAATAAGAGAAATTTCTATATATTCTAATAATATTATATTCCATTTATTAAAAATATAATACGTTGACAATATATTTATTATTATATTTGTTATTAATTTAATTCAAAATATTTATATATTGAGAATATTAATTATACTCAAAAAATCTTATTTGAATAATTATGAGATATGACTTAATCAACAAATTGAATTTTATATAAACAGACTTTACATGTAGTTAGGGATAGAAATAGGTTAAAGATTGTCGAGGAATCTATGGTCTGACCTATTTATTAAATAAGTTAGATCAATATTTTTTTAAAACTTATTTAACTAAAAGGGTTAAGCGCCGAGTTATCTAATAACGGATCGATCGACTTGTTTAATTATATATAATATAATATATATTATTATAATAATTATTATAAATTAAAATTATTAATTTATTATAATATATTAATATATTTTTAATTAAATTTTAATAAAAATCGATAACTAAAACCTAAGTTAATAAATTAAAATTAAAATAATATATTTATTAATATATTTAATATAATATATTTATCAGGATGAAAATGATAAGTTAATACTCATCCTAACTTTTATAAATATTCACTATTTTCTTGTTCTAATATTTGGTCGATGTGAAACTTTGAGATATATACCTCTAATAATTTTGTAACTTGATATATCTCCAAGTTCCACATCGACCAAAAATTAAAGTAAGAAAGTGGTGAGCATCTATAAAATTAGAACGTAAATGTTAAGTTATAACAAATGTCTATTGGCTTTAAGTAGGTCCGTTAACCTATTTTAAAACTTAAGTCTATTAACTTATGTAAAGACATATTGACCTATTTAAAAGTAAGTCTGTTAGTTTATATAAAGACATATTGATCTATTTAAAGATAGACTTATTAGTTTATTTAAAGGTCTCATTACAAAGTAGATATTTAAATAGACTTTTAAATTAAGTCATACTTTTAAAAAAATCAGACCAAAATTTAAAAATTAATCTATTACAAACTCATATACCAAATTCATAAAGGTGGCAAAACGGGTTCAACTCGTTGGGTTAAGCTGTCAACCCTCCATTTTTTGGCAGGTTGGGTTCAAGATTTCAACTCACTTTTATTTTTAACCAATATAACCCGCCCTGTATAACCCGTGAGTTAAGCAGAAATGGAATCGATGATTGACCATTGGGTTGAATTTTTTTTAAAGTATTATAAATGAGTTTTTTATTTGTGTTTGTGATATTTTTATGAATATAAAATTAATTTTATTTTATTTTATTTTATTATTTTGTAGTCTCTATAAATTATATTTTTTTAATTTTTATGTTTTTTTTTTATATTTTTTTATTTTTTAAGTGAATTAAGTGATTTGACTTACTAATTTGTCTATTTTTTTATTTTCTCTTTTAACAAATTAATTTGTCAACTTATTTTAAAATAAAATGAATTAATTTTTTAATTTATTTTTAAAATAAGGCCAATTCATTCCATCTCATATTCTAACGAATTGAAGATAGAACTGACTGGGCGAATTAGTCCCTTTTATCACCTATACAAATTCGGATCTTATAATTAAAATACAAATTAAATTTATTTAAGATAAAATTTAATCTGATAGGTTCAAAACTTACTAAAAAGACTTTATATATAGCAGACTTTACCTGGGAAGCTGCGAGAGAACGCAGAGTTATCCACAAACTCCAGGGTGACGCGTGGGTCGTGAATACAGTGCGTTGATATGAAGGCACTGCACAGTGCACAGTGAGTACTTTTGATGATTAGCTCAAGATTCTCTTCTGCAGGGAGGATTAAGTCTTGTCATCAGCCCCCTTCTAAATATAGTAACTCCTTTCTCCCTCATCATAATATTCTCATTTAACTTTCTACGTAATTAACTTAATGCCTTAATACTAGTCCTTTCATTTTGATTTTATCCTTGCTAATCATAATGATTGTCCTTTCTTAACTCCTTTAATTTAATGCCCCCTTCTTTTGTTCTTCAAACAAAATCTTGTGGCGTTTGTATTTTCAAAGAATCCATTTGATTGTCCAGTGTCCACCAATCAATCAATCTTTTGTGTCTTTCATTTTGATCTGCGTCTCACCTCAAAGATAAATAAAAGGAAAAAAAATTAATTCTTCTAATTCATCTTTTTAATAATTATTTTAATTATTAAATAAAAAAATATTAAATATTTTTTATATTCTTAAAATATTAATTATATTTAATTTTTTATTTAATATCTTTTTTATTAAGTAATAAAAAATTATTAAAAAATATGTTAAAAAATATAAACAAAATTTAAAGAAAAATAATTAATTTTTCTAATTCATCTTCTTAATAATCTTTTAATTATTAAATAAAAAAATATTAAATATTTTTTATATTTTTAAAATATTAGTTGAATTTAATTTTTTATTTAATATTTTTTATTAAATAATAAAAAATTATTAAAAAATATTTTAAAAGATATAAAAAAACTCTAAATAAAATGGGTGAAATTAGATATAGAAATACATAAATGATGTGTTTCTTTTCTTCTTCTTTTTTAATAGATGAGAATGTACCCAAAAAAAGTAAATCCAATCTACTGTTGAATTGTGGGTAAAGGTCTATTTCAATGAGTAATGTGTTTTTTATAAATCAACTAGAAAGTCTAAATAGATTTGAGATTACACTTTAAAGAAAGGGATTGATGGTTTAACAAGAATAGCCTATTAGACTGTTCAGATAATCCTAGGTTACAAATCCTAGATTTTTTTTTGTGTGTTAGTTACTTGTCACGGATTTTTAGTCAATGGGACAAATTAAACAGTCAAGGAAATCATCTGCTGTAATCAATTGTTGCAACCTTAATGAATCTTAAGTATTAGGATGATGCTTTGCAAGAGGGTGCTATGTGCCATTTCCATGCATGCAGCCACTTGACATTAACACTCAATTGTCTAAATTATGCTTTGCTTGCAAATTTGTGCTGCCATTTGAAGCTTGAAGCAATATCGGAGGGTAAAGATGACCAAATATAATTTCAGATTGGTAGGAACAAGTCCAGAGAGGATGACGGCAACTTCCATTATCACCTAATGGGCCCCCTCACCTAGACCTCCCTCTCTCTCTCTCTCTCTCTCTCTAACTTTATCTTTTGTTCAAGTCTCATTCTTGCCCCCTTCTCTCTCTAGGTCCCCTCTTTCTCTGTGCTGGTTGCATACACTTCTAAATGACCCTATACCACAGCTAAGGGCAAATGGCTCCTGCTTTCTTGATCTCATTTCCTCCATCACTTTCTCTGTGGTATACATCAACAGAAAGCTACTGTGTCCCCCCTCTTTGTCTTTCTAGCGTGTCTTTCTTTTGGGTTTCTCAAGTGCTTTCCATCCTATATTCTCTTTGACTAACGCTCCATACACACTGCATTTATCCTCAAGGAAACAGCACCTTACACACCCTGTCTAAACAATATTCGTCTTGTTATCTTTATAGGTAATTAGGCAAGTCCCATATTCTCCCTGTTTGTTTTTCTCAAAATTGATACTCATAATTCATCTCCAACAAATTTGCATAAATATACTTTATTTATAACCAAATATTATGATATAGCTATAGTTCTAATCATTTTGCTAAATTATAATTTACTAGCATTTTAGTGTCAACAAACTATTCTGCAGATGATGAAAATATCACTGCCCTAACATGTTGTATTGTATGTTTCATCCAACAAAATAATAATACCCCGCTGTATTAGCATGACAGTTTGAGGTCTATACCAGTTGCTTTTCTTCTATTTTCTTTTTTCTTTTTCTACAGTTAATGCAGAATCTACTATATATTGTTTTTCCCCGTTCAAGCCCTTTCATTCCAAAAATGCCCCACCTTCTAATATATTGGAAAAATATTTGGAAGGCCTTCTTATCTTATCTAATTGATCTATGGATATGAACCAAAATAATAATTGGGGGAGGGAGATGGCATATGAAGAGGCAATGGAGGAGAGCAGCAGATCCGATGTATAGGGAATCCTAGTTCTTGCAGGCCCCTCCTCCCCTTTAGATATATTAAGTGGCCACAGAGTAAGAAAGAAGTTGGATTCTTGGAGACTCTGTTGGTATCTATGGTTCCATTAGTCCACTTGCAAGTTGCAAATGATCAATATACAGATGGATATAATGGGCTTCCTTCTCTTGTTTAATGCACATACATGCTCAACGCCTTCCCCAAACAATTCCCTCCTTAGTCTCTGCTCATTAAAACTGACATGCATGGTTCTTCAATTTTTTTGTCACAATATCAAGCAATGATGCTTGCAACCACATTTTTTTTCATGAAAATATATTAAGTAATTTAATTTTATACAATTTTATGAAAATAAGATTGTGTATGTTTCATTACTGCACAATATTTATTAGTTCAAGTGTTTCCAACTAGACATCTGAAATGGCTGGACACAGGAACTGATAATAAAACCACTAATTTGCTTGCACTAATATCATATTACATTATCAAGTGACGAGAAATCAAAGATTAGTCAATTAAAATTTGCGACCTCATAGAGCATTCCATAAAGAACCTAAATAGTGATATTTCATCTGTATCAGTTAAAATAATAGCTTGTGACTTGTGAGTTCTAATTTTACTATCACCCCTCCAATTTTTATTTTTTTTTAAAGGATGAGAAGAAATTGACTCCCTAAATTTTTAAGTTCCAACCTCCTGACTTTTGAACCCACCTATTAGTAAAAAACTTTCTCTTATTGTCATGCTTGCGGCACTTTACAATATACTCTATTTTCATGGCGGTACTGGTAAGGTTGAACTTTCTCCTTGGTTAATACTCGTCTAGTTTATGTATGTGCTAATATATAAATGCTATAATTTTCTTTCTCAGATTACATCATGTAGTCTATCATGGATCCTCTAATGTGAGGATCATTATAAAGTGAGCAAGTAAGCTTAAATCAACCATTAATAGATGAGCTCACATTAACCATTAATGATTGATATGAACTTACTTACTCACTTTACAAGGATTATCACTGTAAAGAATCATTATTCATCTATCATATATGCCATGTTTTCCTTTTATAAATGATAAATTGATAAATAAACATTAATATTTTCGTACACTAACGATATATATATATATAGCGTATCTAGTGAGAGGAGTGTTTATTATAGGAGGTGAGATGAGTGAATCTTAAATATTAAATCTTACATGAATGGTCAAAATTAGACCAATGGTTAAGATTAATTAGAATATAATTGCATGTGACTTTTTTTAGTGGTCATATAACCTTTAACTTTTAATCTTGATCATCCATGTATAGTTGTATGGTCAAGATTTAATTCTCTCACCCTTTCACAATAAAAATTCCTCTTACTAAATATACCATATATATATGGTTAGCAATATGGTCTTGAAAGGTGTGAGAGTAGGGATGAAAATAAGTCAGCCGACCTGTCAGGGGCCTGTGGCCTGACCTGTTTTAGGCCTGACCAGTTTAGAAAATGAGTTAGGCTCAGGCCTTTTTAAAAGTCTGTTTCATTTAGTAAGTCAGGTTTGACCTCTCAGCAAAGTTTGTTAGGCCTATTAGGTCGACCTATTTATACTTATTTATAAATATATTAAAAAAATTGAGATTATACTTATACCAAGAATTGAACTTGGTACCAAGTGGTGATATAAATACTCCACTTACAACTAAGCTATGCTTAGTTATTATAATTATAATTACATATTTTATAGTTTTATATTTAAATTATATCATTTTTTAACTCCTCTACAGATCTATTTCCCAGGCTTCTTCATTTCATATCTTCATTTCTATAGAACTCAGCCGCTCCTCTCCTCTCCTCCACGCACGCTCAGTTGCTCACCGAACTCCTCCACGCGTGGCCGCACGCCCTTTGTGACCGATCCCTCTTCGACCTAAGGACTCCTTTTGTGCCGATCTGTATCTATCCCCTCTGTCTATGTCGATCTGTGCTGATCTGCGAACAAGCAACGACCGTCCTCCGGAGGTTCGAGCCTATCAAGGAGCAGCTTTGTAACACCCCAAAATTTACTATTTCTCAGTAATGTCTGAATTATACTATTTTGTGATTTCTGTGTACTGTAAATTTATTTTAACTATTTTGTGACTATTTTTTATCTTTGTGTGTGATTTTATCCGAGTCAGAAAAATAATAATTTTCGGGCCGGGAAAAATCTTTGACAATTTATTTGGAGCCGAGGGAGCTTATTAAACCTGAATCTGAAAGATACGTTACCTGGTCTTTTAATTTTTAGAATTTATTGGTGAAATAAAAATATTTCACGTTTTATTATCTGTTAGACAGTATCTATTGATTTGCGAGCAGTAGCTTCTGCCCATTGGGTAATAGATCCTGTATCTTTTGTCTGTTAGACAATAGACTGGAAAAAGTCTTTGTGACTCACAATTTGGTGAACCAATAGGAATTGGTTAATGTTAATGGCTTGAATTTTCTAAGCTAATAGGATGTGGTCAACAATAATGGCTAGACTAGTTAACCAATAAACTAAGTAATCTAATTAAGTTAACCTAAAGCCTAAGTAGTAACTAAATGGAGTAAATTTAGTTTGCTACTCCTTAGAGCTCCACAGTTTCAAGGAGATTCTAGAGCCTTATAGAATGCATGATTCATCTAGTGTGACCAATGCATGACCTAAGCCTTGTAACTAAATAGTTAGCCATGTAACTAAGTGAAGTGACTAAGTTAGCTTAAGTGTAACTAGGAACTAAATGAATCAAAACTTAGTTACCTTTTCTCCATGTGCTCCACGACCACCTAGTGCTACTAGGATGTTCATGAGCAAGTTAATCATCTAATGTGACCAAGGAGTGATCATTTAATGACATAAGCCATGTGAAACCATGTGCTTAGTTTTTATTTTGTTGAATAAGTTTTAACCTTCCTATCCTATGCACTCCACGGCCAAGCTCAAGTAAATTGGATATTTCACTTTATCAATATCACTTTGTGACATAAACTTTTCACTTCATTCTCTCTCATCCAAGAACAACAAAGAAACTTCATTCTCTCCCTCTTAAGAAGCTCTCGGCCTCCACATCCAACACCAATATCTAATCTCCTATAATTTCATCCAACACCATTTTCTTAACCTAGACAAGATTCTAAACACATTTCATGTTGTAAGTTTCACCTAGTTCATCCATTTGGTGCTTTAAAGTCAAGCCAAAGTTTTCTACTCCTAAAGGTTAAATCTTGGTTTCTTGGTTCTAAATTGATTCTTGAGTTTCTAAGTCGTGATTGATCCATGATTTTTTTTTCAAGCTTAGTTTATGACTTTGTCTTAGTTTAAGGTTGTTAGGGTTCTTCTTTGGAGGCTCACGAAAATTCCTAGGAGAAGTAACTTGAAGGATTTTGTCTTCCTTGAGGTAAGAGGGAGATTAACCTCATCAACCAAGTGTTGGTGGTGAGAAAAATGACTTGTTTGTGGTAAAAAAATTTATAAGGATTTATTCACCTATGTGGTTTAAGCTTGCTTTGTTTGTGATGATTTTTGGTTGATATGATTTATGGCTTTGATTATATGCTTGAATATGTGATTATGGAAGCATGTTAGTTATTGTATATAGCATGATGTGATTTATGTGACGAGGATGAGTACGAAGGTTTCAAAGAACCTATGGAGGCTCATGGCCTCAACACCATCAAGGGAGCAAAATGTTTTAAATTATTTTCCTAATCATAGATTAAATGATTTAATGATAAGAAATTGGATTAAAGGTTTTTGCAAAGAATAAGGTGATAGAAAATAATTAAATATGATCTATGAAGCATATAGTGTAATTTGGCCAACATGCCTATTTTTGATATTCTAGGTCCAAAATTATTTTACTAAGTGTAGACT
This sequence comes from Ormosia semicastrata, assembly GCA_029884595.1. Taxonomy (NCBI): domain Eukaryota; kingdom Viridiplantae; phylum Streptophyta; class Magnoliopsida; order Fabales; family Fabaceae; genus Ormosia; species Ormosia semicastrata. Next base: position 17,323,394 of record JAQQTO010000038.1, on the reverse strand, counting down.
TAGATATTTAATTAATAGGAAATTAATTTAATAGGTTTTTAGACATAAAAAGAAAGTAAACTAATTTTTAGAATAAGTTTAGTGTAATTTTGTGAGAAATAATGGAAAATGCTACTTAAAGAATCTTTAGTAGTAAAAATATTGTAAATAAAGCCAAAATAATTATTTTATGTGAAAAATATTAGAGAAACGTCACTTGTTTTCAAAATAGTGATTTTTAAGCTGTCAGATTGAGAAAATGTTTAAAAAAAATCCTTACACGATTTGAAAAGGCGATAAAATGTTTACGCGATTGGAAATAATAGCAGTTTACTGTCGGGCTATTGTGGTGGGCCCGGTTATGTTGAACAGTGATACCGCCAAGAGATGGCGTGTGTATGTGAAATATTGTGAGAATGATGATTGCATGTGTATTTGAATCATACATCATATATTGAAAAACGTATCAGCTTAATTGGTTAAGGCAATACGCCTAGGGGATTGAATTTACACTTTCGTGCGGGTGAGAATTGCGTAGTTACGATCTTCAGTGATCTTTGAGACGTCGAGGTGTGGATTATCATATGTGGCCAGATGGTAGCACCTCAATGTCGTGGTATCATATGCAAACACACCGACGATCTTGACGGAGTTACAACTCTTTTCGTGGTTAGTTGAGAGTGTCTTGTATAAGTCATTTTGCGCTTTTTGATATAATGTCTTGGCACATGATTTTGGGCTGACGATATACAGACATGTACTCTTGATTTTTCTCTCCGAAATTGTGATTAGCTCCATAGAATAGGAATTGGTCGTCGTGCATATGCATAGTTGGTCAGCATATTGATATGATAATTATGCTTATCTGATATATTATCTGTGATGCGATAATATAACTTTATGTGTTGTTATTATATTTGTATATCTACTGTCATTTTTTATACTATCATACTGGTATTGATATAAGGGATATCACCTCTTTACTGGTGTGGTGTGGATTGTGATTAAATATAATATCAAAAATAGTTGCCAAGTTCCACCAAAAATATAAAAACCTTACAACCAGTTGTAGTAAGCAAGGATCGATCCACAGAGAACCAATTCAATTAACACTATTAATCCAATTCCTAAATTAAACTCTGATGAACAATAAAATAGTAAAAAGTAAAAGGGGGTTTTGTTAATTAAAACTAACAAAAGAAATTAAACTTAAACCAAAACAGTAAACACAAATTGAATTATCAAGTTAAAGATATTGGTTAAGAGATGGAATCCACCACTAGATTTATATGATTATGCTAACTTACATACTCTTTATACCAACGTGATCAATTATGTTCTTATGTAATTGTGAGATAAATCTCTTGTTTTCCTTAAGTTTCGCTTAATTCAGCAACCGCTCAAATCAAACCCTAACCATTAGTTATTTGTAAAGCAACCGCTCTTACACCTACCTAATGATTGCATTAAGAATTAGAAAACCAATCACACTAAGATCTAATCACACACCGGGATTAAATTACTTAGATCATATGTCTCGCTAGTCATACCACCGCAACCGCGCATAGCAATCCTAGTTTTACCACTCTCGAAATTTGGCAAGAATATAAAAACCTTTATATCAATTTAAGAACATAAACATATGAATAAAAACATAATTGTATTGATATAAAGAAATATGCAAGAGTCACATAATCAAAACTAGAGTTTCATCCTCCCTTAACCAATCAAGAAGTTTAGCCACACATGGCAAATTCAAAAACAGAAGAAGAATTAAAAGAAAACATTGTTCAGAACAAAAGAAGAAAAGAAAAACTAAAGATCAAACTAGTTTCCAAGGCTTGAGAGTGATTGATCTTTGATCGCTCGAATCCGAGTCTCCAATCCTCAATCGAATCCTTCCCCTTCTTGGTCTTCGTGTTTCTCTCAGTTTCCTTGACGACTCTCTCTGTCCAGATCTCCTTTAGGGGCTCTAAGCAACCCTTTTTATAGGTTTTGAAACCTAATTTAGCATTAAAACTCGAATTTAAATTTCTGATGCGACGACACGGGCCACCCCCTGTCAGGTGACATGAGCCCTGTAATTTGACACGGCCCAGGCCCTGTAATTTGACATGGGTCCTGTAATTTGGCACCTTCATTTTCAGCCTGGATTCTTTACAAATACTTTTCTTTCATTACTTCAAGAGGTGATATTGATCTCCTTAAGCATTCATCTCTCTCCTTAAATGGTCATCAAGCTCGGTTCAATGCTAATGGACTCAAACACTCAAAAATATCCTAAAAAGCATAATTCATTTATGAGTGTTTATAACCACATTTAAGCATAGTTTCACAATAAACATCAAAAGACAACTCTAAATCAGAAACTTAGCTAAATGTCAATAATTGAACACATATGGAGTTCAATTAGATCAAACAAAAGACATTTAAGGACTGAAATTATTAACAGATCAAATACCCCCACACTTAGCCTTTTGCACTCCTGAGCAAAACATAAGACCAAACCAAGGAACAGAGAAAACAAAACAAATTCAAAACCTAACAATTTAAAGAACTTAATTTCCAATGATATTCAAGAGAGGTTTGTGAGCAAGAAGAGCAAGAAAAGAATCAAGGGATCAAAACATTCAAGAGATAACAATTCTTCACATTTCCAACCAACAAGCAAGGTATCTTCAATTTGAAAAGCATGAATTAAGAATGATAGATTCTTACAAGATACACTCTCAATCTCTCAAGTGTTTACAAGGTAAGTATTTCACTCAATTCAACCCATGAAAAATGCACTACCATAAGCTTGCTTATCTTCTACTTCTCCACTACTCAAACACATGCACACACAAATCAAGAGGACTTTATTTAAGGTTGTAATGGAGCCAAGGTAAGGGAAGGAAATAATATGCATATGGTAAGATGAGCACCCAAGAGAATAAAAGAACATTGGGGAGAAACTCAATTGACAAACATGAAATTTTTATCCCCTCAAATCTATATAATGCACATTCTCTTTACATCTTCCTTTCCTTTTTCTTTCTTTTCTTTTACAATCTTTCTTGAATTTGTTTTCTTTTTCTTTGCATATTTTATTTTCAACACCTTGCATATTACACATCAACTTGCACAACCCCCACACTTGTCCTATTAAACACTTGCAAGTAAAAGAGCTCTTCCAATGAAAATGAACTAATGCTCAACCATTCTCTAAGGTAAGGTAAAATCATGGTTTTTCACATAAGGCATATAATGAGATAAGACAAAGAATAGACAAATAGGCTCAAGGGGTTAATCAAAGGGAAATAATGCAAGGTTGGCTATTTGGCCAAAGTAGTTAATCACAAAAGAATGCCTCAATCATGTTCATGTATACAAGTGAAAATGTAGCCTAAAAAAGAATTAAAGCAAGTTCTAGAGTGATCAATTTGACATGAGTGAAAATCACACAAGAAAGAAGAGAATGACATAAATGCTAAATCCATCCATCAAAAGGCTCAAAATCTCACCAGGTATGCATCTATCAAACTCAATTCATCAATCAAACATCCAAAATCAAGCATGTCAAATTCAAGATGACAGAAGAAATTTATAAATCATAACCTTGAATTTCAATTGCTTCAAACTCATAGACTTCACAAATCTCAAAACATCATTGGAAATCAAATAAAAACACATTTTTTTTCAAAAACAGAAAATAGAAATTAAAAAAAAATAAAACAGAAAAACAAAATGTCAATTCCTCCCCACACTTAAATTCTACATTGTCCTCAATGTAAACCTCAACAATAAACAATCATTAATAAATTTAGGACAAGTAAAATAAAAGAGAAGAAAGAAACATCCTTATTAATTGAAGTAACAGAGGTAGATGAAGAAATTTCTACCAGGATCCCATTGGCGATAGCATAATAACCAATTTATGCTTGAAAAAACATGAGAGTTTCCACCGGGGTCCCATTGGCTGAAGTGTAATGACCAAGTTAAGCTTGAGACATGAGGGCTTCCACCGGGATCCCATTGGCCTTCCTTATTTTCCTTGGCTTCACTACTGAAGAGTAATATGTGCACTTCATCAACTTCATATGCATTGTTTCTATTGGACCATGGCCCAAAAACAAAATCCACTTCAGCAGTGTCCATCATCCGATTCTCTTTTTCCATCTTTGAAAACTCTTCAATGGCCTGCAATTCCACCCCCCTTTGGGTCTTAGATTGTGCTTTGTAAATAAAATCATCAACTGTTAAGTCTGCAGAAATCTCAGCACGATTAGCACATATGATATCAGTACATGAGTAACAATGAATATAATTATTGAAACCAATAAAATCAGAAAATTCATCACACAACTCATCATACTGTCTCTCCACCACCTTAGGAAGGAGTTCAAGAATACTTACCTTAGGAGCCTTAGAGTTTTCCCCCTCCTCACTTACCTCTTCAGGCTCTATTTCTTTCTTTTTAATGGTTTGTGAAGGAGAGGTGGGTTCATCTAGCGTCTTCCCACTTCGTAGTGTGACAGCACTAGCATCTTCCTTCACATTCTCTTCGATTGTGAGGGAAGTCCTTCGAAATTTGGCTCGGAACTTGGTTGAGATCTGTGGCTAACTGATCCAAAGAGTTTTGCAGGTCATTACACATGGCCTGTGTTTCTTGTTGAAATTGAATGTTATTAGTGGCCATTTGTCTTATTAGCTCCTCCAGTGAAGGTTCAGGTTGCCTAGGAGGTTGAACTTGTTGCTGCCCATGACTCAAGTTAGGAGGATCCCACCACCCTGGATAATATGTATTAGAGTAGGGGTTGTAGTTGTCGAAAGGTTCAGAATATCCCCATACTGCCTCTACCTCCTCATTTGTGTCTACTAGGAAAGTGGAACACAAATCAGTGGGATGTCCAGATGATAAACAAATCTCACAAGCTTCCATGATCAATGGACATCAACACCTACAAACACTCAGAAAGAAAGAATCAAAAATTAAAATAAAAAACAAAAACAGAGTAAAAATAGGAAACAAATTAATAGCACAATTAAAAAATTGGTTCCCCGGCAACGGCGCCAAAATTTGGTGTGGTGTGGATTGTGATTAAATATAATATCAAAAACAGTTGCCAAGTTCCACCAAAAATATAAAAACCTTGCAACCAGTTGTAGTAAGCAAGGGTCGATCCACAGAGAACCAATTCAATTAACACTATTAATCCAATTCCTAAATTAAACTCTAATGAACAATAAAATAGTAAAAAGTAAAAGGGGAGTTTTGTTAATTAAAACCAACAAAAGAAATTAAACTTAAACCAAAACAGTAAACACAAATTGAATTATCAAGTTGAAGATATTGGTTAAGAGATGGAATCCACCACTAGATTTATATGATTATGCTAACTTACATACTCTTTATACCAACGTGATCAATTATGTTCTTATGTAATTGTGAGATAAATCTCTTGTTTTCCTTAAGTTTCGCTTAATTCAGCAACCGCTCAAATCAAACCCTAACCATTAGTTATTTGTAAAGCAACCACTCTTACACCTACCTAATGATTGCATTAAGAATTAGAAAACCAATCACACTAAGATCTAATCACACACCGGGATTAAATTACTTAGATCATATGTCTCGCTAGTCATACCACCGCAAATCACATAGCATAGCAATCCTAGTTTTACCACTCTCGAAATTTGGCAAGAATATAAAAACCTTTATATCAATTTAAGAACATAAACATATGAATAAAAACATAATTGTATTGATATAAAGAAATATGCAAGAGTCACATAATCAAAACTAGAGTTTCATCCTCCCTTAACCAATCAAGAAGTTTAGCCACACATGGCAAATTCAAAAACAGAAGAAGAATTAAAAGAAAACATTGTTCAGAACAAAAGAAGAAAAGAAAAACTAAAGATCAAACTAGTTTCCAAGGCTTGAGAGTGATTGATCTTTGATCGCTCGAATCCAAGTCTCCAATCCTCAATCGAATCCTTTCCCTTCTTGGTCTTCGTGTTTCTCTCAGTTTCCTTGACGGCTCTCTCTGTCCAGGATCTCCTTTAGGGCTCTAAGCAACCCTATTTATAGGTTTTGAAACCTAATTTAGCATTAAAACTCGAATTTAAATTTCTGATGCGACGACATGGGCCACCCTCTGTCAGGTGACATGGGCCCTGTAATTTGACACGGCCCAGGCCCTGTAATTTGACATGGGTCCTGTAATTTGGCACCTTCATTTTCAGCCTGGATTCTTTACAAATACTTTTCTTTCATTACTTCAAGAGGTGATATTGATCTCCTTAAGCATTCATCTTTCTCCTTAAATGGTCATCAAGCTCGATTCAATGCTAATGAACTCAAATACTCAAAGATATCCTGAAAAGCATAATTCATTTATGAGTGTTTATAACCACATTTAAGCATAGTTTCACAATAAACATCAAAAGACAACTCTAAATCAGAAACTTAGCTAAATGTCAATAATTGAACACATATGGAGTTCAATTAGATCAAACAAAAGACATTTAAGGACTGAAATTATTAACAGATCAAATACCCCCACATTTAGCCTTTTGCACTCCTAAGCAAAACATAAGACCAAACCAAGGAACAGAGAAAACAAAACAAATTCAAAACCTAACAATTTAAAGAACTTAATTTCCAATGATATTCAAGAGAGGTTTGTGAGCAAGAAGAGCAAGAAAAGAATCAAGGGATCAAAACATTCAAGAGATAATAATTCTTCACATTTTCAACCAACAAGCAAGGTATCTTCAATTTGAAAAGCATGAATTAAGAATGATAGATTCTTACAAGATACACTCTCAATCTCTCAAGTGTTTACAAGGTAAGTATTTCACTCAATTCAACCCATGAAAAATGCATTACCATAAGCTTACTTATCTTCTACTTCTCCACTACTCAAACACATGCACACACAAATCAAGAGGACTTTATTTAAGGTTGTAATGGAGCCAAGGTAAGGGAAGGAAATAATATGCATATGGTAAGATGAGCACCCAAGAGAATAAAAGAACATTGGGGAGAAACTCAATTGACAAACATGAAATTTTTATCCCTTCAAATCTACATAATGCACATTCTCTTTACATCTTCCTTTCCTTTTTCTTTCTTTTCTTTTACAATCTTTCTTGAATTTGTTTTCTTTTTCTTTGCATATTTTATTTTCAACACCTTGCATATTACACATCAACTTGCACAACCCCCACACTTGTCCTATTAAACACTTGCAAGTAAAAGAGCTCCTCCAATGAAAATGAACTATTGCTCTCCCATTCTCTAAGGTAAGGTAAAATCATGGTTTTTCACATAAAGCATATAATGAGATAAGACAAAGAATAGACAAATAGGCTCAAGGGGTTAATCAAAGGGAAATAATGCAAGGTTGGCTATTTGGCCAAAGTAGTTAATCACAAAAGAATGCCTCAATCATGTTCATGTATACAAGTGAAAATGTAGCCTAAAAAAGAATTAAAGCAAGTTCTAGAGTGATCAATATGACATGAGTGAAAATCACACAAGAAAGAAGAGAATGACATAAATGCTAAATCCATCCATCAAAAGGCTCAAAATCTCACCAGGTATGCATCTATCAAACTCAATTCATCAATTAAACATCCAAAATCAAGCATGTCAAATTCAAGATGACAGAAGAAATTTATAAATCATAACCTTGAATTTCAATTGCTTCAAACTCATAGACTTCACAAATCTCAAAACATCATTGGAAATCAAATAAAAACACATTTTTTTTTTCAAAAACAGAAAATAGAAATTAAAAAAAATAAAACAGAAAACAAAATGTCAATTCCTCCCCCACACTTAAATTCTACATTGTCCTCAATGTAAACCTCAACAATAAACAATCATTAATAAATTTAGGACAAGTAAAATAAAAGAGAAGAAAGAAACATCCTTATTAATTGAAGTAACAGAGGTAGATGAAGAAATTTCCACCAGATCCCATTGGCGATAGCATAATAACCAATTTATGCTTGAAAAAACATGAGAGTTTCCACCGGGTCCCATTGGTGAAGTGTAATGACCAAGTTAAGCTTGAGACATGAGGGCTTCCACCGGGATCCCATTGGCCTTCCTTATTTTCCTTGGCTTCACTACAAGAGTAATATGTGCACTTCATCAACTTCATATGCATTGTTTCTATTGGACCATGGCCCAAAAACAAAATCCACTTCAAGAAGGTGTCCATCATCCGATTCTCTTCTTCCATCTTTGAAAACTCTTCATGGTGGCCTGCAATTCCACCCCTTTGGGTCTTAGATTGTGCTTTGTAAATAAAATCATCAACTTTTAAGTCTGCAGAAATCTCAGCACGATTAGCACATATGATATCAGTACATGAGTAACAATGAATATAATTATTGAAACCAATAAAATCAGAAAATTCATCACACAACTCATCATACTGTCTCTCCACCACCTTAGGAAGGAGTTCAAGAATATTTACCTTGGGAGCCTTAGAGTTTTCCCCTCCTCACTTACCTCTTCAGGCTCTGTTTCTTTCTTTTTAATGGTTTGTGAAGGAGAGGTGGGTTCATCTAGCGTCTTCCCACTTCGTAGTGTGACAGCACTAGCATCTTCCTTCACATTCTCTTCTGATTGTGAGGGAAGTCCTTCAGAAATTTGGCTTTGGAACTTGCTGAGATCTGTGGCTAAGCTAACTGATCCAAAGAGTTTTGCGGTCATTACACATGGCCTGTGTTTCTTGTTGAAACCGAATGTTATTAGTGGCCATTTGTCTTATTAGCTCCTCCAAGGTGAAGGTTCGGGTTGCCTAGGAGGTTGAACTTGTTCTTTGCCCATGACTCAAGTTAGGAGGATCCCACCACCCCGGATAATATGTATTGGAGTAGGGGTTGTAGTTGTCGAGGTTCGAATATCCCCATATCGCCTCTCCTCCTCATTTGTGTCTACTAGGAAAGTGGGACACAAATCGATGGGATGTCCAGGATGATAAACAAATCTCACAAGCTTCCATGATCAATGGACATCAACACCTACAAACACTCGAAAGAAAGAATCAAAAATTAAAATCAAAAAACAAAAACAGAGTAAAAATAGGAAACAAATTAATAAGCGCAATTGAAAAATTGGTTCCCAAGAAACCTTTTAAGGCGCCAAAATTTGGTGTGGTGTGGATTGTGATTAAATATAATATCAAAAACAGTTGCCAAGTTCCACCAAAAATATAAAAACCTTGCAACCAGTTGTAGTAAGCAAGGGTCGATCCACAGAGAACCAATTCAATTAACACTATTAATCCAATTCCTAAATTAAACTCTAATGAACAATAAAATAGTAAAAAGTAAAAGGGGAGTTTTGTTAATTAAAACCAACAAAAGAAATTAAACTTAAACCAAAACAAGAACACAAATTGAATTATCAAGTTGAAGATATTGGTTAAGAGATGGAATCCACCACTAGATTTATATGATTATGCTAACTTACATACTCTTTATACCAACGTGATCAATTATGTTCTTATGTAATTGTGAGATAAATCTCTTGTTTTCCTTAAGTTTCGCTTAATTCAGCAACCGCTCAAATCAAACCCTAACCATTAGTTATTTGTAAAGCAACCGCTCTTACACCTACCTAATGATTGCATTAAGAATTAGAAAACCAATCACACTAAGATCTAATCACACACCTAGATTAAATTACGTAGATCATATGTCTCGCTAGTCATACCACCGCAACCGCGCATAGCAATCCTAGTTTTACCACTCTTGAAATTTGGCAAGAATATAAAAACCTTTATATCAATTTAAGAACATAAACATATGAATAAAAACATAATTGTATTGATATAAAGAAATATGCAAGAGTCACATAATCAAAACTAGAGTTTCATCCTCCCTTAACCAATCAAGAAGTTTAGCCACACATGGCAAATTCAAAAACAGAAGAAGAATTAAAAGAAAACATTGTTCAGAACAAAAGAAGAAAAGAAAAACTAAAGATCAAACTAGTTTCCAAGGCTTGAGAGTGATTGATCTTTGATCGCTCGAATCCGAGTCTCCAATCCTCAATCGAATCCTTTCCCTTCTTGGTCTTCGTGTTTCTCTCAGTTTCCTTGACTCTCTCTGTCGACTCCTTTTAAGGGCTCTAAGCTCCTATTTATAGGTCCTAATTTAGATCTCCTTTAGGGGCTCTAAGCAACCCTATTTATAGGTTTTGAAACCTAATTTAGCATTAAAACTCGAATTTAAATTTCTGATGCGACGACACGGGCCACCCCCTGTCAGGTGACATGGGCCCTGTAATTTGACATGGCCCAGGCCCTGTAATTTGACATGGGTCCTGTAATTTGGCACCTTCATTTTCAGCCTGGATTCTTTACAAATACTTTTCTTTCATTACTTCAAGAGGTGATATTGATCTCCTTAAGCATTCATCTTTCTCCTTAAATGGTCATCAAGCTCGATTCAATGCTAATGAACTCAAATACTCAAAGATATCCTGAAAAGCATAATTCATTTATGAGTGTTTATAACCACATTTAAGCATAGTTTCACAATAAACATCAAAAGACAACTCTAAATCAGAAACTTAGCTAAATGTCAATAATTGAACACATATGGAGTTCAATTAGATCAAACAAAAGACATTTAAGGATGAAATTATTAACCGATCAAATACCCCACACTTAGCCTTTTTTTGCACTCCTAAGCAAAACATAAGACCAAACCAAGGAACAGAGAAAACAAAACAAATTCAAAACCTAACAATTTAAAGAACTTAATTTTCAATGATATTCAAGAGAGGTTTGTGAGCAAGAAGAAAAAAAGAATCAAGGGATCAAAACATTCAAGAGATAACAATTCTTCACATTTTCAACCAACAAGCAAGGTATCTTCAATTTGAAAAGCATGAATTAAGAATGATAGATTCTTACAAGATACACTCTCAATCTCTCAAGTGTTTACAAGGTAAGTATTTCACTCAATTCAACCCATGAAAAATGCACTACCATAACTTCTACTTCTCCACTACTCAAACACATGCACACACAAATTAAGAGGACTTTATTTAAGGTTGTAATGGAGCCAAGGTAAGGAAGGAAATAATATGCATATGGTAAGATGAGCACCCAAGAGAATAAAAGAACATTGGGGAGAAACTCAATTGACAAACATGAAATTTTTATCCCCTCAAATCTATATAATGCACATTCTCTTTACATCTTCCTTTCCTTTTTCTTTCTTTTCTTTTACAATCTTTCTTGAATTTGTTTTCTTTTTCTTTGCATATTTTATTTTCAACACCTTGCATATTACACATCAACTTGCACAACCCCACACTTGTCCTATTAAACACTTGCAAGTAAAAGAGCTCCTCCAATGAAAATGAACTATTGCTCTCCCATTCTCTAAGGTAAGGTAAAATCATGGTTTTTCACATAAAGCATATAATGAGATAAGACAAAGAATAGACAAATAGGCTCAAGGGGTTAATCAAAGGGAAATAATGCAAGGTTGGCTATTTGGCCAAAGTAGTTAATCACAAAAGAATGCCTCAATCATGTTCATGTATACAAGTGAAAATGTAGCCTAAAAAGAATTAAAGCAAGTTCTAGAGTGATCAATATGACATGAGTGAAAATCACACAAGAAAGAAGAGAATGACATAAATGCTAAATCCATCCATCAAAAGGCTCAAAATCTCACCAGGTATGCATCTATCAAACTCAATTCATCAATTAAACATCCAAAATCAAGCATGTCAAATTCAAGATGACAGAAGAAATTTATAAATCATAACCTTGAATTTCAATTGCTTCAAACTCATAGACTTCACAAATCTCAAAACATCATTGGAAATCAAATAAAAACACATTTTTTTTTTCAAAAACAGAAAATAGAAATTAAAAAAAAATAAAAATAAAACAGAAAACAAAATGTCAATTCCTCCCCACACTTAAATTCTACATTGTCCTCAATGTAAACCTCAACAATAAACAATCATTAATAAATTTAGGACAAGTAAAATAAAAGAGAAGAAAAGAAACATCCTTATTAATTGAAGTAATAGAGGTAGATGAAGAAATTTCCACCAGGATCCCATTGGCGATAGCATAATAACCAATTTATGCTTGAAAAACATGAGAGTTTCCACCGGGGTCCCATTGGCTGAAGTGTAATGACCAAGTTAAGCTTGAGACATGAGGGCTTCCACCGGGATCCCATTGGCCTTCCTTATTTTCCTTGGCTTCACTACTGAAGAGTAATATGTGCACTTCATCAACTTCATATGCATTGTTTCTATTGGACCATGGCCCAAAAACAAAATCCACTTCAGCAGTGTCCATCATCCGATTCTCTTCTTCCATCTTTGAAAACTCTTCAGTGGCCTGCAATTCCACCCCTTTGGGTCTTAGATTGTGCTTTGTAAATAAAATCATCAACTTTAAGTCTGCAGAAATCTCAGCACGATTAGCACATATGATATCGATACATGAGTAACAATGAATATAATTATTGAAACCAATAAAATCGAAAAATTCATCACACAACTCATCATACTTGTCTCTCCACCACCTTAGGAAGGAGTTCAAGAATATTTACCTTGGGAGCCTTAGAGTTTTCCCCTCCTCACTTACCTCTTCGAGCTCTGTTTCTTTCTTTTAATGGTTTGTGAAGGAGAGGTGGGTTCATCTAGCGTCTTCCCACTTCGTAGTGTGACAAAGACTAGCATCTTCCTTCACATTCTCTTCGATTGTGAGGAAGTCCTTCAAATTTGGCTCGGAACTTGCTGAGATCCGTGGCTAACTGATCCAAAGAGTTTTGCAAGTCATTACACATGGCTGTGTTTCTTGTTGAAACTGAATGTTATTAGTGGCCATTTGTCTTATTAGCTCCTCCAGTGAAGGTTCAGGTTGCCTAGGAGGTTGAACTTGTTGCTGCCCATGACTCAAGTTAGGAGGATCCCACCACCCTGGATAATATGTATTGGAGTAGGGGTTGTAGTTGTCGAAAGGTTCAGAATATCCCCATACTGCCTCTACCTCTCACTCATTTGTGTCTACTAGGAAAGTGGGACACAAATCGATGGGATGTCCAGATGATAAACAAATCTCACAAGCTTCCATGATCAATGGACATCAACACCTACAAACACTCAGAAAGAAAGAATCAAAAATTAAAATCAAAAAACAAAAACAGAGTAAAAATAGGAAACAAATTAATAGCGCAATTGAAAAATTGGTTCCCCAACAACGGCGCCAAAATTTGGTGTGGTGTGGATTGTGATTAAATATAATATCAAAAACAGTTGCCAAGTTCCACCAAAAATATAAAAACCTTGCAACCAGTTGTAGTAAGCAAGGGTCGATCCACGAGAAACCAATTCAATTAACACTATTAATCCAATTCCTAAATTAAACTCTAATGAACAATAAAATAGTAAAAAGTAAAAGGGGTTTTGTTAATTAAAACCAACAAAAGAAATTAAACTTAAACCAAAACAGGAAACACAAATTGAATTATCAAGTTGAAGATATTGGTTAAGAGATGGAATCCACCACTAGATTTATATGATTATGCTAACTTACATACTCTTTATACCAACGTGATCAATTATGTTCTTATGTAATTGTGAGATAAATCTCTTGTTTTCCTTAAGTTTCGCTTAATTCAAAGAACAGCTCAAATCAAACCCTAACCATTAGTTATTTGTAAAGCAACCGCTCTTACACCTACCTAATGATTGCATTAAGAATTAGAAAACCAATCACACTAAGATCTAATCACACACCGGGATTAAATTACGTAGATCATATGTCTCGCTAGTCATACCACCGCAACCGCGCATAGCAATCCTAGTTTTACCACTCTTGAAATTTGGCAAGAATATAAAAACCTTTATATCAATTTAAGAACATAAACATATGAATAAAAACATAATTGTATTGATATAAAGAAATATGCAAGAGTCACATAATCAAAACTAGAGTTTCATCCTCCCTTAACCAATCAAGAAGTTTAGCCACACATGGCAAATTCAAAAACAGAAGAAGAATTAAAAGAAAACATTGTTCGAACAAAAAAGAAGAAAAAGAAAAACTAAAGATCAAACTAGTTTCCAAGGCTTGAGAGTGATTGATCTTTGATCGCTCGAATCCGAGTCTCCAATCCTCAATCGAATCCTTTCCCTTCTTGGTCTTCGTGTTTCTCTCAGTTTCCTTGACGGCTCTCTCTGTCCAGATCTCCTTTAGGGGCTCTAAGCAACCCTATTTATAGGTTTTGAAACCTAATTTAGCATTAAAACTCGAATTTAAATTTCTGATGCGACGACACGGGCCACCCCCTGTCAGGTGACATGGGCCCTGTAATTTGACATTCGCCCAGGCCCTGTAATTTGACATGGGGTCCCGTAATTTGGCACCTTCATTTTCAGCCTGGATTCTTTACAAATACTTTTCTTTCATTACTTCAAGAGGTGATATTGATCTCCTTAAGCATTCATCTTTCTCCTTAAATGGTCATCAAGCTCGATTCAATGCTAATGAACTCAAATACTCAAAGATATCCTGAAAAGCATAATTCATTTATGAGTGTTTATAACCACATTTAAGCATAGTTTCACAATAAACATCAAAAGACAACTCTAAATCAGAAACTTAGCTAAATGTCAATAATTGAACACATATGGAGTTCAATTAGATCAAACAAAAGACATTTAAGGACTGAAATTATTAACCGATCAAATACCCCCACACTTAGCCTTTTGCACTCCTAAGCAAAACATAAGACCAAACCAAGGAACAGAGAAAACAAAACAAATTCAAAACCTAACAATTTAAAGAACTTAATTTTCAATGATATTCAAGAGAGGTTTGTGAGCAAGAAGAGCAAGAAAAGAATCAAGGGATCAAAACATTCAAGAGATAACAATTCTTCACATTTTCAACCAACAAGCAAGGTATCTTCAATTTGAAAAGCATGAATTAAGAATGATAGATTCTTACAAGATACACTCTCAATCTCTCAAGTGTTTACAAGGTAAGTATTTCACTCAATTCAACCCATGAAAAATGCACTACCATAACTTGCTTATCTTCTACTTCTCCACTACTCAAACACATGCACACACAAATCAAGAGGACTTTATTTAAGGTTGTAATGGAGCCAAGGTAAGGAAGGAAATAATATGCATATGGTAAGATGAGCACCCAAGAGAATAAAAGAACATTGGGGAGAAACTCAATTGACAAACATGAAATTTTTATCCCCTCAAATCTATATAATGCACATTCTCTTTACATCTTCCTTTCCTTTTTCTTTTTTTTTTCTTTTACAATCTTTCTTGAATTTGTTTTCTTTTTCTTTGCATATTTTATTTTCAACACCTTGCATATTACACATCAACTTGCACAACCCCCACACTTGTCCTATTAAACACTTGCAAGTAAAAGAGCTCCTCCAATGAAAATGAACTATTGCTCTCCCATTCTCTAAGGTAAGGTAAAATCATGGTTTTTCACATAAAGCATATAATGAGATAAGACAAAGAATAGACAAATAGGCTCAAGGGGTTAATCAAAGGGAAATAATGCAAGGTTGGCTATTTGGCCAAAGTAGTTAATCACAAAAGAATGCCTCAATCATGTTCATGTATACAAGTGAAAATGTAGCCTAAAAAAGAATTAAAGCAAGTTCTAGAGTGATCAATATGACATGAGTGAAAATCACACAAGAAAGAAGAGAATGACATAAATGCTAAATCCATCCATCAAAAGGCTCAAAATCTCACCAGGTATGCATCTATCAAACTCAATTCATCAATTAAACATCCAAAATCAAGCATGTCAAATTCAAGATGACAGAAGAAATTTATAAATCATAACCTTGAATTTCAATTGCTTCAAACTCATAGACTTCACAAATCTCAAAACATCATTGGAAATCAAATAAAAACACATTTTTTTTTCAAAAACAGAAAATAGAAATTAAAAAAAATAAAACAGAAAACAAAATGTCAATTCCTCCCCCACACTTAAATTCTACATTGTCCTCAATGTAAACCTCAACAATAAACAATCATTAATAAATTTAGGACAAGTAAAATAAAAGAGAAGAAAGAAACATCCTTATTAATTGAAGTAACAGAGGTAGATGAAGAAATTTCCACCAGGATCCCATTGGCGATAGCATAATAACCAATTTATGCTTGAAAAAACATGAGAGTTTCCACCGGGGTCCCATTGGCTGAAGTGTAATGACCAAGTTAAGCTTGAGACATGAGGGCTTCCACCGGGATCCCATTGGCCTTCCTTATTTTCCTTGGCTTCACTACTGAAGAGTAATATGTGCACTTCATCAACTTCATATGCATTGTTTCTATTGGACCATGGCCCAAAAACAAAATCCACTTCAGCAGTGTCCATCATCCGATTCTCTTCTTCCATCTTTGAAAACTCTTCAGTGGCCTGCAATTCCACCCCCCTTTGGGTCTTAGATTGTGCTTTGTAAATAAAATCATCAACTGTTAAGTCTGCAGAAATCTCAGCACGATTAGCACATATGATATCAGTACATGAGTAACAATGAATATAATTATTGAAACCAATAAAATCAGAAAATTCATCACACAACTCATCATACTGTCTCTCCACCACCTTAGGAAGGAGTTCAAGAATATTTACCTTGGGAGCCTTAGAGTTTTCCCCCTCCTCACTTACCTCTTCAGGCTCTGTTTCTTTCTTTTTAATGGTTTGTGAAGGAGAGGTGGGTTCATCTAGCGTCTTCCCACTTCGTAGTGTGACAGCACTAGCATCTTCCTTCACATTCTCTTCTGATTGTGAGGGAAGTCCTTCAAAATTTGGCTCGGAACTTGCTTGAGATCTGTGGCTAACTGATCCAAAGAGTTTTGCGGTCATTACACATGGCTTTGTGTTTCTTGTTGAAACCGAATGTTATTAGTGGCCATTTGTCTTATTAGCTCCTCCAAGTGAAGGTTCAGGTTGCCTAGGAGGTTGAACTTGTTGCTGCCCATGACTCAAGTTAGGAGGATCCCACCACCCTGGATAATATGTATTGGAGTAGGGGTTGTAGTTGTCGAAAGGTTCAGAATATCCCCATACTGCCTCTACCTCCTCATTTGTGTCTACTAGGAAAGTGGGACACAAATCAGTGGGATGTCCAGATGATAAACAAATCTCACAAGCTTCCATGATCAATGGACATCAACACCTACAAACACTCAGAAAGAAAGAATCAAAAATTAAAATCAAAAAACAAAAACAGAGTAAAAATAGGAAACAAATTAATAGCGCAATTGAAAAATTGGTTCCCCAGCAACGGCGCCAAAATTCGGTGTGGTGTGGATTGTGATTAAATATAATATCAAAAACAGTTGCCAAGTTCCACCAAAAATATAAAAACCTTGCAACCAGTTGTAGTAAGCAAGGGTCGATCCACAGAGAACAATTCAATTAACACTATTAATCCAATTCCTAAATTAAACTCTAATGAACAATAAAATAGTAAAAAGTAAAAGGGGAGTTTTGTTAATTAAAACCAACAAAAGAAATTAAACTTAAACCAAAACAGTAAACACAAATTGAATTATCAAGTTGAAGATATTGATTAAGAGATGGAATCCACCACTAGATTTATATGATTATGCTAACTTACATACTCTTTATACCAACGTGATCAATTATGTTCTTATGTAATTGTGAGATAAATCTCTTGTTTTCCTTAAGTTTCGCTTAATTCAGCAACCGCTCAAATCAAACCCTAACCATTAGTTATTTGTAAAGCAACCGCTCTTACACCTACCTAATGATTGCATTAAGAATTAGAAAACCAATCACACTAAGATCTAATCGCACACCGGGATTAAATTACTTAGATCATATGTCTCGCTAGTCATACCACCGCAACCGCGCATAGCAATCTTAGTTTTACCACTCTCGAAATTTGGCAAGAATATAAAAACCTTTATATCAATTTAAGAACATAAACATATGAATAAAAACATAATTGTATTGATATAAAGAAATATGCAAGAGTCACATAATCAAAACTAGAGTTTCATCCTCCCTTAACCAATCAAGAAGTTTAGCCACACATGGCAAATTCAAAAACAGAAGAAGAATTAAAAGAAAACATTGTTCAGAACAAAAGAAGAAAAGAAAAACTAAAGATCAAACTAGTTTCCAAGGCTTGAGAGTGATTGATCTTTGATCGCTCAATCCGAGTCTCCAATCCTCAATCGAATCCTTTCCCTTCTTGGTCTTCGTGTTTCTCTCAGTTTCCTTGACAGCTCTCTCTGTCCAGATCTCCTTTAGGGGCTCTAAGCAACCCTATTTATAGGTTTTGAAACCTAATTTAGCATTAAAACTCGAATTTAAATTTCTGATGCGACGACACGGGCCACCCCCTGTCAGGTGACATGGGCCCTGTAATTTGACATGGCCCAGGCCCTGTAATTTGACATGGGTCCTGTAATTTGGCACCTTCATTTTCAGCCTGGATTCTTTACAAATACTTTTCTTTCATTACTTCAAGAGGTGATATTGATCTCCTTAAGCATTCATCTTTCTCCTTAAATGGTCATCAAGCTCGATTCAATGCTAATGAACTCAAATACTCAAAGATATCCTGAAAAGCATAATTCATTTATGAGTGTTTATAACCACATTTAAGCATAGTTTCACAATAAACATCAAAAGACAACTCTAAATCAGAAACTTAGCTAAATGTCAATAATTGAACACATATGGAGTTCAATTAGATCAAACAAAAGACATTTAAGGACTAGAAATTATTAACCGATCAAATACCCCCACACTTAGCCTTTTGCACTCCTAAGCAAAACATAAGACCAAACCAAGGAACAGAGAAAACAAAACAAATTCAAAACCTAACAATTTAAAGAACTTAATTTTCAATGATATTCAAGAGAGGTTTGTGAGCAAGAAGAGCAAGAAAAGAATCAAGGGATCAAAACATTCAAGAGATAACAATTCTTCACATTTTCAACCAACAAGCAAGGTATCTTCAATTTGAAAAGCATGAATTAAGAATGATAGATTCTTACAAGATACACTCTCAATCTCTCAAGTGTTTACAAGGTAAGTATTTCACTCAATTCAACCCATGAAAAATGCACTACCATAACTTCTACTTCTCCACTACTCAAACACATGCACACACAAATTAAGAGGACTTTATTTAAGGTTGTAATGGAGCCAAGGTAAGGGAAGGAAATAATATGCATATGGTAAGATGAGCACCCAAGAGAATAAAAGAACATTGGGGAGAAACTCAATTGACAAACATGAAATTTTTATCCCCTCAAATCTATATAATGCACATTCTCTTTACATCTTCCTTTCCTTTTTCTTTCTTTTCTTTTACAATCTTTCTTGAATTTGTTTTCTTTTTCTTTGCATATTTTATTTTCAACACCTTGCATATTACACATCAACTTGCACAACCCCCACACTTGTCCTATTAAACACTTGCAAGTAAAAGAGCTCCTCCAATGAAAATGAACTATTGCTCTCCCATTCTCTAAGGTAAGGTAAAATCATGGTTTTTCACATAAAGCATATAATGAGATAAGACAAAGAATAGACAAATAGGCTCAAGGGGTTAATCAAAGGGAAATAATGCAAGGTTGGCTATTTGGCCAAAGTAGTTAATCACAAAAGAATGCCTCAATCATGTTCATGTATACAAGTGAAAATGTAGCCTAAAAAAGAATTAAAGCAAGTTCTAGAGTGATCAATATGACATGAGTGAAAATCACACAAGAAAGAAGAGAATGACATAAATGCTAAATCCATCCATCAAAAGGCTCAAAATCTCACCAGGTATGCATCTATCAAACTCAATTCATCAATTAAACATCCAAAATCAAGCATGTCAAATTCAAGATGACGAAGAAATTTATAAATCATAACCTTGAATTTCAATTGCTTCAAACTCATAGACTTCACAAATCTCAAAACATCATTGGAAATCAAATAAAAACACATTTTTTTTCAAAAACAGAAAATAGAAATTAAAAAAAAATAAAACAGAAAACAAAATGTCAATTCCTCCCCCACACTTAAATTCTACATTGTCCTCAATGTAAACCTCAACAATAAACAATCATTAATAAATTTAGGACAAGTAAAATAAAAGAGAAGAAAGAAACATCCTTATTAATTGAAGTAATAGAGGTAGATGAAGAAATTTCCACCAGGATCCCATTGGCGATAGCATAATAACCAATTTATGCTTGAAAAAACATGAGAGTTTCCACCGGGTCCTATTGGGTCAAGTGTAATGACCAAGTTAAGCTTGAGACATGAGGGCTTCCACCGGGATCCCATTGGCCTTCCTTATTTTCCTTGGCTTCACTACTGAAGAGTAATATGTGCACTTCATCAACTTCATATGCATTGTTTCTATTGGACCATGGCCCAAAAACAAAATCCACTTCAGCAGTGTCCATCATCCGATTCTCTTCTTCCATCTTTGAAAACTCTTCAGTGGCCTGCAATTCCACCTCCCTTTGGGTCTTAGATTCTGCTTTGTAAATAAAATCATCAACTGTTAAGTCTCTGAGAAATCTCAAAGACGATTAGCACATATGATATCAGTACATGAGTAACAATGAATATAATTATTGAAACCAATAAAATCAGAAAATTCATCACACAACTCATCATACTGTCTCTCCACCACCTTAGGAAGGAGTTCAAGAATACTTACCTTGGGAGCCTTAGAGTTTTCCCCCTCCTCACTTACCTCTTCAGGCTCTGTTTCTTTCTTTTTAATGGTTTGTGAAGGAGAGGTGGGTTCATCTAGCGTCTTCCCACTTCGTAGTGTGACAGCACTAGCATCTTCCTTCACATTCTCTTTTGATTGTGAGGGAAGTCCTTCAGAAATTTGGCTCGGAACTTGGCTTGAGATCCGTGGCTAACTGATCCAAAGAGTTTTGCAGGTCATTACACATGGCCTGTGTTTCTTGTTGAAACTGAATGTTATTAGTGGCCATTTGTCTTATTAGCTCCTCTAGTGAAGGTTCAGGTTGCCTAGGAGGTTGAACTTGTTGCTGCCCATGACTCAAGTTAGGAGGATCCCACCACCCTGGATAATATGTATTGGAGTAGGGGTTGTAGTTGTCGAAAGGTTCAGAATATCCCCATACGCTCTACCTCCTCATTTGTGTCTACTAGGAAAGTGGGACATAAATCGGGGATGTCCGGATGATAAACAAATCTCACAAGCTTCCATGATCAATGGACATCAACACCTACAAACACTCGAAAGAAAGAATCAAAAATTAAAATCAAAAAACAAAAACAGAGTAAAAATAGAAAACAAATTAATAGCGCAATTGAAAAAAAATTGGTTCCCAAAACGAATCCGCGCCAAAATTCGGTGTGGTGTGGATTGTGATTAAATATAATATCAAAAACAGTTGCCAAGTTCCACCAAAAATATAAAAATCTTGCAACCAGTTGTAGTAAGCAAGGGTCGATCCACAGAGAACCAATTCAATTAACACTATTAATCCAATTCCTAAATTAAACTCTGATGAACAATAAAATAGTAAAAAGTAAAAGGGGGGTTTTGTTAATTAAAACTAACAAAAGAAATTAAACTTAAACCAAAACAGTAAACACAAATTGAATTATCAAGTTAAAGATATTGGTTAAGAGATGGAATCCACCACTAGATTTATATGATTATGCTAACTTACATACTCTTTATACCAACGTGATCAATTATGTTCTTATGTAATTGTGAGTTAAATCTCTTGTTTTCTTTAAGTTTCGCTTAATTCAGTAATCGCTCAAATCAAACTCTAACCATTAGTTATTTGTAAAGCAACCGCTCTTACACCTACCTAATGATTGCATTAAGAATTAGAAAACCAATCACACTAAGATCTAATCACACACCAGGATTAAATTACTTAGATCATATGTCTCGCTAGTCATACCACCGTAAATCACAAGATAGCAATCCTAGTTTTACCACTCTCGAAATTTGGCAAGAATATAAAAACCTTTATATCAATTTAAGAACATAAACATATGAATAAAAACATAATTGTATTGATATAAAGAAATATGCAAGAGTCACATAATCAAAACTAGAGTTTCATCCTCCCTTAACCAATCAAGAAGTTTAGCCACACATGGCAAATTCAAAAACAGAAGAAGAATTAAAAGAAAACATTGTTCAGAACAAAAGAAGAAAAGAAAAACTAAAGATCAAACTAGTTTCCAAGGCTTGAGAGTGATTGATCTTTGATCGCTCGAATCCAAGTCTCCAATCCTCAATCGAATCCTTCCCCTTCTTGGTCTTTGTGTTTCTCTCAGTTTCCTTGACGGCTCTCTCTGTCCAGATCTCCTTTAGGGGCTCTAAGCAACTCTATTTATAGGTTTTGAAACCTAATTTAGAATTAAAACTCGAATTTAAATTTCTGATGCGACGACACGGGCCACCCCCTGTCAGGTGACATGGGCCCTGTAATTTGACACGGCCCAGGCCCTGTAATTTGACATGGGTCCTGTAATTTGGCACCTTCATTTTCAGCCTGGATTCTTTACAAATACTTTTCTTTCATTGCTTCAAGAGGTGATATTGATCTCCTTAAGCATTCATCTCTCTCCTTAAATGGTCATCAAGCTCGGTTCAATGCTAATGGACTCAATTACTCAAAAATATCCTGAAAAGCATAATTCATTTATGAGTGTTTATAACCACATTTAAGCATAGTTTCACAATAAACATCAAAAGACAACTCTAAATCAGAAACTTAGCTAAATATCAATAATTGAACACATATGGAGTTCAATTAGATCAAACAAAAGACATTTAATGACTGAAATTATTAACAGATCACTGTGTTATATCTATTTTGTTTGTATGTTTGATGAAGACTGAGGAGACGAGGAAGCCAGAAATTCTACTTTCCATCAGTGACAGTTTTCTTTGTTAGTTTGAATGGCGGTAAGGCACCAAGTGCTGGGTTTTGTCCGAGTACAATTCCACGGTGGAACTGACGCTTGGAAATTTGATTTATTACACCGGGGACTTAACTTTAAACCTGAGTGGAACTAGTGATGGGACTCCCATTTTGACTCAACATGTGTCTGTGCGTCTTGAATTCTCAATGCCAATACGAGAACTCTAGGGTGGTACTGTTTATGTTTATACCCCACAGGAGGACTCTATAGTGTCTTCTGCTAGAAACCCTGTCAGGCGATCAATGTACCCGCCTGGGTTCTTTGACGACGTAGAGGAGGAGGATCTTTCAGAGGGTCCGAATCCTTAGTTCAATTTTTTTTTTAGAGGTTCTAGTTTAGCAGTTATGTTTTGATGTACATTTTGTATATTTTATCTTTTGGGTGTAAGTGTATTTATGTAAATTATTTGGGAACGAGGATTGAAATACCTATGTATATTCCAGTATGTTTATTTCGGTTACAATTTTTACTTATGGTTTTTTTTTTAATTTTTTAATTTATTTATTTATTTTAAATTATTCCGCAAATGAAATTTTAAAATTAATGTTTTTACAAGATTAATTCTTTTATAACTTGGATAAGTTATATTAGGATTAGTCTTAAATGTGACACCCTTCAGAGGGCGTTACATTAGTTGGTATCAGAGTCCCGGTTAGAGTCTTTTGGGTTTTTGAGGTTAGGTCTGTTTTGCTTGTATTGTGTGATTCTCTGTATTTGGTCTCTGCAAGGAGACAAATATTGTTTGAAGTGGTTGCAATTAGACTTTGATTTTGCATTGTTTAGTTTAATTTCAAATGAGTAAAATGGCTCAAGGAAGAGGTGCAAACGTGGATAATGAACGAGATCTTGAAAGCATGGCTGCAACGATGCGAAGGATGGCAGATGTCATTGTGTAATAGAACCAAAGAGCTGTTCAACAACATGCAAAAAACGCAGAAACCCAGAATTTGTTTGAGTTTTGTCGAAACAATCCGCCACATTTTAGAGGCGAGTTTGATCCGGAGAAGGCAAGTTTGTGGATCCAAGAGCTGGAATTTTTTTTTGAAGGAATAGGATGTACGAACGATCGCAAAGTGACTTATGCCACATTTATGTTGATGGGAGATAGTGAAAATTAGTGGAAAGTAACTCGGAGAGTACTACAAGCAGAAGGACAGGAAATTACATGGGAGGTATTTTGTAATGCATTTCTGGAAAAGTATTTTTCTGGAAAGTGTAAGGCATGCCAAGGAGATGAAATTCCTTGGGTTACGACAAGGTGGAATGACAGTTAACGAGGATGCTTGCTAAGTTTGAGAGCTTGTCAAAGTTCTCACGGTATCTCCAGATCCAACTGAATGAGGTTTGAAAATGTCACAAGTTTGAGGAAGGTTTAAGAGTTTATTTGAAAAAAGGGGTACTACTAATGCGAATGAACCAGTTCTCATCATTGATGGATATGTGTTACAGAATTGAAGAATTAGAGCCATCGCTAGATATAAGGAGCCGTAACTTTAGACCATCTAAATTCCAAAGGGGAGGAAGCAATAACAATAATCGGTTTCAACGGAAACCATACTCCCGATCGTCGAGAAGCAAACAACAACAACAACAGCCACGTGGAGGAGGTTCTAGTAGCAATCATTTTGGTCAGACTGTGGCACCCACAACAATGTGTTTAAAGTATGGAAAGGGTCATATGATAAAGGACTGCACGATCAGGGGAATAATTTGCTTTAGATGTGGAAAGCCTGGTCATATCTCGAGGGACTGTGATCAAGCGAAAGTGGAACATTCGATGAGCAATGTTCATGCTGCTAAGCCACAAGCTGGAGGACGAGTATATACAATGAGCGAAGCTGAGGCCTCTCAGTCTGAAGATCTTATCAAGGGAGAAGGTGTCATATCAGGTAATCTTTCAATTGTACTATATGATTCGGGTGCAACTCATTCGTTTATTGCATATGACTATGTGGATCGTTTGGGATTGCCTGTGTCTTCTCTAAACTTTTAATTGATTGTTTCTACACCTATTTCCAAACTTGTTAGTACTTCTAGAATATGTCTAAATTGCCCTGTTACTATCAATAATAGAGTTTTCTCTATTAATTTAATTTGTTTACCTCTTACCGATATTGATATAATCTTAGGAATGAATTGATTATCTTCTAACCATATCCTGTTAGACTGTGCTAAAAAGACTTTAGTATTTCCTGAGAATGAAGTTTCTGGATTTTTGACTATCAAACAAGTCGAATCTTTATTGAGGGATAGAGCCCAATGATACATGCTGCTATCTTCTTTAGGAGTCAAGAGTGAGCAGGATGTGAATACTATTTCTGTTGCAAATGAGTTTCCTGGAGTTTTTCTTGATGAGGTACCTAGATTACCACCAGAAAGAAAGATAGACTTTTCTATTGATCTTGTACCAGGAGCAAGTCCTATTTCAATTGCACCATACCGGATGTCATTGTCGGAATTAGCAAAGTTAAAGAAGTAATTAGAGGAACTATTGGAAAAATAATTTGTAAGACCTAGTGTTTCACCATGGAGAGCTCCAGTGTTGTTAGTAAAAAAGAAGGATGGATCTTCACGTTTGTGTATGGACTACCGTCAGTTGAATAAAGTTACGATAAAGAATAAGTATCCACTTCCAAGGATTGATGATTTGATGGACCAATTGAAAGGAGCAACTATTTTCTCTAAGATAGATCTGCGATCAGGTTATCATCAAATTCGTGTCAAGGTAGAGGATATAGCTAAGACAGCTTTTCGAACACACTACGGGCATTATGAGTATCTTGTGATGCCGTTCGGAGTGATAAATGCTCTTGCGATATTCATAGATTACATGAATAGGATCTTTCATCCATATCTAGACAGATTTGTCATTGTTTTTATTGATGACATTCTGATCAATTCTCAAAGTCAGGAAGAGCATACTGAACATCTCAGTATAGTTCTCCAGATTTTAAAGGAGAAGAAATTATATGCAAAGTTATTAAAAATGTGAGTTCTGCTTAGAAGAAATTCAGTTTTTGGGTCATGTGATTTCCAAGGAAGGAATTGCGGTGGAACTAGCAAAGGTGGAGACAATTCTTCAGTAGGAAAGGCCAAGGACAGTAACTGAGATCTGGAGTTTTATTGGATTAGCAGAATATTACCGAATGTTTATTGAAGATTTTTCTAAGATAATCGGACCTCTTACACAACTTACAAGGAAGAATCAAGCTTTTGTCTAGACAGATGCATGCGAAAAGAGTTTCCAAGAGTTAAAGAAAAGGTTGACTACTGCACCAGTGTTGATTTTACCAGATCCAAATGAGTCTTTTGAGGTATACTATGATGCTTCCTATCAAGGTTTAGGATGTGTACTGATGCAGAATAGAAAAGTTGTGGCATATGCTTCAAGACAATTGAAGGTACAAGAAAAGAATTACCCAACGCATGATTTAGAACTAGCCGCAGTTATTTTTGCATTGAAAATTTGGAGACATTTTCTGTATGGAGCTACATTCAACGTTTTCAATGATCACAAAAATTTGAAGTATTTATTTGATCAGAAAAAGTTAAACATGAGGCAGAGAAGATGGTTAGAATTTCTAAAGGATTACGACTTTCAACTTCAGTATCATCTTGGAAAGGCAAATGTTGTGACAGATGCTTTGAGTAGGCAAATGCTCAGTATTTCTGCTATGATGATCAAAAAGGAAAAATTAATACAGCAATTTAGAGATATGTGGATATCGGTAGAATTAGCGCCAGGAAGAATTCGTTTGAATATGGTCACTATTCTGAATGATTTGCTAGAAGAAATCCGTGAAAAGCAAGAAGATGATCAGTTTTTGTAAAATGAGAGGGAATTCTTGAAGCAAAGTCGTGTGGCAACGGTTGAGGAAGGATCTGACGAGGTCTTAAAGTTCAAAGGTAGGATCTGTATACCCATTGATCCCAAGCTTAGGAAGACGATTCTCAATGAAGCTCACACCAGCAGGTTGAGTATACATCCCTAAATGACCAAGATGTATCAAGACCTGAAGCGATTATTTTGGTAGCCTGGAATGAAGAGAGATATTACTGAGCACGTGTCATCTTGTCTTGTGTGTCAAAAGGCAAAGGTTGAACATCAAAGATCAGCAGGTATGCTGCAACCCTTAACTATTCCAGAATGGAAATGGGATAGTATTGCAACAGATTTTGTTACTGGATTGTCAAAGACTAAGAAAGGTCATGATTCTATATGGGTCGTTGTTGATGGGCTTACGAAGTCTGTTCACTTCTTGCCAATCAATATTAAGTATTCAATAAAACGGTTGACCCAGGTGTACATTGGTGAATTCGTTAGACTTCACGGTGTACCCTCTAGTATCATTTCGATAGAGATCCAAGATTTACATTAAGGTTCTGGCAAAGTCTACACAAGACAAGGGGAACTAAACTTCATTTAAGTTCTGCTTACCATCCGCAAACTAATGGTCAAACTGATAGGACTATCCAGTCGTTAGAAGATCTGCTAAGTGCTTGTGTGTTGGAACAAATAGGGAGTTAGGATGAATTCTTGCCTTTAATAGAATTCACCTACAAAAATAGTTTTCACTCAAGTATAGGAATAGCACCTTATGAAGCGCTGTACGGATGACAATGTCGAACATCTTTGTGTTGGTACCAAGATGGAGAGAGTATGACCGTAGGACCTGAGATGGTGCAACAAATGACAGAGAAGGTGAAAATGATTCAAGAGAAAATGAGGGCAACTCAGAGTAAACAGAAAAGCTATGCTGATAAAAGAAGAAGATCTCTTGAATTTGAGGAAGGTGAGCATATGTTTTTGCGAGTCACACCCACGACTGGTGTCGGAAGGGTTATAAAATTCAGAAAACTCACTCCTAAATTCATTGGACTCTATCAAATTCTTTGTCGGATAGGTCCAATGGCTTACCAGATAGCTTTACCACCCTTTCTCTCCAATTTTCATAATGTATTCCATGTATCCCAGTTGAGAAAGTATATTCCCGATCCAACTCATATCATTCAGCCCGATGAGGTACAATTGAAAGAAAATTTGACTTATGAGATACTTCCTGTTAAGATTGAAAACAGAAGAGTGAAGCAACTCAGAGGGAAGGGGATTTCATTAGTAAAAGTGATCTAGAATGAAACAACAGGAGATGCTACGTGGGAGATGGAAGATAAGATGAGGGAACAATATCCTCAATTGTTTTATGGTATGATAAATTTTTGGGACGAAATTCTTTTTAGTGGGGGAGAGTTGTAACACCCCAAAATTTAATATTTCTCAGTAATGTATGAATTGTACTATTTTATAATTTCTGTGTGCTGTAAATTTATTTTGACTGTTCTGTGATTATTTTTTATCTTTGTGTGTGATTTTCTCTGAGTCAAAAAAATAATAAATTTTGGGCTAGGGAAAATCTTTAATGATTTATTCGAAGCCGGGGGAGTAAGCTAAACCCAAATCTGAGATATACATAATCCGATCTTTTAATTTTAAAATTTATCAGTGAAATAAAAATATTTCACGTTTTATTATCTGTTGGACAATATCTACTGATTTGCGAGCAATAGCTTCTGCCCATTGGGTAATAGATATTGTATTTTTTGTCCGTTGGACAATAGACTAGGAAAAGTCTTTGTGACTCACAATTTGGTGAACCAATAGGAATTGGTTAATGTTAATGGCTTGAATTTTCTAAACTATTAGGATGTGGTCAACAATAATGGCTAGACTAGTTAGCCAAGAAACTAAGCAATCTAACTAAGTTAACCTAAAGCCTAAGTAATAGCTAAATGGAGTAAATTTACTTTGCTACTCCTTAGAGCTCCATGGTTTCAAGGAGATTCTAGAGCCTTCTAGAATGCATGATTCATCTAGTGTGACCAATGTATGACCTAAGCCTTGTAACTAAATAGTTAGCCATGTAACTAAGTGAAGTGACTAAGTTAGCTTAAGTGTAACTAGGAACTAAATGAATAAAAACTTAAATACCTTTTCTCCATGTGCTCCACGGCCACCTAGTGCTACTAGGATGTTCATGAACAAGTTAATCATCTAATGTGACCAAGGAGTGATCACTTAATGACATAAGTCATGTGAAACCATGTGCTTAGTTTTTATCTTGTTGAATAAGTTTTAACCTTCCTATCCTATGCACTCCACGACCAAGCTCAAGTAAATTGGATATTTCACTTCATCAATATCACTTTGTGACATAAACTTTTCACTTCATTCTCTCTCATCCAAGAATAACAAAGAAACTTCATTCTCTCCCTTTTGAGAAGCTCTTGGCCTCCACATCCAACACCAACATCCAATCTCCTATAATTTCATCCAACACCATTTTCTTAACCTAGACAAGATTCTAAACACCTTTCATGTTGTAAGTTTCACCTAGTTCATCCATTTGGTGCTTTAAAATCAAGCTAGAATTTTCTACTCCTAAAGGTAAAATCTTGGTTTCTTGGTTCTAAATTGATTCTTGAGTTTTTAAGCCATGATTGATCCATGGTTTCTTTTTTTCAAGCTTAGTTTATGACTTTGTCTTGGTTTAAGGTTGTTAGGATTCTTCTTTAGAGGCTCACGAAAATTCCTAGGAGAAGCAACTTGAAGGATTTTGTCTCCCTTGAGGTAAGAGGAAGATTAACCTCATCAACCAAGTGTTGGTGGTGAGGGAATGACTTATTTGTGGTGAAAAATTCATAAGGATTTATTCACCTGTGTGGTTTAAGCTTGTTTTGTTTATGATGATTTTTTATTGATATGATTTATGGCTTTGATTATATGCTTGAATATGTGATTATGGAAGCATGTTGATTATTGTATATGGCATGATGGGCTTTATGTGATGAGGATGAGTATGAAGGTTCCAAAGAACCTATGGAGGCTCAAGTAAACTTGATTGCTACAACGCCAAAAAAACTTGATTGCTACCGCAAGTGCACGGATCACTCAAGTAATACAGATATAGAATAAAAGTTCATTCCCACGAGGATATTCGATTATAAAGCTAAGTACCAACCAATAGCTTAATCAATTCTAGACAAGGATATAAAAATAGGAAAACAATAAACTAAACTAATCTAACCTATAAAAGCAATAAACATAAAAGTGGTTAGGTTTCAGGAAATCCTCCTTCACCCCCTATATCTATCAACAACATGCAATTCCCCTCATAAACACAAATGCATTGATTAGGTTAGCTTGAGAATCTGATGTAGTCAAAAGCCTATGTCTAAGTCAATCAACCCTGGTTTCAATTGCCTAACTCACTAAGTTTCCTTGAGAGCCAGCTCAACTTCCACTCATGAATGATCTATTCTCAATCACACACTATACATGGTCAATAGGTATATTTCTATCCTATTAACGAATTAACTCATCCAATCCAATTGAACTCATCGACCATGCATCAACCATACCATATCCATATTAACAAATTCCTATGTCTAGTTCATTTGCCAATATTAGGATCATGCAATCAATTATCAGCCAACCACAAGCATTAAACACAGATAATGATTGAACACAACCAAATATCCGCTCAAACTCAGAGAAGAACACATCATTAATATAAATAAAATGATTCAAAGTATTCCTAAACATAGCTCATCTATACAACAGATAAGGAAGAGAAGAGAGAAAAGGAAAAGAGAGAAAGGAAGCTCATTGATTTGTCTTTGAAACTTGAATCCTCCTTCAATCCTTTGTTCCTAACCTCCAATCCACCAAAAATGAAGATTTAGCCAAACTATCTAACCTAAAACTAACCTAAACTACAAAACCTAAAAAATGAGAAAATGGAAATGGCCCAAAAATGACCAGAACTCAGAGAAAAATGCATAAAATCTATTTATAGGCTCAGCTGCCGCCGCGGCCCCCATATATGCGTGCCGCGGCGCCTACACGGTCGGTCTACTTGGGTCGCGGCGCCCACTAAATCTGGGCCGCGACCCTCTTGCCTCGGGTCCAAGTATGGCAAGGCTGAAAATGCTCTCAGCGCTGCAGTGTTGACCACTGAAATAGAGATTTGGCTTCCTCTTCCTCTTTAAGCTCAATTACTCCATATTTAACCTTGTTTGGAGCCCTTCCTATCATAGAGAATATATCAAATCAGTAACAAATATAAATCTACTTAATTCATGATCATTTAAGCACAAATTGCTATAAAACATACAAGAAAGATTCAAAATCAGAATATGACAAATATAACTAATAAACCTTCAAATATGCATTATAAACAAGGACTAAATATTCATTCTAGCACAAGGATAGGGCACAAATAACTGCATTCTATGGAGTTATCAGCTCACGGCCTCAACACCATCAAGGGAGCAAAATGTTTTAAATTATTTTCCTAATCATGGATTAAATGATTTAATGATAAGAAATTGGATTAAAGGTTTTTTCAAAGAATAAGGTGATAGAAAATAATTAAATATAATCTATAAAGCATATAGTGTAATTCGGCCAACATGCCTATTTTTGATATTCTAGATCCAAAATTATTTTACTAAGTGTAGACTTAGATATTTAATTAATAGGAAATTAATTTAATAGGTTTTTAAACATAAAAAGAAAGTAAACTAATTTTTAGAATAAGTTTAGTGTAATTTTGTGAGAAATAATGGAAAATGCTACTTAAAGAATCTTTAACATAAAAATATTGTAAATAAAGCTAAAATAATTATTTTATGTGAAAAATATTAGAGAAACATCACCTGTTTTCAAAATAGTTATTTTTAAGCAGTCAGATTGAGAAAATGTTTAAAACAAAATTCCTTACGCGATTTGAAAATGCGATAAAATGTTTATGCGATTGGAAATAATAGTAGTTTACTGTCGAACTGTTATGGTGGCCCGATTATGTTGAATAGTGATACCGCCAAAAGATGGCATGTGTATGTGAAATACTGTAAGAATGATGATTGCATGTGTATTTGAATCATACATCATGCATTAAAAAATGTGTCAACTTAATTGGTTAAGGCAATACGTCTAGGAGATTGAATTTACACTTTCGTGTGAGTGGAAATTGCGTAGTTACGATCTTCAGTAATCTTAGAGACGTCGGGGTATGGATTGTCATATGTGGCCAAATAATAGCATCTCTATGCCGTGGTATCCTATGCAAACACACCGACGATCTTGACAGAGTTACTACTCTTTTCGTAGTTAGTTGGGAGTGTCTTGTATAAGTCATTTTGCGCTTTTTGATATAATGTCTTGGCACATGATTTTGGACTGACGATATACAGACATGTACTCTTGATTTTTCTCTCCGAAATTGTGATTAGCTCCATGGAATAGGAATTGGTCGTTGTGTATATGCATAGTTGGTCAGCATATTGATATGATAATTATACTTATCTGATATATTATTTATGATATGATAATATGACTTTATGTGTTGTTATTATATCTGTATATCTACTGTCATTTTTTATACTACCATACTAGTATTGATGTAAGGGATCTCACCTTTTTATTGTGTTATATCTATTTTATTGTGTATGTTTGATGAAGACCGAGGAGACGAGGAAGCTGGAAATTCTACTTTCCATTAGTGACAGTTTTCTTTGTTTGTTTGAATGGCGGCAAGGTGCCAAGTGCTGGGTTTTGTCTGAGTACAGTTCCACGGTGGAACTGACGCTTGGAAATTTGATTTAGATAATGAACGTTTTGTTTACACTGGCGACTTAACTTTAAACCTGAGTGAAACCCGTGATGGGACTCTTGTTTTGACTCAACATGCGTTTGTGCGTCTTGAATTCTCAATGCCAATACGAGAACTCTGGGGTGGTACTGTTTATACCCCATGCAAGGACTCTGTAGTGTCTTCAGCTAGAACCCCTGTCAGGCGAGCAATGTACCCACTTGGGTTCTTTGACGACGTAGAGGAGGAGGATCCTTCAGAGGGCCCGAATCCTTAATTCAGTTTTTTTTTTTAGAGGTTCTGATTTAGCAGTTATGTTTTGATGTACATATTGTATATTTTATCTTTTGGGAGTAAGCGTATTTATGTAAATTATTTGGGTAAATTATTTGGGAACAAGGTTTAAAATACCTATGTATATTCTGGTGTGTTTATTTCGGTTACAATTTGTACTTATGGTTTCTTTTATTTATTTATTTTATTTATTTTAAATTATTCCACAAATGAAATTTTAAAATTAATGTTTTTACATAATTAATTCTTTTACAACTTAGGTAAGTTATATTAAGATTAGTCTTAAATGTGACACCCTTCAGAGGGCGTTACAAGTTTCCCATATTGTCCTACGCTGGTTTCTACTAGGTAAGAAATTCTTGATCATATATATATATGTGTGTGTGTGTGTGTGTTAAAATGTTTTAACCACCTTATTAGAACTGATTGTTATTTTATTAGATTAGATCTAAAATGTTCTGATCCTTTATTTTTGGTGGTTTTTGTGCTTAATGTTATTTTGTGATAACGCAATTGGCTGGTGTCGTTGCAGTTGAGATCAGTGATGGACCTAAAATTCTTGATATGTTCAAGGCCTTCAAGAGAGCATGTCTGTTTGTGTAATGTGAAAGAAATTCAATTCAAATTTCATGTTCTATTGATCTTCTAGAACTAATGTGAAAAAAGGCAAAAATTCTTGACAGGTTTGTAGTTTTTTTTTATGCAAATCTTGTTTGCTACTAAAAAACTAGAATGGCACTAAATATAAAATTGTTCATTAGTATCCAGCAAAATACTTATTGCCCTAATTCCTATACTTATTGTCTACATATTTAAGATCTTACTTCTATCACGTATGAAACATGTTGTACTTATGTTACAGGTATAGTTAATGTCTTCTTCACTTGAGGGAACAATGTCATCTGCTTCTCGTCTCCCTATTGAATTCAATGAACAACCACCAATAGATTCAAGTCAGCTTAGAGATAATAGAGTTGATAGTGATCAAAATAAAGATCAAAATAATCATGGTTGTGCCATTATTATTAAGAAGAAGAGGCAGAAGACATCGGCTGTTTGGAATGATTTTGATGAAACAAAAGTATCGTAAGGAGTGATGAAAGTTGTTTGCAAGTACTGTAAAGGGCATTTTGCTTGCATAAGGAAGGGAGCTAGCATTAGCCATATGAAGAGACATGCAGATTCTTGCATGCAAAGGAGATTGCACATGGCTTCACAAAAAAAGTAACCCACCATTCCATTTCAAGCTTCCAGTTTAGGTATTAATCCTTTTATGGCACCTGGTGTTAGGTATTCAAATGAAAAGATGAGAGAGATAATTGTTATTGCAATCATGGTACATGAGTACCCTTTTAGCATTGTTGAGGATGAAGTTTTGATGTGGGCCTTCCAATATGCTAATCCTAAATTTCATAAAGTTTCTCGCAAATAACTAGGAGTGATTATTTAGCAATATATAAGGTAGAGAAGAAAAAATTGAAGGCTTTGTTCAAAGGTGTGAGCAAAATTAGTTTGACTATAGATATGTGGAAATCAAGTCACCAAGTAGCTGAATACATGGTTATCACTGGTCATTTCATTGATACGGGGTGGAATCTTCAAAAGAGAGTTTTGAGTTTTGTGAAAGTGCCTACTCCTAGACGTGGAATCGATGTGGCAGATGCTATTTTCAAGTGTCTAAAAGCTTGGGGGATTGAAAATAAAGTGTTTTCTGTGTCAGTTGATAATGCTTCTTACAATGACTTATGCCTAAGGACTCTTAAGGACAACTTATCACTCAGTAGTAAGTTAGTCCTTAGTGGCAATTTGTTTCATGTCAGATGCTGTGCACATATTCTAAATTTGTTGGTGCAGGATGGCCTTGGTAGAATTAAGGATATCATTCATAATATTCGTGAGAGTGTCAAGTATATTAATTATAATGATTCGAGGTTAAAGGCATTTTGTGATATTGTTGAGCAGAAACACTTGAAAGAAAGAAAGCTCATTATTGATTGTTCAACAAGATGGAATTCTACCTATAAAATGTTGTCTACTGCTTTGAAGTTCAAGATTGTCTTTCCAGCTTCTAAAGAAAGAGAGCCACATTATGACTATTGTAACACCCCAAACTTTCTATGTATTAAATAAGTAATTTTAACAGTTAGCAGAATTCTACTGTTTAGTGATTTCTATACACTGTAAAATTATTTTAAATATTTCATCTGCATATTTGACAGTTTTGAGTGATTTGTTCCGTGAAAGGAAAATAATAATTTTTGGGCCAGAAAAATTTACGTAATTTAATTTTTACTGCTTAGTCAAAATTAATTTACGTAATCTGTTTGGATATTTGTGAATTTTCTAATTTTTATGATTTTATGTGTGATTTTGAAATTTTTATGGCTTGTGGGTCCTACGAGATGTATGTGGGCCCAGGTAGCCATACGTGGGCTCAGGTGGGTCCCGCAAAGTGAAAAATTTTCTACGCATAGAAAAATTTGTACTGTTTAGACAGAGACAGGGGATCTTACTAAACCTGAATCTGAAAACAGTTTTAAAAAATTTCTTTTACCATATTTTTACTGTATTTATTTACCGTGACGGTAAAAATACAGTAAATATATGTTTTGTGGGGTTATAGTGAATCAAAATAATATTCTATATTATTAAGTTAATATTGGTGGATTGGATATCCACCATTAATTTAATTAACATTGGAGATTTAATCTTGATTTAATCAATGGTGGAGATTTAATCTTGATTTAATTAACGGTGGAGATTTAATCTTGAAAATAAATAAGATTAATTATAACCGTTGGATGAAAAATTAAATCAAGGGTGGAGATTTAATCTTGTAAAATAACTTTGACCATTATGAACCCTTGGATGAAGATTAAATCAATGGTTGAGATGGACCATTAATAACCATTGGATTTGAATTAATGGTGTAGATTTAGTCAACAAAAATTTACTACAACCATTTTGGACCCTTGGATGTAAAGTTTGAAGGTGTAATCCTAACCCTTCATTTTGAAGACTCATCTAAGGGCTAGGAATTAAAGGAGAAAGATCCAATGGGCAAAAAGAAGTCTTCCATCTACAACCTAAACCTAATTGGCTATTTTAATCCAAACCATCCTTTTAATCAAGGGCTAGGATGGCTTAGGAAAGATGACCATGCAAATTAATCACATGTTGCATGCAAGGAGAAGGGGGACGGTTTTGCATGCATTTTGGAGAGGAGACAAAGCTTTAGCGTAGATACTTTTTAGGTCGAGGAAAAAGATGAAGACAATTGCAAGTGTCTGACCATTTCCTATTGATCATTAATGCTTATGTTCTTCAAACTTCACTTTACATTTCTCTCCTATGCATGCTACGGCTATGCAGCCCATTTAGAGACAAAATAACTCATTTCCTCACTTCACCTTCTCACTTCATCATTCCTTCTCATTTTCACCTAAGTGCCAAGAAGAAAAACCAAAGAAAACACCATCTTTCTCTCCTACAAGGCCATTCGCCAAGCTCTCCAAATTCATTTCCATCACTCTTTAATTTCATACAATCAAGTTTCTTAAATCCTCACCTTGTTCTAAACAACTTTCTTGTTGAGAATTTTCTCAAATTCTTACATCTTGAAGGACTTTTTCTAAGATCAAGTTTAAGGATTCTTGAAGTGAAGAGTAAGGAAAACTTCATTTCTTCTTTCATTTTCCATGATTCTAACCATGTTTGATCCATGGTTCTTCTTGTTCAAGCTTGATGTACTAATTTTCTTGTGTTTATTTCATGTCTAAGAAAGTTGTGTTGGTGGAGATCTTGTTCAAATTTCAAGCAAGGAGCTCTTGTGGTTCTTCAAGAGGTAAGAGGGAGATTTATCTCACCAACCAAGCATAGTGGTGAGAGATGGTTATATTTGATGGATGATGAATCCATGTGAGGATTCATATCCATGGTCATGTAATAAATTATTTATGTTATGTGTTTTTAATTATTTTGTTTATGTTTGATATGCTTTGCATGAATTAATTGTGTATGCATGCTTAGTATGATTTTTACTTATTTATATGGTATGCTTATAATATGCATGATGATATATGTTAAATATATTATGATGGATGTATGTTGAAATAAGTAAAATTTTGGCTCCAATGGCCAAAAGAGAGGTTCGGTTTTGATGCCCAAAATTAGGGTTCATGTTGAAAATTTTTCAAGAATAAGGAAATTGATTTTTGGGTCCCTGGAACAATAAGACTTTTGGCCAAAACACCTCAAATTAGGTGTTCACCAAATTAATATTTTCATGAATAATAAAATTTTATGATTTGAGAAGTAAAGGAAATAAACAAAAGGATTTTGGTTTTTGCAAAAGAGAATGCACACGTTTTCTTTTTAGTTATGTTGATATTAATTAATTTTGCGTAGAAACAAAAATGTAATTCATTTAAGTTATAAGAAAAATCCTTCAGGTTCCAATGGCCATTTTTAAGGTCTTGATAATTTAGAAAAAAAATGTTTTGATGTTATAAAATATAAGAATTTTCAAAATAAAGATTTTGAAAAGAGAATTAAAGTGTTGTCAAGTGAATTTTCATAAATAAAAGAAAAAGGGAGATTGAAGGTGCTAAACTTCAAATTGTTTTCAAGGAGAATTAATTTTTGAAAGTGATTTAGAAATATAAAAGAAAACGTTTGTAACTTAAATTTACTAAGTAGAATTTATTTATTGGGTTTTGGAAAACGTTATGAAATTTAAAATTAGAAATAGTAATTAAATCAACTAAATGTGATTTTGTAAAATTAAATCAATAAAAAGTGATGTTTAGAAAATATATTATGGAAAATAATTTTTTTAAGAATCGGAAGAAAATAAAGTAAGAAATTATATTAAGAAAAGTCCAAAATAATATTTTAAAGTTAAGAAATATTTTACGAAGGGTAAAAATGGTGAAAAAATTATTTATGTAACTCAAAAACGTAATTTTAAATTATGCGATTTGAAAAATGTTAAAATATTTCTACACAATTTTTAAAGCGTTTAAATATTTTACACGATCGAAATGTTGTAGAAAAATTGCTATGCAATTTAAAAATTAAAGAATATTTTTACGCATTTTAGAATACAGTAGAAAATTATTACGTAATAGAAATGTTACAAATCATTGTTTACGTAATAAAATATTACGTGACCATAAAAATGTGACAAAAATATTTTATGAATGAGAAAAATGTAATAATATAAGGTTGCTGTTAATTATACAATAAACTTTACAGTTAAAAATCAGTATGTGAATACTGTACAAGAAATTGGGCAATTTGCTTATAATTGGCATGAATCCATTTTATGAACGTAAAATAGTATTTGAACTTTGTATGAGAAATTATGTGATTTACCTTTGGTTGGTAATTGGTGCATTACACATGCATTGAAAATGGTCCGATGGACTGGATATGGCTAATTGCCTAGGAGAAACGTACACCTCTTGAGTGGGTGCGATACGCATAGTGTAGGTCACTTGTGGACCTTGGGGGCATCGGGGTGCGGGTTGCTCACAATGGGCAGTTGGTAGCTCTTCTGCACCGTGGGTTAGACCGATGCAACACACCGGTGATCCGAACCGAAACACTATTCTTAATCGAGATCTGACAAAGACTGTTGTGTATGTGCTAGATGTGCAAGATATAATTATAAGCACTTGGTCTGAAGCACGAAATACCAGCAGCTCTTTTCGATCAATTTCTCCGACTTGAGTATTAGCTCTATGGAGTAGGACATTGAGTCTATGTGCGCATGCATGAAACTGAGCATCTATATCTATATGATGGTGTTGCTGTAATTGTTGTATAATTTAAACAGTGATAGTGGCATAATGATAATTATTATTTTGCACTATGATGATGGTATAATTGTGATCATGATATGATATTTTTGCATGATGTGTTGTTTGTATTATCTCTGTACTATCATGCTTGTATTGGCGTAGATAATCTCACCTCTTTGTGTGTATATTTGCATATTATATTTTTAATTGAGTAAAGACGTTGAGAAAGAACCAGTACAAGAAGTAGAAGAAGAATTACTTCTCACGTCTGGGAACGCAGAATTTTGATAAGATGACATCAAGACCCGATTTCTTTGGTTGCGTGAGGTTGCAGTTCCATGGTGGAGCTGAAGCATGGAGGACTAGTCCTGATGAGAGAGGACTAATTTACGAAGGAGAATTGACGGTCTTTATAAGTAGAGATTATCGTAGGAACCCGTTTCTTACTGCAACTATCTTTGTTCATATTGAGTTTCCTTTGCACATTAGGCGACATTGGGACACTAGGTATTATGTCCCAACAGAGATTAGCATCGTGTCGTCTGCTCGAACACCTGTCCGTAGGCCTTCACATCATAATGGATTCCTATCTGCTGAGGAATTTGAAGAGGACCCGTCTGAGGGTTCTGCTGCTTAAATAGACTTTGGCGAGTCTAAAACTCTATTATAAACAAGTCTGTAATATTATTTTAAGTGTGCCATTTACTTTTGGAAGCAGGGTCTGTATTCTAAATAATGTTCTGATATTGTCTATGTAAAATATGTATGATGTATGATTATGTGTGAATTTGATATGATCTTTTATTTTCTGCTAAGTTTATTTTGTGAAAACAAAAGAAAAAAAAATTTTACGACCCGTAATTTTATGACTACATTACATTATTATAACTTGGGGTAATTCGGTAATAATAACGTATACATATGACACCCTACGGTGGGTGTTACAACTATGAACTATCTCAAGAGGATTAGGGAAAGGTTGATAAGGTTTGTTAACTTTTAGAAGTGTTCAATTTAGCCACTCATGTCATCTCAAGCAGTGAGTATCCAACTGCAAATTTGTATCTTCCTGAAGTCTGGAAGGTGAAACGAGTAATTGATAAAGTCGTAGAGGATGACAATTACTTCATGAGAGAAATAGCAGCCCCAATGAAAGCAAAATTTGACAAATATTGGGGGGAATGCAATATGCTAATGGCCATTGCAAGTGTTTTGGATCCTAAGTGCAAATTTCATGTTGTTAAGTATTACTTTCCGTTGATATATGAACCAGATTATGTGGCTAAAGAGAATGTGGATAGGATGATGAATGCATTGGAAATATTATATGATGAGTATGTTAACTTCAGTAAGGAAAAGGCATCTGCTAGTGCTAGTGATGAAGTTGATAATGGTGGCAACAGCTCTTCTACCAATGTGCCTAGTTCTTCAATTGTCACTGAATTTGACCAAATCATTAGTATTGTTCGTAAAAAGTAAGCAATTCCCTCAATAAAATTTGAATTAAAAGCTTATATTTAAGAGGGTCTTTATATTCTTGATGGTATTTCTAACTCCTTTAGTGCCTTGGAATGGTGAAAAAATAATAGCTTAAAATATAAGATTTTATCGAAGATGACTGTTGACATTCTAGCTATTCCAGTCTCAGCAGTAGCATCAGAGTTCACATTTAGTGCTAAGGAAAAGTTATTGATGAATTTCGTTCTAGATTGAATGAAGAATCTATTGAAGCACTCATTTGTGATGGAGATTGGCTTAGCAATAAGTATAATTTGAAGAAACAACAAAAGGTACAAATTTTAGATATTAAAATGATACTTCTTCTTTTTTGTAATTGTTAAATTGTGTTATGATCTAATAATATAATTAATTTGATTTTTTCAAGATGTTTGAACAAGAAGAAGAGATCACCTTGAAGATTTGACATTTTGTTGGCTGGTTGCACGTTAACACTTTGTTGGTAAATTTCACTTTGCTATTTAGATTGAATTATTGTATTGTGTTGTTGAATTTGATCATGTGATAATTGGATAATTTGGATTTGTCATTATTGAGATGTATTATTGATCTTGAGACTATGATGTTGATGATGAGTGATGACCAATTGGTCATGAATATGATATGAGAACAAGCTTGAAAGAGCTATTTTATATGCTTTAGTCCCATTTTTTATATGTTTAAGTGACTTGAAAGAGGTGTTTGAATTTGATGAATTTTGTGTGCTTTAGTTGTGTATGGTTTAATTATGTAATAGTATTTCATTTAGTCTAATGAGTGATTAGTAATGGTATTTAGAAACAGGAGTTGTACTTGTATGCTTTTTTTTTTTTCAATGGTCTTTCAAGGCCTGTTTGAAGGCCTAGGCCTATTTAAGGCTTATATGAAAGCCTTGGCCTATTGGCCTATTTAGAGGCTTTAATATAAACTAGACTTCTAAACAGGTTTCAGTCAGGCCAAACTTCTTAAACAGGCCAGGCTAGGCCCAAAAAAAGGTCGTTGATAGGTAACAGGTCAGACTCAAGCTAGGTATTTGTAACACAGGTCTGACCTGTTTAGGATGAAGCATGGTCTGGTCTGACATGTTTCTATCCCTATGTGAAAGGATTTTCAAAACGATGGAAAATATAATATTTTGTTCTCTGCCTATTGAGCGCTTAAGCGCCCAAATTCGAATACTCAAAAACAAGGATTGCTCTTTTCCTATTAAGCTCCTAAGCGTCCAAATTCAGGTCCTTAAACACCTACAACCCAGTAAACTTTTGGAAATTCTAGAACTTCGGCGCTTAAGCAATCACTTTCCACAACTTAAGCACGCGGGTGCTGCGCGAAGAGAGGTCCTTTTTGGACCTTGAGCGCTTAAGAAACCAAAAATCACCGCTTAAGTAGTGGTGTGTAAATCAGAACCATGAGGGTTCTGGGTGATGCATGCTTAAGTAGCAAAAAATGAGCACTTAAGCACTCAAAGCACTGAATGGAGTTCTCTAAAATGGTACATCTGAACAAAATGAAAGGGCGTGGAGGGAAGTTGTGCATGAAGAATTGTGGCTCCTATGAAGAGGTCTTTCAACCTCTATATAAGGATATGATCCACCAACAGAATAACCAATTCCATCTCAAGTTTTCTTCTAATGTGCAGGAATTTTATTTAAGAACTATCATTTTGTAAAACATTATTGGTTTCGTTACCTTGATTGTGTGAGTACAAAATAAATCAATTCTTTTCCATTGTATCATAAAGGAAATTCGTTGTTATCCATTTGTATACAATAAAAAGACAAATGGGGGGAATTAAACTTAAAGGAAAGTGTTGAAATACACCTTAAAGAGTTATGCATTTCCTTCATCAAGTTATTGCAGAATTATCTAATTTTTGCTGATTTTGAAGAAGTATCTCCAACATAAGGCTTGTATGCATAGTTGTATGAACTGGACCGACTCGGCTAGTTAGATCGAAAAACCCGTGACCTGGGTTATGGGTTGGTTCGGTCCTTGGTTAGAACGGGCTTGCTCACTAACCTACTCAAACTCGGGTAACCCATCGGCCTGCCCAGACAAGGTTGACCTGAGTTCCTTTTTTTTCAATTTAAGCTTAAAAAGGACAAATTGTATGGTTTGAACATGTACCTAAAAGATCCTTAGAAAGAAATGCATTTTACCATTAGATCACATAAACCTATTGAATAATATTCTTAATTTTTTAATTTATATTATTATTTAACTAATACAAATTTAAAAAATTGGAGTTAAATGAATATTACTTCTAATTTGTTCACATCATTAATAATTTTTTATATAATATATTTTTATAATATTTTATTATATAAAGTCTTTTTTCATATACTATTTTTTTAAAAGAAATTCTTTATTTAAATTTTTCGATTCAACTGCTTGACTCACAATCAAATCATTGACTTGTTAATTCAACCTTTTAATTAGGTCAACTTCTTATCCTAATCGTACAACTGTAAGTTATAACGGAAAAAAAAAAAAACGTTGGATGTTTGCTTAAAGTCCCATTTAGGGCTTGTTTGGAAAAGTTAAAAATTATAGATTATGTTGATAATCGATTATTGTTATAATTGATTATAATCGATTCATTTTTATGTTTGGATGCATTAGCTATAAAGCGATTTTAAACTAATATGATTCGTTTGGATGATATAAAAAAATCACTTTTATACATTAAATTACTAAAATAGGTATAAAATAATTAAAAAAATTATTTGATTGAGTCAAAATAGTATTTATATATCAAAATATAAAAAATAATTTATAAATTAAAATCATAAGTTTGAATCTTTAAAACATGATTATTAATTGAAAAAAAATTTTATTTTGTATTAAATTTTGTATAAATTTTTTAAAAAAATAATCTTTTTACTTAAATATAATAATTATTTCACAAAATAATTTAATATTTTAAAAATAATTGAATAAAAAAGATTTAATCTTTTTTAAATATACTCTTAATTGCTAGTCAAGACAACAAACGAGTTAATGAAAGACTTACTGTGTCATGGTAAAGTGGGTCTCTATCCCTTAATTTATTTTCTGATGTGTAAATATGAACTAGGCACAAACAGCGTCCCTTGCTGGTACGAGCAACGAAAAAGATAGAGGGTATCTTTCTTTGTGATAGCAGACACAACAAAGCATTAGAAAGTGAAAGCAATGTATCATCAGACCCGGTCTATATTTCTATTTCTTTTATTTTACTTTGGACCCATTATACATGGAATATACCTTCGATAACGCCCGCCAAATAAAAAACCATAATTTTATCAAAAGCAAGTTGTAGCCTCGGCTGTCAATTGGGTTCATGGAGAAATTTATAATGTTTTTAAAAAAAAATTAAGTATCATTATTCTTTAACTTTACTTATTATAATTGCTAAAAGTTTTTAATTCCTCTCTTCTCTCTCTCTCTCTCTCTTTTTTAACAATTGTTCACTTTTTTACTTTAACTAGTTACCTGCTATTATGGTTATAAATAAATTATACTAATTAGTGATCAACATTTGTACAAGTTCAATGATATTTAATTTAATGTATGGATCATTCATTCTCCTAAATCTTTTTAAAACATTTGTACAAATTCAATAGTATTTAATATATGGATCATTTATGCTCTTAGATCTTTTAAAAGTATTCAAAACATTCCCTGATTCATATATTTTAAAGTTTTCTAGGTTGCTACCTTGTGGGTAAGTTTTTTGCTCATTATATTGCTCCTTATCATTTCCACAATTGATAATCCCATAAGGAATAAAAAAAAAATTTTGTTTGTCCTACAATGGCAGTTTTAATCCTAAGTTCCTGCAATCATCATATAAGAGTTTATCAAAAGAGTTAACTGATATTTCAAAAGTTTATATTTGAAAAATATGATTTAATGTTAAAACTGTATTATATTATCACTTAATCCTATAGTGTCATGCCATTAAATAAGTTTGGTTTCATAAATAATAATTATTATAATCAAAATCATTTAATCATGTAAGATAATATAAT
The DNA here is from genome assembly GCA_029884595.1 of Ormosia semicastrata. Classification (NCBI taxonomy): domain Eukaryota; kingdom Viridiplantae; phylum Streptophyta; class Magnoliopsida; order Fabales; family Fabaceae; genus Ormosia; species Ormosia semicastrata. Next base: position 17,279,145 of record JAQQTO010000038.1, on the reverse strand, counting down.
TTGATGATAATATAAAAAAGTTTTACATTAATAATAAATCAAAATTAAGAAAGAAACTCTTGTCACTGGTCACTAAAAAAAACCTTATAAAAAGGACAAGAAAGTGTAAAAATTAGATGAACAGTATGAGGATAAGATGAGACATGAATGCGGCTCTAAGCTTTTCTTAAAAGGAATGTGCATGGATACATGTATTTACAGAGGATTACTCCATCAACCAATTGTATCTTTAGAGGAGGACTAAGTTTTAAATCATTGAGAAATTATTAATGAGGAGGACTTAGGTGCATGAATCAATTTGTATTTGAAAAAATGAGTCTTATATCTAATGAGTATAAGGATAGTACGAAACCAAAGAATATATATATATATATATAAGGTAAGTCAAAACCGAGAGGAGTGGTCAATGACTGTATGTGCCAGCTCCACACCATTCAAAACATTAGTAAAGACAATTCCCCATGTCTCTACCAGCTCTACCAAAATGGCCAAGCAATGAAGGTAACTGCTAGCATGCATATACTTTTTCTCCCAATCTCTTCAAATCTCAACATATTCCTTTTGCTTACCTTTTCCGTTTTTCTTCAAATATATTGAACCAGACTCATTCAGAACCTACCCCTAGAGGCTCATCAACTAGTGTTTCAATTGGGCCCGTTGGATTTTGTCCCAGATAAATCTATTTGCGTCCAGGATAATTCAGTTCCTTTGAGGCCTAATCCTAGAAGTACGCCCACATGGATTCCTAAAGTCATTTCATAGATATATTCTCTCACTTTCTAGTGCATATTTCACCACAGTGTTTGGCAATTACGTTTCAACTAGGTTCAGTATCGAATGCTGAACCTTCATCCTAGCTAGCCACCAAGCCTAGTTCCGACAACAAAATTCTTTTGTTGTCCTTTTTGCTAGCATTTTAACTGTAATGGTACTTAGGTATTCCTAAGTCCAAACTAATTAAAGAGTAATTCAATTCACTTTGTGAAGCAGTAGACACATTACAAATTTTCAATTACTAGTAGCAGTATTGCTGCAGCTGCAACGTGATATACCTGGCACAATGTCAGCTATCTGAGGTAAGGGGAGGTTGAACCCGACTGAAAAGGGTCACTGGCAGGCAGAACAGCTTTGTTCATAATCAATGCTACGTTCAATTAACAGGTTGAGAAGATACTAGCTATTTAAGGCATGATAGTGACAATATTTGACCACCCTCAGATATTTTCAGTCCTTTTATTTGATTATCTTGATATATCTTTATTACTCGTCTCAACTGCTCTAACTTAAGCACAACACATAAGAATAGGAATAAGATTCATTGGTAGCAACTCGCAAGAAAAGAAGATATTTAGGCATTTATCAAAGAATACATTCATCTCCTAGATTCCGATTATTCCAGCTAGCTTGGGAGTTGATCCTCCTGGTTAATTAACATCACTTAAAGTGGCTTTAGATTGATAGGTGGAACCTTGATAAAGACGTTCATATCCCAAATTATGTCAAAAAACTGTTTCCTTAATTAACAATGACATTTTTCATATCAACCTTCCTCAGATTCATATATTTTAGAGTGATACTATTATCCAACAACTTTAATGAGTGCTCCCAAAATCAGATATACAGAAGAAGGAAACTCATAGCTTGAGAACGTAACCGGAGAAAAATAAGGATATATCACATGAAGGTTTTAGAACAACCATTAAGAACTAAGACACGAAAGGTCTAGGACTATACCATATGTTTGAAAAGATAGAATTTTGTAGTCAGCAAAGTGAGGGATTATGGACCAAGAGAAACAGATGACTGGGACGAGAGGGACCATGAGATCTCAAGGAGCGTTTACAGTATCTTTGCTACACCTAATGGCGCATATGGACTTGTTCCCATTTCTTGTAGCCATAGGCACAAAACTAACTCATGTCATTGTATTCCTGCTAGGGCTTTTTTTTTTTTTTAATGTCTACCAACTCGTTATGTGTTTGTGTTTCCCTCCAAGCCCCTTGTGTACCTACTAAGGATATGTAGAGCTACATGTGACTCTATATAAAAACATATATGCACTTATATATAATAATGTAAATAACCAGTTCTGTTTTGATTATTATCTACTATGTTAGCAAATAACAAATGTGCCGTGTAGATTAAATAATGAACAAGTAGCAGCTCGAAGTGATCGACCTTCCTTCCACTTCTTTTTGTTCCATATTCTAGTGTTTGAGAAAAAACATCATCGTGAGGCCAATCAACCCCCCTCAAAACAGTCATGAAGCTGCACATGTTCGCTGGCCAGCCATCATAATCAAACCCAAATGGCTAATTGACTGATGATTTTTAAGCATATGTCTCCCTTGAAGTCATTCTTTAATCGATTTCATCAAGTTACTTTTGCTGTTAGATCGCAACCTCCCTTCTCTTGGACCCCATCCCCAACAAATACACATGTAATGTTTCATTTGCCTTCCAAGACCATTGTCTCAACTAAGTACCTTAAGTAATTGGACAATAAGAAGTTGATAGTCCTCAGAGGCAAGGATAAATCAGTGATCCACATGTGGTCCATACTGTAGCTGTTACCATCTCAGTCTCAGAGAAAGGACATCCTCCCCTCCAGTTATTATTAAATGATGACTTCGATTAATATTATTGCATATTGATTAATTTAAAATCCTGGTTTTCCTTTGACGCAATAATGTCCCAACATTTGAAAGATTATGTGGAATTCTGCTAAACAGGTCCCTCTAAGACACATTATTGAGGATGGGGGGAAGAAAACTATTGAAATTTGTGTACTTCAGTAAAAGATGGTGGGGAATGAATAAGTCCTGCAATAATATGATTATGCCTGGTTAGGTGTGAGCAAAGTCGATATGATTTTCAGAGGGCCTGCTGTACAGAGTGATTTTTATTTTATTAAGTATAACATATGCGAATAGATAGGGTCTGTACACCACTCCCAGTGGGGGAAGTACACAAGATATTCTCAATATTAGATGCTCATTTTGAATTATAGTTAGAAAAGACGATGGAAAAGTAATCTGTATATTGGATATCAGAGTCCAGAAGACTTTTTGAAATTTTAGGAGCATAAAATGATTAAGTCATAGAAAACTCTGTATCCCCATCCTTTCTGGTTCACACTACACATCAAACTATATCTAACATAACATGACTAGATTTCTGCTTTGATATCTTCCATTTGGCTGGTATTGCAATTGACTGAACTGGTGGTCAACATCAGATAACCCTATCTCTATCCTTCTCCCATGCTGTAAATCTAATTCCATACTTAAAAGTAATTTTTTGTATTAAAAAAATAAATATATAATTTTATTAAAAATTTACCTGGGGTAAATATACAGCATGGGATAACTTAGACTCCCCCTAGATGCAGTGCCACATCAAGATACTCATAACTCCTGAAAATGACTTCTTATCAAATTTTGTTGATAAGAATTACATTAACACAAACACATATTTTCTTCATCCATCATTGACTCTCTATTAACGAAACGATAGAGTTGCAATTAATTTAACAACTGCCTGCTGGAAATTGAGATAATGCCCTGACGTCAAACCTAACATGAGGGACTAAGAAAGAGGTGGGGCAGACAGAACTACTCATTTGTCCCTCAGGCTCTGTGACCTTTTCTTTTTTGGCTAGAACAGGCTCAAAGAGATGTAGCACCACTGATCATTTTATGATTGTGTGGTGGAAAAGTGATTAATGGGCTGCAAAGCTTAAAGTAAAGCCCATTTTAGATAGGTTTGGGACAGATCCCAGATTCAAGGCAAAGATGGAACCCATGGTTAGCCCACTACACAAAATGAAATAAACGAAACAAGCTGCAACGATCATTTATGAGTATTTCTGCAGTGATTGATACTGGGACAAAACTATTGGATCCTTTGAAGAGTGTGCTAGCAATCGTTGTTTTGATCAAAGTTGACTTCTTGATATTACTATTTGTAGATCCGCTACAAGCTTGGTAATACTCTCTCTCTTTTTTAATAATTACTCACACAATTTTGAATAAAAAATGATTAGGTAAATTTTTTTTGAAAGTAATGATTTTAAAATTTAAACTCTTAATATTACAAGTAAGATTAGTCTAAAAATACAGTTTAGTTTTATTGTGAACAACCATTTTTGAGTAGCTTGAAAATGCTCTTTGAAGACTATGCCACTACAATTTTATTTTTACACCTCCACGGCTATCATTGAATACCAAGTTTTACAAATATTTTAACTAGCATTTTGTTTCAACCCAACAATAAAAAAAAAGGGAAAAGAAAGTGAATTTTACTGTAGCATCAGTCCTGGCCCTTGCATTGAAGTGTCAACACCTAGTGCCTGTACCCAAATCAAGTGGCATGACTGAACTTTCGTGTCTCAACCCTCACCTCTCGTGGAAAAGCACCATATCTTTAGGAATCAATTTAAGCCTCAAATACATTATCGACACCAACACACCTTTTTATAGCTTTTATTTGACACCCACCCCCTTCCTCTTTTTCCACTACCCTTTTATCTTGCTAGACTATAAATCCATGCCCAACTTGCGCATAGAAAAACACCCATCACCTATGAAGCAACTGCAATGTGAACTGATATGATTCTCATTGGTTGGTTCCCAAAATTGGAACCTTTATCTACTTATCACCAAAACGCCTTATGGCATAAAGAACACCTTCTCTACTTGCAAGTTATCTATCTATCTGTTAAGATTCTCTTTGGAATATTGAAATAATATGTTATGCTTTCGCAAGAGATTGCAGGGACCAGGTGTGAGTGAACTTCTAAGGCTCTTTAAGAGTCTGAGTTCCCTTCCCTTTTATGACCTTTAATACCCCAAGGATCTGGGACCTTGGTTCTTGGTGAGCAACGTAGACACTCATAATTCACTTAATCTACATGAGTCAGGACCACTCCACCAAAGGAGATAATTCCATTAAAGGGAATAACTAATAATTCATGAATGGAACTTTTCCAAGGTTTATATACCACAGAAGTGCCCCGGTGGGTCGTGATGACCAAGTTCTGATTAGAGGGATTTAGAAAACAACGAAAAAAGAAACGATGGAGGGCTACCACATTGGCATCAATCTCACACTACTGAATCAACCATTTGACTCTTCTTTCAGATTAAAAAGAGTAATAAAACTAACTAGCTAGCTATGCAAACTTGTGTTTGAAACGATGTTTGGATATCATCTAAACTACTATTCTAACTACCTTGCTATACAATGTGTATAACTCTTCTAACCATGAATCATAGATAGAATGTGTATCTTTCTGTATTACTTCCTGGCCGAGCTAATCTAAACCTGTTCATTTATGTTGAGGAATATTGAAGACCACATTCATGCCAAAGATTATGGAATTGATTGGGATTATCAAGCGACTGTTGAATTTAAAGGAACAATACAATAACAATTTGCATAACTTAATCACGTGTGAAGAAAACTGTATGAGATATATAAAAGTATAGAATTAGTACTTGGCGTAGCTGAAAATTCCATGGTTACCTATAAAAATTAAAAACATACAAAAACATAGATTAGCTTAGTATGCAAGGTTAATCTTAATGGGATAATCAGAACTGTTTAATGGCTGACCTCTACTTTGAAATCTTATTTAATATGCGTTGTGCATTGATTCCTAAAGCTTGAACAAATCACCACTACCATTACAGCATTACCCTCTGCATATTACAACATTAACCTCACTGATTAAAATATAGGACCGTTTAAGATTACATTGGCAGATTGTGATTTATTTTATGAACAAAACAAAGTGGAAGAGCCTATCAGCTATTCAGCTTATCTTTGTCATTGACTGATGAAAATGGTACTTCACTCTTCCACCAATCAGCTGACACACGATCCCTCAAATACCCAACCAGAGAAAAGATAAAACCAGTAGGACCTGTTAGAATCCTACCAAAGCATGCAAAAACAAACAATGTGCTGTGGTGATACCACAGCACGGGCTTGAGATAGCCAGCTAGAACCTTTTGGAATGTTGCTCAGAACAAAGATTGAAAACCCAATTCCAAATATCTGAGAACTGAATATAATAAAGTAATTTTGCTGAGGCTCAGTAAATTTAATCCTTTCCCCCTCTTGGCAGCTTCTTGCCAGTCCAACAGATTACGTCAGTGATGACTGATGAGCACGACTTTTTAAGATACTTGATGAACACTTATCTCTGACGCCAAAGATTTGAGTCTAACTTGGAAGTTGGATGGAATACCAAAAAGGCCATGAAGAAAAGAGTCGCATCCAATCAAGTTACTTGACGCACACTGCCATGAATTGAGAAGTTAAAATTAGGTTCTTGTGGCCACCTCTTGGCTTACTTCATGTCATGCAGTTCGGTGAGTGAGAAACTGAGAGTTCAGATAAAGGATCTAAATTCAAGTTATAATTGAGATAAAGGTCCTGGCCTCATTGCCAATACCAAAACAAATGTTATTGATGGTCATCTTCATGTACTGTAAACAGAAAAGTCAGAAGTTTTCCAGGACTAATTGCTTGTCTTGTTTAGTTTACCCTTAGAGCAGGAGGAATCACGTTTAACCACTCAACGTGATTCTATGAATCAAATATTGTTTTTCTAGACAAGTAGTTCTGGTGTATATTTTACAGAAACACTATTAATTATTTTATATTCTAAACCAATCATTCAAAACCAAACTTAATTACACATCAAGTAATTCTGTGTGTTTGGATTAGTTGTAAAATTTTTAATTATTTCAATAACGATTACTGTATAATCGATTATAATAAAATTAATTTTATATTTAGATATATTAACTAAAAAATAATTTTAACTAATATATTTAGTTTAGATGGCATAAAAGAATTATTTTTATATATTAAATTATTTTAAAAAATATAAAATGATTTAAAAAATTATTTAATTAATGACAAAATGATATTTACAACTCAAAATTTTTGAAATAATCTAAAATCTAGAATTATAAGTTTCAAACTTATGAAAAAAATTGTTATAATGCATCAAAAACTATTAAAAAATTATTCAAACATACTATAAACAGTAAAAAAAACTTTTGAACAAAAACAAAAAAAAATTGCTGGTTTGAAAATATAATCCAAACCGAACATGCTCTATATGACAATAAGGATTCCCTAATGTTCGCCCCAGCAAACCAGGTTTGTGTACTTCGAATTTTAGTAAATTTAGAAATGTATTGTGTTAACATCACATTTAGATACCCCCATTGAAGTAAAACGAATATTAAATTTCTAGAGAAATTGTTATGTGTTGGAAAAAGTTCTTGCAATATATTATTTATTGTATAACACCTCAGTTATAACAATAAAAAATATTGTTAAAGTGAGAGATCTCATATAGCTGATATGATACACAATGAATAACACAGAGCAATAGTTTTTTCAAAGAATTTCTCAATTTTGCATGACAGTCCAGCAAGTGAATTGACCAATAAGAATATACCTGCATTCTGCGCCTTCTTCTTCATCCTTTATTTTATGATTCTTTTGTTTTCTTCCTCCTATGTGGCTTAACTGCAGATATTTACTATTTTCTTTATTTTTCAGCTTCAAAGCTAAAGATGATCCTCCTTACTTGATGCTTACTAAAACGACGCACGTTGTAAACATAACAAGATTATTAGTTCCCTGCTTCCCGCATAACTCTAGTTAGCCTATCCCCGATACTCACCTGACTTCAATCATTTTGATTCTAACAAGTTGATTATTTATAAAATACTTAAACTACTTGAAGCTAAGTGTGTAAAATTCCTAAGCATTAATAAGTTTCACCAAATTTGCAACTATCAAGCTAATCAAATCTTCTTGTCCATAGCCAAAGAAAATTACTTTATTATTTGTAATGAGAAAGAAAAGAAAACCGGACTGGGAAAAAAGATTTGAAATTTGGAACCAGATTCATTTGAAACTGATTCCCCTCTCTCTGGCTGTAGCTAATCAAATCTTCTTGTTCTGCTTCATTTCGTGGTTCCAAAGCAGAAGAGTCACAAGACTTTCCAACTTTTGACAATTCAGATTCCCTAATTAGCTACAACCCACTATCCTGAGCAATATATAAGCAGAGAACCCACTACATTTTGTAACACAAGCTATCCCTTCAGCTAAAGCCTCCTTGTTCTTTTCTCCTTATCATTTATCTTTCTCTTCCTTTTCTAGCTAGCACCCTACGATATTAGAGTCCCTCTTAGGCTCTTACCTTCCAGCAAGTTTAACTACTGAGAAAATAAAGTAGATTACTTATGGCCGCAAGCTCTCTTAGCAAACAAAAGCATTCTGAATCCTCTTGGACACCAAAACAGAACAAGCTGTTTGAAAAGGCACTTGCGAAATATGATAAGGATACCCCTGACCGCTGGCAGAATGTAGCCAAAGCAGTTGGTGGCAAATCGGCAGATGAAGTTAAGAGACACTATGAAATCCTCTTGGAGGATCTGAGACACATAGAGTCTGGCCGTGTTCCCATTCCCAACTACAAATCCACAGGAAGCAGCACCAATGTTGATGAAGAAGAGAGGTAATGCTTAAGAACAAAAACTCTATTTCCTTTCTATCTTTTCATCTTTTGAGTCCACCAAATGATATATCATTGACTAACTAACTTTTCACTGTCCCTTCTAAGTTCTAATCCTTCTCATGCATGCATGATTCTTTCTTTAATAGCCCTACTTCATATATAAAGTCCAATGTTAGCCAAAAGGGGTTGGCTTACTTTGAAGATATAATCCAACATACAGATAAAGATCATTACAAATACAAAAAAATCCACCGCTAGTGTAAAAAGGGAGTTGCGCTGACGACTTTGCAGCATTGCCTTTGCAAGTGGGTTACTAGCTAGGAAGAAGAAGAGACCACGGACTAAAACAATTAACATAAACATTTTTGTCAAATTTGAATGTTTTTTTATACGTAACTTTGTTCATGAGTTGCTTTACCAGTCCAGGAGGTTAAATCTCATGAGACAAGGGGCAAATTCTATGATACAAAAGCACCATTTTCTTGCACCGATGAGAGACATACACGTTACTTGTTATGCGCCACAAATTTCAATTTCAAATCTTCTACACTCAAATGTCTAGTTACACATTCATTTTGACAGCTTAGCAAATGCGATTAGGTATAACTGCTTTCACTTAAAAACATTTTTTTTAATGTCAAACTGCTTTTGAAATTTGTGGCAGAGAGCGTTACACTGATGTAACATAGGAACCATGCAAGTTCAAAAATTCTCTCAACAACAACTAAACATTTTCTCACTAGGTGAGGTCGATTACATAGATCAAACGACTCCATTGTATTCTATCATAAACCAAGTTTTCAAAAATTCCCTCACCAGACCATAGTAAAAAATAGTTATTCTTCAAGATTCTGTAACAATAATATTGCTTTTCGTTAACTAGTGAATATTATGCCACATTGCAATAGCATCCCCAAATGATCAGGAGCATGACAAAACGTCTGATCGTGGCTCGGACCTAATAAAGTACTTATCACAAACAAAAATTAACTTATTCTAGCCTGAAGAGCAGAATTAAAACAAGGACCTAAAACTTGCATTCTATCACAATCAAACGGATGAGTGAGTAGTATAAATCACGTTGTCATTTTGTGACACCAAACTGACTCAGCCTTAGCCATGAGTCTTCTGCACTCTGCAATTTGTCACTATTTTTCTGTTCTTGTTACTTTAGTATATACATACATACACATGATTTCATTTATTTTATTTATTGGTTGTCGTAGGCTTCTGAAGTATCTTAAGCTGAATTGATTCGAAGTAATGCTCGAAGCAACGCCTGTGTTATCATCAGCTATTCGCAGCATGTATGTGGTGTACCAGGAATCTGCAGAAATATCTTCCTCTCTGTGTCTCCCCATCTTCTCTCTCTCTCTCTCTCTCGTCCCTTTCCTGCCATTGTAATTTAGATCATTTCAATGAATTATCCTATTCTAGAAACAGTATCAGGTTCTTAACCAGGATATTCTCCCATCCAACCCTCTTTCTCCAACCTTTCAAAGGAATAAAAGATAAAAAAAAAAGAGGATATATGACCCAACAGGATAGCAAGGATAGACTTGCTTAAAGTGTTTGCTGAACACAACTACGATATAAGATTAAAAGCTCAACCTAGGCGAACGAATCCGGTTACTGTATTCTATTAAAGAACAACTCTATTATTTGCATACCAAAATTTTCACATAATTTTTTATTGATTAACAATGACCCAATTATTAATTAACAAGAATATAGATTGATTAATACTAGTTCATTAACCAATCTATACACTTTCTTGACCAATAACTCATAATTGATTCATCATTAAATGGTGTAAAAGTAGTGTAAATAAGTTGGTGTAACTTTTTCCATTAAAGAAACTTGCTTTAGACTATGTTGGGATAACATATGATAGGTGGAATGGAATGAAATAAAATGGGATGTCATGAAATGGATCAGGATAGAATGGCATAAAGTTTTCATACCATTATTTAAAAATTTAATGATAGAATGGAAGAAAGTTTCTATTCATTTGTTTGGAAGTTCTAGTGGAATGGAATAAGAATTATAAGTATTTGATGTCATTCCATTTCACTCCACTCTCCCCAATTTTTTTTTGCGGGAGGGGGATGGATTGAGGTTTAGGGTGGAATGAGATGGAATGGATGCCACCCAACATCATTTCATTCTATTACTTTCCACTCCATTACATCCCTTACCACCAATCCAAATATGTAATATTTATCAGGAAGGAAAAGAAAAAAGAGAAAAGTAAAAAGTGGCTTGATTTTGCAGCTAACCCATCCCATTCATATTCCCTCGTACAAATCAAACAAAAGTAGCCCTACTCCCTCCCTCAGAATGTAAACCTTACCATCATTTTAGAACTATCAAATTCAAAACTCAGTTTTCACAATCTTTTAAGCTCTCAGTCAAGTAACTATGAATTGAAACCAATTCCAGATAAAGCAGAACAACTAGCTCCATAAGCCGGCAAATTGTGGTTCAGGCTTTTGGTAGAAATTTGCTTTAAGGACAAAAATAAACCATTATTTATTTAAAAGCAAGACTAGTCCCTATCTTACTAGTTGCTAAGGATAGCAATATACTTAAAGGAATGCTTATGATTAAGGAATAGAAAAACTTAAAAAAAAGACATGCAAAACTAACAGGCATATTAAATGAAGACACCATCATCACACAGATTTCGAGGCATAAAAATTGTGGTTATTGCTACAGTTACAGAGCTGAGTCAATAGAGGGGAAACAAAATGAAATAATTAGAGAAGACAATGGTAGATGGGTAGTTGGCTATACGTACAGAATTGGCTTCTGCTCTCTCAAGTTATTGTGGTAGAATGTGATTTACAATACAATTCTGAGTAAAAAGACTGGGACGGAGCACAACCACACTAGGTTGGTTTCCAAGATTCAACAATGCTAACTTCAGATTGGGTAGCAAATTGAAGCTGAGATTCATGCTCCGCCAAGGGAGTTAGCTAGAATTATGTTTCATGATCTGACTGGGGCTGGGCTGCATTATCCCGTCTTGTTAATTCTATCCAGTTTTTTTATTTTCTGGGCTTAGGCCCGATCTAAACACAAAATTTTAAAAAAAATAAAAAACTATGTGTGTGTTATTAATTTATTATAGGCTTATACCCGAAGTACCCTCAAAGGCCTAACTGAACATTTGGAATCTGAATGGAGCCCAGCCCAACACACCTACGAGCGAGTCGTTTTAACATTGAAGTCCATCAAAAGACTTTTGACTTTACCCATTACTACAGGTTTTTTTATTTTGCAAGGAGGAAAAAAAATTTATTACTCCTAAATCCTTCAATTATTTATACTTTCATATCAAATTTTTGTGCAATTTTTAAGTGAATTCATGTCTACTAGAATCAGATTCTTCTATTTGGTTCTTGGAAAATTTGTCTGCTGTCTGATTGGATTTGATGATGTTCAATTAAACCTCATCAAGTTCAATGTTAAAGGAGCAGAGAGATGAACTTTTGATTTTCAAAACTTTTTTTTGAACATGAAATTTTTTTGAAGTGTTTGATTTACAATCTGTGTAAACTGAGGAAATCTTGAATTGCAAAAGATTGCGAGGAGGATTCCATTCAAGGTCATGTGGACATCCTCTTGCACCGGCGACCGAAAACAGAACGCTGGCGGCGAGGCCTCGCCCTGTTTGTCGAGCAACTCAAGCGGGGGTCTCAAGTGCTCAAAGCTTGCATTACGCTAGAAGAGGTAGAGGTGTGAGGGGTGGCTGGGTTGGGAGGACGTGAGTCGCATCACACGAAGCACGGTGTCAACTCGCCACATCTACGCCGGCAAGCCATATTGAAGTTGCTTTCTCTTGGAGGTTCCTCTGAAGTGAGGATCCGTCAAATGCTTGGTGACAGCCCTCACACTATTAAAGCTCTTCACTTTGGAACAACTGAAATCCACAGGATTTTCATTTATCACTTTCCTTATGGCTTGTCCACCTTTCCAATTTAGAATGACTCACCTTGATTCTCATTTGCTTCGTCGGAATCCAAGCTTCCACCGTCTCTGGCCACCGCAGGCCCGATCCGGCGGGTTCACGGAGGAGAAAAACAACCCTTTTTATTTTTGCAATTTCTGTATTTTCTATAGATCAATTTCTAAATTACATCTTCAAGGAATACTGGTTGAGCAAGTTACAAGGGACATTGCTATTATAGAGTCATTATGTTCGGCTTCATGGATACACTATTTTTTTTATTTATTTAATAAGATATATATATAAATTTGAGTGTAGATAAATATTATTAATAATTAAAATTTATAAATTTATTATTTGTATAATTATTTTTTAAAAAATTAATTTAATTAAATTTATGTGTGAATTTAAATATTATTAATTAAAATCTATAAAATTTTAATTTATTTATTTATTATTATTTTATTACAACATCAATAAACCATATATTTTGCAGTACATATTACACAAACCCAATTAAAAGTATTTCTTTTCATCTTTAGAACAGCACCCTACAAGGTCCATTCATGAACTCTATTTCACGGGGTTCATAGTAGAACAAAACACCCTACAAGCACCTCAAGGGAGTTTAGTTACCCAAAAAGAGTAAGGCCCAATGGCAATTGAACTTCCTCACTGCGGAATACTATCACCTAGTAACTAGTTAATTGCTTTTTATTTTTTTTATGGAAAAATAAACTAGCTAATGAAATGTTCGGCTTAGTGATTGGGCTCCCCTTGGCCCAAACATACGTTTCTGAGAGTCCGACACTTATTGCATAGCAATGGTGCATGCTTGGATATAGATATAAAATAATTTTTAGTCGCACCAGATTAATTTGACTTAAATTTTTTGAAGTGGAAAAGTATCATTTTCTATTTTTTAAATAATATTCAGTAATATAATTTAATATTATTGTTTTAATAATATTTAAATAAAACAAGTGAGATCTATAATTTTTGAAAATTTCTTTATAATCATTTTAAAAGTAATTTATTTTATAACACTCAAATAAAAAATTTAAAATAATATTGTACAGTTGGTTTTTTACAATTATTTAAATATTTTTTGCAATCGAGTTCTTTATAATTTAAGAATAAAACTTGGCTCTACTCTTTAACTCCTACTTTTGCCTCAAATCCTATTTAATTGAGTTAATAGACACATAAAAGAAGATTAAATAGGATTGAAAATAAGAGTTTGACCCAAGTTTTGTTCATAATTTAATCTAAACATGTACATACTTACCGTGTTTTAAAATTTTCAAGAAATATAAAAAATGTGTTGTATAAATACCATTCCTCATGAAATTTTACTTTTTAAAGCGACGAGGGGTTCATTTCATAATTGCCTTCACCCATCCAATTAACAACAATCAAAGATAGGAAGGTGCTAAGAGATGATAAACAAGCATCCCCAATCCATGAGTACCGTTTGTATTATTATGGCTTAAAAATCAGTGGAAACTCTCCCCCCCACATAAAGGAAATTTCTTGGTTGCTTCTAGTTACAAGTAACAAGCAGGCAGTATAATATTTACTAGCTAGGTGCTGGTTGAATAACCATTGTAAAATGAGGTATTGTGCAAGCTATTGCGGAATAGTAGCCTACTTTTCGATCAATCGTTTTCACTGCCCAGGAATTGGATGCTAACAGCTATGGCTCAAATAATTTGATTAATTTATCAAACACGCTAAGTTTTTAAAATGCAACTTTATTACAGACGTGATCTTAGAATATTCTATGGGTCTTCCCTTTGATAAACGTTAAAATATTAATCTCAACGTTATGAGATGAGGTCGACACTGTTCCTTTCTGCAGGAAATTTTTTCTTCTTTAGTTAGGTATATGTGTGTATATATACGTGTGCACGAGCGCGAACGTGCTAGGTTGATTCGCCGTTAATATAGTAGAAGCATTCAAAAAAGGGGCCCCTATCTGTGTCCCGTTTCTTGTCCATGTAGTTTGAAACTTTGAATGTATCGGCCCCTATCAATCCAGAAGCATTCAAAAGGAAGATGAAGATAGGATAAAGGTCTTTTAAGTCTTTAATGCAAAGCATGGAAACAACACCGGCTAAGCAGCAGTTCGGTCAAAATAACAACACAGTTGAAGAATTTACGTGCCAACCCAGATATTGAAGGTGCCAGTGAAGAAAGAAACCTAAGTTAACATTGACACATAAGAAACATCGTTTTATTTTAACTAGACAGTCTTTACAAAAGGAGTTAAGTGACTTAAAATTGGAGATTTAAGTTACCAATTGATGGATTTTTAGGACTAAATGTTGATACAAATTATATATTTAAGGGGTTCGAATAGTGGGAGATAAAAAATATATATATATTTAAGGGATTAAATTATATATCCTGTCAATAATCAATCAAGTAAGGAGCCTTACCTCAATAATGATATCGATCATTATAACACAAATTCAACATTATGTTGAATTTGACCACAAATAAACCACGCTGGCTTAGACCAACAAATGTAGGCCCAAAAGACAAAATAACGGGAACAAAAGGACAGGACACCCCGTGTGGTATGGCCTCAAACCAAGCAAACAAACACTTCGCGTGGAAGATCGTATAAGACGCTGCACTAAAAAGAAATGAATAAGATTTTCTTTTAAAAAAGGGCTGCTTGTAGAGGCTGGCCATGTGCTTTTTCATACAGTATCTAGGATACATATAAGAAATTCTTAGCGAACATGTTGGAATAAGATGCTTCAACACTTTCTCTAGCACCTTCTTGCTTTATCATATGCTTAAATGGAAACATATATTGATGCTTCAATGAATTGGCAGTACTATTCATCAAGGCTTTTTCTTATCTGCACAACGTGCAGCTTTATGCATTAAAGTTCCAACAAAAGTTCTGCTTTTGGCAAGCAAGTTCCAACGAAGCTGCAACCAAATTAAAACAATTACATGTGCTCTTTCTATGCATAATATGTTTGAACGAACGAATGCTCACAACATATCAACACTACTCTGCATAATAATGACCCAAGATAATGGTCTAATAATTAATATAGTCAGGGTTCAGAGCTCAAGCAACCCAATATGGATTAAGTAACTGTGACATCTAAATATCAAACAGCAGACATCCCTGAGCCAATAAATTTGGAAATAAAAATGAAGACAAATGCCTAATTCAGACGAATAATAGAACTATGCAACAATCTGAACTGGGTACTTATCAATGCAATCTTCCCATGGACTTTTGGGTGATGGCTTCACATGTCTTAGGGCCTGCCACACTGCACTGTTACACTTAAACCCGCTGCCAAATGCAATCTGCCAGACACGGTTCCCCTTCCTCATCCTGCCCTTTGCCTCAGTGTAAGCCAACTCATACCAAATTGAACTCGAGGAAGTGTTCCCAAACCTGTGTAGAGTCATCCTAGATGCCTCAACATGCACTGGCAGAAGCTGCAGGTTCTTCTCAAGCTCATCAATCACAGCCCTCCCACCGGCATGTATGCAGAAATGATCAAAAGCAAGCTTGAAATCTGGGATGTAAGGCTTCACTTTCGAATTGAATAGCTTCTTCACCACCAAAGTAGCAAAGAAGAGAAGTTGCTCACTTATTGGCAACACAAGGGGACCCAAAGTTGTGATATTAGTCTTAAGAGCTCCGCCAGCAATAGCCATGAGATCCTTTGACAATGACACACCCGTTTTCCCAGCATCATCCTGCTCCTGATAAACACACCTAAATGCCTTATCATCAGCACCTTTATGAGTCCTCACAACATGAACAAGCTTGTACTTGGCTCTTCTCCTATCCGAAGCCTTATTAGAGAGCAAAACCGCAGACCCACCAACACGGAACAAACAATTGGGTATCAACATGGACTTCTTGTTCCCAAAGTACCAATTTTGAGTAATGTTCTCTGTGCTAACCACAACTGCATAAGTGTTCCTATGAACCTGGAGCATATCCTTAGCAAGATCAATTGCAATAACACCAGCACTGCAACCCATACCCCCCAAGTTGAAACTCCTTATATTACCCCTCAGCTTGTACTTGTTCACTATCATAGCCGAGAGCGAAGGAGTTGGATTGAACAAGCTGCAATTCACAACAAGGATCCCAATGTCCTTGGGTTTGATCTTGGTGTTTACAAACAGGTTATCCAGTGCACCAAACATCACTTGTTCTGCTTCTTCCCTTGCAGCAGCCATTGAAGGCGTTGGTGGAATGTGATGCATGGCTTCAGGGACGTAGGTTTCTTCACCAAGGCCAGAACGTTCTAGAATCTTGCGCTGAAACTCGAGGGAAGACTCATCAAAATCCCCAGTGAGCCTCGAATGTTCCATGAATTGTGTGAATTTGACACTGAAAAGAGAAGGGGGTCGGTAGCAGGAGTAATCGACGAGGTAAACGGATCTCGGGCGGGTCATGATGTAGACGGTGGATCCGAATACAATGATGGCGGAGCAGGTGATGACGCTGACGAGGTTGTACTGGAGGTGGAGCCAGAGCATGTGAATGTCTTGTGGGTTCATCTGAGAGGCTTGGATGATGATGATGGACATGAGAGGGATCAAGGTGAGGGTCAAAAGATGGGTGATCAAGTAATGGTAACCGAGTTTCACGTACTTGAGATTCACGCTCTGCAAAAAATCCGGCAGCCTCCGGGTGTGGTGGATCTGAACCCCGTTGGGGGTGGTGGTGGGATCGGAACTCATGGTGGGTTTGTTTCAGAATTCAGAATTTTGTTCCAAAACTGACGAAGATTGAAGATGGGTAAGGGGTATATACGGTTAACTAGGAAAATGGATCTGAGTGAGTGAAGAAAAATTTGATTTTGGGAAAATGGGTACTACGGATTAGTGCGAATCTGTAATGGGGTGAGTTAGAACTTAGAAGGGATGGGGATGGTAGAACTAGAACAACAACCTAGTAGGATGAATGCGTGTGCAAGTTATGGGAAGGGTATGTTGGAAAAGATGATGGATGTTTTCTGTTGGTCTGGAACATCAGCTATGCCTGTGCCACACATAAAGACACAGACATAGTGTTTCTTTGTGTCTCTAATCTATTGCTGCCGGTGCCTGTGTGGAGGCTGAGAATGAGGAAGAAGAGAGAGGCAACCGTTTGGGAATGGGTGGTTGCAGAAATCAATCAAAAGGCATAAACTTTGAATGGTAAAGTGGAAAATAAAAAGCGAGGAAGGAGTGGGATGAGAGAGAAAAGAGGTGGCGGTCAAAGCAGAGAAATGGAGAGCGGAAGCTTCAATGTGACTTGTTTCAGCGGCTTGACTTTGTAACTGACACCAGAGGCTGAGCTGTGTTTGCGTTGTGTTGTGCTCTGTACTTCCTTTTCCTAATCGCAGAACGTTTTGTGCACCTGTTAATATTATGGTTCAGATTATTTATGGGTTATTTTATTCTTTTATATTTTCTCACTCTCTTTTAATTAAGAATTAGTGTTTTGTATTTATATAATCTATGGAATAAATTAAAAAATATTACAATAAATAAAATATATATATTTAATACTTGTTTAAAAAGTTAAAAAATATAAATTATATTGATAATTGATTATTATTATAATCGATTATAATTCATTTATTTTTATGTTTAGATCATTAATCGTAAAGTAATTTTAAGTTAATATGATTCATTTAGATGATATAAAAAAAATCGTATTTATGTATTAAATTACTAAAATAGGTCTAGAATGATTAAAAAAATTATTTGATTGAGGGTAAAATAATATTTATATATCAAAATATAAGAAATAATTTATAAAATTTAAAATCATAAGTTTCAATTTTTAACTTATGATTATTAGTGAAAAAAAATTTTATTTTGTATTGAATTTCGTGTAAAAAAAATTTTTAAAAAATAATCTTTTTACCCAAACATAATAATTATTTCATAAAACAACTTAATCTTCCAAAAATAACTATTCGGAAAAGATTTAATCTTTCCAAATCTTTCACAAACATGCTCTTAATCTAGAAATATAACATTTTAGATGATTTAAATGAATTTAGTTAAGTTATAATTAGTAAAATCTAAAGTAAAATTTACTTAAAATTATTTTTTTATTTTCGTTAATTAACTTTGTAACTTCTCTTAATAAATATTTATTTTATATGATCTCTTAATAAATAATTAGCTTATATAGTTTAGATAATTTAAATCTTTTATTTTATAGATTTTTTTCTTTTAATATTAATTTTTATATATTTGTTTATTTATAAATTTTATCAATTTAATATTAAAATTATACCAAAAAAAATTACTATATTTTCTTAGTTAAAAAAAGCTTAATAAAGTCTTAGTTTTTCATAATAAATTATATTTAATTAATTTTACTATGTTTTCATGCAAAATTTCTACTTTTGTGTTATATATATATTGAAGTTATGTAAATAATATAAAACAATTATATATGAATAAATATATTAATTTTAAAATATAATTAATTAATTTAGGGTGACAAAGATATATATATATATATCGAGATAGTATTAAACACCTAAGAAAAAATTGAGATTTTAAGATTAATCACTAATAAAAATAATTAATAATGTGGTCAACTAAAGATATATAAATTTTTAAATTTTTTTAATATGAATTAATATGCAAATGTATATATGTCAAGATAATTAATACGTAATTATAAAATTTTATATTTGTATGTGTAAGTAATAAATTAATTTAGACTTGACAACACATACGTATTTTTTCTTTTAAATTGCAATATGCGATACCACATGTAATTTATTAGGATCATATATTTATCACATGATAAATTTTTAAACATGTTCTTCATATCAAAATGACACATATCAAAATATGAAAGCATGTACATTATTATTATTATTATTATTATTATTATTATTATTATTATTATTATTTAGAAGTTTTATTAACTCATTATTAAAAGTATGCCAAAAAAATTTACGATACTTTCTTAGTTTAAAAAATACTTAATAAATTCTTAGTTTTCTCATAATAAATTATATTTAATTAATTTTACTATATTTTTATGCAAAATTTTCACTCTTGTGTGATACATATTGAAGTTTTGTAAATAATATAGAATAATTATATATGAATTAATATATTAATTTAAAAATATAATTAATTTAGGTGATAATACATATATAATAGAGATGATATTAGATACCTAAAAATTTTGAAATTTTAAGATCAACTACTAATAAAAATAATTAATAACGTAGTCAACTAAAGATAGGTGATAATTTTTTTAATTGTTTTTAATATGAATTAATATGAATAGGTATATATGTCAAAATAATTAATATGTGATTATAAATTTCTATATTTATATGCTTAAGTAATAAATTTAATTTAATCCTGGCTACACATCTACACATTTCCTTTAAATTACAACATAAGATGACACATGTCAATTATTGATATCATGTATTTGTAACATAAAAAAATTTAAATAATTTATTTTATGTCGAATAACACATATCAAAATATGAAAATATGTATGTTCTCTTTATATATTATTTGATAATTATAAGATAATGATTATATTATATGATTATAAGGTTTTAAGGTTTTATTAACTTATTATTAAGATTATATCAAAAATATTTACTATACTTTTTAGTTAAAAAATATTTAATAAATTTTTAGTTTTCTCATAATAAATTACATTTAATTAATTCTATTATATTTTTATGTAAAATTTCTACTATTGTGTAATGTATATATTGAAGTTTTGTAAATAATATAGAATAATTATATATGAATTAATGTAGTAATTTAAAAATATAATTAATTTAGGTGATTGTAGATATATAACAGAGATGGTATCATATATCTACAAAAATTTTGAGATTTTAAGATTAATCAACAATTAAAATAATTAATAACGTGGTCAACTACAAATATGTAAGAATTTTTTTGAATAAGAATTAATATGCATATGTATATATGACAAAGTAATTAATATGTAATTATAAATTTATATATTTGTATGCACATCTTGATCATTTTTTTTAATTTTTTGAATCAAGTTGTGGCTAGAGCCACGACTTCTATGTATTATTATTTTTTAAAATTTTTGTCATAAGTCGTGGCTCAAAGCCACGACTTCTTAAATTTTTTTTTTCAGTTTTGTATATAAAAGGTAGCTGATATGAAAAACTTTACTCTGAATAGTTTTTCATCTCTACGTCTTTTCCCTTTAGATTTCATTTTTTCATATTTTCTATTGATTTCCATTACATTATAATTTTCAATTTAACCTCCTTGTGTAGCAGCAGCAATAGTAAAGCGTGTTAAAACAGGGGAGTTGGTACCTACAAAGGGACTCTAATGTTCAAGTCAGACTGTGTACAAGTATAGTTTATACATGGAGTGATAAGTTACGTAAGAAGATGAAAAAGCCTAGTATTTATAGAGGTTGAAGAGATATACTCTTGTAATAGTTGTAGGATGATATATGTTCCTTATTTAGTTAAAGATGATCTCTATATAACAACGTAATTAATTAGATTGAAAATTTTAATGTAATGGAAATCAGGAGAAAATATGAAAAAATGAAATCCAAAAAGAAAAGGTGTAGAGATGAAAAATCATTACGGGTGAAGTTTTTCGCATCAGCCACCTTGTCACTTTTTATATATGAAACTAGAAAAAAAATTAAGAAGTTGTGACTCAAAGCCATAACTTATGTCAAATTTTTAAAAATAATAATAATATATAAAAGTCGTGGCTTCCAGCGACGACTTTAGTACAAAAAAAAAAGTAATCAGGATGTAAATCGTGGCTCTCAGCCATGACTTACTATATACACTCTTTATTTTGCATTATTTTGATAATAATTTTTTAAATTGCACTTATTTAATACTTTTTTTTTATTTACACATATTTAGTAAATAAGTCGATAAAGTTATATTATTTTACTCTCGATCTAATAGAGTTTCTTTTGGTAATTAAGAAAATAGAATTTATGAAACATAATATTTGAATATTTTATGTTGCAGAAATTCACTAGTTTAAAGAAAAAATATAAATAAAACTAAAGAGTTATAAGAGAATATTAGACTTTTTGACCAAAATAATGTTAATTTAAAAATTAATCTTCAGTTTGGGGTACTTTTGAAACAAATTTTTAGTTTTGGATCTTTTTTACCATTTTAGCAAAAGACTCATTTTTTTTTTGTCATGATATGTGTGTCACGTGTTATTAAAAGATGAAAGGTGTAAATACATTTTTTTTTTTTGAGAAATCCTCTAAAAAACTAAAGAGAATTGCCACATGTTGATTAGTGAGAAAAGTGCAACCGAAAAATTGCTTCTTCTTTGATACTATCACGTTGCAAGTTTTTCAAGAAAAGCAAAACTTGTCATGTGTTGAATAATTAAAAAAGAAAAAATGTAAATTGCTTGTTTTTAAATATTGTCAAATCACACTTTTTTGTGTTAAGAAACAAGTCTTGTCATGTGTCAATGCTTAAAAAAGAACAACATCAAATTACTTCTTCTATCACATTGTCAATTAAAAAAAAAACAAATATGACCACATATCAAATCCTGACAAAAAAAGTAATTACAAATTATTTCTTCTTAGATATCGTCACATTGTATTTTTTAGTGTTAAAAAACAAAACTTATCACGTGTTGAATCTTAAGAAAAATGTAACTGCAAATTGATTTTTTTTTAACTACTATCACATCATACTTTTCAATGTTAAAAAAACAATACTTACCATGTGTCCAATGCTGAGAAAATATATTACTCTTCAAACCATAACAATATGTCATTTTGACAAATACATGTGTTGCTGTGTTTGTGGGTATTTGATAGTTTTTTTTCTTCTATAAAAGTGAGTTAAATAAAGAATTGTTGACAAATTAAGATTCTTGTGACCATGTAACACGTTATACAAGTTCATTTTAATAATGTTTTATTAAGATATATGATTTTGTTGCTTTTCTAAGCTAACATTTATATTGTATTAATATAGGCTACACTACTTGTAAACACCAATTTGAGAGAAACTTTCAAAAAAATTATGAAATAAGTAGTGACATATAGAGATAGAGATGGATTGACAACATTTTAAAAGAAAAATAAAGTCAACCTCATGGTGAAGTTGTTATTTTTTCAACATTCTACATGTGGCATTTTTTTTTTAACATTGAAAAGCATAATGAAGAAGTAAATAGGAAGAAACAATTTACCATTGTTCCTTTTTCAAAATTTCACATTTGACAAGTTTTGATTATTTTGAAAAGTTGGCAATGTGATAAAAAAAGTAATTTGTAGTTATTCTTTTCTTTTAATTTGACACATGACTAGACTTGTTTCTTAATATAGAAAAGTGTGATATAACAGTATTTAAAAATAAGTAATTTGTACTTTTTTTCTCAAAATTCAACACGTGACAAGTTTTGCATTTTTTTGAAAACTATCAATATGATAGAATGTAGAAAAAAGTAATCTGCAGTTGTTCTTTTCTCAAGATTTGACATATAGCAATTCTCCTCAATTTTTAGTAGGTTTCTTAAAAAAATAAAAACAAAATGTATTTGCGTCTTTCATCCTTTAATAACACATGACTCCACATAACATGACAAAAAATAAAATAAAATATAAGGTCATTTGTCAATATAGCAAAAAAGACCTAAACTAAGAATTTGTTTCAAAAGTATCCCTAACTAGAAATTAATTTCTAAATTAATATTATTTTAGTAAAAAAGCCGAGAATATTGCATAAAGATGGGTATAAAAATCATGATTTTGTAATTCGATTAGTAGGATTAGGATAATCCTTACATAATTCAATGAATGTGAATCACTGGATTAGTTCTGCAATTTTTTTTAATTGTAGAGATTTCTAATCCCAATTAGCTCCAGTCTTAATCTTTAAAATTAAAATACGATGACAATGTTATTTTGACAAGCAACTCTGTGGCTGTTATTAGTGTCATGAAAAGGCCCTCTCCAAGGAAAAATCAACAAAATAGACTCATCCAACTAATTATAAACTGGTGCAACATATATTGGAATGTATCTCTTAGGCTCATTCTTCGCGAAGTTGATATGTGGCACACTGGCTTCTTGTTAAAGGAAAAGAAAAATGCTAAACATCATGAAATGTTTTCCCGTAAAGTCTATACTAATCCAACTTGTTATTAGTTACAATGAAAATTATCTTTTATCCAAACTATCTTTGTTTGATCATGCATTACTTGATTGGTCATCAAGCCATTTGTGAATTTTTGTAAAAATAATTTTTTACTCTTTTCATTTACTTTTATTTGTCCATTTAAAAAAGTTGATGAAGTATGGTAAAAAGATTTTTTTCAAAGTATTTAATTATTTTTTAAGTATTGATAAGTGAAAGAAAATATAAATAAAATGATAATAATATTTTAAATATTTCAATAAAAAATAATTTAATCAAATATAATTATTTTATTTATGGAGGAGGCTAATTAATGAATTTCTTAATTTTTATAACAACTTTTGACAAAAAATAAATAAATAGAGAAAAGGAGTATGAAATAACATTACTCAAAAAAAAATTTGGGCACCTAAATAAGTTTTGCTTGTATCAAAGGAATAAGTTGTTCCTTCCTGTTATAATGACAAGGATGATGAACTGATTAGTAATGGGTTTTGGATTCTAGAAACAAATAGGAGTTGCTTTCTTAATTTGAGACTGGGTAAGGTAACCGCAAATTCAAACATTAGACGACAGCGACCATGATGTTCACCCTTTCACACTTTTGATCACAAAAGTCTGCTAATCACGCACGAATCAAGAAGTGAAAAGCGAATGATTCAGACTCCCAGGCACCCATATTTCAGAACACGACACGCCTTCCTAACCTTTCCTTCCCACCACATCCGATGCCGTATTTGTATGGTTCTCTACTTCTCTCGATCTCTCCTTTTTTTGGATTTTGCATGACTCATTTAATTTTGATTTATTGTTAAATTCTCATATTTTGAAAACACATATTTTAATTTTTAAGAATTACTTGATTTATAAATAATTTTTTAATTTAAAAAATTCATAAAATAAAAATTTAATTTAGTTATGTATAAATAGAAATCTACTTAAGTTTTTTATTTAGTATTATGGTCAACTATTATATGAGTCAACTTGTGTATATATCGATTAATTTACTTGTTTAATTTAATTAAAGATAAATTATTTATATTAAAATTAAAATATTTACAAGAATATTTTTTATTGTACGGTTCCAAGAAATTAATATATTTACAATTTGAACTTATAACTGTATGCATGCGGCTATCAATATTACATGCTTGTTTACCACAAAATCAACCTCTTAGATTAAATCAACTTAAGTTTGGTTGAATTTAATTTGATTTTAGTTTTAATTGTTTTAATTAACATTTTTACTCTTAATAGTTAACTCATTTACCCTATTTGAGTAAGGGTAATAAAGTAAGTTATTAATATAAAATTAATTTAATTTATCTTTAATATGTCCTAAATATGAAATTGATTTAAAAAGCATTTCAAACTTCATTTTTTATAATAAGTTTCAAAAAAATGGATTTATAAACCAAATGAAATCAATCAATTTTAAAGTTTATATCATTTTAATATTTTCAGATTAAAAAATCATTTTTTATTCCAAACGCAGAAAGAATTTCACCTATTAAATAATAGCATATAATTGAATTTCACCTATTAAAAAGCATTTCAAACTTCATTTTTTTATAATAAGTTTCAAAAAAATGGATTTATAAACCAAATGAAATCAATCAATTTTAAAGTTTATATCATTTTAATATTTTCAGATTAAAAAATCATTTTTTATTACAAACGCAGAAAGAATTTCACCTATTAAATAATAGCATATAATTGAATAATTATGTTACAATTGATTAAAACTAAACTTCAAAAAATAATCCCTCACTGTCTTTAAGATTATCAGATTCAATCTCATATTTCTGCCTATTGTAAAAAAAATTATTCATTGAATTAACGAACACATTTATTCCTGTGATGCCGTTTGCTTATCATTAACCAGATTACCTGAGTGCACTTCGTTTGTTTCTGGTACAACTATCACAATTTCAATTTCCTTATTAAGCTATTGGATCTCCTATCCCTTTCCCTTTTTTGAGATTGGAAATTGCGTGCAGTACACTGCCACTCATTGGAGAAAGGAGTAGTAATAACCTCGACAAAGGAAATGCTAGTACCAAGTAGGGAAATAAACAAGATAAATCTTAACCCGGAAACAAGAAAATTTCGCATTACAGTGCTAATCCTGCATAGATTATTAGATAATAGATAGTGGACATGGCGATGACATTGACGTTGATTTGTGGTGGATTTTTTATGCGTGGAAATCATGCCCCTTAAGGTTCTCCGACTTCTTCAATGGATTCTGATTCTTATTATATAATTAAATATCAAATGGCTTTCCCACGTGCAAAACGTGCACCTTTCTAGTTTATTATGCTTTAACAATTACAATAACTATGTTTGCTTAACTAGTAAAATTGAAATAGTATGGCAAAAAAGTGTTTTTTGTTTGATTTTTACTAACTTTATTAATAGGTCATCTGTAAAAAAATTTTGCAAGTTTTTATTAGACGATTGTGGTATTTAGAGCAATTTCCCATTTTAAACATTTTTTTTACCGAAAAAGAAAAATTACTGAAACTTTTTCTCATGTCTTTCCACTAGAAATGTGAATGAGCTATCATTCGATTCTTCATTGAGAATGAGAATCATGTCAAAAGACTCAAAAGGCTAAGAAGAATATTTATACTTGAATTTCATTAGCAACAGAAAAAGAGAAAAGGTAGGGACTGGAACAAAAACGTCTAAAAATAAAATATATGAAAAAAATAATTGAAAGAAGAACAAATAGAATGCAAAAGGAGGGGGGGCGGGGAAGGAAAAACGATTAATTATAGATATAAATAAAACCAGAAAGTTAAGTACCGATTTGTCCACTTACGATTATTTGTTTTGAACACAATATAAACTTGTTGGTTGTGTTTAGAATGAATAAAAATAAAATTAATTTGATTTAAATTAATTTAAAAATTAAATTTTATGTTTAGAATTTTAAAAAAATTAAATTAATTTAAAAATTAAATTTTGTGTTTAAAGTTCATTGAAATGAAAATTTATTTGATTTAATTTTATTATTTTATATTTTAATCTTTACAAAGATAGTTAAAAGTAATTATTAAGAATAACATAGTCTATTTATTTAAATTAAATCAAATTATAATAAATTCTATTAAATTTGATGAAATTTTTAAAATAAAAACAAATAAAATATATAAAATTTTAAAAATCAAATTATTTTTTATTTTTTAACGTTCTAAATACAAAATTTAATTAAATTTAATTTACAAATCAAATTATTTCTTATTTTTTTAACATTTTAAACGCATTCTGTAAGGACATCCAAACTGTGAAATGGGATTAGTTCTGTCTTTTGCCCCATAAAAATGGCAAGGAATCAAAGGTGAACGTAACTCAACTCAGTCAACTGTTATCTTTTTAGTCTTTAATAAGGGAATGTGATTATGTGGTGAAGGTTGGATCCCATGCATTTTTATTTTTAATTGGGAAAATTAATACTAACTAGCATTAAAAAAAGTATATTTAAGTTAAAGAAAAAAATATAATAAGAAAGATAATTCTAATCGATTAATATAATATAAAAAAGAAAAGATATATAATATAAAATTTTGTTATGTATTATCTAAGTTAATTAATAAATATATTTAACTTTTAACATGTAATAAATATATTATTTAATTTTCTGTAATGTGTTATTTGATGTAGTAATTTAAAAAGAATATTGATATGTGTAAAAAAATTATCATATATACATCAATATAATCATTTAATAAATAAAATCAACTAATCAATATAATTAATAATAATAATAATAATAATTATTATTATTATTATTATATATAAAAAATAAAAAATGACTTAAAATTCTATCATACTTTATTTAAATTAATTAGTAAATGTATTAAATTTTTAACATGTGATAAATACGTCGTATCTAATTTTTTAACATGTGTCATTTGATATAGCAATTAAAAAATATTGACACATGAAAAAAAAAAATTGCCACACACAGATAAAAAGAAAAAAATTAAAAAATTAAAACACAATTACAAAGAGAAAGAAAGAATCAAAATTATAAAGAAAATGAATTAAAAATGTCAAAGAACTTAATAAGTCAAATGTTAAATGATTGATTTAATTAATGTATTATTTTTATTTAACTTACTTAAATTGTATGAACTAAATGTATATATTAGAGATTGTTAAGAAATTAGAATACGTTGAGCATTATTTGACAATATTGTTATAAATTATTGTAATTTTTGACAAATATTTTTTTTAATTGTCATTAACCTAAGATTTTTTTGTTATAGAATTTAACATTAATGATTAGTTTGATATAACTTTTATAATAAAATTAAAAAATTAATGATTTAATTTGCAATATAATTTTATATGAAAATTTCATTAATAAATTTTTCTCTAGATATTTAACATTTAATAGTATTCAATAATCAATTAATCAATCAATATAATAATAAAAATAATATATATAATATAATATAAAAAATAAAGATACATTACTTAAAATTTTGTCATATGTCATCTAAGTCAATTAATAAATGCATTAAGTTTTTGACATATGATAAATATATTACTTAATTTTTTGTTATGTATAATCTGATATAGCAACTTAAAAGGAATAGTGATACGTGTAAAAAAAATTACTACATATACATCATTATAATCAATATATCAATATAATCAATTAATCAATATAATTAATAATTATTATAATTAATATATAAAAAGAAAATACATGACCTAAATTCTTGCCATACTTTATCAAAATCAATTAGTAAATACATTAAATTTTTGATATGTGATAAATACATTACATAATTTTCTATCATATGTCATCCGATGTAACAACTTAAAATAAATATTAACACATGTAAAAAAATTATCACATATACATAAAAAAAAAGAAATAAAATATAAAACAAAAATTACAATGAGAAAGAAAGAATAGATATTTCAAAAAAATGAATTAAAAAAAGTCAAAGAACCTAAAAGCCAAATATCATATGATTGTTTTAATTAATGTGTTATTTTTATTTAGTCTATTTAAATTATATGAACTAAATACACAAATTAGAGAGTGTTAAGAAATTAGAATGCATTGAGTATTACTTGATAATGTTGTTATAGACTATTATAATTTTTTACAGATATATATTTTTTAATTGTCAAGATACAATATCTATCAATCTAAAGTCTTTTTGGATAGAATTTGACAAATTAATAATTTAATTTTCAATATAATTTTATATGAAAATGTCATTAGTAAACTTTTTTTAGATATTTAATATTTAATAGTATTCAATAATAATTATAAAATAAAATATATTTTTTGTATTAATTCTTAGTCTGATATACTTTTTAAAAATAGGGGTAAAAATTTAAGGAAATAATTAAATATAATTTCATTTGTATTCAATTTATGAATTTTTTTATTTGACAATATATAAAATAATTATAAATGATAATATAATTTTTACATTATGAATCATTTTGATATAACCTTAATAAAGGAACTCGATTGTACTATTTTATAAATTAATTATAGATAAAAGAGGGACTAGTGTGATAAGAGCAATAATAGTAACATGAAAATATATTGGTGACAATATTTATATTCCTAAATTGGATTTAATACTTTCAAATTTTAAAAACTATAACAATCACTCAAAAAATATGAACCAATACTTTAATGAAGAGAATTTACAATAATAAAAACTCAAATGAGTAAAAAAATATAAAAATTGATAACTTAACAATATGAATTAAAATCTCAATAAATAATCTAAAATAAAATTAAATGAGTAAAAATATAGTAAATAATATAAAAAATATAAAAAACTATATAAGCTAAAATTAAAATTAACTGTAACTATATAAACAAGTTATTTATTTTAAATTTTTCTTTAATTATTTTGTGCATTACACAAGTATAAAATACTAATTTTTTAATTAAAGAGAATGATAAATAAATCTTTACCAAATAGACAGTAGTACCTTTAATCATATTTTTTTTCTTTTTTCAATTCTTCATCTTCTCTCCTCTTTGTTCTTCTATTTTTTTGGTGAATACTTTATCCTTCTTTTTGCTGCACGTTGTCTACTTCATTCTTTCCTTTTCTCTTCTTTGCTCTTATTTTTGTTTTACTTTGTCTCGCTCCTTTTTCCTTTTATTCAAGCATAAACAAAGAAGAATGATTGGAAGCCATTAGTAAGTTTTTAAATTTTTTTCCCATAATTCTTAATATTAGTTTAAGATTTCCTTCTTAAACACTGTTTAACCCAATTTGCATACCATAAAAGTGAACAAAAAAAACGATAACATGTTAGGATCTTTATCCCTTGCTTGTTTCGATCAAATGTAGTGGTTTTTACAGAGAAAAAAAATAATCACAAGTTTACGATCATGACTGCAATTGATTTATGCCTCAACAATTTTATCAGTTTAAGAAAACATCCTTGTAAATTTGGTGTGTCCATGTGTGGGGTTTATTGAAAAATGACATGTTACTAATGGCTGAGCTCTGCCCTTCTTTGTCCTCCAGTGTCTCTGCGAACTCTGGTTCTAGCTCCCTTTGCTTGTTATTCTGTGCGTGTCTCCTTTGTTCCCCTTTGTTTGTGCCTTTGTGAACTCTGATTTTGTTTGTGCCTAAGCAGTTCCCTCTCTTGATTATTTTAAAATGAAACTTACAAAAATTAAGGATTGAGAATTTTGTTCAGAATAATTTTAATTAGTAAATAAAATAATATGGTCATTCTCTTTAATTAAAATTGAAATAAACATTCTGAATAATTATAATTTTTTTATCTTTTCAAATTAAATATTACTCCTTAACTGTTTTTAATATTAATTTTTCATTTTTTATTTTTCATTCTCCCATAAAGAATAAAACAGATAAAAAAAAAGGGAACTGAAAAATAAAGAATAAAACGGGCCCACAATCGCATTAAGATCTGCCGGTGATACTACTATAGACTAGCATGATGAGTTTGCTTCAATGATGAGTACAAAAAGTTGCTTAAAACAACTGTTCTTGGTTAATTGGTCCCACAAATGTGTCCATCCCAATAAATCACCAAAACAAAAGATGGACAGGAGAGATGGCCCAAAAGAAGTGGACCTATACAAGTACTTGCCCTAGTAGCCCCCTCTTATTTTTGGGTCTTCGAGTGCAGTATTGAATGAACCTAAACATGCAAAACACTCAGAGCTGCACCTGTCCAGTCGCTTCCACTACTGGGCTTGCTTTATCAGAAATTCCGAATTCAGAAATTGACTCCTCCGTTGAATTGGGCCTTGTAACATGCTAGCGATCATGACACCATGGGCGTAGCCAGCTGCATTAAATACACTCCGATTGTCGACAAAAAAAAAATAGTAATACATTTTGATTTCATACTTTTTTATAATAACTTAATTTTATTTTTTTATTATAAAAAATAATTATTATTATAATTTAATATAATTAATTTTAATGTTTTTATATTATTATTTAATTATTAAAAAAGTTAATTTTATTTAATTATTATTATAATTACATAATTTAAAGGAAGTAACAAATTTTAATAATGTAAGAGAATCATATTACAATGTGGAGCTTACAATTACACAACTAACAAAGCAAGAGAAATAAAAAAAATACTGGAACAAATTAAAAAATGACCCAAAGTGAACGAGTGACGTTTAACAAGTTGAAAACAATTGGAAGTCACGTAATCCTATGGTGCAAATAATAAAAAATAGAGAGTAAATTACACTTATTTTTTTTTAGGTTTGATGATATTATATTCAGCTTTATTCTTTTTTAAAAATGACATTCACCCTATTAATTGATCAAATTACATAATTGTATAAATATTATCAGTTAAAATCTATAGAGTTTTTAATATTCATAATTATTTATAAAAAAATATATTTTTTAAAAAAATATCAATCTCATTCTTTTTTTAAAAATGACACTCACCTCTCAATTAATTGATCAAATTATATGATTATATAAATATTATCGCTTAAAATCTATAGAATTTTTAACATTCACAATTATTTATGAAAAATTGTGTATACTAAAAATAACTCGATATATCTTTGAAAACTTTACTGATTTTAATTAGTAATATTTATATATAATAATATTTTTTTATAAAAAAACTTTATAATTTTCTCTGTGTGAAATGCGTGTAAGGAGTTTTTTGAAAAAATATATATATTTTTTAACTAATAATGTTATCAAATATTAATTGATAAAAAATATTATCGATTTTAACTAGTATTATTTATACATAATAATATTTTTTTAAAAATATTTTTTTCATAAATAATTATAAATGTAGAAAATTTTATAAATTTTAATTAATAATATTTATATAATTATGTAACTTGATCAATTAATGAGGATGAATATAATTTAAAAAAAAAATAAAATTAAATGTAATATTATTAACTTGATGGGAGGTGAGTGTAATTTATTCTAAAAATAATAATGAAAGTAAAAAGTTAAAGTTTTTACACCAGAGAGAGAGAGGGGGGAGGTGGGGTCCAGCAGCCAGAAGGTTATAAAAGGGTACGTGATGCAGAGTAAAGGAGGAGATTGGAGAATTGACGCACGCGGCACGAGGACTCCAAAGCAAGAGCGCAGCACATCGTGGGGAGACGACGTATGGGAGAAAATTTTTATCTTTATAATTTTTTTTTGTTTTTGTATTTGATACTTTTATTATGAATAATTAATTTTATTTTTTAGGATTAAGATCAAATCTTAATCTTTGTCTTAGATAATTTAATTTAGTTTAAAATATTTTTTATAAGTATATAATATTAATGATTATTAATCTTTAAATGTTATTCAATTGAATTTTTATTAATTGTATTGTAGTCAATTAATAAATTTAAATTGATAAATTTTAATCATATGTTTAATTCTTATAGTCTTAGATATGAGTTGTACAATATTATTCATTATTTTTGTAATTTAAGAATTGAATAGTTCATATTATGTTAAATAATTTATATCATAATTTGAATAAATTATGTTATTTTAGATTAATTATGTCATTAATTAAATTTTAATAATATTTAATAATGATCAAAACTTGTAATCATAGACATTTTATAAAACAAGATTAATTCTTATTCAAGTTAAATTTATTTTTACATGGTTAGTGTAACCTCCTTACATAAAATAATAGCTCTAAATATGTTCATAATAATATTATCAGTGAATTTACTTTATAAAAATGTATAAATAGAAATTAAAATTGAAATAAAAAATATATAAAAGAAAATAGAGTATTGATACAGAATAACACAAAGTTGTAATACACATCTATAACTTTGTAAATTAAAATCTCACATCAATCGTAAAGTTTACTCAGAAGTACAAATACACTTATTTCTAGTAATTATATCATCCTCCTTTGAAGTAATAGTATATGCTTAGTCGATCTAAATGGTGATGACCATAATATATCATGTTCTAATCTGAAAATACCATGAATAGAATGAGAATTGAAAATTCTCAGTAGGAACTGAACAATTATAAAAATATTCAAAAACACATGGTGAATTTAAGCTGTGTAAAATACACAGAAAATTACATGGCAATCAAAGTATGACAAGAACAACATAATTCTAGTATAACAGAACGAATGCTAAATAAATCACGCAATACAACATTATACATTAACATCAACAAGTTTCTCAAATATCAACAAACAAGTATCAATTATCAGCAAATATTTACAATCATCAACAAACAAATTTCTCATCACAAAGAATCCACTCTTTACTTTTATTTTTCTTTCTATGTCTATTTATCTCACATTTTACTCGAAAGTTTTCACTTCCATAGGAAATTCACTATCTCTAGTGTTACTTTAACATCGTGACAAAAAAGTCAGATATACCCACACTAACCAGATAGGTAATAAAAAAGGAAATTCATCTATCTGCCTCTCAACGGTTAAGTGCAAACTTTTTCATAAATCACTTATTTTTTATCACATACAAACATAAGTAATACAAGCCACCAATATATCACAAATGAATTCATCATATACAAGTCAATAAATAAATTATGACAATTAAATAAAATTCATAAAACTTAAAATCATTAAATTTAAATATCATTTCTTCAAGAGACCAAGTGTGGTTTAATTTAATAATTCTTTTAAAAGTTCACATCATAGTCCATAATTATTCAGTCCTTGTCATAATTCATAATTTATCAAATCCTCCTCATGGTCTTGATAGTGCATTCATTACACAAAAGTTATTTTATTACAAAAATCAAAATAAAAGTCATAAAATTTATCCCAAGCTAAGGTAAATAGTCTTGATAGTGCATTCATTACATAAAAATTATTTCCAAACCAAGATAAATATATGAAAATTTATGTAAATTTATTACACAATCTAATTAAAGTAGTTATTTAACTTAAGTCTTGAGTGACATTTTAATTTATTATATTGATCTCATAAAAGAGTTAACATTTAAATTATAATAATTTTAAATTTTATCAAATATCATAAGTATTTCAAAATCAAGTAAATATCACATTTTCATAATATTATATGTATATAATAAGTTAAAAAATAATAATATACATAAAATATTAAAATAATAAATTAGTATATAAACATACTAAAAGTCATAATTTTATTTAAAAAAAAAATTCAACTCCTACATCGTAGAGATTTTATTCCTTTTCCTTTTTTTTTCTCTCTCTTTCTCTTTCTCTTTCTTTCCGCCTTTCTTCCTACAGTTTCTCACGTTTACTATTTCACTCTCTCTCTCTCTTTTTCTCTTTCTCACGTTTCACATTTTCAACTGCCTCTCTTCATTTTCTTTTCCTCTCCCTTCGTTACGTTTGCTGCTTCTATTCTTGTCAATTTATAGCCACAGGAGTGGCTACCACTGGTGCACGTAGCACCAATGGGAAATGGTGCATGTGTCACCAATGGAAAATGGTGTACATAGCACGTATCCCATATATATATATTTCTTTATAATAATGTTTAATTTTAAATATTTAGATTAAAATGACATTATTTTATAAATATTTTTTCATAAATATTTTATTATAAACATCTCTTCATAAATAACTTTTATGAATATCTAAATATATTTACTAAATTCAAAATTTTATTCTATTATTCAATTTATCTAAAAAGTTAATTTTAATAATTTTAATTAAATTCTTATAAATTTTATTTAATCTTTTTTATTAGTTAAATCTATTATAAAATAAAATAAAATTAAATATTTAAGTTAAATTAAAATTTTATTCTCCATAAAAATATTTATAAAAAATAGGCTATTATAATTAGTGGTGGATTCAAAATTTTAAAATTATTCTTTAATTATCATTCATTTTAATTTGAGTCATTTTATTTATATTTATTATTTAATTTTAATTTTAATTTAACACGTAATTTATATTCTTAGTTTAATTAAATAAAATAAAATATTTTTTCTTTAAATTAATTTAAGTAAATATTAAATTTTAGTTAATCATGTTAATTCTTGTAAGTATGATACTTTTATATTTATTAAATATTATATTAATCTTGTGCACTTATAAATAAAAGATAATTTTATTACTTAAAAATCTCTCAATACTTTTGCAGCATGCAAGTACATAAATAAAATAATTTTAAAAAGAAAAAAAAAAAGCAATTCTGCTGACGGGCAAAACAATTCCTTATACGCCAAAGGAGGGTTTCTCTCCGAAAATCAAACCACTTTGGGATAGCATGCAAAATTTAATTATACTTAAAATTGATTATTGCATAAAATTTTTTTATAATCGATTATAATTGATTCAAATAAAATATTTTAAGTTAATCTAATTCGTTTAGATGATATAAAAAAATCACTTTTATGTATTAAATTACTAAAATAGGTATAAAATGATTAAAAAATTTTTTATTGAGGACAAAATGGTATTTATATATCAAAATATAAGGAATAATCTATAAGCTAAAATCATAAACTTCAATCTTATACGCCAAAGTTTTTATTTTACATTGAATTTCATGGGTTAAATCTATTCAAACAACTTTTTCTCCGAAATCAAAACCACTAACAAGGATGCATTGCAGCAACAAACTAATCAGATTTAGTAGAAAGCATGTTATTGCGAAATCACATCATTCTTAGATTGACTATTTATCGGGGGAATTTATATGCTACATGGTGGATTTAGTAACTATGATGAGTTGTTAAATATTTATTAAATGTTAAATTTATAATAAATATTTAAAACTAATTAATTACTAATAAGATACTTAATAACTCATATTGAATACCAAATTTTAAAAAAATATGAGTACCATAAAAATTGTCATTTATAGAAGACCTTGCACATTAACAACAATTAGTCCAAAGGGTAAATTGTATCTTATACCCTTTAACTTTATCTATTTGTACATTAAACCTTATATTATGTTTGAATATTTTTTATTAATAAAATTAAATAGAACGAGTATGGAATGACTAAAAAGGAAAGATAATGAATGAAATAAAATTACATTTTTTTTGTTTAAAGATTAATAAGAGAATAAAATGAAACTCTATTATTTTATTTGGGAGTTAAATAATAAAGAAATGAAACTAAATATAAAATATTTATTTTTAAGCTTTTAAGTTTATTCCCCTCCCCCCACTCTAATTTTAAAAGGAACAAAAATTTGATATTTGAGAAGAAGAAAGAGAAAATAATTCTCCTTAAATTTCTTTTATTTCTTATCTATTATTAAATTCTAAAACAAGGGGGATTTTTCCTCTTTCTCTCATTTTTTGTCATCTAAATACATTATTAGGGTTTGTAAATGGACAAATAAACTTCATCATTTGAGCAAAACACACCTTTCATTACTAACACAGTTAACGACTCAAAGATTTATCACATGCCTTGCATGTGACATTATAAAAATAACCAAAGAAACATGTCAAAGGGCACGTATCATACAACACGAAATTCTGATAAAGGGGCAAGGTGATGAACGTATTGATAAGTTCGTTTTTTTCTCAAAGTTATTTTATATTAAAGATCATGAATTGATGTGTTCTATCTCATTGTCAATTAGCCACTAATTTAGGCAATATTGCACACAACACTAGCAAAAGCTCTATAATTGATTTTCATTATAACTGCCCAGATTGTTCGTTGTTATTTTAATCAATCTCGTTATTCGTTTAATTAAAATACGTTTAACTTTATTTAATTTATTCACAAATTTATTCTGTTTGTCCAAAAAATATTATAATTGCATATAAGATAATTTGACATTTCTTTAATGTTAATATATAGTGTAAATATAGTGTACGTATTGTGATGTACATAAAACATTTTCCTATTTTAATTTTGAAAAAGAAAAAATCGAAACACATGCTGCCAGTGTTGAGAGTCTCACATCGCCTGCCTCAATCTTACGGGTGCGGTTTATATATCTGTTGGGCCACTCCACTTAATGCCAATTAGTTTTAAATTGGAATCTAACATGGTATCAGAGCCAAGATCCCATCTTGCTGTGTCGCCTATTCTGTTAGGCTCGCCTGTACCATCAGACATCTGTGGAGGAGGGGTGTTGAGAGTCTCACATCGCCTACCTCAATCTTTCGGGTACTGTTTATATATCTGTTGGGCCACTCCTCTTAATGCCAATTGATTTTAAGTTAGAATCTAACCGCCAACAATGTCAAATAACCCCATCCAAATGATAGTAGCAACTGCAAATTCATATAATTAGACTCACGGATAAATATCCTAATTAAAACTAATATATGTTGACATAGCAGCAAAACAGATTTCCCACGGTCCCAATAATGTCATCATCATTGTATAAGATAAGTCCTTTTCCTCCTTTTTGGCTGAATGTTTGATTATGAACTTGCTTATTGCTGACTTGTTATAGAATTGCTTAAGAATATGTGTTTTTTTCCTCGAAACCAAAATGTTGGTTGCGAATATATTAAATGATTCACTGGCTTGAATTTAGGGACTAATGCATTCCATTTATTGAAGTAGAACCAATAGGGATTGATTGCTATTCGACATATTGAATTTTAAGGGAGTCAAGAAAATTTGAATTTAAAAGAGTTTGAGGAAAGAACTAAATCAATTGACATTTCATTTTATCACATTTTTTATTATCACAGGCCTTGCATGTCATGAATCCTTGAATAGTTAACGGTGTTGGTATTGTGCTCAAATAATAAAGTTTAGGGAGTTATTTGCACCTTTGTAAACCTTAAAATTTAATGAGCACATAGGTTAAAGTTAAAAGGTATAACTTGCAAGTTGCAATTTACACTAGTTGAAATAACCATCTCATTTAGTTCAATTTTAAACTAATCATTAATTGTTATTACTTACAATTAATACTTATAGGAGAATTAATACATTAATTGCATTCAATTTTTGAACCATCAATTTTCATAAATTATTAGCAATAATATGGGAGGCATTCATAAATAAAAATACTTGTAAAATAATTTGATAGGCCAAACAATTAATTCAAATTTTTTTAGTGAGATCATGAGGTATCCCTATAGGTTTGGTCTATTTGAACTGCACATAAACTAATCTCTATTCAATTGCGATAGCACAAAAGTTATAATGTCTCCATACAATTAATTCAATTTTTGAACTATTCATTTTGAGTTATTACAACAACAACAACCAAGCCTTTTCTCACTAAGTGGGGTCAGTTACATGGATCAAACAACGTCATTGTGTCCTATCATAAACAAAGTCTTCAAAAATGTTATTCAAATCTAAATCTTTTTTAATCGTTTCACTTATAATCTTTCTTGGTCTTCCTTTACTTCTAGCTATTGGGGTATTTTTCAACTGATCTACTCTTCTTACAGGGGCTTCTAAGGGTCTTCTCCTTACATCCAAACCACCTAAGGCGAAATTCTCTCATCTTTTCCATAATAGGTTCTACCCCTACTTTCTCTCTAATGCATTCATTACTAATCTTATCTTGTCTTGTATTGCCACACATCTAGCACAACATCCTCATCTCCGCGACATTGATCTTATGCTCTTGTTGGCTTTTTACTGCCCAACATTCAGTACCATACAACAATGCGGGCCTTATAGCGGTGTGGTAAAATTTACCCTTAAATTTGAGAGACACTTGTCTATCACAAATAACTCTTGAAGCACTCCTCCATTTCATCCATCCAGCTTGAATCCTATGGTTTACATCTCCCTCTATCTCTCCATCATTTTGTATGATAGATCAAAGATACCTAAACTGTGTGACTTGTGGTATGGTATGATCTCCAATTTTCACTTCTAAGTTAGCATTAACACGCCTCTTACTGAACCTACATACCATATACTTCGTCTTACTCCAGCTTAGATGAAAGTCATGTTCTTCCAAAGTTCGTCTCCATAGTTCTAGCTTCCTATTTGTTTCCTCTCTCGACTCTCCAACTAAGACTATATCATCTGCAAAAAGCATGCATTGTGGCACAAGACTTCAAATTTCTTGGATATGCGCAAGAAACATCCAAAACCAAAATCAAGTAAAAGATATGACTCAAAGTTGACCATGAGTGCAGTCCTATAGTTATAGGAAACTCTTCTGTGACCCCACCTTGTGTTATCACCCTAGTTTTAACCCCATTATACATATCTTGGATTATTCGAATATAGGCGATACGAACTCCTTTTTTCTCCAAAGTCTTCCACAAGACCTCTCTCGGAACCCTATTGTAGGCTTCAGATCAATGAAAATCATGTGTAGGTCTTTTTACTTCCTCTAATATTTCTCCATTAATCTTCGTAGAAGATAGATTACTCCCATAGTTGACCTCTCAGGCATAAAATCAAATTGATTCTCTGAAATATGTGTCTCTTGTCTTAATCTCCATTCAATTACTCTTTCCCATAACTTCACGGTATGACTCATGAACTTAATCCCTCTGTAATTTGCACAGTTTTGTATATCTTGTTCTTATAAATAGGGATTAAAGTGTTTCTCCTCCATTCATTTGGCATTTTCTTAGACATTAAACAGTTTTGTGAGCCAGCTTATACCTTTCTCTCCTAGGCACTTTCATACCTCAATAGATATATTATCTGGTCTATCACTTTTCCATTATCCATCATCTTCAATGCTTCTTTTACCTCAAACTCCCTAATTCATTTTGAGTTATTATTAGCATTAATTCAGGAGATATTAATCAATAAAAAAAGACTTTTAAATAATATGATGTATAATAGTCAATAATATATTTGATCAATTATATTTTTAATAACTCAAATAATTAATTACTTAATTATGTTTTTTTAAAGTTTAAACTCGTGTAATTTAGACCGTGCAATGCACAGTTTTTTTAATTATAAATTTAATGTCTTCAAATTGTATTTTATTAAAAGTTTTGAGGTGCACAAACTTAATTTTTAGTATAATATATATGTAATTAGTAGTATCTTTTAAAATATTAACAAGGATAAAAAGAAATAATGACAATTCTTTAGATTGCAACATTATGATTGTTAATTATTTTACAGCCTAAAATTTGATGTAATTGGTGCCAAATATATGATACTTGCTCCAACTAATATTTGATTAATCTTATTATATATGAAAATTTAGAATTTGATTAAGCAGAAAAAAAAAGAAATTGATTAAACAAATTTAAAAATTAATTAAGTATATTTAATTTGTAAAAGATATGTGGAAGAAATAGGGAAGAATAAAGTAAATAGAAAAAATTAACATAAAAGGAATTAAAATAGAAGAAAAGACACGTGATATAAAAATAAATAATACTATAAAAAAATATTACTCAAAAGAGAGTATAATAAGAAGATATCATGGTCTCAAAAGAGAGAAATCTCATTTATAAAATAAGGGTGAATAATACAACTAATTATTTGCTCAAGTCAAAAACTTACAATTTGTATTTCTAGAATTAAAATTTTTGAAATATTTAATTTAACACAACTTGGTAAGAATGGTCATCCACGAAGTCTAACTATTAGATCATCATTTTTTCTTTTATTAATTTACCAAAAGAAATTACAATTACACATAAGAATTAATAAATATTTAAAAACAATTAAGTGCAAAATGAATCATATTTATAATTTTATTCTTTAAAAAATTGTTTAATTATAAAATAATAATATTTTGAAGAATGCAAAATTAAAAACTAAAAGAAATAAATTTCTTCTATAATATATAAGTACAAATTAATATTAATATAATAATTTTTTTTGAGGTGATATAATGTAATAATAATATTAAATTCTTAAAACACTAGTGACCAAAATTTGAAAAAAAAACCTCTAGTTAACTTTATTCTTTATTTTTTTAAGTTGCAACAAAATTTATTCTTTATTTACTTAGTAGATTTCAATTACTCTATTTAACCACCACCACCCCAAAAAAAGATCAGCTACTCTTAAAATAATTCTAAAAAATATTAAATATTTCATAAATCATAGTTAACAAATTCTTAATCACTTGATCATTGAAATATATATTTGTTTGAACAAACAACTTGAGTAAAGAAAAAAAAACCAGTTTAAACGTAACTATAATAATCTCTGAATTAAATTAACTGATGATGACTTTATTCATATTTTGGAGAGCACTACTTCAAAGAGAATCACATGAATTTAGCATAGATCTGAAGTTTAAACATAACCTAATAATGGTTTCGTCGAAATACCATTTCCCTCTGGGGAACAACCATTATATTCAACCATCATACATACACTATTTTTCACACCTCATTTAATATTATTTATCATACATATTTTTTTTATCACTTTCTCCCATTTTTAAAAATAATGCAAATAAATAATACACTCTTGAAAAATATATAAGTATCTTCATCCTTTGGAGAAATTTGTTGTTGGTTGAAGCCGTCAGAAAAAAAAATTGATGTTCAGATTAGATGGTAGAATGACAAAAAATTAATTTAAATATCGATGCCAAAATAATTAAAAAATAAAACAAATAATTTGACAGATATTATTTCTCTACGAAAGGAACCAGAAAACCCCAACAATTCCCGAGTTATATTAAAACTACATATCTATTAAATTTAATTTTGTTGCTAAATTTTTTTCCAAATCGTATAGATCACATCAGAAATTTAAAACTTACAGTAACAGGATAAAATTAAATCATACACATTTTTTGGTAACCAATTAACCAATGATTCTGTAACGAAGATCAACATATTCTAGCCTCAGGTCCTTTGTTAAAGATCACAAGGGTTAAATCTGTTAAATAGTTCCAATTATCGGCAAATTAGATGGCTGATATAAGTCCGATCAGATTAATTTTCACATTTAGTCGCCAAAACACAAAGAAAATACAGAAAGTCTGCAGCAACTTTGAGCTCTTAATTTCTGACTATCCTTTCATTCGATCGTTTATAAACAACCAGATCCAGAGGTCAAAAAAGAGAACCACAGGAACACCAAATCATAACACATACTCAATCTCAAACCAGTACAATCCAACACCTTAAATAACTACTAGGCATAATCATAAACCCAAGCCCCAACCCCAACCCCAAAACCCCAAAGCTTAATCACGGAACCTCAGCTCCTCCAACTTCCATCAGCATCACCACCACCCCTAGAGTAGCGGGAACCACCGTCACCGTAACCACGGTCTCTGCTACCACCATAACCACCTCCTCCATAACTACCACCACCGTTTCTGTTGTAGCCACCTTCACGACGGCCACCGCCACTGCCACCACCGTATCCACGGCTGAATCCGCCACCACTTCCGTACCCACCGCCATTTCCGCCCCTTCCGCCACCACCACCACGGGACTGGGCCTCGTTCACGGTGATGTTACGGCCGTCAAGGTTCTGGCCGTTCATCCCATCTATCGCATCCCTCATCGCTTGCTCCGAGGCGAAGGTCACGAATCCGAAACCTCTGGATCTTCCAGTTTCACGATCGTTGATAATCTGCACATAAAAAATCAAACAATCGCATCAGATCTGGAGACAAATTGTATAAAGAAAACAAAGACAGAACCGAATAGAAGCCGATCGATCTTCGCCTTTGAATCAAAGATGAAGATGGAACGTACCTATTGGCGGTGAGTAATAAAAGAATCATTATAGTAACACAAATATCATAGATCAAGTAACGCAAACAGATCAGAGGTCATTCACAGATCAG
Organism: Ormosia semicastrata; assembly: GCA_029884595.1. Classification (NCBI taxonomy): domain Eukaryota; kingdom Viridiplantae; phylum Streptophyta; class Magnoliopsida; order Fabales; family Fabaceae; genus Ormosia; species Ormosia semicastrata. Next base: position 17,236,303 of record JAQQTO010000038.1, on the reverse strand, counting down.
ATTGGGGATCGAGAAAATCCAAATCCGAATCATGACAGATCCGATGCCTGCAACAAACGGACCTTCGATTCAACGATGTCGCCGTAGGGAGAGAAGGCTTTCTCGAGGGCATCGTTGTCGGTGGCCCAGGCTAGCCCACCAACAAAGCAACGGAACTCGACATCTGCAGAAGCCATGGAAATATCTAAAGGTAGAAGAAACCCTAGAATTTGGAACAGAGGGTATAAAGGGAAAAGAGAGCACGAAGAAATTTGCTAGGCCCAAGGGGTTGTTATATAGCAGGGGATGCGTTAACTAGGGTTACCGGTTACGGCTTCTGGGTTGTACCAGGGTTAAATTTAGGGCTTCTGTGCTGTGTCGATGTGCTCACTGTGTTTGGTTACAGGTTCCAGCTATGTACAGTATTTAGCTTCTAGAATCCTCCTTTCATTATGGCCTTGAAATATTCTCTCCCTCTCTATCCCGGATTATTTCTGTTTTTGGCTAAATTTGTTCACAATTTTAGGAATCTATTCATATTTTTACGAATATATATATATATTTTGAAACAATATATTTTTTATTTCTATTCATATTTCTTTACTAATAATCTATTCACATTAAACTAATTTCTATAAAATCGTGATTATCAATTAAACCATATCTTATGGTTATTATTTGAAAATTTAACTAAATCAATTCTTATATTATAAAATTGAGTACTTAATTTAAAATTAAACAATAATCTTTGGATACTCTCATTTTCTTTAAATTATATTCATTTTTATTTTTAAGAATGACAGAATGTATTTAATTACACTCTATCGATTAGTCACGTTAATTTCTTTAAAAAAATAATTACTTCTTATCTATCAATTTATTCTCTCTCAATATTTTCTTCTTTATATGTACAATATTTTTATTTTTTATTTATTCTTTACAGGCTATTAAGATAATTAATTTCATATCAATCAATTTTTTATCTTTTTAGTAATTTATTTAATCAAATAAAAAGTTTTCATAGATAACTTTATACAAAAATTAATATGTACAATGTTTTTATATGTGATTGGACTAATTTAAAATATTTACTTATTTTTTATTTCTCTATTACTTTAAAATGAAATATTAATAATTTAAAAGATTAAAATTTATGACATGTTATGCATGTATAATATATTAAAAATTAAGTTTTTTAATTATATTCTAAATAAATATTATAATTTTAAAAATATCTTGTATAATGTACGAATTACTAACTAATAGAAATATAAATTAAGAATTCATGTACATGGCAATAAAAAATTGACTTATATAATTATCCAAAAGAATGAACTGGCTTATATAAAAAAAGTATTTAATTAAGCATTTAGATATTATAATTAAAATTAATTACTAAAATAATTATCAGAGAGTATAAATAGATTAGTTGGCAAGAAAAAAAATAACAAAGAGTGATATCGTAATAGAAAACAAGGGGGAAAAAAATAGGGCAACGAATGCCATGCGGGGACAGGATTGCGAAGGTAGCCAAACAAGTGTAAAGAGAAGAAAGTAGCAAGTTGCATGTGCACTGTGAAAGATTGTCGACAGATGTGGGGCCCAAGGTCACGCAATAATGCTGCTAACCTGCTGTTGCGGACTTGCGGTGGAGACGGGAAATGATAATAGCCCCAAAATATCCGAGGTTTCTACCTAGAAAATATCTCATATGTGCAACTACATATTTGTCCCTTACCGAGTTATCGTTTAACGAAATCTCTTCCAATATTTACATTCACATATTTTAAGGTTCGAGTGTTGCAACGACTCAAGCTTAATAGGTTGCCGGATTAATCTGACAAAATATGCCAGCTAGAGTGAAAATATCATAGTTCAAATGTATTTTTGCTCCACTTGATATTTAATTATTTAATAATAAATTTTTTGATATATAAATTTTTTAAATATAAATAAATTAATATTTTATTAAAAAATAGTTTTATTTTTTTATTTATTAGTATTTAAAACATGAAAAAAAATGAAGCATAAAAATAAATTTTTAAATGTTAAAAATAGAAGTTAAAATAATAATAATAATAATTTCGACGTAATATACCAATTCCCACAGCCTGCGCCTTACTTAGTACTTCAAGGATGAGTTGAGTTAGCAAATCGATAGTCCATAACAATTATAACTTGGTTTGAATTTGACTAGACCCACATGAGCCTACCTGACAGGTTCAAATCAGCACATTCTATCTAATTTTAAGTATATTCCAATGATAATTTTTTGATAAATTATTATTATTATTATTATTATTATACTTTACAATTCAGTAGTTTTATACCTTTTCAAATAAATTCTTATTTTTTTTTTCATTTAACTCCATTTAATTTTGGTTAAATTAGAAACGTGAACTTTTCTATTAACGTTAGCAGCAGTTTAAGAAAAAATTTTACATACAAATGTATTATATACACAATCACATGGAATAAACTCCACTTTTTAATGGAACTAATCCATGTGAGTATGTGTATGGTGCATTAGATCAAAATCTTCTCTAAAATTTCTTTTCTCAAGTGATCAAATGTAAGAGATTGATTGCGGCGGATCAATTTTAAAAATAATTTTACAATGGAAATTGATAAATATAATAAAAATTTGGCAAAAATTTTTTTAAAAAAATGACGGTAGAAAAATTCATCGTCATTTAAAAAATAATTTTGCGGCGGATGACGCAATTTTAAAAATAGACTTCCATATGTAAAACGTGTTCTCCCTTCTGCCAACCTCATTTATCACTTTCTCCATTCTCTCTCTGTTGAAATCTTCTCCCCTCTCTCTCCCATGCAACCCACGACAACCACCAAGCCACCAAGCCGGTGACCCACGACCCACTGACCGCACCTCGCCCCACACCCACTCCCTCGTCGCTGCTCATCTGCGCCCAGCCCTCACCTTCGTCCATTCCCCCCAGCCACCACTGCTCCACACCTCCACCAGTCCACGCAACACACATGGCACCAACCAGGTACCCTTGAGTTGCTTCAAATTCAATGGCGTGTTAGTCTTCATGTTTGAGTGTTGGTACTGTTATTAATTATGCACATTTTCAATTATTTGTCTGCTAGTAAGTCTTCTCTTTAATTTATTACAATTTTTTTAAATAAAAAATTATTAGAGTTTTTTAATTATTACGTTACATTTTTTTTTTGTCTTTGGGAATCAGATCAGAAGGTAAAAACATGTCTCAGTCACATTTTTCATATAACAATAATAATAACAAGCAGATTAAACTTGTTTCTCAATCTACATTTTTTTTTGTTTGGTGCATTTAATTTATTGTTGTTTTTATAATAAATTTTAGTTCAATTTAGTTTTAATTGAACCCTAATAAAAAGTAAAAGAGTGGAAACTTTGTTGGCTGCTTATACATTCCACCAGTGACTAGGGAACCAATGAGGCTTATTATTGAGTGATTTCACAAATTTAGAGGAACCAATGAGACTAATCTAATTTATGTTTATCCAAATTTTTATCCCAAAATAAACTACTCCTACCATGTTATCAGAGATATATTCTACATAGAATTTGGGTTGCTTGCTGCACATACAACTTGTAGCCTTTGTATACGGTAAAGAACGTGAATGTACTTTTGTTAATGAATGACATATATTTTGTACCCAATTAAAATGATACTTATTCCTTTTTGTTTCAAATTTAGATGATGGCATGAATGTAAATTGTTGATGCAATGGTTTGGTTATGACTATCATTCACTAACTTTGTATGATGAAAATAGAAGGATTGATTTAAGTGATGGTGGTGAAATTCTGGATGCTCTGTTCATTGTTTGCTCTGATATGGCAACAATGCTCATTTGGAGCATGCTTGTAGGTCATTTGACTGCTATCTATATGATGCACCGCTTTTCATTTGTTTATGTATTGTAAGATGTTTAATGTCATTGTGAATTGTAGATTTATAGTTTGATCACATGCTCACGACCTGTTTGATTAAAAGAACCCAAATATTTTTGAAGGGTTATGTTTGGTGGATGCCTCAGCATCATAACCATATGCGGAAAACATATAATAGTCGTAATTCGAATAAACTATCAAGTTTGCTAAGGTAGGCATGCAACTTAAATGAAAGACCTTTTTAGATTGAAGAAGGCATATGAGAAGACTTATGCAGGAACTAGGCTAGTAGTGTGTATAAGGAGAAATGTCAACAAACAAAGATGAATCGTGCTTCTGACACTAGTAGATGCTTGCACATTGGTGGTTGTATTTCTACAGGCACCCATGCTCAGAAATTGGTAACTATCATCGTCAGTTGTTTAGTAATATGTTTTATTATTTTGTTATTAACTTATTTTCTCATTATTACGAGCTAAGACTTGGGGTAAAGAGCCCACAATTGATGAGACTTTTCATCACGTACATTTGAAGAAAGTAGACTGTACTAAATGAGTTTTTACAAAAGTTAAGAATTTATATGTTAATATTTCTTTTAAAATTATAAAATTTAATATTAACTCATCTTATAACAACAATCATAAGAAGTTTTTTACTTCCATCTTTAGGAGGAATTCAAAGTAAAAGAATCTGAACAATCTTTTCAGTGCTCAAATGAAGAAATGGCATCTGGCACACAAATGACCAGTCGAGAGTTTTGGATTAAAACTGTTGGTGGTATAAAGAAGGGTCGTATTTATGACCTTAGTTCTCAAGCATCTATCTATGACTATAGAGAGTCATCCTCCTCAAGGCTTGGATCAAGTCAAGTTCCTAAGCACGTCATTGATCAAATTAAGTAATAGCTGCAACATTTTTTATTAATTAATTTTCGTATTTTGGTTATCCCATAAAAGAAAAACATTAATGCATGTGGGTTTGGAGATGGGTTGTGTTATGAATTGATGAATTTGTGTTTACATATATTAATCAGGTTAATGAGCAGTTGTAGAAGGAGATGGAGGATCAAATTTAGGAGATTCAACAGCGAATGGAGCAGCAGAGTCAACATCGTGATACATAATGAAAAATGCGATTTGAACGATACAGGCGTCAACAGAGTAAACAAATTGGCAATTTGTTGAAATCATATTTACAAGTCACTGGCACTAAGCCAAGCCAGCAGCAGCCAACATTAGAAGAAGACAATGAGGACACTAAAGATGACAGTGATGATGAGAATATGGATTGAAATTAATGTTTGAGTGTTGTATGGATTCTCTTATATTTCTTTTAAACTTTTCTATGGATTAGATTGTATTTAAACAAACTTTGTAATTTCTTCAAATTTGTAACTTGTTATGTTTGTTTTATAGTTTGGTTAGATGCAATGACAAGAATTGTAGTTATGTTTTATGGATTAGGTTATAATCATTAACAGGAATTGCATTGACAAAATTTATTATGTAATTATGGTTTTTCAACATTTAATTTTAATTTTTTTAATCAACAATAATATTCACCACAAAATTGGCATAATCCGTTCTGCTAATTAAATTTGCTCTGCCAATCCGCCGCAATTCTGCCACAAACATCCCATTTCTAGCAACGAATCTGACTTATCTCCGGAGAGTTTTGTGACGGATTTGAGGTGGAAACTAAAATCCGCCGTAAACTATACTGCAACGACCATTTTTTGCAGCGGTCACGAATCTGTCACAAATTGCTTATTTGTGGTAGATTTTAGCTCATTTGTGACAGATTTATCCTTCGCAAATCGTGATTTTTCTTGTAGTGACTTTAACACTTAACCCCACTTAAAGTTCTATTTTTTTTTAACAAACTCTTTTTGGTTTGGTCAATGTTAAAAAGGTGGTGTTACAGGGTAATAACATATTGTCTTTTTGTCATTTACATGCTTCACAACTATTGCACAAGTGTTGTGTGTCTATATCTCTACATTTAATATATTGTAATTTATCTAAGGGTTAATGATAATATAAATCTTTATGGATCAGTGATTATAGATCATCAACGACTTAGTGTTAGTAGATAATGTCTCTTCATCATTTGCATATATCACAACTACCATACAAGTGTTGTGTATCCATACTTCTACATTTACCATATTATGCTTTGTCACCGAGGTAATGATAATATAAAGTCTTTACAGGTTAGTGAAAACATATCATATCTCTTTATCATCTACATGTATCATAGCTATGGTATAGGTGCTATTTATTTACAACTCTGTCGGGGGTTTGATGATTTAAAAAAAAAAATGGTGAGTACGTGGAAAAAGTGTTAAATCATAGAGGGATAATGTGTAACATAAATAATAAAAAGTTAACGTTCTCAACTTAGACTAAAGTTGAGAGGGATTAAGCCAAAAAAAAAAAAAGTTAAGGAGGGTTATTTGAAAAAGCGTACAACTTCAAAAATAACTGTAATTTATCTTAAATTTTTTTAAGTGTTAAATATTATAATTAGTTTATTTAATATTATAACAAAAAATTCACATACAGTTTTTTATTTGAATATAGTTTTACATCTTTTTTTAATTTAAAATAAAAGATTGAGTGTATTTCATTTTTTTAATTGTTAAATGTTTTTAAATATTTTATATTTTATATTTATATTTTATAACAAAATAAATTTATATATTGTACTTTGCCCAATTTCATTTCTTCCTTGGGCTCACGGCCTGTCTTTGTGAAGTTGAGGCCCATGTTTGCACTTTGCATTTTGTTTCTCTCTAATTAATTAATTTATTTTTAATGTTAACCCATATGCCTAAAAAACATATCCGCATTTCTTTTCTTAATATGATGCAACTATTTTGTCTCGCAAGGTCTTTTTAGACTCTTTGGTATGATACTAAGAGCTTGTTTGGTTAAGCTTTAAACAGTTTTTTTTAATAAAAAAGTTATTTGAATATTATTCTTATATGTTTGATAAAATTAAATTTAGATTTTACATGAAATTTAATGTATTATAAAAAAAATTAAATTTTTTTATAATGTTAAAAATTGAAGTTTATGATTTTAGTGTATAGATTATTCCTTACACTTTGATATGTAAATACTATTTTATCTTCAATCGATAATTTTTTTAATTATTTTATATTTATTTTAATAATTTAATGCATAAAAATAAATTTTTTTATACCATCCAAATGAAACATATTAGTTTTAAATTACTTTTCAACTAACATATTCAAACATAAAAATAAATTGATTATAATCAATTATTAAAATAATCAAATTTTTACAATTATCCTAAATATACACTAATACTCATTCGAGTTACATGATGATGATGTGCCTCTAAATTTATTTTATATCAATTTATTTAAATTAACAAATATTTATATTTCAAAGTCATTGATAACTTCTTGTCACAATGCAACTCTTCTATTGTCCGTTTAGTTTGGTTTTGTTTTATTTGCTGTTTATAAACTTCATTTAAACACTATCTTAAATCATCTAGTTACCATTTTTATTTCAAATTTTATCTTTTCATCTTATTTTTAAAATAAATTACATAAAGATGTTTTTTTTTTCTAAAAAGATATATATTGTTTTGGTAAAGATTATTATAATCTATATCTATATCTATCTATCTATATCTATGCAATTGAGTCTCCTATCTATCACGTGTCATCTTTTCAAATACTCAAATTACTTCCATTTTTGAAGGCTTTCTATTAATAATAAAGTTTTTGAAAAGTTTAAATTTGAAAAGCTCAAATAATAATAAATACTAGGGAAAAACATTACAAAGATGAGATCAAATGCCAAAGGCCCGTGGCTAGTATTGGTTTTGTTAATGGTTTGGCTCTACTTCTTGTAACTTGAAGTTCAGGGCCTGGGCCAATTGTGCACTGAGACTGGCTCATGAGATTATTTGGGCATCAGGTCTCAAATTCAAGAGTGTGGCCCAATATGTATATTGAAATCCGTATACCTGAGAATTGGGTTTTGATTATTCAAACCCAACCAATGACTTCGTTCCAAGAGGGCTATAGTCTTCTACAAATACTATTTTGTTTGGTTTGACATGGAAGATTATGACAGGAGAAAGAGAAAATAGAGGTATCTTATTTGCATATAAAAATAATTAAATTATTGCTTACGTTTTACTTACTTGAAAAATAAAAGGTCGAGAGAGTATATGTTGAAATATATGTTTTACTTGTTTTATTACCTAAACAAGAAATGATGCAAGAATAATATAAAAGAAATTATGTATAAATATCATTACTCAAGAAAATAATATAAGTAGATGCCAAAAAATCTTACATCTTCCTCCTCCAATAAGAAAATTTTAAAAATTCTTACTCTACAATAATCTTTATTATTCATTTTAAGCACATCTCCAAAAACATTAGACACACTCACCTAAAATTAATGATGAAAATAAATTCTTACTTGGAGAGAATGTAAGAATTTCTCAGTAGATGCCAAGGAAAGCAAAATTAGAAACTAGAGGGACCAAGTTAATCTCACGCAATCAGCTTCTACTTACTCAATTTGCAATTATTTAACTGTTCAAGGCAAATTTTGTGAGGGGAGAAGTAATAAAAGATGATGCAAAATTCTTATGTGGAAGCAAGTGTTAAGAAATATTAAATATTATGTTTATTATTTAAAGGTAGAATAGTCTTTTATTACTTGCTTTATTTGGCTATATATAGTCTTGTTATGTTTAGCTTCAAACCCTAATTTTTGTAGTTGCAGCTCTGTGCTTTATCAATGAAATCTTTCTTCTTCTTTACATATTCAAATTGTTAACATGGTAGCAGAGCAGGTTTGCAATGGAGAGAGTTTAATTAGAAAATTTTTTTTTGGGCATTCTCTGATTGTCTCTTTGCTGTCGTTCGCATTTCGTCTGGAAAATCATCATCCGCGGCTTCCGTTTTGGCTCTGTAATCTGGGTATTTTGCTACACATCTGGTATTTTGCTGTTTCTTTTCTATTATTCTTCCTCTGTTGTTTAATCATGGCTAGTGACGAATCACTTCAATCTGTGAGTGTTAGATTGGATGGAAAAAATTACTCGTATTGGAGTTATGTAATGCGAAATTTTCTTAAGGGTAAAAAGATGTGGGGATATGTTAGTGGTATTTCTGTAAAACCTGTGCGAACAGATCAGAATTATCAAAATTTATTGGATGTTTGGGAAGCAAATAATGCAAAGATTATCACATGGGTTAACAATTCTGTTGAGCATTCCATAGGTACACAATTGGCAAAATATGAAACAGCAAAAGAGGTTTGGGATCATTTGCAGAGGCTCTTTACACAGTCAAATTTTGCCAAACAGTTTCAGTTGGAGAATGACATACGAGCTCTCCAACAGGGAGATATGAGTATTCAAGCCTTTTATTCTGCCATGTCAGATCTTTGGGATCAATTGGCTCTTACAGAATCAGCAGAGTTGAAGGCTTTTACTCCATATATCGCTCGTAGAGAACAACAAATGATTAGTACAATTCTTAACAGGACTTCGTAGTGACTTTGAAGGACTCAGAGGTTCTATTTTGCATCGTTCTCCACTTCCATCTGTTGACTCTGTTGTCAGTGAGCTCTTGGCTGAAGAGATACGTCTTAAGTCTTACTCTGAGAAGGGAATTGTTGGTTCCACTCCGTCTGTTTTAGCAGCACATTCTAAGCCTCACTTTGATAATCAGAATAAGCCCCTCACAAGGGTTGGTTTCGACGAGTGTAGTTTCTGCAAGCAGAAAGGTCATTGGAAGGCTCAGTGTCCTAAGTTGAGACAGCGAAATGGCAACCAACCGCAATCTAATGCTCCAAGACCACCACAGGGTTCTAGACCACCACACGGATTTCGATACCCACGTCTAACACTGAAGTTGTTGCTTCCCCAGGTCCTTTTGTTGATCCTAGTACTCGGTTTGAGCAATTCCAAGTTTCTCTCTTTACAATCGCAAAGCTATGTCCGCTCTTCTTCCGTAGGTCAGTTGTCTCATAATTCGTCAGGTATGTCACCTTCGTTTGGGTTTTAGATTCTGGAGCTTCACATCATATGTCTCCGCATTCTTCTTCGTTTGCTTCGTATGTCCTTCGTCTTCATCGTTTACGTCTTGACCGCCGATGGCACTCCTATGCCTCTAGCAGTGTTGGTTCATTGTAACACCTAATTTGTCTTTATCTAATGTTTATCATATTCCGAAACTTACCTTAAATCTTGCTTCGTTGGTCGGTTATGTGATTCGGTAACTTAGTCATTTTTTCCTCCTCTTCTTGTTATGTGCGGGATCTACAATCTCGAAGCCGATTGGGACAAAGCCATAGAAAGGGGGATTATATATTTTGGATGAGCTAAAAGTGCCAATTCTTTGCAACTACCGTGTTGATTTGTCTTCTTTTCATTTGAGTCCATCTTCTTCTAATTTTTATTTATGGCATTCTCGTTTGGGACATGTGTCGACCTCTCGTTTGAGGTTTTGGCTTCCACAGGGGCTTTGGGAAATTTGCAAACTCATGATATTTCGATTGTAGTGGATGTAAACGGCAAAATTTTCTCGCTTTACCCTTTAATCAAGTAATTCTGTTTCTTATTCTCCTTTTGATTTGATTCATTCGATGTATGGGGACCTTCCCTGTTGTTACAAAAGGAGGGTCCCGATATTATGTTTCTTTTGTGGATGATTATACTCGTTATTGCTTGGGTTTACTTAATGAAACATCGTTCAATTCTTTGAGATCTATAAGAACTTTAGAGCACTTGTTAAAACTCAACATTCTCGCTATTATTAAGTGCTTTAGGTGTGATTTGGGTGGGGAATATACTTCTCATAGATTTTGTGAGTTGCTTGCCTCAGATGGAACTGTTCATCGACTTCTTGTACTTGACACTCCTGAGCAAAATGGTGTTGCGAGAGAAAACATAGACATATTGTTGAAACCGCTTTCGTTCTCTCCCGTTGTCTGGTGCTTGTTCCTAGTGAGTTCTGGGGTGAAGTCATTTCTCACCGCTGTGAGTTTGATAAATACTATTCCTTCTTCTCATATCTCAGGTTTGTCACCTTTTGAAAAGTTGTATGGTTTTGCTCCTGATTATTCTTTCTTTCGGGTCTTTGGTTGTACTTGTTTTGTTCTTCGCCCTCATGTAGAACGTAACAAGTTATCCTCTCGTTCTGCTATGTGTGTTTTTCTTGGTTATGGGGAAGGTAAGAAAGGGTATCGTTGTTTTGATCCTGTTACACAAAAACTTTATGTGTCTCGCCATGTTGTGTTTCTTGAGCATATACCTTTCTTTTCTATTCCCTCCACTATCCATGCCCTCACTAAAAATGATCTTATTAGTGTGGATCCTTTCTGTGAAGACTCTGATAATTTGTCATCTCATGATACTCGACATATTTGCACTGATAATTCTGCAGCTACTGACACTTTGCTCTCTAGCACACATGAAGCTCCTTCTCCTCCTGTGGTTTCCCAAGCACCTGCTGAGATTTTGGATCCTCCTCCTCGTCAATCCCTTCGCACACGTAAGTCTACAAAGTTACCAGATTTTGTTTATTCTTGCTATTCTCAGTCTTTTACATCTTTTTTAGCTTCTATTCATTGTTTCTCTGAGCCCTCTTCATATCAAGAGGCAATTCTTAACCCCCTTTGGCAGCAAGCTATGGATGAGGAACTTTCTGCTTTGCATAAGACAGGTACTTGGGATTTGGTTCTTCGACCTCCTGGTAAGAGTGTGATTGGTTGTCGCTGGGTGTATAAAATCAAAACAAAGTCTGATGGGTCTGTTGAGCGATACAAAGCTAGGTTGGTTGCACAAGGCTTTTCTCAACAATATGGTATGGATTATGAGGAGACTTTTGCTCCTGTAGCAAAAATGACTACTATTCGTACCCTTATTGCAGATAGCTTCAGTTCGTCAATGGCATATATCTCAATTAGATGTTAAAAATGCCTTCTTGAACGGGACCTTCAAGAAGAGGTTTATATGAAACCTCCTCCTGGTGTTTCTCATGGTTCTGGGTATGTTTGCAAGCTCAAGAAAGCCTTATATGGTCTCAAACAAGCACCTCGTGCTTGGTTTGAGAAGTTTTCTGATGTGATTTGTTCTCTTGGATTTGCTTCTAGTAGTCATGATTCTGCTCTCTTTGTTAAGTGTACTGCTGCAGGTCGTATCATTCTTTCTTTATATGTTGATGATATGATTATTACTGGTGATGATATTAATGGCATTACCGCCTTGAAAATAGAATTAGCCAGACGGTTTGAAATGAAGGACTTGGGTTCTTTACGTTATTTCTTGGGTATTGAGGTGGCTCACTCACCCAGAGGTTATCTCCTTTCTCAAAAATATGTAGAAGATATTCTTGAGCGAAGCAAGACTTACGATAATAAGACTGTTGATACTCCACTTGAACTTAATGCAAAATACTCTTCTTCTGATGGTATCCTATTATCCGATCCTACCTTGTATCGCACTATTGTTGGCAGCTTGGTTTATCTCACTATCACTCGTCCTGATATTGCATATGCTTTATTCATATTGTTAGCCGATTTGTTGCCTCTCCCACTACAGTTCATTGGGCACCGTAGTTCTTCGTATCTTGAGGTATCTTCGAGGCACGCCTCTTTCGAGTCTCTTATTTTCGTCCACCTCATCCTTGGAGTTGCGTGCTACTCGATCTTGATCATGGTAGTGACCCCACCGATCGTAAGTCTATTACTTGGTTTTTGTATCTTTTGGGTGATTCTCTTATTTCTTGGAAGAGCAAGAAACAATCTGTTGTTTCTCAATCTTCCACTGAAGGCAGAGTATCGTGCTATGGCGTCTACTACCAAAGAGATTGTTTGGCTTCGTTGGTTACTTGCGATATGGGAGTTTCTTTATCTCATCCTACTCCTATGTATTGTGACAACCGAGTTCTATTCAGATTGCTCACAACTCGTTTTTCATGAGCGAACAAGCACATTGAGATTGATTGTCATCTTACTCGTCATCACCTCAAGCACGGCACCATTACATTGCCATTTGTTCCTTCTACTTTGCAGATTGCATTTCTTTACTAAGTCGCATTCTATTTCTCGTTTTCGCTTTCTTGGCAAACTCGATGCTTGTTCATTGAAGATCATGAGTTTGAGGGGAGATGTTAAGAAATATTAAATATTATGTTTATTATTTAAGGGTAGAATAGTCTTTTATTACTTCTTTATTTGGTATATATATAGTTTTTATGTTTAGGTTAAATCCTAATTTTTGTAGTTAATTCATCATGCTTTATCATCAAAAATCTTTCTTCTTCTTTACATATTCAAATTGTTAACAGCAAGAAGATTAACGATGCAACCAAACTAGTGAAGAAGCCCATATTTCGCACCAAGCTTCACCTTCACGGCATTTCTTCGAGGAAAGCAAATTTCGCGATCAAGCTTTTACACGAAGATACAAGCAGCTGAAACAACAAATGAGAAGGAAAGCAAATTTCTCCGAGGTCAAGCTTTTACACAAACCGATAACATGATATACGTGATTTGAATTTTATTCAGGTTATATTTAGTTGAATAAATTTTAAAAATAGATTTAAATACATGTGATCTAAATTTTAACATATTACTAAACGAGTAATTCTATATAAACAATACTTTATATATATATATATAATATTTAAATCTATTCTTGTACAATTTACTTACAATTATATAATATTACACATTGAATTGATTTTTTTACTTAATATATTATCCCTTACTAAAAGTTTCTTAAAGAGTCCGTGTCGCCCCTTCTTTCTTAACCATATCTCAGTTTTTATTTTTTATTTTTTGTTTGGGTCTAAATTCTGATAACCATATCTCAGTTGTTCACTTTATTATATCCCCAACGGCTATGTTACATTTCGCGGCGGCCTACTTGAATGTAAGTGTCTAAGATTGAAGTCAAAAATAGGCTTTTCAATAGAGAAGGTTCAACAAGCAATGCATTTGACTCCAAATTAGATAATGACAGATAACCATGGCCGCATTGGTGAACTACCCATAATTTGTTCAACGTTCAACGAATAGTAGCGTGTCACTATTTATTATCAACTTCTTTCACTGTCAAACTTTTCTCATTTCCCAGCTGGAACTATTCCTCCCGCCAGCTTTCAACTATCTATTGTCAATTTTTATTTTTATTTTTCATTTTAACGCTACATATTATAAGAATAATGTTAAAATTACAAAATTTCACAAACATTATTTTAGATTTGGTCAACTTTAATAATTTGATTATATATAATCTCATTTTGTTTTCTTCATATCTATATTCTAATCATATTACCAAAACAGATGTGAAATGTATGAGGCAAATAATATGCAATAAGCATTATTCATATTATTATCTCCTTATATAAAAAAACTAATATTTCTCAAACCTAGAAAAACTTAAAATCAAATGTGAATTTTCCACCATCTTTGAGAAAAGAGTGCCCCTATTTTATTTTTCGAGTTTGCATAATAGATAGATATTAAATTTGATTTCTAGAATAAATTGTTGTTAAGAGACATATCTACCTTAGCCGAAAAAATAAAAGAAAAGTTGTGTGGGTAAGTTTTTCCTGTAGTATAATAAGAGTTTGAAATCACTAAAAATATATTGTGATTAGTTCCAAACATATTAGAGATATTTAAAATCGAATCAATCTAATTAATAAAATGAAAAATGAGAAAAATAAAAAATTAATTAGATTGAATTAATTGTTTATTTTAATATTAAAAATTGATTCAATTTAATCTAATCCATAATTTTTTATATATATTTAAAATAATACCTCCCTTCGTTTCAAAATAATATTTGTATTTAAGGTTATTGTTACATGTCGATTTGTTAGTTATAATAAAACTCTTTTATGATACGGTGATAGATGATTAAAAATAACATAAATTTTTTTTACACTAATTATAAGTCTAAACTAAATCCTGTGCTCAATGTCATAGGTTCGATCATTTTCTTATTTATTTCTAATTCCCTTGACTTAACAGGCCGCTTTCATAAACCTTTAATTGTACAAATACTTATTTCTAGTATACTATAACCTTAAAATGGTCTGCAGTCAAAAAAAAAAAAACCTTAAAATGGTCTAAGCCCATCACATTAAGAGCATGTTTGAGAAAGATTAAATCTTTCCCAAACAGTTATTTTTGGAGGATTAAGTTATTTTGTAAAATTATTATTATATTTGGATAAAAAGATTATGTTTTAAATTTTTTTTTACACAAAATTCAATGTAAAATAAAATTTTTTTTCAACTAATAATCATAAGTTAAAGATTGAAACTTATGATTTTAACTTATAGATTATTTCTTACACTTTGATATGTAAATACTATTTTGTCCTCAATCAAATAAATTTTTTAATCATTTTATACTTATTTTAATAATTTAATACATAAAAACAATTCTTTTTATATCATTCAAACGAATCAGTTAACTTAAAATTATTTTACAGCTAATGCATCTAAACATAAAAATGAATCGATTATAATTGATTATAATAATAATTAATTATAATAATAATCAATTATCAACATAATTTATAATTTTTAACTTTCTCAAATAAACCTTAACTCTAGTCATGCACACCTCAAGCCCCTCGCGTGCCACCAACTAGCTGCATTTCACCTGATGAGGACCACAAACTTCATTGGGATACAATATATGTAGCCTGCATGAGTCTCAAGTATGAAGACAGATCTTAAATCTAAATTCATTGGC
The DNA here is from genome assembly GCA_029884595.1 of Ormosia semicastrata. Taxonomy (NCBI): domain Eukaryota; kingdom Viridiplantae; phylum Streptophyta; class Magnoliopsida; order Fabales; family Fabaceae; genus Ormosia; species Ormosia semicastrata. The sequence goes on along the minus strand of JAQQTO010000038.1, from coordinate 17,220,644 downwards.
AGGGGTGTTAAAGAAAAGGAGCGCACTCGCTGAAGAAGTGATAGAATATTGATTAGTCATCCCAGTCATTATTAAAGAAAATCCCCTAAAGTTGTTATCAAATGAGGGAATAGTTTACATGTATATGATTACTTCAGCAAAAGGTAGCATGCACCTAATGAGGACTGTTTGGTATAACACAGATGAATCACTGACGAGATCCTCATCTGGAATATTAAGTACAATGGAATCTGAAATTAAGGCCACTAATTCAGAGATGGCCTTGTAGTATTATAATGATCTCCCTCACTGGATTTTTGGTCTTACAAACTACTCATTAGTCACCGCGCCCACATGATGCCCTAATCATGGAAATGTCAAGCACCAATAAAAGGATTTATTTATTTTAGTATGATATTCAGAATGATTTATTAAGTATTTCATTAGTTATTGATCATTTTAAAATATTTATTATAACATTAATATTTAATAAATGTTTGATAATTTATAGGTTTGAAACAATCGGTAGTCAGCTGCGCTGCTTTTACTTGCGCCTGACCAGTATCTAATGATATAAGGCTCTGAAATTTCATTTAACGAACTCAGACAATAATAGTTTTTAAGACTTTTTGCTTTGTTAAAAGCCTAATCTCTGGCGACGAAAGTCTATTTAAAGGTCTACTTTGTAATGAGCCTTTAAATAGGTTAACTCTTTCTTTTAAATGAATTATAGGTCTTTATATAGATTAACATACCTACTTTTAAATAGGTCAATATGTCTTACAAAACTGACTTACCTTTAAATAAGTCAATATCTGCCTTTACATGCAACAGCGCCTAAGCTCAAATAAACCAATGGGCTACTTTTAAAGCCAATTTCTCAGTCTTTGTTATAATTTAACACTCATATTCTAATTTTATAGATCTTCACTACTTTCTTACTCTAATTTTTGGTCTATGTGGGACTTTGAGATATATCAAGTTGCTCACTTTCTTACTATAGTCTTTCAGTCCCACATTGACCAAAGATCAGAGTAAGAAAATAGTGAAAGCATCTATTAAAGTAAGTGAGTGTTATAGATGTTCACTACTTTCTTACTCTAATCTTTAATCGATGTGGACTTGGAGATATACTTAAGTTGCTCACTTTCTTACTCTAATCTTTCAAGTCCCACATCGATCAAAGATTAGAGTAAGAAAGAATAATGATCTATAAAAGTAAGAGTGAGTGTTAACTTATTATTTTCGTTCTAATAAATATATTACATTAAATATATTAATAAATATGTTATTTCTATTCTAACTTATTAACTTAAGTTTTAATTATTGACTTTTATTATAATTTAATTTAAAATATATTAATATAGTATAATAAATTAATAATTATAATTATAATTTATAATTATTATAATAATATATATTATATTATATATAATTAAATAAATGTAGTAAACTTTATCGAAAAAAGGCTTAGATTACTATAAACTATATCTATTTTTTAACAAATAGAACTTTTAAAAAAGCTCTATTTTTAATAAGAAATTTGGCTAAAGCAAATGCAAAATGAGCAAGACTACTGTAATTCACGATGAAGCGATACTGACCTATTTCCACCCTTAATAATTTAGTCTGATTATACCAATAAATATTATACTATTAGTTTCGGTCAGTGTTACCAAATGCTAGCTTTTATATGTAGTAAAAACATTAAAATGTCACAAAAGGGAGAACAATGAATTGCTTTCACAAAGTCCATGATTTCTGTGGTAGCATTAAACAACTCCAACTCCCACCCACCCTTTTCTCTATTTTCAACTTTTGCAATTACTGCATGTCACGTGCAAAAAGATAGAACTTGCCTTTAATTTTTGGAGGAGTTATCACTTTTTAATATTTTTAATTTATTTATTAACTTAATTAATTAATATTAATAAATAATAAAATAAACACATAATAATAAATTATAAAAGTTAAAAGAGGATAGTTATTCTCAGGATTAAAACTAAGTTTTTTCCGTGCAAAATATTTTGATTGAGAAAGACTACTAGAGTTACGGGCATTCATGAAAGAATTAGGACGGGTTGAGCTTGGCCATCACCCGGTTCAATATTTTGATTGAGACATTGTTTTAATCTAAATCTACATGGTATTGACATGATTAATTAATGAGTTAGTTGAAATTGGGTCAACGATAAAATATATAAATTTAAATATTATGTATAATTAAGTTATAAAATTTAAAAAATTATAAATTAAAATCAAATATATTTTATAATATATATTTTAAGATAAATAATATTAATATATACATATATATTATCATGTTATTGATTTAAATTAAAAAAGTTTATTATATATAAATAATTATAAAAAAGAATATAAGTTTCAAAATAATATATGATGTCAAGACAGGTTGAAATCATTTAAAGAATGACCCAAACACAATTCAAAAATAAATCAAGTTTAATTCATAAAATTTAAATTTGTTCTAATAAGTTTCGGTTCGGGATAGATGAGTAGAAAAAATTAGATCTTGAATACAAGAGATAACAATAAATAAAATTGATGAATTGTATCTGAACATTTAAAAAAAAAAAAAATTATGTGACAGGGCACAAATTCAAAATAAATTTAATAATGTAAAAATGTGTATTAATTTTTATATATGTAAAATATTAGTACAGCATTACCCATATCACGTTATTACTCCTTTTTTTTTCTTTATTATTTTTTCACTTTTAGAGTTTGGACTTAGTTTTAAGGTATTTCAGTTTTACAAATATTTTTCTTTGCAAAAAATAATAACATTTTTTTATTTGACAAAAAATAATAACTTTTGAAGAATGGTCGAACTAATATTTTAAATAAGTGGCAGTTTGCTTAACAAGCGCCAGTGCAGCACTGAAATGGGAATGACGTCGCCCTTACAATTGTTTTTTTTTTTTTTTGTTCTTTTCTATATGTAATAGTTTGTATATGCAAATGATTTAATTAAGAATGAATCTTTTTTATTTTTCATCCACCATATATATTTTTGCACAGATAAAAATATTAAAGCACTTTTATTTTTGATAAATTTTCTCTTAAGTTTGAAACAAAGCTATGTATGTAAACTTGGTATTCTCCCCTTTCAAAATATTTGTCGTTTCATATAATGAATTTTGCTTCATATTTTTTTAGATTTATAAAGTCAAGAAAAATATTAATTATTTTTTCTAATTTTATCATTGTCTTTTATTATCTTCATTTAATGAAACAAGTATTAATAGAGTGATAATATTTTGAGTATTTTATTATAAAAGATAATTTAATATATAATTATATTTCCTTAAAAAAATTTGTACCAAAAAATATTTCCTTAAAATTGAGAGTATTTAATAACTTTCTTAATTCTTGTAAAAATTTAAACACGAATATTTTTAAAATATAGTAGTTAATAATATCACCAATTACTTCTCAAAATAATTTTCTATTTGAGTTTATTGTTAATAGTTAATTGCTAATAGTGTTATTAATTATATATCAACACAATTATGCATATGTAATAATATAGATAAATGTTGCATAGCCAGGAATGAGTATTAGGATTACCTTAATGATTTTGCAGCTAACTTAGGTAATATTTCCATCACAATGGCGGAGCTCCAAGGTGTCATTACTAAAATGTTTATTGCTCGTGAGATGGGGATAACGAGACTAGTTATTAAGACAAACTCTAGATGTGCCCTCAATCTTGTTCATTCGGTCCTAGATGCTTGGCACCCTTATGCAGTGGTGATATCCTACATTAAAAGGTTGCTTAGATATGACTGACAAGTTGTCTTCCAGCACACTTGTAGGGAAGGAAATAATTGTGCTGACCTTCTAGCTAAGTATGGTCATTCTCTTTATTTATGTGTGCATATATTTGCTGCTATTCTTCCTTTTATGTTTTGTGGTTTTGCTTGGTTGTGTGTGATCAAGAGAAACCAAATGTGGAAGAATTGATTTCATTGATTTTTTCACAGAACAGAGTTACAACTTTATACATCACGATCCCATTCTATTGCCTACAATTACGACTAATCAAATACAAAACAAGTAAGTGAATAACTAAGTATCAATTTACAGTATTGACTATTGATTGCTTATTTTATGCGATCTTCTTTAATACTCCTCCTCAAGTTGGAGTGTATGCTTATGACACCCAACTTGCTGAGCAATACTTCAAATTGTGTTGAACTCAATGGCATAGTGAACAAATTAGCCGGTTGATTCATAGTTCGTATGTAAGCTATTCGTATCATCCCTTGTTGAATCTTTTTGCGCACTAGGTGATAATCTATCTCTATGTGCTTCATTCTTTCGTAAAATATCAGGTTGGAAGTAATATGCATAGCAGCTTGATTGTCGCAAAAGAGTGTAACTAGTTGTGTGTGATTTACTCTCAAATCCTTCAAGATGTTTTTCAGCCATATAATCTCACAACAAGTAGTAGTCATAGAACGATACTATGCCTCTGCACTTGATCGAGATACAGTGCTTTGCTTCTTTGTTTTCCAAGAAATTGGTGCTTGGCCGAGTAGAATGCAATAACCAGTTATCGACCTTCTTGTATCGACACATCGAGCCAAATCGGCATCACAAAATGCCCGTAATTGTAATGAACCTGTGGAGGGTAAGAAAATTCCTTGCCCAGGCGTTTGGTTAATGTATTTGAGAACCTTATGTGTAACGACCCGGGACTGCCTGCAGGATTGATGAGTGTCTCCACAAACCAACACGGGTCTTTTCAGCGTGCTTTGTCCTCACTCACACGCATCCTGAAACTTCCTTCAGAGGTCACCCATCCCACACCGTGCTCCAGGTCAAGCACGCTAACCATGGAGTTCTTATGTTCTAGGCTCCCGAAAAGAAGTTGCAACTTGTTGATATGGCTACACCAAATCAATTCCTTTAAACCATCCTTAACTATGTAGTCCCATACTTACACGCCTCTCGAATCCCTCTCATTCCGGTGCGTATTCGGTTCATTCATGCTTACCCTATGCCTAGAAGCCCGCCAGAGCCGCTCCTTGTCCGTGCTTCATTGCACCGGCGATCATCTCCCCTCGTCGGCCCCCGGGATGTCACATGCCCACCAGCTTCCGCTTGGTTCGTCCCCCGAACCACACCGTCTTGGGAGAGGTCCCGTCTCTCGATACCATTTGTAACGACCGGATCGCTGCGGTGATTGATGAGTGTCTCCACAAACCAACACGGGTCTTTTCGGCGTGCTTTGTCCTCACTCACACGCATCCTAGGAAACTTCCCAGAGGTCACCCATCCCACAATTGCTCCGGTCAAGCACGCTTAACCATGGAGTTCTTATGTTCTAGGCTCCCGAAAAGAAGTTGCAACTTGTTGATATGGCTACACCAAATCAATTCCTTTAAACCATCCTTAACTATGTAGTCCCATACCTACACAGTCTCTGAATCCCTCTCATTCCGGTGCGTATTCAGTTCATTCATGCTTACCCTATGCCTAGAAGCCTGCCAGGAGCCGCTCCTTGTCCGTGCTTCATTGCACCAGCGATCACTCCCCGCCCTCGTCGGCCCCTGGGATGTCACATTATGCGCTGCTTTAAGATGTGGTTGCCGGGGTTTATCCATGAATTGACTCAATACATGAACTGCATAAGCTAGATCAGGTCTTGTGATGGTCAAATGAAGATGGATCATTCAGTAGCCTCCCATTTGTCTGTGTGAGTGACAAGTTTTGTTCCACTGGAAATTGTGAAGGTTTAGCACCTAGGAATCTAGCATCTTCCAATATTTCCAACGCATATTTTCGTTGACGCAAAGTAATACCATGTTTTGACCTTGCAATCTCTATCCTTAAGAAATATTTAAGCTGACCCAAGTGAAGCACAAATTTTTCAACCAAGTCCAAAAACTTGATGCGGGATTAATTGTTACGAATCCAAGTGCAGGTTATCTCAAGTAATAAATTTCTCGGGAGTCCAAGGTCGATCCATAAGGAATTAATGAAGATTAATTAAGGTAAGGTAAATATTTTATTACTACAGTAAAAATTATTTACCTGAGTTAAAAGATCCACTCTTGGTAAATAAAGTAAAGGTAAGATTAATTCCTTTTATAACTCAATTAGAATCCTCGCAATATGGAGGTTCCAATCGAAAAATACAACGTTAAAAATTCATTTAAAATAATATACGTAATTATATTATATTTCCTTCAATTATTTCCATCACTTGTAAATGGGTTAAAGCATTCACTATGTCAAAATCTTGTCTACAATAAATCAAGAATTCCTCTTTATAAGGATGATTTCTAAATTATCAGAAACAAGATATAACACGTATAATGGTTACTAGAAAAATAAATCATTAAAGCACAAGAAAGGAATAAATCTAAAATTATTTTATTACTAAGAGCTTCACACTTTGACCTAAGTGGAAGAAAACTTATTTACACATAGGCTAGAAGAGAGAAAAAGAGAAAAAGAAAGAGAAAGAAAATTGAAGAGAGAAGGAAGAGAGAAAGAAATTCTCCCTCTCCCCCCTCGTATGTGCTTTGTTTCTGATGTTTTGAGGCCTATTTATAGGCAAATTCAAGTGCTACAAGAGACACGGCCGTGTCTAACCCTTAATCAGCATGTTTTGGACGTCACTAATGATGTATTGAGGAGACACGGCCGTGTGTCCAAGAGACACGACCGTGTCTCATTTTTTATTCATTTCTGAGAAAAGTGGTCTTCTTGAAAGTTGTAGACCTATATCTTATCTTTCAAATCCCACCAGAATCACCTCATTTGGACACCTATAGCCCAAGATATGGCCAAATTACTGCATACTACTCAGGCTCAGTGACAGCTCCTCTATTCTTAATTGCAAGCCAAATATCACCTCCAAGGAGTTCGAACTGAGTTTTGTGTTCTTCATGAAAGTTGTAGATATGGATCTTAGCAATCAACCATCAAAATTTTAACCCATTTAACATCCTATAGCTCGAGATATGGCTTGAACAGTAAACATAGGTCAAGCTGTCAGGATCAGCACTCTAGTTCTTGTTTTAACTCCAATTTGCGTTATCTAATCGTATGACTGGGCTTTTGAGGTCTTCATGAAAGTTGTAGGGAATTGTCTTATCTTTCCTAGAAGACTAAAATCATATCAATCAAATATTTACAATTCAAGATATAACTAGTTTACTAAACACTATCAAATAGATGAATTAAGGCTAATTTATGCAATAATTTATTTGATGATCCAATTCGACTCAATATCATAAAATGTGTCAAAACCAACTTAATTAAACCTAATTGAACCTTAAGAAGCCTAGTGAGAGAATTATAAAATGTATAAAATATAGTGTTATCACTAGGTTTTTGAGCTTAAATCTCTTAAAAAGAAATTGCTTAGTGTCCTCAATGTCCTGTAAGTTGTTGACTGCCAATATCATATCATCAACATAGACAAGTAACGCTATGAAGCTACCTTGATGATTTCGGAAGAACAATGAGTAGTCTGAAAATGATTGATGAAATCCAGTAGCTTTGAGAGTAGTTGACTGTTTGAGAAACCATTGTCTCGAGGCCTGCTTCAGTCCATACAAGGATTTGTTTAAATTGCAGACACGAGTCTCCCCCTTTTGTCCGAAACCAGGAGGGAAGGTCATGTAGACATCCTCATTAAGGTCACCGTGCAAGAATGCATTATTCATGTCGAGCTGGTACAAGTGCCATCCTTGTAAGGCTGCAATGCTAAGAAGCACACTAATGGTCACTAATTTCGCCACATGGGCAAATGTTTTCCTATAATCAACACCCTCTATTTGACTTTATCTTTTCGCCAATAACCAGACTTTGTATCGCTCAACGATCTCGTCTGGTTTGAACTTGATTTTGTAAACTCATTTGCATCCAATGGGGCGCTTATGAGAAGGCAAGGGCATGAGAGTCCACGTTTTGTTTGCTTGGAGAGCTGCAATTTCATGTTGCATGGCATCTCGCCACTTTGGATTTGTAATTGCCTGTGAAAAACTTGTGGGTTCTTTGAGAATAGTGAGGTGAGTGGTGAAGGCTTTATAAGTAGAAGAAAGGCGATCATAGGACAAAAATTATGAAAGAGAATGAGCAGTACCTAAAGACTTGGCCACGTTCATGGAAGATGAATGTGCAGGTCTCGATGGGAGGGCTACCTTAAATGAAAGTCCTGCAAAAATGGTGGTGGCTTGGTTTGACGTGCACCACGTTGTAATGGTGGTGATGGTGAAGAAGAAGAAGAAGAAGTGGCTTGGTTTGACGTGCACCACGTTGTAAGGTGGTGGTGAAGAAGAAGAAAGAAGGGGAGGAAGGTGACGATGGAGATGGGAGAGTTGGTGATGATGAAGATAGAGTTGCGGAAAGGGAGGGGGTAATTACATATTCTTATGGTGTTGGGGATGAGGTAGTCTCTTCTGATATGTGGGCTGAAGATATGGGCTCTGGGAAAGAGTCAATGTCAAACATCAAAAGGGGGGCATGAGGTTGTGAAAACGAATTTGGTGCAGCGGAAAAAACATGATTTTGAAAGGGGAATATTTCTTCAAAGAATGTAACATTTGGTGAGACAAAAACCTTTTTGAGGATAGGATCAAACACATGATTAGGGGTGTCCAGTGGGTCGGGTTGACCCACGAACTCACAAGTTTCGACCCAACCCAACCCATAAAATACGGGTCGGGTCGGGTTGGCAGGTTGGGTCGGGTTGAAAAATGTTCAACCTACAGTGTGTGAGTTGAGTAACGGGTTAGAACACTTTCAACCTGCACAACCCAACCCATCCACGACCTATTTTTTTTTTTAATAAAATCAGTTTCTACTCACCTCCAATTTGTAACACTCACTCCCATTATTAAATTTTTAAATATTTTTTATGATGCTACTCTTACTTTTTCTGGATCATTGCATGTTACTTCAAATACTTTCTTCCATAAATTGTGTGACATTAATAAGTTTATAAAGAAGTGGATTGGGTGAAATGTCTAATTTTGAAGGAGATGGCCATTTCCATGAAAATGAAGTTAGATAAATATTGGGATGATATTGATGGTCCTTTAAATTACTTATTGCTTGTGGCTATTGTCCTTGATCTAAGGTATAAAATGGAATATGTTGAGTTTTGCTTGGAAAAGATGTATGGTTTGGAATTGAGTGTGAAAATTATGAAGAGGTTGAACGATGTTATGAGGACGTTGTTTGAACATTATCAACAAATGCATCCTATTCCTCTTGATGCTAGTGATTCTAGTTGCATGTCATCTGATGTTCATTCCTCTACACATGATGATGATATTGAAGATGATAACGATAGTTATAAATCCGAGTTTAGATTGAAAGTGAAGAAAAAATAATATGCGGTAAAAAGAAAAGCTTGAGAGGTACAAGGAGGATGGTGTTGATGACTTTGATATTCTTACATGGTGGAGAGAAAAGACCAAGAAGTATCATGTTCTTTCATTCATTGCTAAGGATATCTTAGCAATTCATGTTTCTACAGTTTCATCTGAGTCAGCATTTAGTACTGGAAGGTGAATTCTTGACCTTTTTTTATAGATCTTTGCAACTTACCACTGTTGAAGCATTGTTTTATGCTCAAAATTGGTTGAGGACTCCTAAGAAACCCATAGATTTACGAGTTCAGATGGATGCTATTGAGAAGCTTGAAACTGATAGTGTATTATATAGAACTCATTCAATTTGTTTAATGAATTATTAATTGTCTATTACTAATTATTAATACTTTTTTGGTATGTTAGATATGTCAGCTGTTAGAGAAGAAATTGTAGGTCTTAATTATTGATTCTTTTAACTGTTTGCGGTTTAATGGTTGACTTTTTAATTCTTATGAACTTATTATTTCATTGTTGATTTTAAATTTGTATGTAATTTAACAATTATCTTGTTGATTGTGCAGACCAAGGAGGAAAGGAGGGCACGCCGTCGTGCAGAATTCTATGACATGTTCATGGATCCTAAATACCCATGATGGCATTTTAAGATGCTTTCTCCTTATTTTTGTGTTGTTCCAATCAAGTTTAAGTGTAGGCATTGTGATGTTACTCTCAAAGTGAACAAAGAAAATAAGTTCATAAGACTCTTGATGCATCTAAGTGACCGTTGTGTTAAAAAATCAATGGATCATTTAAATGATAAAGAGTATATGGATAAAATAGAGAGTGAAGTCAATGATTATGTTGTCCATAATTCATATGACATGCGTAATGACACTGACTTTGATTGGTTAGACTAATTTGTTGTTTAAATTATGACTAGCTTTGTTTAATTTATTCAAGACTTAGTAAGACTTGTTAGTTGTTAATTTATTATGTACTTATTGACTTATGGTGTTTAGTTTATTTGATATTGAGACTTATGATGTTAATTTGTTAGATTTTGTATTTTAATTTTTTTTAAAGAATTTTTTTTTAATGTCGGACCTACGGGTTGGACCCAACCCAACCCACTCTTGACCGGGTCAGGTTGGGTCGAGTATAGTGAAGAAAATCTCTTGGTCGGGTCAGGGCGGGTCGAGGGAAAAAATCTCTTACGCGGGTTGGGTAAAAAAATAACGCTGAACCCACCTAACCTAACTCACGAACACCCCTACACACGATACCCTTTCTGACCATAAGGGTATCTAAGAAAAATGCAATGAGTTGCACGAGGGTCAAATTTTGAAGGCTTTTGTGCATGGGTGGAGATAAAACATAAACAACCAAATACCCTTAAGTGAGAATAATTAGGAGCTTGATGAAATAATTTCTCATATGGCGTTTTACTATGAAGAAGAAGGGTTGGTGCTCTATTTATAAGATATACTAAAGCAAGAATTGCATCTCCCCAAAACTGTCTAGGTAGCCCGGCTTGAATAAGCAAGGCTCGTGCCACATTGAGCAAATGTCTATACTTGCGCTCAGCAACACCATTTTGTTGTGGTGTGTTGATGCAACTAGATTGATGAACAATGCCTTTGAGAGCATCTTTGATTAGACATCTTTATAGGCATTGTTATGAGACTAATCTTCAGGTGTTGTTGCAACTAAAAGGTTATCCCAACAATTATCTTCTCTAAGTTTGAATTTAGGTCCTCTTCCTTGGAGCACATCTTGCTTACTATTGTACCCAATTATTGGTTGGTATTGAAAGACCATTTTAATATATTCATAGATTCATATATGGCATCTATATATTTGGAGAAACAAAATAATATTTGCTCTTTACTCTTTCATTAATTATACTCATTCTAACCCTTTAGTGGAGATCTCTTAGGCATCATCTAAGTGGTGGGATCTCCCTTAGGCTTTAGTAGGGTCTAATACAATCTATATATATATATATATATATATTTTATTTGTTGTTTTAGAAAAAAATGATTTATTGCTTTAGAAAATTAATAAGTTATTAATTATTTTTTTAACTTTATTATTGTCTCTTAATATCTCTAATAAATGAAATGAAAAAACATTAATAAAGTGAAAGGGTAATTTATTTAAATATAATTATATTTTTTTAAAATTAAGAGTATTTAATTGCTTTCGTATTTCTTGTGCAAAAACCTTGATCATCAGATGTTTTGAGACGGGTGAAGTATCAATCACAAAATTTTTACTAATTTAATAATATTATTTATGATCACCAAAATTGCACAATATATTAAGGACATTAGACTATTGTTTTGGTAACAGAGGACACAAGATTTTGTCCTTTCTCTTCCTAATAGCTTTTTATTTATTTATTTTTTAATAAAAGAACAAAGACCTCCTCATAGCTTTAGTATTTGTACACTTCTTCCTAACTCAAGTGCTCTATAGCTTGCAAAATTGACATGATATAAAAAGTGGGAATAACACCAAAACTAAAATTTGGGAGGCTTCCAAGTACATATATATATTTTTAGTCAAAAGCTGAATTACATATTGATAAGGAAATTCAAACTTTGTTCTGGGTGTGTGTGTAAAAGAGATATTTGTTTATTTTTTAGCACAAAAGTTGTTTTCAAATTTTGTACTGTTTTAGATTTTTGTTTATTGAATTAGAGTCAGGATCCTCTCCAGTACTGGAACTGGGTTTGTTTTCAAATTTTAAATACTGTTTTATAAATTTTTAAAATTTATTGAATTGGCACGAAAAAGACCCTTCCAGACTGAAAGGATCCGTGACCGAAAAGTGAGATAGAAATGCTACTTATATATTTTTAAGAAATATATTACATCACTTTAGGATATGTAATAGAATGTGAATATAAATATATAAAAAATAAAATAAAATTAATTATAATTAATTATAATTAAATAAGTAAAATTTAAACAAATATAAAGTAGTGTGAGTAAGTAATTGTAATATGTTCAAAAAATGTGACTTTGCAGTCAACATTTAGGTAAAGACAGCAAGTGGTACGCTAGGCACAGTGTTGGCAATTAATCAAAATTTATGATTATAATAAAATAGGCTTTTCTGTTTAAGTGAAAATAATAATTTTCGTAAAAAAAAAATATAATTAGTTTAATAAATATCACAATGCATTATATTTTAATGTTATATACACTGTAATAAGTTACAATCAATTTATTAAAAGTTTTTTATGAAAACTTATTAAAGAAGGTTAAAAAAGAAAGAAAAGGACCACGGCCGTTTGACTGAACCAAAAGCATAGTATCAGACTAGCACTATTCACTTTGGTGTTTAGACTACTAGATTGTAAAAGAAATTTTTTAATAAATTTAGAATATTTAGGTTGATGTTGGGAGGAGTTTAGATTGGTTAAATATATAATTTTAAATTTGATTTCAGAATTTATGTGTTGAAAATAATATTAATGGTAAGAGTTTTTATTAAAGTATCTAATTGTATTTTGAAATATTAGTATCTTATTTATTGAGTAAGAAGATATTTTAAGAAATTAAAAAAATCAATCATATTATTAATTATAATAAATAATAATTATAATTAATTAATTAATAATTATTATAATTTATTATAATTAATAATATAATTAATTTAATAAATCTAATTTAAATACTTTAAATTTATACAAAATTTCTCCGAACGAGGAATCGAAAGTGCCTTCCCAAGGGTATATTAGACTCCTTGCACGTGTTATCACAGTTTGCATATTTAATAACCAATCAATACGAGCTAAGTTATACTATTAATTAATTCAACAGTGATTAGATTTTGATTACCATTTCAATGATTTGACCGAAAGAAATTAGTTGGTTGTTTACACTGCCACGAGTTACTTGGTTGGAATAGTATTGTCTTTAAAGTCGTTCGAAAAGGCTTCTTTTTGAAAGCTATTAATAGAAGAGTTTTGTTAATAATTGACTCAAAAATTAAAAGTAGCATTTTATTTATTTTTAATTATTTTTAAAAATATTAAATATTTTTTAATGTTTTAAGATAAGAAATATTTATATTTATTATTTAATCAATTTTATTTTTAATTCTTTAAAAGGACATATTAATAAAACCCTAAAAATAATATGTTTATTTGAACCTAAAAAAATCCAGTTTGCCCCCTTTTTATATATAAAAAATAATTTAAAATTTCATTAAATTTAAGTTTTACTCTTTTATAATTTATAATTATTTTTAATTTAATTTTTATAATTTTTTAAACCAATCCTCACACATACAAAGTTTTTTAAAATAATTATTATCATTAACTTTTGTTCTAACATCATTTTAGTCTCTACTAAATGTTTTATAGAATAAAAAAGATCATATAAAAGAGTACATATTGGATAAAAAAATTACTTACTTAAAAAAATAAATACATACTAAAATGAATAAGTATCTATTAGAGAAAAAGTATCTACTCTAAAGAAATAAACTCTTACTAAAATGAAGAAGCACCTAACATTTTACAAATAAAATGAGCATATAAAATAGCTCATATTAGATATAAAAAAATATTTACTTTGTTAATTATTTGATAGTGTTATAACAATGCTATAATAAAAATTAATGACATAAATTATTTCAAAAAATTTATAAGTATGAACCTGATTTAAAAATATATATATAATAATTAAATTAAAAATTAGTGCAAAATATAGAGATTAAAACTTTAATTTAACCTTAAAATTTTAACATGTACTTAATGAAGTCTTTAAGCTTAGAAAATTGAGTAGAATTTTTTTTTTCTTTTATCAAATCAATATTTTTTGAATATTTTGTATAAAAGATTCACATCCAGAGATTAAAAAAAAAAATCATATCCGATTTGAATGAAAGTAAAAGTGTTAAGATCCCTAGATTCCACATATATGGGTAAAGTATCATTTATAATGGTTTGAGAACTTCTTTAAATTAGTTTTTGGAGTTAAATTAGGTTTAATTTATTCTCAATTCTAATATGATATTATAGTATATCTCAATCTTAATGTTATGTCATCCACATATATTCAATCATGTAAACTAGCTTCACGTCCTAGATATTTAATTCTGACCATGAAGGAAGCGTGTTAATATCTCATATTGATAAAATATATGAGTAAAATATACTTTTTATAATAACTTAGATAATCATTCTCCTTTAAATTAACTATTGAGATTGAGTTAAAGTTTAGTTTATTCTCAATTCGAATAAAAAGAAAATATCTCAACAAGCAAATGGCGTTTCCAATAGTTAGGTTGGTTAGTTGGCCATTTCTTTTCTTTTGTTTTTTTTTGACGGGTAGTTGGCCATTTCTTTGGATCTCTTTGTCCATATAGATATTATTAAAAATATTTTTTAAAGTGAATTTATTTTTAAAGTAAATAAATAAATATTTATTTATTTTTAAATAATTTAGAAAATTAAATTTTTTATGTGTTTTTTCAAATTAAAAATAAATATATATTTATTTACTTACTTTAGAATTAAATTTAATTTAAAATAACTTTATCTACTTATTATTTGTAATGGACATAAAAGATGTATATTGATAGATTAGCGACAAAAACAGAATTTTGATCGCCAAATGAGGGTTGACTCGTCTACTCATTAAAAGGGGATTTTTATCTAAAAAATATAACTGCATATATACGAAATAAATATCTTGATACAGTAAAAATTTAAAAATTATTAAAAAATATATAAACTAAAAATATTTAAAAATATCAAAATATTCAATATAATATATATTAAATATTAAACAGTATACAAAATTTTTATTGAAAAGGTTTATTCCTTAGTGGGTGGAATAGTATGCAGGCCAGACAAAATGTTCGTTTACACACAAATATAATAAATTTCAAATAAATTAAATAAATATATCAAGTTTTATTAAATTAATATAATTTTAAAATAAATTAAAGTACTCAAACAGGTTTTAAAAGTCATAAATAATAAAATATATTAGTTAATTGAAATTAATATCATCATATATAAGATATGAATAAATATAATTATTTATTTTATTTTTAATTTTTTTCAAAATACACTTTGTCATCAAAGTGATCCATTTGATTTTTCATTGCAATAGTTCGTTAAATATTTTATGAGTTTTTCATCTATATTTTATTAGTCATATTGAGAATGTCACCATAGTTAAATAATTTTATAAAAAATAAATAAAAAATAGTTTAGTAGATTATATTTTACATATTAGTACTTTTTAAACTCATTATTTAATTGGCACCTTGCAATTTAAAATATTTTCCATTCTAACTTAATTTATGGATTCAATTTAACTTATATTTTATGAATTAAATTAAGTCAAATTTCAAGAATTTGTAAATCAATTATGATAATTTTATCTATTTTTAATAATATTATTTTTTACATCATATAAAGTTAATTAATGAAATATAAATTTATAATTAATGACGATAGAAGTTAGTTAATAAGTACGTAAAAAATTAGTTAATAAAAAATAAAAAATAGTTAATAATGTATATAAATTGATTAATGAAATTAGGTTGAAAGAGTTATATATTTATATATATTTATTACTTAATAATTTATATTTTATTAATTAATTTTTATATAATATTAAATAAATATGTGTATTATTTGAAATAAGATGATAATTATTCTTTGCAAAATTAACCCAATCCGTGAAAGATCCCTAGTCATTGTGAAGCACGGGCATTGTTGGGCAATGGTCTCAACTTTCGAGTTTTAAAAAGTCTCCCTTTTCGTTCTTTATTGCCTATGACACAGAATAGAAGTCTCCTCTCTTCTGTTGTTGTGAAAGGTCAGCTCAAATTAATTACGTACCCTTCCAGACATACTATGAGCGCATCAGTTACAATCTTGCATGCCTTCTACTTCTTTTGCCTTTTGCGTTATATACCTGTAAGTTATAGGCTACTATATTATAGAGCAGCCCAAATCTACAAATCATACCTGTAATGCAAAAATTTAAATGCTCATCCATTAAGGAAAATTATTATACGCTTTTCTCTATTTTGAAGCTGATCCATATGCCATTGATTCATTGAGAAAAAATTTTCACTTGTGTTCGGCAAGCAAAAACACAAAACAAAACAATTATTACCTCATCAATTTTCGCTGATTTTTTTATATTTAGGCTACCTTATTAATATTAAGTTTTGTTAAAGACACTTATTAAGAAAGTTAAAATAAAAAATTTTAGATGAAAATAAAATATTTAATACATTATAAATTTAAAAAAATATTATTTACCTTATTTTCATATAATTTTTTTATTTTAACTTTAACAAGTCAATTGTTAACAAAATTCATTAATATTATAGCACAGAACTATACGGATTGTTAGTGATGTGAAAATTCAGAATTCATTCATTTAGAGAATTGATACATTAATGTCTATATATAGACAAAAATGAATTGATATAACTGAGATGTAACTAACTTTCTAACTGAAACAGTTCATGCTAACTAACTCTTCTAATTGTATATGGTAAGACCCCCCTTAAGTTGGACTATGGATATCCAGAAGTCTCAACTTGGAAATACAAGACTGAAAAGGAGATGAAAACAGTGGTTTAGTAAACACATCTGCAAGTTGATTGGCAGATGTCACAGGCAGCAAATGAATTAATCCTAAGTTGATATTCTCGCGTATAATGTGGTAATTAATTTCTATGTCCTTTGTTCTCTCATGGAATGATGGATTATGACCAAGGTATATGACAGATTGATTATTACAATAAAGAGAAATATGTGATAAAATTGAGACTTGAAGATCATGCAACAGGTAGGACAGCCACTGAATTTCACATGTAACGGCAGCCAAAGCCCGATATTCAGCCTCAGAAGATGATTTTGGCACAGTAGTTTGTTTCTTAGATTTCCAAGCAATTAAAGAAGGACCAAGAAATACATAAAATCCAGTGATAGACTTTCTGGTTTCCTGACAACTTGCCTAGTCAGAATCTATAAAGGCAGTAGGCTTGAGATCAGATTTTGTGGGAAAGAAGAGGCCTTGTGCTGGGGAAGACTTCAGATACCTAAGTACCCAAGTAGCAGCTTGTTAATGATGATCCATGGGCTTGGCAACATGTTGACTGAGTTGTTGCACTGCAAAGCTTATATCAGGACGAGTATTGGTGAGGTAGAGCAACCTCCCAATTAGCTTTCTATATGAGGACTCATCAGGATAAGGATTCCTTTGCTCAATGATATGCTTTGTCGAAGGATTCATAGGAGTTTTGGCAGGTTTGGAGGCCAAAAAACCTGTGTCAAAGAGCAATTCGAGAACATATTTTCTCTGGTTGATAATGAGACTAGAGATAGATCTTGAGACTTCAAAGCCAATAAAATATCGAAGCTGACCCAAGTCTTTGATTTTAAACTGGGAATCCAAGAAGTGCTTGACTGAGTGAATTTCCTCAAGGTTGTTCCATGCTAGAATGATATCATCTACATATACTAGGAGAGCAGTGAAAGAATGAGCATCTTGCTTAGTAAAGAGGGAATGATCAGCTACTGATTGAGAGTAATTTAGGGAAATTAGAGCACTAGACAGTTTAGAATACCACTGTCTACTAGCTTGTTTCAGGCCATAGAGAGATTTTTGGAGTTTACATACTTGACCAGGAGCTTTAGAAAGCATGCCAGGAGGTAGTTTCATATAAACTTCCTCATGTAAATCTTCATGTAAAAATGCGTTATTAACATCAAGTTGCTCTAGAAACCAATTTTTAGCAGCAGTTATAGCTAAGAGAACCTTCACAGTTGTGAGCTTTGCCACAAGAGAAAATGTGTCAAAGAAATCAACTCCTTCCATTTGTGTATAGCCTTTAGCAACCAAGTGTGTCTTATACCTTTCAATGGTACCATCGGCATGATATTTCACTTTATAAACCCATTTACAACCGATAGGTTGTTTACCAGTAGGTAGTTCAACCAAAGTCCAAGTGTGGTTCTACTCAAGAGCTTCTATCTCGGCAGCCATAGCTTTCTTCCAACAATCTAATTTGGAAGCTTGGGAATAGGAAGTTGGTTCAAGAATAGTAGAAACATTGAGGCAAAATGTTTTATAGGAGGAAGAACAGTGATCATAGGAAAGGACAGATGATATGGGGTACAAGAGCTGAGAATGGGAAGAAACATTACCTGAGGGCTAATTGGAATTAGAGGCAATTGAAAGGCTGTAGTGGTAGTCTTGCAAATAATGAGGTCTCTGTCGATTTCTAGAAGAATGCCTCTGTTGTGAAGAAAGAGAGCTATGCTGTGATGAGGTTGTGGATTCTAGTATGTTGGTTATAGGAGGAAGGAGGTCGGTGTGTGATGGAGGGAGAGTAACAAGTGCATTGCTAGTAATATTAGGGGCTAAGTTTGTGTCAGGTGTGAATTCAAGAGTATTACTAATGTCAGTGGCTAAATTGGTGTCTTGGAAGCAAGGTAAAGGTATATGATTAGCATTGGTGGAGGGTGTGGTACTGGTGTGAAAGGAAATTGGTTTTCAAATAATATAACATTTCTGGAGACAAATATTTGATTAGAAAGTAGATTATATAGGAGATAACCCTTTGTGCCCTCTTTATAACCTAGAAAAATAGATTTAGTGGCCCTTGGTGAGAATTTTGTTCTATTAGCTTGTAATGTACTAGCATACACTAGACAACCAAAGACCTTGAGATGCATCAAAGTAGGGGG
The DNA here is from genome assembly GCA_029884595.1 of Ormosia semicastrata. Classification (NCBI taxonomy): domain Eukaryota; kingdom Viridiplantae; phylum Streptophyta; class Magnoliopsida; order Fabales; family Fabaceae; genus Ormosia; species Ormosia semicastrata. Next base: position 17,201,566 of record JAQQTO010000038.1, on the reverse strand, counting down.
TTGTTTGTAAAGCATCTTATAAGGAGATTTGTTGTGCAATAGTGGAGTGGAAAGTCTGTTTATGATGTGCATTGAGTGTGTGATTGCATAGGACCAAAGTTAATGAGGAATGTGAGCTTGAAAGAAAAGAGCCCTTGCCACATTTAGAATGTGTTGATGTTTTTCTCAACAATCCCATTTTGTTGAGGAGTTTTAACATATGAAATATGATGAACAATACCTTTGTTAAGATAAAAATCATGCATCATGAATTCGGGGCCATTATCACTTCTGATGGTTTTAACTTTTATTTGAAATTGGGTTTCTACAAAAGCAATTAAATTTTGAAGATGTGTTCTTGTTTTAGATTTGGCTTTCATTAAAACAATCCAAGTAAACCTTGAGAAGTCATCAACTAGAGTAAGAAAATATCTATGTCCATGTATAGAAGAAATAGAATACGGTCCCCATATGTCTACATGTACTAAGTCAAATACTTGTATAAAATGTGTATTGCTATTGCAAAAAGGTAGTCTTTTCTATTTTGCAAGTTGACAAGTGTCACAAGGGGAATGAAATCTTGTGGGATAAAGGGAAATTGGGATGACATTATTTGTAAGTTGGATTTGGAGAGATGGCCCAATCTGAGGTGCCACAGCATAGTATCTTCCTTTGTTACTTTCAAGGCATTACAACTAGGATTTTTGGCAGGTAAGGCTTCATTTGTCTCTAAAGTATGCTGAACTACCACTAGCAGACCTCCAATTTGTCTAGCTAAACCAATCGTCCTCTTGGATGATATTTGTTTAATGAGACAGAAACCAGGATGAATTTCAAGAAAATAATTAAGGGAACTAGTAAGCTTAGCTACAAAAATTAAATTGACCTTAAATTCTAGAACATAAAGGACATTAGTCAAGATGATATTATCTGAAATTTTTACAGTACCAGTAGTGGAAGCAAGAACATGTGATCCATTTGGTAAAACTATGGAAATTGGGCTAATATTAGAAACAAATGTAAAATAACTGAGGTTGAATGAAATGTGATCAGTAGCACCTGTATCTAGAAGCCAATGATCACTGATTTTACCTGGCACAGGTGAAGGAATCGTGTTTATGGCGTTGACATTGGAATGGGCTGAATTAATAGAATGGATTTGTGGCTGTGAAGTAACATTGGCCTTAGATTGTTGAAGGAAGGACATGATGTCCTGATATTATGCTTGAGTCAAAGTCACATTTGAACTTTAGGTTGGAATCATACCCATGTTGTTTTCAGCATCATCATTATCCATAACACATGCTGCATTAGCACTTCTTGAAGTTCTTGGCTTATAGCCAAGTGGAAACCCATGTTTAAAATAACAAGTGTCTATGATGTGGTTTGTTCTACCACAATGAGTGCACAATTTATTTGAATTGGACTGATATCTTCCACCAAAATTTCCTCTGTCACGGCCTCTACCAAAACAAGAACCTCTTCTATTACTAAAGTTTCCATTATTCCTCTGATCTTGGCTATTATTTCTTGGATCTGAATTATTATTAACAACAAATGCTCTTGAACCCGAGGTGATGTCTATAAGAACTACTGAATTGAGTTGTCTTTTTTGTTGTATAACAAGAGAAAATACCTTATTGATAGAGGTTAAGGGAGTAATCAACATAATCTGTGATCTAACATGTGTGAATTGATCATTCAATCCTTTCAAGAATCGAATTACATGATCTTGCTCTTTGTTACTTGTTGAAGAGCACCACAACCACAAGAAATGGAACACTTACAAATAGGAGTTGATCTGAAATTCTCCAATTCATCCTAAAGAGTCTTCAACTGAGTGAAATATTGAGTTACAATCATGGTACCTTGGTGCAACTTGTAAATTTCTTCTTGTAAATCTGAAATTCGAAATATATCACGCTGGGAGAATCTGTCTTTGAGATCCTTCCACACATCTGAGGCCTTATCAATCCACAACACAGATTGCAAGATGGATTCAGAAATGGATCGATGAATCCATGCTAAGACGATGGTGTTACATCGTTCCCATGCTCCAAATAGAGGATCTATCGTAAGCGGTTGAATGAGAGAACCATCGACAAACTTCATCTTATTCTTTGATGAAAGGGCAATTCTCATGGCCCTAGCCCAAGTATGATAATTCGATCCTATCAACAGAGGAGAAACAAGCGCTTGAGAGGGATTCTCATTTCCATGGAGGAAGTATGGGTTCGTAGGGTTGGTGAGAAAATCTGAGTAAGAGCTCTGGTTTGCCATGGATTTTGACAATCAGAAACGAAGCAAGAAGAAGATGTTGAAGAAATAGAAAGGAAATAAGCTTCTTGCAGATAAATCTTGAATTCTTGAATTTTTGGCAACCAGAGTCACGTGATAGAGCTCTGATACCATGTTAGTGATGTGAAAATTCAGAATTCATTCATTTTGAGAATTGATACATTAATGTCTATATATAGACAGAAATGAATTGATATAACTGAAATGTAACTAACTTTTTAACTGAAACAATTAATGCTAACTAACTCTTCTAATTGTATATGGTAAGACAGATCGTTTGACATAATACTAACATTTTGTATTAGGTTCCTTGACAAACACTAATTCCCTCGTAGGAAAGGGATAATTATTTTTTAATTAGCGTAAAAGACTAAAAGTTGGTGGGTCGAAGTTCTGATTATTTTATTTCCTAGCTATACTATATAGCTTCGATCCCAATATATATAGATATCATAAACTGGATTCTTAAAAAAAAATGGAATAACAACAGACACTGACTGTTTAGGATACGTGAACATGAAAAATATATATTTTTAAAATCTCATCGAGACAATCATTAAAATCAATTATTTTTGGCATGAGAATTTGAAATAGTTTTTAAAAGTTTAAAATTATTAAAAAATAAAATACAATGGAGAAATAAGGTAAAACCTGTTTTATAATAACGTCAACTTCTGTTATTATTTTTAATTTTATAATCAAATTTAGTGTTTGATATTATATTATAAACTTAACTTGAGAAGAAATTGTGCTTCTTATTTTTATTTTTTTAAATTTATATATAATTATAATTTAAGTGATATTAATTGCACCTACAAACAATTTTATGATAATTTTTTATACATAGTTATACTTTGAGTTTTTAAAAAATGAAAGAAATGCACTTTTTTTTTTAACCATGAAAGTTTTATTTTTTGATGAGAAAAAATTCATTACAAACTAAGCTCAACGGTTTTTACATATTAGAAAAGATATATCATATGTTAAAAAAAACAAATATAATAAACATTCTGAACAATTCAATCATTTATATTATGTTCATTGCTAAAAGATTGATGTATTAGCATTATTTTTATGAAAACTAATAAAAAAAGTGTTGTAATTTGAAGAGTATATTACATTTCAATTCATTACAAACTAAACGATATTTACATATTAGAAAACATGTTAAAAAAAACAAATATAATAAACATTATGAACAATTCAATCTTCGATTATTATGCTCATTGATGTATCAACATCTTTCATGAAAGCTAATAAAAAATGTGTTGTAATTTAAATAGTGTATTACGTTTCATCTCAAAATAAATATGAAACTTTCTCCCACTTGTAAGATCATTAAGATAGGAACAACCATAAAGAATTTGACTTTAACAAAATATACCCTAAAAATGAAGAACTAAAACACATATAAAAAGAATAATAAAATCACAAGATTTACTATTAAAAAAAGTAAAATTGGACAACTAAGATCAATATGGGAAAGAGAGATATTATCATGTAAAATGTTTTGCGTATAATTTTTATACGTATATCGTATTTATATCGTATGTTAATATGAGAGAGATTTCAAATCAATCTGTATGTAACTGTAGCATTCTTGTGAGATACAAAATGAATTTGTGAATAAATTAAAAAAAAATTGAACGTATAAAAATTAGACAAATAACGGGGTTGCCTTGTGGTTGTTCTAAACTTCTAATTATTACTGTCGATATTACTATTGCTATTGGCTTAAGCATTGCCGTCTTTTCCAAAAAAAAATTGCCATCTTATATATAAACATTTTTAAAAGAGTTATCAAAATTCATAAAAATACATTAATCAACTAAGAAATTGTATAAACCATTTTTTACAAAAGAATATGATATATATATATATATATATATATATATATATATATTTTTAGTATTAAGTTCTACTTTCATCATGCAATTAATATCAACCATTTCTTAAAAAAAAAAAAATTTACACTCGGTTTAAGTGATCCCTCCTCATGGTATTAAGTTCTTACATGCATTCAATTTTCTTAAATAGTCACATACTAATAATATAGTGAAAAATCCATGAACCAAACATTCATTGCATGTATTGAACACATGTTGGGAAAGAAAAACAAAAGAAATTCCTTTACATTCATGGTTTACAAGGTCGAATATTACTAGTATGAAGAAAGAGGGAAAAAATGCTACATGTCATTTAAGTGTTAGAATCTTCAACATGAAAAAAAAAATTGTTGATGAGAGATCTAGTTGATGATGAAATTATATTTTCTTTAATAAAACATGTTGGGGGAAAAGTAAGCTAAACGGAAGTAAAAATAATTTTTCACACCCATATAGATAAATAGGCACTATAAAAATCTTTCTCATGATAAAATATCAATCACACACAAAATAAGTTATTAACAATAATAGCAAAAAATAAATATCAAAGATAAAAAAATTAACGTGGAAAATCCATTAGGGTAATGAAAAAAATTATGAGACAAAGTTTAGTAAAAAAATTTATTAATAAATCAATAGATACACAATCAATCCTCTTAATAGTACTAAGAAATACTATAGTCAATAATATATCACCCAATAAAAATTCTACAAAAATAATATAACTGTCAATACATAAAATAATATATTAAAATTTCTCCAAGAATAATAAGAGTTTTTATTTAATATTCAGTTCAAAGGGGACAAAAACTCATTTTTTTTCTCCTCCATAGACGACGCTACTACGTGTCTCTCCGCTTTTTCCCTCTGTTTCTTTCTCTCACTTTTCACTCTCGCTTTTTCTTTCTTTCTTTTTCTCATTCTTATCTTTTTACCAACCTTACAAGGAGGCTTTATTTACCTTTTTTGAGTCCCACTTGGAGGAGGGAACGCGCCCAATAAAACAAAAGGTTAATTTCTGCCAAAAGCTATCACCATTACTATAACCACCATAATTATTGTAACGACTAATGATACCATCATATGTTCTTGTTAATTTTGATACTTCTGCAATCACTAAAATCATCATTATTATTTTTGTGGTTAAATTAAAATGATCATTATCATTCTGGTGGAGAAATTTTATTCGGATCTTATGAATTAGGGATGTATATGGGAAGTTCACTTTTACCCGAATTCGATTCGATATTTTAATCGAGTCATTTCTTTAGACTCGATCATGACCTGATAATGATTATGTCTACATCGGGTCAATTAAATATATAAATATAATGTATAAATTTGAATATTATGCAGATTAGGTCATAAAATTATAGAAGTGATAAACAAAAGTTAAGATATATTTTATAGTATATATTTTAAACAAATAATATCAATATAAATATATTATCATATTATGTAAAAGTTATTAATTTAAGTCAAAAATTTTATTATTTATAACTAATTGTAAAAAAAGTATAAGTTCTAAAATAATTTAGGATATCAAGCAGGGTTGAGACAACCCAAAGTATAACCCGACCTGACCCAAAAATATACTGAGTCTAATTTTTAGAATCTTAACTAGTAATAATTAACTTCGAGTCGGACCGGTTAGTAGGACTAATCAAGTCTTGAACACCCCTATTATGAACTTCAGTGAACATTAAAATTTTATGAATTTATTAAACTTCTTAATAGAACGAGAACAATGGTTTAAGAAAATGAGTATTATCCATAATGGGTGTCTTAATAGAAAAGCAAATTTGAACTTAGTGGTTGAGAAATATTAATGTTTAGTAGTGGATACTGAAGTATAATTAAATAGGCACATACGAGTGTTTTCCTCCTTGAGCAGCAACGAAGCGTGTTGAAACGAGGGTGGTTGGTACCTGCAAAGGTACTCTGACGCTCAAGTTATGTTGTGCACAAGTAAGATTTAAGCAAAAAAACAATTGTTACCTATTGAAGGTGATTGAACTTGATATGTGTAGATGATGAATAGGGAATCACGTTCCCTTATTTGTTGAAGAGGATCTCTATAAAATTAAAATGTTGATATTGCAGTTATGAGCAATCAAAAACGGTTATGAGCCCTATTATTATGCAAGATTGTGATTGATAATTGTGGCATTTATCCATTGCGTAAATCTTGTGGTAATGTTGCTGTTACCTAATGCCGTGATCTGACATCCGTTGTGTTGAGATCTCAAATGCCAAAAGTGAATTCCTGCTGAGGTGTTAATAGCGGACTCCGACTGGATGCGTGTCGGGTTGACCCATGTGACTAGTGTCTCGAATCATAATCTAGAATAGTTACCTACAGCTTGGTGCTTAGATGGGACAACTAAATGTCAAGGTATTTGAGTTGAATAGGAGCACACGACATGCAAAGGACAAATAGATCCTAGTCATAGTGTTAACGTCAGATCTCATGATGTTTCTTTTAAAGGACCGAGATCCATGATATATCATAATATGCATATGGGGTTAATAAGTAAGGTCGGGGTCCGAGTTGGATTAATCCACTTACGTCATTACTACGCTATCCGGGGTATGTTATAGATTGCTCTCATGTGTAGTTCACGGGGTCCTGACTGTTTCTTGAAGGAGGGTACAAACTTCATTATTTAGGGATTTGATGTCCCTTTAGCAACCTTTACTCTGCGGTTAACAATAGTCTCTGCTTGCTTTTCTCTTTCCTTCTACTGCTTTTCCTTTGCCCCCTTGCGTGGGGCATTTTATTCTTGTAAAGATAATTTTCCCAGTTGCCGGGCTGTACTAAATATACTTGCTTTCTCCTTATAACTTGTGTATGCTTATTTCTTTTTTCATGGTCTGTACTGAGTCCATCTCCCATCATTAATGTGCATTTGGTAGTTATTTAGAGACTTAAGAGAATTACAGTCACATGAAAACCATGGTCTAGGGTCCAACACCCAAATTTTTGAGCATTTGAAATTCTTTTGAGGACTTAGGCAAAATAAAAGGTGAACTGTAACCAGGATCTTTAATGTTAATAGTCTAGTTTAGAAAACTGCATGATACTTAGGAGTTTTCAAGTTAAAAACCAATTTAACATAAAAACATCCATGGTTAGTACCAAACAGTAGACCACAAATGATGTTACCCGAGTTGCCAATTAATTACTCATAATCACAAAATGATTATGGCCAAGTGTTAAGGATTTGAGTAAGGACCCACAACTCATAACAAAACCACAGAAGTCGATTTCGTGGGTCATTCCTTTTAACCTAGATTCTAAAATACCCTGGATCTCATAAGGAACAGGCTCTGTAGACATTTTCAAGACGAGGTCTGACTTGAAGGTCTTAAAGCTAACCTAGGATCCCATAAGCAAGGGGTTTTGTAGACATTCTCAAGGCATGGTTAGGCTTGAGGGTCTTAAAACTTTAAAAAGAAGTTATAAGCATATGTACATAAACAACTTTGCCATTTGATTGAACAAAGGACCAGAGTTCGTCCAATGTGTGCTTACAAAAAATTAGGACAGATCAGTCAAAAGAAAATTAAGAGACTAAGCCTTAATAGACACTTAGCTATAGTACTATCTCAGTTTGTCCGCATTCCAATAGTTTTTGATTGGCTTTCCAGTTAATGTTTTTAAGGTGTAGGCTCCCTTACCAATACTTATCACGATTCGGTAGGGCCCCTCCAAATTTAGGGCTAATTTTCCTTAAGAGACATTCCTACCTCTAATGTCTGCTCTCTGAAGTACTAAATCACCCAGCTCAAACTTTCTTGGGACAACTTTCAAGTTATATCAAGTCGGTGTCTTTAGTTTGAGTGCGACGTCGCGTATGTGAGCAGCATGCATTCTTTCTTATAAAATATCTAAGTCTTTTCCAGAGTTGTTGTCAGGCGAGAATTATTGGTGAAGCTAGATAGGCTCCCCTATCTCCACTGAGATCATAACCTCACATCCATAAATGAGTTTAAAGGGAGTTTCCTTGTTGTGGAGTGAGGTGAAGTCCGGTAGGCCTAAAGGACGTGGTCTAGTTGTTCGACACAGTTTCCCTTAACTTCGTCTAGCCTCTTTTAATTCCTTGAACAATAACTTGGTTAGCGGCCTTGACTTATCCATTGGTTTTGAGATTCTCAACGGAACTGCAATGGTGCTTGATTTTGAGCTCGACAAGTAGCTATTTGAAAACCTTTATTATTGAACTGAGTTCCGTTGTCCGTCACAATGGACTATGGGACCCTAAATCTAGTGATGATATAGCGATAAGTGAATTTCTGGATCCGAGCGGAGGTGATCGTGACTAGAGGCTCTGTTTTGATCCATTTAGTGAAATAATCCACAACCACCACTAAGTACTTCAGTTATCCAGGTGCTTGAGGAAACAGACTTAAGATATTCATACCTCATCTGTAGAATGGCCAATGTACGTACATCATAGTTCCCCAGGGGGAGCTTGATAATAGTCTGGGTGCCGTTGGTATTTATCACAAACTCGGATATGCGCGAGGGAGTCAGCTTCCATTGTTGACCAATACTATCCAGTCCTAAGTGCCTTCAAAGCTAAGGCTTTGCCCTCCAAGTAGTATCCACAACTCCTCTCATGGACCTCAACTAAAACATATTATGCTTCTTTTGGTGTGAGGCACTTGATGAGAGGTAAAAAGAATCAATGATGTTACAACTGTATATTATAGATCGTGTATCAGACTGCGGTTCTAACCATGTTAGAGGCTTCCTTTGGATCGTCGGGCCAGGTTCTGGACTGTAGGTACTCTATTATTGGGGTGAGCCAAGTACGCTCCTCTCCTTCCACCTGGAAAATGGCTATGTCCATGATGGAAAGCTGAGTGAAAGTCTCTTGGATCACAAAGCGGTTGTTGCCCAGGCTCTTGGTGCTGGTCAGTTTGAACAAAAGGTTCGCCCTAGAGTTCTGCTTCTTGGGTATCTGCTTTATGTTGGCAGCTTGAAAATTTTTTAGGAGCTCTTGAACTTTATCCAAATATTTCTGAATAAAGGGATTCTTAGCTTGATAATCACCTCGGATCTGGGAGGTCATAAGTTGAGAGTCGCTACAAAGTGTGATCTTAGCCGCTCCTATATCCTTGGCCATTTCGAGTCCGACGATGCATGCTTCGTACTCTGCCTGATTGTTTGAAGTGGGGAACTCAAACTTCAAGGAGTTCTTTACTGTTACTCCTTCAAAATTTTCTAAGATCACCTGACACCACTCCCTTTGGGGTTCGAGGAACCATTAATGAATATGGTCCACAAAATTCCCTCAGGGTTACCGGGGTCCGATGTGAGCTCTGTTAGGAAGACTGAAAGCGCCTGAGCCGTAATTACTAGTTGGGGTTCATATGTGATCCCAAACTTAGAAAGCTTAATGGACTAGGAGATTATTCTTCCTGCTAGGTGTGGCTTGTGCAATATCTGACGAATAGGTTGGTCTGTCCTTACCACCATGAGATGACACTGAAAGTATTGTCTGAGTCTTCTGGTCATTGTGATAAGCGCGAAGACAACTTTCTCTTTTTTCTAGTAGCAGAGCTTGAGGCCTTACAGCACATTGCCTACAAAGTAGACTGGCTTTTACCCATTTGCCGTCTCCCAAATCAGTACTGAACTTATAACCTCTTCATGAACTGAGAGATACAGGTACACAGTATCTCACCGGGTTCTAGTCTTGTCAGTATGGGGGGAGAGGAAAGAATATTCTTTAAAGATTTGAAGTCATCACACTCCTGAGTGTACTTAAAATCTTTCCTCTTTTTGAGTAGATTGAAGAGGGGAAGAGATTTATGAGCAACTTTGGCAAGGAAACGTGTGAGGGCCGCAGTTCGGCCTATCAGTTGCTGCACTTCCTTGATATTTTATAGGCCACGCATGTTGAGCACTAGTTGACATTTGTCAGGGTTTGCTTCGATCCCATGGTGTGTCAGCATGAAGCCCAATAATTTACCTTCTTGGACCCTAAAGGCTCACTTATCTGGATTGAACCTCATGTTATGTTTTCGGAGTTAGGAAAATACCTTTTCGAGGTCCAAGATGTGTGATCCAACCTGTGGGGTATTCATTATCATATCATCAATATACACCTCTAACATTTTTTCTACTTGGCCTTCAAAGACCTTATTCATTCTCTGATAATTGACTCCTGCGTTATTTAGTCCAAAGAGAATAATCTTGTAACAATAGCTCGCCCTCTCAGTGATGAAAAAGGTATTTTCATCATCTCTGGGGTACATTGGGATCTGATTGTACTATGAGTACGCGTCCATGAAAAATAGCAAATGGAATCCAGAAGAGTTGTCAACCAGTTTATCCACGTTGAAAAATAGGTATGGATCTTTAGGAAAAACTTTGTTTAAATCCGTGTAGTCCATGCACATTTTTCACTTCCCATTTGATTTCTTCACCAAGACTAGGTTAGATAGTCATGTAGTGTAGGCTATTTCCCTAATGAAGCCGACATTGAATAACTTCTTAACATGTTCTTCAATGACCAACTGTTTTTCTGGCCCAACCATTCTATTCTTCTGGGAGACTGACCTCGCATCTTTCCTTATAGATAGGCGGTGATAGATGAAGGCAGGGTTAAGCCCAAGCATGTTAGATGATGTCCAAGCGAAGAGGTCTTTATTTTTTTACAAGAGCTCAATTAACCGACGCCTCTCTTCTTCATCCAAGTTCGTCTTAATCTTGGTGACTTTATCTGGGTTAACACCAAGTTAGAGTGATTGTAGTTCTCCCTTCGGCTAGGGTCTGGTACCCTGGATATCCTCTTGCACATTAAACTCAATCATAAGAATGTTGACTTGGTCTAAAACTGGGCTAGATGTGTTGATTTCTACTCTCTTATGGGTCCTGCTAATCTTGAGGCTTTCATTGTAACATTTGTGCACCATAATTTGGTCCCCATTGACCGTGACAACCTCATTATTTTTGCTGAGAAATTTCATGGCCAAATGGGTGGTAGACATCACGGCGCCAAGTGCATTCAACGCAAGACGACCCAAGATGATATTATATGTTGAGGGGCAACTCACGACTAGAAAACTTGACATTGACAATCTTGAAGAGCTTGCTACTCCCCATGGTCAGGTAAGTCTCAACATACCCTACTAGAGTTATCTTTTCACTAGTAAAACTGGTGAGCTCGCCATTGTAGGAGATCAGCTTAGAGTCTAGAAACTCCAACTTTTCGTACAACTCCATGAACATAATATCAGCTGAACTCCTTTAATCTAAAAATATGCGTCGGATCTCGGCATTAGAAATTATCCCGGAGACAACTAGTGGATCATCGTGCTCGAGTATAATTTCGCCATATTCTTCGTTTGAAAATGAAATGGGTGGTGTCTTCCAATCTCTGGCTCGTGATTTGGGTACATAGTGGGAAATGCTCAACACCGCCATCCTAAGTACTTTATTTTAGGTGCTGTTAGATGAACCATTGCCCGTGAAACCACCGGCAATATTGTTGATGGTTCGATTGTCTTGGGTATGGTGGCCATCATTATCATTTGATGGAGTGTCCTGCTTCTGATCTTATCGGTTGTCAGTATTGCGGCGAAGTGGACTTCAGGACCTCTTCCTTTGGTGCGAAGATGGGCTCCTCCTAGGACTAGGATATTGTTGATGTATCGATCCAGATATCCTACCCTAATTAGGGACTCAATGGCGTTACAAAGTTGGAAGTAATCTTCTGTGTCGTGGCCATAACCCTTGTACTATGAACAAGGTTTTGTACGATCCTTTTTTGCATATTTCTTCAAAGGAGGCGGCCTCTTAATATCCCGAAACTCGGTTTGTAATACTTCCTTCAGGATTGTTATGCATGGAGTGTTTAGAGGAATATAGGTTGCATATTTGGTCCGGGGTGAATCATCCTTGGAGGAGTTTTGGGACAGAGATGAATTATGGTTGCCTTTCTAGTGAGAGAGCTCACCCTTCTCTAGACTCCTCTTAGCCTTAGTAACCTTCTCCAAGTTTATGTACTTCTGGGACCATTGCTGAAATTCTTCCATACTCTCTAGCTTTCTCTTTGCCAAAGATTGAAAAAATAGGAGTCAGTCTGGAGGTCACTTCTAATATAGTGGAGAGCAATTCCCTTATCGAGATTCTCCACATTAATATAAGCCATATTAAACCTCTTAAGGTACTCGCGAAGGGGCTCGTCGCGCCCTTGGCGAATATAAGAAAGAGATTCAATAGATTTAGGTTGCTCCTTGCTAGTGGTGTAATGCAGCAAGAAGCGCTGCCTGAGGCCCTGTCAGCTGGTGACTAATCCCAGTGGCAGGGTTACGAATAATCTGAGGGCTGCTTTCTTCAAGGAGATGGGGAAAATGCGGCATAACAATTATAGGGATCCTCCATAGAAGTGCATAGATTGAACATAAACATCTATGTGTTCCTGAGGGTCTGTAGTCTCATCGTAGAGTTCCATGTTGGCTAGAAACTTGAAGTTTCTAAGAACTCTAAACTCTATTAATTGAGCAGAGAAGGGCTGCTCCTGATCGTCGATGTCTAGGTTGTTATTAACAACATTGGACATTTCGACGTCAGCATGTGACACTCTTCTCTGTCTGTTGGCCGCGTTCCACCCTCCGTTATCATGGTGTGGTCCAACCTAGCCCTCATGCACAGATCGCTCCAGATTTTCTATTCTGTGACGCTGCTCCTCCAGCACCGGCACTTGTTGTCGCACTAGGTCTAGCAGATTGGTTCTGGACATGTCAGATTGAACCATGCCCTCTAGGTGGGACACGTGATCATCAACATTGTTGTTCTTGGGCCCCAGACGCTGATACACTGAGATTTTGGGCCCATGATTGTCAGAATTGGCTTAATGCACGTGGGGTTCAAGTCGATCCCTCACAGAGGTTCTGGGCGATGAGTATGGGCTTCTCATCAGAAAGTGAGGTTTCTTGCCTATCGCGATGGTGCCTAGTGTTGGGCTTCTGATTCCTCGCGGCAGAGGTTTCAACAATTGGTAATGGTGCAGGATGATGGCTCGCTACTAGACCTAGCTTTTGGCCAGTAGGGGCGTGCACGACATCTCCCCTCTTTGGGTTCTGTCATATGTTCACAATGATTGGATGAGAATAGGAATTTAAAGATCCACACAGACAACACAAATGTTCAGTAGTGGATATTGATGTATACTTGAATAGGCACATATAAGTATTTTGCTCCTTGAGTTGGTACTTGGAAAGATACTCTAACGCTCAAATTAAACTGTGCACAAGTAGGGTTTAAGCAAAATAGCAATCATTACTTGTTGAAGATGATTGAACATGATATTTATAGATGATGAATAGGGAATTGCATTCCCTTATTTGTCGGAGAAGATCCCTATAAAACCAAAATATTGATACTACAGTTATGAATAGTCAAAGACAGTTATGTACACTATCATTATGCAATATTGTAATTGACAGTTGCGAATAATTGTAAAATTTACCCATTGCGTAAATCTCACGGTAATGTTGCTGCTATCCAATGTCGTGGTCCGACATCCGTTGTGTTGGGCTCAACTACGAAAAGTAAATTCCTGATAGGGTGTCAATAGCAGACTCTAACCAGATGTGTGTCAGGTTGACTAATGAAACTAGTGTCCGAAATTATGGTCTAGAACAATTCATAATATCAAGGATTTGAGTCTAAAAAAAGAAAAAAAAATTATACGAAAAAGCAACTTTAATATCTCTAACGAAAGATAATCTCACATTGAGTATAAGAAAAATTTTGTAAAACTAAAAGAAAGAGTATTATTACTAGTATAAGGCCACAAACCCATACAGTAGTATTAAAAAAAAAAATTATAACCTAATGGCAAGACATAATTGTAATACTTTTTATCATAATTTAAAAATCAAACTTTATGAATTGTCTTTTTTAATAAACTAAACAAGGTAAATTTTTCCCGGTGTTGATTGTGAATGATATTTTTCCAATTTTCCCTCTGTTGGTGAATGTGAAATATTTATTTTCACATTTCCATTCCAAACAAAGCAAATGCAGGTCTCCATTTCATTTTTATTTCTAGAAAGTTGAATAATCATCAATGATTATAGAGCCGATCAAGTCCATACAAACAGAAGAGTTCTCTGTTCTTTTTTAGACTTTGACAATGCATGCCTTTAGAAAATAATAAATTATAAAATAAAAATAAATTTAAATTTATAGCAGTTTTATCTTTTCTAAATTTAAATTTTATTTATTATTTATTTTATTTAATATATGATTTTTCATATTGTTTCGTTTATTGTATGTAACTAGCAATTACATCTCACCTGATGGAAACGTGTGCATCGCATGTGTTAATTTAGTTATGAAAAAGTTTAATGTACCAAACATTTCATAAAATGTATTCAAAATTTTGCTACAGACATTAAAATTGTATTAATGATTCCGTGGGCGTACCAAACATTTCATAAAATGTATTGAAGATTCTGTGTGCCAAAACAGTCCACAATGTACACAAAACACCTTCACAAATTAAGGTTAGAAGAGTATAAGAAATAATTGGAATGTTCGGGAAATTTTAAATTTACAACGATCATTATAGGCACTCAAAAAGCAACCGTTGATATATATAAGATTATGTAACTCATATAAGAAATGTATTTATCTGAAGAATTCAAAAATATGTCTTTATCATATATATTTTTCTTTTGGTACTACAGTTAAAAAGCATTCGAGTCAACTTATGCGTGTATTGATTATTTATATTTTTTTAATTTAGTCAAAGGAAATTCAACCATACGAAAATAGATAATTCATAAGAATAATTTTTATGAATCAAGATTATCTCTTTTTAGTGGAATAAGAGGAAAACGTCCTGTTGCCTACTGGAAATAAGAAAACATAAGTTGTTTAAAATAAAACTAGTGTATCCTTCTTACCAACCAAAAAAAAAAAAACCTAGTAGATCATATGATTCGAATTTTACATCCGTTATTAACGAGTTACTTGCAAGTGTTTTAGTAAGTGCTCATTGAGTTTAAAAGCGTACCCTAATTTTGAGATGAGATAGTCATCTTAACCTTAATTTTTTAGAAAAAAAAATTAATTGATCATATAACTTATTATAGTAAGTTCTTACATAATAAAATTTATCTATCACTCTATAACATAATGAAATGTATTATGAGAATATGCTCAAGCCTGACCTATTGACATAATTAGGGTTGAAAAGTGTATGGATACATCACATTCGTTTACTAAGCTAAACAAACCATTTAGGTTGTCTTTGTACATGTCAAGTTGTTAACCAAGGTGAGCATAATCCAAGCTAATTTCTCCTTGCAACTGTACTACACAGTGACAAGCTGCAAAGTGCAGAGTTTACAGAGAGAGAGAGAGAACAAAATTAAAAACAAAAACGTGGGAGGTTGGAAGCAATAGTTTTGTGGGCTTAGCTGGACTAGGCGGGATTACCGGTGGTCAAGCCCGGCATAGAACCCAACCGGTGCCGGATTCAGTGTCAGAACTCGGCCACCCAACCATTGGTCCCATCCCTACCTCAGCCTCTTGCCCATTCCAGCCCTCTGCACTTCTGCACCTCACACCCATCATTGCATACATAGCAATAGCAATAGCAATAGCAATAGCAATAGCACAGGATTTTCAGCACTCAAAAAAGAAAATAAAGACTCTGCCTTTATTATTTTCTACTTGCTCTTTCTTCTGGGGCTTTGAGCAGCAAGCTACTGTGTCTGTGATAGTCCTCACTCCTTAGTTTTCATGTTTAAACCATTGTCCCTCTTTCCAAGTTGTCATTTTTATTTCAACCCAGAATTTCTTTTTCAATTTCCTCTAAATTTAAAAATCTCCCTTTTCCCTCTGGCTTCCGATGACTGAATAATTTAGAAAGAGAGAGATATAGAGTAGGCAGAGGCTAGGGAGAGGGAGCAGACAGAAAAGAAAGGGAGCACAGAAAGCGATACAGATTTGTCTTCACAAAATTTGAAGAATCAAAGCCTTGTGACAGGTAAGAGGTTGTTCTGCTCTTTTATTCTTTTTTGGTTCTTTTCCTATTGGAAAGTGAAAGTGTAAGACTTTTTAGAGAGAGAGAAAAAAAAATAAAATAAAAAAAATGTGTTCTTCTTTTGTATTGGCCTATTTGGTATCTATATTCTCCGATTGTGATTACAGACATAGATACACAAGTGCATACACATTTGGTAGCAAGATGTGTATGTTTGGATCTTTTGGTCAGCGCTCATAATTAGACATGGTGGACCAGAGAAACATAGTATCGTTTTGGTTCTTGTTCTTGTTGCTGTTTCACTTTCAGTTCACATTGGAGCAGATTGAGCCACTCAGCTCACCAGCTGAGCGAGCAGCGCTGCTTGAGCTTCGATCTTCTCTGGGGTTGAGGAGCAAGGAATGGCCAATAAAGGCTGACCCTTGCTTATTCTGGAATGGTATCAGGTGCCAGAATGGTAGAGTTGTTGGGATCAATATCTCTGGCTTTAAAAGAACCAGACTTGGGAGGCGAAACCCACAATTTGCTGTGGAAGCCTTGGCCAAGTTCACCCTCTTGCAGTCCTTCAATGCCTCCAATTTTCTGCTCCCAGGTCCCATTCCTGATTGGTTTGGCCAGCAGCTAACTTCACTTCAAGTGCTTGATCTTCGTTCTTGCTCCATCAATGGTGCTATTCCATCCAATATTGGGAATTTAACAAACCTCACTAGCCTCTATCTCTCTCATAACAATCTTACTGGGATACTTCCTAATAGTCTTGGTCAACTGTTGGCACTTTCAGTTCTTGATCTTTCCCAGAATTCTCTTAGTGGGTCCCTGTCAACATCTCTTGCCTTTCTTGGGAATCTTTCTTCCCTTGACATTTCTGCCAATTATTTATCCGGGTCTATTCCCCCGTCCGTTGGGACCCTCTCCAAGCTACAATACTTGAATCTTTCCAACAATGGCCTAACTTCTTCTATACCTGCACAATTGGGGGATCTTAGTGGCTTAGTTGACCTTGATCTTAGTGAGAATTCTTTCTCTGGTGCTGTGCCTTCAAATTTGAAAGGGTTGAGGAGCCTGCGGAGATTGATTCTTGGGAACAACATACTTGATGGACCTCTGCCGGAGAACCTGTTTACTACTTCATCACAGTTGCAGTTCATAGTGCTGAGACACAACAATTTCACTGGTGCATTGCCTGTAGAGTTGTGGTCTCTGCCAAGATTGAGCTTCCTTGATGTCTCTGGCAATAACTTCACCAGTCAGCTTCCTAATTCTAGTTCCATTGCTAATGCTACTGTTGGGGAGCTCAATATTTCTCGTAATATGTTTTATGGAGGCCTCACTCCTCTGCTCAGAAGGTTCAGTTTCATTGATCTGTCAAGCAATTATTTTGAGGGCAGGGTTCTGGACTTCATGCTTAATGCATCTCTAGACAGCAATTGCCTCCAAAACGTGACAGATCAGAGGACACCAGTAGAATGTGCATCATTTTATGCTGAGAGGGGCCTCACTTTTGATAATTTTGGACGTCCAAATTCAACAGGAGCTCCTGCACCAAAAAGCTCTGGTAAGAGCAATAAAAAGAAGATTATATTGGCTGCAGTCTTGGGTGGGCTGGGTTTAATTGCACTTCTGTTGTTACTCGTACTGCTGCTTCTATGCATTCGTAAGAGGGGTAATTCAAATCAAAGGGGAAATGGTGTGGGCCCTGCTCCTGCTGGAGGCAGTCCTCCACATCCTGGTGTATCAATCAACTTTTCAAGTTTAGGAAACTCATTTACATATCATCAACTGCTCCAGGCCACAGGTGATTTCAATGATGCAAATCTTATCAAACACGGTCACACGGGGGATCTCTTTAATGGTGTTTTGGAAAGTGGGATTCTTGTAGTCATCAAAAAGATCAACATTCAATCAACTAAAAAAGATGCTTACTTATTGGAATTGGACTTTTTCAATAAGGTTTCTCATCCAAGATTTGTTCCCCTGTTGGGTCATTGCTTAGAAAATGAGAATGACAAGTTCCTGGTTTATAAACGTATGCCAAATAGGGACTTGTCAAATTGCTTATACTACAGAAAAACTACATCTGAAGATGGTAGTTTGCAGTCATTGGACTGGATAACAAGGTTGAAAATTGCTATTGGAGCAGCAGAAGCCCTATCTTATCTGCATCATGAATGTAATCCGCCCTTTGTTCACAGGTATCTCCAGACTTCCTTCTTGTTCAATTTTGAAGATTTTTCTTACTTCTTGTTCTTTCTTTTGAACAAGCCATTCTATTGTGAAACCTGAAATGATGCATGATTGACCTATGTCCTTCTATCTGTAATTTCTTGCCTATGTTGCTAGTTTGTTGAATTAAGTGTAAACTATGAATTCTGACTCGATGTTTTATTCTGACTCCTTGGAGGCTATTATCTTTCTGAAGGGTTCAAACCTTCTGATTGGATGATTTAGGGAACTTGATAATTACCACAAAATGGGGTGGGGGATGGTTGGAGACAAAAGGAAAAAATGTTTCATAAAACTTATTTACTGCAATGCAACTCTTTGTTAAGTGATTTTATATACGTATAGCTTTTGGTAAAAAGGCTTGATCATTAATTTGGAAGTTTTTATTGATATCATGTAAATTTATAGCAAGACTCGAGTTATCGGTAGGCAGGGACTGTGTGGTTATTGCAGAACTGGTCCTATTTAAATAAATGCATATGTTTGTTGATGTCTATAGTAGCAGCTTTGTGTACATTGCCAAGGTTATTGTAATGAATATCAGTGGTTGTGTGTATATCTTTTAGGTGCTTAAGTATAAATTTTGCATTGTAAATGAATTTTGTCACTATTATATGACTATCCACTTTCTATATAATGGAACTAAGAAAGATAGGAAGGTAGGGAACAAATTCAATTAATAGTTTTTTGCCACTAATCCATTCAGCCATCTTGACCCTGCATGAAATGAGTGCATCATAGTTTATGTAACAATTTTATGCTAATTGGTGTGCTTGTGGTGACAACTCTATCTTTTAATTATTGTAGAGATATCCAAGCGAGCAGTATACTTCTAGATGATAAATATGAAGTTCGGTTAGGGAGTCTAAGTGAAGCCTGCCCTCAGGATCGGGATACTCATCAAAGCAAAATCACCCGGTTCCTGCGGTTGCCACAGTAAGTACTTCACTAACAATTGTATTAGATGAATCTCATGAAAATGTTGTTTGACAGGTTTCATAATTCTAGAGAAAACTGATAAGTCTTAGAGATTGAACACAGATTTGGTGAATTGCTTGAGTTAGTAGCACTCAGCACTCTGATATATATATACACTAAGAAATAAATATAGTGTTACATTTACAAGAAAGAATCAGCTATTTCCTATGACCCTAATTTCCTAGGAACATTAACTCTTATAATTCTCAATGATACATTTAATCATTACACTATTTCCAACACCTATGATTCTGATTTCCTAAGAACATTAATTCCTATAATTCCCAATGATAACAATAATACTCAACAATAATTCATTATGTATTGACAGTATTGTGCTTACTTTGGCTTAATTGTTTGGATTGGTGGGATTGAGTGGAATGGGATGGGATGAGATGGAGATAGGTTCCATTGTTTGGTTATGTTAAAAAATGATGGAATGGGATGGAAGTGGGTGGGATGGATCCCATCCTATCCCACAAAAAACCATCAATTTTCTTCCCCCCCAATTTTGGGGGTATGGAATGAAATCATCTTTTTTATTATAATTATAATTAAGATTTTATTACATTAACTTTATATCCTAAAATTGGTGTGTTTGTAATAAGGGTAATTTAGAAAAAATAAAGTTATAACTCTTACCATTCCATCTACTTCCCAAACAATAGAATGGTAACTTTATTCCATTCCATCCTAAAATATCCAAACAATGGAATGGTATTTTTATCCCATTCCATTCCATCCCATCCCATCCTATTCTATTTCATCCCATCCCATCCCATTCCATTCCATTCAATTTCATCAATTACTAAATATCCAAACATAAATGGAATGGAATGGGATGAGATGGGATGGAATAAAAGTATCATTCCATTGTTTGAATATTTCAGGATGGAATGGAGTAAAATTATCACTCCATTGTTTGGGAAGTAGATGGTTTTTGGTAGGATGGGATGGAATCCTAATTATAATAATAATAAAAAAGATGATTTCATCCCATATCCCTTAAATTTAGGGGGGGGGGAGAAGAAAATTAATAGTTTTTGGTGGGATGGGATGGAATCCATCCCACCCACTTCCATCCCATTCCATCCTTTTTTAACATACCTAAACAATGGAACATATCTCTGTTCCATTCCATTTCCCTCCATTCAACTCAATCCCACCAATCCAAACATATATTGGATAATGCTTATGCTTTGAAGTTGTCTGCTGCTTTTAGAATTATTTATGTATCTATGGTATGTCATCCTGTCTGCTGGGTTTTCTAATAATGGAAATCACTTATTTGGTTTTCATAATCCACCACTTAAAACTTACTTATTTGACATATTTGGACTTTGTAACTATGAAACCCTTGGGTATAGTAGTCATGGATTTATCACCTTTTGCACCTTTTTCTGAATTAATTCTTTACTAGAGGAACAAATACACTACTCTACATAAGCTTATGTTTGATGCAGTACCATACGGCCATACCTAATACCTAGCTTAGTGTATGTTAGCATGTGGTCAAAATCTGTGCATGACTGCAATATTTTAATTTCCTTGATATTTGTCTTCAAAATTTAATGTTGGTGAGTCGTGTATTGGGTGTAGTTCTGTTGGTTTGGGTTATCAAGAGCTGATTCCTTAAAATCCTCTTCGGTCCACACAAAGTTATTGTCAGTAAAACCTTGAAATCTGTTCAAATTTCTGAGTCCTGGAGGCCTGTCTTTCTCTGGTAAATAAGTTAGACATGGCTGTGATGCAGTTGGATACTTTTATTAATACCATATTGTAGTTTACTACTACTATAGTAGTGTTTGTTTCTTTTTCATTTTCTGCCACTATTGCCTTGCGGTTCATTTGCATTCTGAGTTTTTGACAAGTTTATATGCCATATTTGCAAATGCATACTATTTGTTAAAAAGAACATTTATCTAATATCTCATTTCTCTTTTTAATGCGCAGGTCCTCTGAACAAGGCACATCTGGTAAGTAGAAATTGAAGTTTATTTTTTGGCATGGATTTGTAGTCAGTTCTATGTGTTGACTCTTGATTGCATGTTTACATCATTCACATTGTACCTCTTACAAATATCAACTTGCCCTTTTGACTGTATCGTGAGGGATTGTGGGAGCACATAATTTGTTGCAGCAGAAATATCATTTATGGATCACTTTAGAACTTGTCATCTATAAATTGATATACAATGGTGTTTTTGTGGATGATCACTATGAAATGTGGTTGGAAGTCTTTAAGGGTAGGAATGGAAACGTCATTGTTAATGTCTCACAAAAAAAAAAATGCTTGGCATATCTTATCATCATCTTCCAACTTACAATTGTTTTCCTTTAATCTGATTTGAGGTGTGTGTGTGGATTGTGGAGGCAGGCAAATATATGTTGAACTGGACTTTATTTATTGCTCTTTATTGATATTTTCTTTCTTACAACACTTTGTTCTAATGATTTGTTTCTTTACATTTTTAAATTTCTGTCATCAACTGACTGGGTAAATAAATATGTGATTGAATTTTGTGAAGCATAGCATTGCTATTTCTCTTATGCTGAAAGGGCTTATATTTTAATATCATTTGAAGTTGTGGTGGTGTTTTATACTTGATTGACTGAGGAGTTCTTTTAGTGTATGTTTGGACCGAGGGTTTTGGAGGGAAAGGGAAAGGAAAAGGAAGACTTATTTTTCATTTCTAAATCAAGATAATTATAAAATATTTATAAACATGAATAAATGATGATTGAAAGGTTATATGGTTATCTTTCGTTTTATTCATTCATTTTTAAAAATATTAAATATGGAGAGTGTTTACCCAAAATAATGAATAGGCCTTCTCTTTCCTTTCCCTCCAAAACCCCAACTCACTTAATCTATTATTTTGTGACATGAATTTTGTTTACTGTGAAAACAGGTTCATCAACATCAGTTTGGGCCTATGACGTGTATTGTTTTGGTAAGTTGTTACTTGAGCTGGTAACTGGTAAGCTGGGAATTAGTGCATCCAGTGATGCTGAAGTAAAGGAATGGTTGGAACAGATGCTACCTTACATTAGTATTTATGACAAGGAGCGTGTGACAAAAATAGTGGATCCGTCTATGATTGTTGATGAGGATTTCTTAGAGGAAGTGTGGGCAATGGCCATTGTTGCCAGGTCTTGCCTAAATCCCAAACCTTCAAGAAGACCCCTTATGAGACATGTTCTCAAGGCTTTGGAAAACCCTTTCAGAGTTGTAAGGGAAGAAAGTTCTAGTTCTGCACGGCTTAGAGGTAGAGCAGCCTCTTCTAGAGGCTCCTGGAATGCTGCATTATTTGGTAGTTGGCGTCAGAGTTCATCTGATGTAACAGTAATTCCTGCAGCCTCTGGTACAAGAGTAGAAGGAGGGAGTAGTTTTAAGCGTTCAGGAACTACCGGCTCATCTGATGTTTCATCCTCTCGTAGACGTCATTCAAAGGAGATATTCCCAGAACCATCTGGATTTCAAGATGTAGGGAGGCAGGAGCAGGAGTAGCTGATGGCTTTAGTCTTAATTCTTTTTTGGTAATGATACAGCAGGCTTTCCATTCCCATTGCTGTTCACTAATACCACGTGTTCTTGTTGGTTTTGAGCATTGCTTGGGTATTGGAATTGGAAGGTGCATATTGTACATTTCTGAGGTCAAAAGTTGCATTCAATTCCCTTGAACTTGTCACCTTTCAAAGGATGATTGTATTTCTTTTTCATTGGTTTTGGACACAAGCTTGGTGGACAGATAGAGATATAGAGGGGCAGAAGGCCGAGTGCTATGGTAGATAATGGATGCTTTGGCTGCTTGTTTTGGATAGAAACAAACAAGCCACAATTTTTTCACCTGTAATTGATTTTTTTTTATCCCATTGTCTCGAGCCCTCTCTTGGAATGTAAATTTTAATCATCATATTCTTGATTCAGATCACATTTGTTGTTATTCTGGAAAAAAGGGACAGCATAAAAAAAAATGTTATATACTGATTCATTTGGCCCTGAATCGATTTGTTGGCTTATTGAATTAAGAGCAGTGACCATAACTTTGTTCAGTCTTGTGAGTGTGCACATTTTCGGTTAGCAGCTGACAATCATTTATTCTTTCACACACCGGTTATGGTTTATTTCATTTCAGGAAAATTTCAACTTAATAATAAGCATAAAACATTCATAAAGGAACCAGTTGTAATTGGCAAGAATTATTTTAAAGACAAAAAAGAATCAGATTTATAAAGTTAAACCAAACAATTTAAAAAAGGTCCCACCGAGATTTGAACTCGGGTTACTGGATTCAGAGTCCAATGTCCTAACCACTAGACCATGGGACCTCGTTGTTGAAAAGTTTGTAACAAAATTATATTTAAAGACATCTCTGCTTATCTCCTCTGTCCTCGGAGATATTCAAGTTTCTGTACTTCATCAACCAGAAGGAACTAACGAAATTTGGTAAGTGAAGAGTGGTAACTGTTAACTCTTATCCATTGCCAATTCCCTTCACCATCTTCAGCTTCAGCAAAAGAGAAAAAGAGATGTTATTTTCATGTCAAAAATACAACCTTTACCTTCTTCCAAGCTCCTTTGTTTCCCTCCAATCCAAATCCCCCTACAGCCCAACAACTTCCACTGCCACTTCCAGCATTGTCAATTGCCATACCCCAAACAAGGAGCACCCCATTCTCCGCAAACACAACTCCAAATCCACGGCCTTTCTTCTTCACCATCTTTCCCACAAGGATGACCACCATTCCCTGCAACAACTCAGTCCCAAACCCAGTGACCTGCAAGACCCAATGCCCCACGATGAAAAGGTGAAGCTTTTGGAGCTTTCCCTTGTCAGGAAGAGGACCCCTCAGTTCCCTGGCTCGATCTATGCTCAGTCTCCTAGCGACCCCGATGTGGGTTCTACTCTGCCCCCTCTGCGGACCCTGTTTCAATCAAGTGCTCAAAATGATGATGATGATGATGACGACGATGAGGAGATGATCATTCGTGCTCTTGAGATTCGCAGGAAGGTGACTGAGGAGGTTTTCAAAGAAGCCATGCGAAAGGGCAAGTTTGGAATCACCTACACTACCAATTTGGTTAACAGGTTAACTGGTTTTATCGATTATGTTATGATTGAAGCTGCTAACTTGAAAAGATTGCCGGAATATTCGCACTCCACCTTCAATTTACGCGCCAAAACCGTCATTGAGGACTCTCAAGTTGTACATCTTATCAGGTAAGACCATTTGAAGTTGTTGGTAAGCTGTTTGTTTTGTTGTTTCTGTGAATTCAACTTGTGTGCTTAGTGGGATCATTTATATTAGTTGTCTTGTTTCTTAATGTATTATCTGTTTGGAATTGAAAATCTGAAAATGTTTGTAGTTACAGTTAATTTTAGGACTTTAGGAGGCTCCTTATTTGATTGTCTTTCTTGAATTCTCTAGATGGTTGAAGCATAATTCACTATCATATCCTCAGATGGCAAAGCTCATTTTGATGTCAAGAGGAAAACTTGAGTCCATAAGGAATCGTGTGGAGTGGTTGAAGTCGATACATGTCAAAGGGGAGTTTCTTGGGGTTGCACTCGTGAAGGCTGGAGATAATATTTTGCAACGCAGCAACGAGGAACTGGATGAAATTGTTGAGTATTTAGAGTCCAACGGAGTCAGGAGGGATTGGATGGGTTATGTCATGAGTCGATGTCCTCAATTGTTGTCTTACAGCTTAGAAGAAGTGAAGACTCGTGTGCAGTTCTACCTGGATATGGGTTTAAAGGAGAAGGATTTTGGCACAATGGTTTTTGATTATCCTAAAGCACTTGGATACTTTACTCTGGAAGAAATGAACCAAAAGGTACATTAGTTCTTAACAAACTTTAGAGTCTCAAAGTCATCTTGCAATATTCCTCGTTGTCTTCTCTGACACTTTACTAGTTTATTGACTTTATTCAATTTTAGTAGAATCCAAGTCAAACGTAAAATAAGTTTAAAGGCTTAAAGATTTTAAGTTTACTTTGATATGCATGTTGATAATTGTTTCAGATATATAAATATACATAAAGTATGACGCTGCAGTTGTAATTTTCAGGTTAATTACTTAAAAGAATTTGGGCTTCAAAGTGAGGATGTTGGCAGATTGCTAGCATTTAAGCCACAGTTGATGGGGTGTAGCATTGATGAACAATGGAAACCTCTTGTTAAGTATTTATACTATTATGGAATCACCCGAGATGGTATGAGGAGAATGCTTACCTTAAAACCTATGGTCTTTTGTATTGACTTGCAGATGACTATTGTGCCAAAGGTACGCAAACACTGTTTTTATTTGTTTCTAATTCTTTTATCAGTTGAGCAAGACTTTAGATTATGGTGGCATCTGGTACAATCTAATCTAGTTGTGGTACTTCATACATACATGGGTTTCATTTTGTTATCATTATTTCCATTTCTCCAGTTCATGATATCTAGATCTTAATATATTCTTAAATATAAATGTGTAATACATTCAGAAATAAAAATTTCAACGGTTTTTGTCATGTTTCCTGATGATAATGCTGACAATTTTTTACTTATTTTATTATGAAGGTACGGTTTTTTCAGGACATAGGGGTTCGAGATGATGCAATTGGCAACATGCTTGTAAAGTTTCCTACTCTACTCACTTACAGCCTCTACAAGAAGATTAGGCCAGTGGTTAGTTCTTTTCTTCTGCAACTATGAAATTTGTCACCATAAAGTAATTTTTCCAATGCCTCATTGCTACTGGCTACAATAGTGTTTTTTTTTTTTTTTAATATTTGAAAAAGAAAATAGAAAGAGTCTTCCTTCATATTGTGTTCACGAACACCAGCTAAGATGATTGGGGCCCTCAATCAATTTTGAATATATTCTTGTGCAGTGATTAAAGTATATTTATCAGTAACCAATCTCATACCTTCAAACACATCTAGCCACATCCAGAAATGTTGAGTTAAGAATGGGAGTTTGTGCATCAAGAGCTACTAACTTGTTCTTCCTTTCATATAGGAGTAATTACTCTTTATACATGATAAGTTGATCACAATAATTATGTGTCAATAAACTGACTCATCTAGAGGCCTCTATATTGATTCATCTGCTGAAATTTGAACTTCATATAGGTCATATTCTTGATGACCAAAGCTGGAGTCAGTGAGAAAGATATTGGCAAGGTTGTAGCTCTGGGACCCGAGCTCTTGGGGTGCAGCATAGTGCATAAGCTTGAAGTAAATGTAAAATATTTTTTGTCTCTTGGCATACGTCTTCAGCAATTGGGTGAGATGATTGCTAATTTCCCAATGCTGCTCAGATACAATATAGATGTCCTTCGTCCCAAGTATAGTTATTTGCGGAAAACCATGGTACGGCCTTTGCAAGATCTCATTGAGTTTCCAAGGTATCACAGAATGATATTTTGACCATTAAAAATTGTAAAAATCTTGTTTGATTCTTGATGTTTTTTATTCCATTGCATGGTTGTCTTCAATTATCTAAGTCCCTTGCTGTTAGCAGGTTTTTTAGCTATTCTCTTGATGGCCGAATTATCCCAAGACACACAGTTCTGGTGGAGAATCAGATGAATATTAAGCTGAGATACATGTTGGCTAGCACTGATGAAGAATTCAAGAAATTGGTCAAGGATACAATTAGAAAGCGCCAAAGATTTCAATCTGCTGTCATGAAGGACGATACTGCTCACCCCCAATCTGTTATTATGGGGGACATTACTACACCCCAAACATAATTTTTTTTTTTAAAAAAAAAATTGATGGCTGTGTGGAAAACAGAATGGTGGTTGAGTTTTTGGGAATTAAAGCAATATAGTAATTTTACTGTCTTAACTTCGTCGGTCAAGTAATTGTCATAAAATCATAATTGTCCTTCTCAAAGATGTAGATGCTAAATGACTTTGTAACAGCTGATATAGTTTACCTTAAAGAGTTAGTGGAGGAAAAGGAGCTACTGTCTCTTAATAAACAAAAAGAAGCTTGCAATCTATCATCCACTACCTCACTTGTAAAGATAGAATTGCTGTAGAGTGTGCCAATGAAACTTACCACTGCGAACCAAGTTTATAATAAGTAAAGATGGAGAGGGGAGACCTGGCGTGTGTATCTCTTCTCTAGGATGATTTGTGATATATGCTCATAACTTGCTTTTAAATGTGCATGTTGTACTACTAATTATAGTGTTTATTCTTGTTACACGTCTGCTTTTCTTTTCTTTTCCTTTCTTTTTTTTGTGAAGGGGGCCTAGGCCCAAAAAACAGAGATTGCATAAAAAGTTTAAAACTACTCTGGGAAACTCCCGTTTACATCAGACAAGAGGATCTGCCTAACTTCCACGGGTGATTCATCTAAAACAAGAAGCCCAGGTTACATTCCTGCTTTGTTCCTTCATTTTGTCTATTTCTTCACGGTTACCTAACATGCTTGTCTTCTTTCCAAAATTCTTCCGTTGAGTCCTCTCCACCGGCCGAGCACCAAACTTAATACTTCTTTAGAAACATCAACACTCAAATTTATATATGAAACCCATTTAATTTATCTTGCTCAGCATTTGGGTTTTTTTTTGTTGGTCGTAAGGTTTGAGGGACCAAAAGCCCAGCCCAATAATCTTGCTCAGCATTTCCGTAAACAGCAACATTGTAGCTTTGTAAGTGTAACAAGCTCTTTGACGCTCAAGATAATTTATAAAAATATGTGCTGTTTAACATGTTCCCCGTAGTTGGAGACATTCTTATGGAGCCCCAAAAATACAGTAAGTTTTAGATATTTATAATACACCTATTAATTTATCTACAATTTATTCCTTTAAAATTTTTAATTTTCATTTTAATCTTCCACCACCAGTGCCACCACACCAAAAACCCACCACCCTTCAACATCGGCGAGCTCACATCTGAACTCCAAGCACGCACCACAAGCACTTGAAACCCAAAATATCCTGCAATCTCAAGAGATGGCCCAACCCCTCAATCCCAAAATTAAAGTCCTCACAAACTCAGTTGCAGAATCAGCAGCACGGAAAATCCAAGCCTATCCTCATGCTTACGTTAAAAAGCTTGCTACTTTTTCTAGGTAACAAATGTAGCCTATCTACAGAATCAAGCACCAGGCAGGACACTAGGACGTAAATGCTGTTACCACAGTTAGCACGGGTTTGGTTCAATTGTTGAGAATCGAACACTTCGATCGTAAGGCTTAATTCGATTCTCACTGCCAACAATTCCTTAGTAGGAGATATGTAAATACTAATGCATACCATAGTTGAAACTTGTGATATGGCCTTGGAATAGGGTAACTCTCTCTTGTAATTTTTCTCAAACCAAAAGAAAAATGTTATTCCCACGGGTTAAGGTAGCTTAAAATAAGAGCGTAACTTTTTCTTCCATATCAAAATCCTTCGTACAGAAATTGAACTAATCTACAGGTAGTGTTTGATCTAGGAGAAAAAAAAATTTATAAATGACATGAAATCCAATAGACATAAATGAATCGTTTTAGTCAATTCCAAGACGACATATTGGATTTTTCTTTATAAGGCCAAGATCCACCTGCCAAAAATAAAAGGCTTAGGATAATATCACTTTGTATATTCAAGAAACATAATTTAATAATTATAAATAAGAATCCATCAATCATGTTTTTTACACTTAAAAGGACCAAAAAACCAGAGTGTGGTTATTCAGTTCAAAATTGAAATAACAACACTTCGGGTTTTTGTTCCTTCAGTGTAAAAAAGTTGCTACATGGGTCCGTGTTTATAATTATCCCTTAACAATACCTTGTGTCCAAATAGATCCCTGATGTTATCTATCCCATATAGTATCATCGTTGGCCTGTTTCCAGGTAAAAGAACAAGTTAATATCACTTTCCAGCGACGTCCATCAAAATATATTGTACTACAATTCCTAGTTTCATTAGATTTGGTCAGCAAAATTGTAACCCTAACACAAGAATTTAGATTTAACAAAATTAATTCAATTTATTCCCAGCAATGATGATGGTGTTCTCAATTTTTTCTTACCTTTCAAGGGAAAGACCCCATGCAATAACTTGGACATCTTCAGGAAGTCCCATAGGCTGCAACATTTCAGGTCTGAACATGCCAGAGTTTCCTACTTCCACCCATTTTTTAAAGCCTTCATGATAACTGTTGGAGTACTTGATTAATATGTTATGTCAGAAAGTATCAAAATAAGGACATGCCAAATAATCATTACATGAAGACTCACCTGAAAATCTCCATGCTAGGTTCAGTGTATGGATTGTAAGCAGGTTTGAACTTCAGCTTGGTCATGCCTGAACTCAATAATGAAATTATTATTTTTAGCTAGGATCAATAATAGATTAATTATGCTACTAAAGTCTATCTTTATCAAACTTGGCTGTGGACCATATTCCTTTAAGTTTCCAATACACTCAACATTTAAATCATACAAAAGTTTCAGTATAAAAGCAATACCTAAGCGTGAGAAGAAATCATGCAGGACTCCTATTAAGTCACAGAGAGTGAGTCCTCGATCACATACAAGGCCTGAATCAAAATGCAACATGAGAATTACAAAAAAATCAATTAAAATTTTTGACAAATTTATATTCCGAGATTAAACCCCTGGTGGGTCAAACAAAAACACAAGCTGAATTACCACCTATAGCCTATTCCACTAATCCTCCCGCTCCCTATTTAATATGATGTGAAATAAACATTCTAGTAGGACCACTTCAAGAGATATGACTATCAAAGGTGTGCCGTTTTCATTTGCAAGAAGATGAACAATTTGAAAAGAATTTAAACCCCAGGCCAAGTAACTCACTAGCTCTCACATACCTTCTATCTGGTGGAATTCAGCAAGATGTGTTCGATCAACTGCTTCATTTCTGAATACACGATCTATAGAGAAATATTTTTTCGGAGAAAATGGTTTCTGCGAAGACATTAAAATGGAGGGAAAAAAATGATTGATTAAATATAATTCAGAGCTAGAACTTGAAAAGTATAATCACTTATCTAAGTGGAAGGAGGGATGAGGAAAAAAACAGAATGCAGAAACACGGAAGTAAACTAGCTTAATCCAGCTTAAACACATAAATAATCATTACTTAGAAATTACAAAATGGAATCATACGGAAAAATGAGAATAGTGGGAGGCCTGAATGGCAACAAACACTTCGTGATCATATGCACCCACAAGAACATGATACCAATAAATTCAGACACAGATGCAAACCTGAGCAAGCTGGTAAAGCATCCTGGAGGAAACAGCAGTTGTGTGGGTTCGCAGGAGGTTTTTGTTTGCTTCCTCTCTTTTCCAGTCATATGCATATCTACCAAGGAACAAATTGTAAGGTTTCCCTCAGAAAATATGTTGGAACTTATCCGTCTATCAATAAATAGCCTATGCTATAAAAGTGTATTGACTGTGCTCAAGGTCATACCCCCTAGACCCATAACCACCAGATTCATGAACTTGCTTCACCCTCTGAACATAATCTTCTGGCAGTTTCTTTGTTGTTGAAGGAGCTGCAGATGTATGTGTCACATGTACTCAGAATGGAAACATAGAAGATTAGACTAGCATTGAAAAAATCAAAGTTTTACTAACCTTCCAAAAAGAATGTGTCATGTGAATCACGAGCTGGGTGTTGTTGGGGCTGGAACAAGACATCAAAGTTCCAGAAGCTGCCAATTAAAACATTCAGATGTGAAGTTTAAGGTGAGAGCTAACATGTGCTGCTACTTGCTATACGCATGATGAGTATAATCTGTTAAATTTCAATACTTTTAAATATAAATTCCAGCATCTAAAGAACACATATAAGCAAGAATTAAAGGATCATGCGGAATAACAACATGATTCATGTGATTCAGAAAATATAATTTTTTTTAAGGTTACTTTAGTCATGATTTTCTAATGCATTGTTTAGAACACAACAAAAAAGTTTCTTTACATGTCTCAATTCACTACTGAAAGAACCTTCTTTCCAAGAACAGAAGAGGTGCTCTCAATTGTAACAAAACAAATATAGCTCCATCAGTCACTTTGCCACCATTCAAAGGCCTAATGAAACAAGTTACAGAAGACAATCCCATCTTCGAATAATGTTCCCAAAACTATCTAAAGCTCTCTCTCTCTCTCTCTCTCTCTCTCTCTCTCTCTCTCTGTGTTTGAAAGGGGAATATTTCCTAATTAATCCACAAGCTCACTCAATACTCCTTCATACTGAAACTCGTCTGAGTGCATGCCCATTCACTGCATCAAGATTTTGGTTCCATGAATCTATATTTTAGGGCTGCAGTTACCAACCCTATCCAAAAGCTTGGGTATTTCTTTGATTTTTAGTTCTACTAAGGCTTTGTTACGGCACCAGGCTGCAAACACTTCCAAATAGTTGATTTTCACCTGCTTGCTTGAAAGTATCATTAGAGAGTACAGAGCTTCTTTTTTTTTGTGAAAGTACAGAGCTTTTATCATTGAGACTTTGACAGTCATCTTTCTCTTATTTCAATTATTATTCTTTAATTCTATAATATTGTTAAGTTTATTGTTATTTATACATTCCACCACCTGTATTCCTTTAAAAAAAAATATTTCTGATAGAAACCTGATATTGACTGTCTGAATTTACTGAATATCCACAAAGAAACTCCTCTAGTTACTGATCTCAGTGAGAAACCAGTACCCAGGAAGCCATTACAGCAGAAAGGAAAAACTCAAACAGAAAAGAAAAAGACAAGAAACACAGGTCATTCGAGAGACCTGTAACCTCCCTCCTAAATCCTTACTCACTGATTGCCTACCTTGTCATTTTGTCCTTTCTCATATATATTCCTACTCCTCTAGCCGATTACCCACCTAATTCTCCTCTTTCTCTCACTGCCACATCAGCACTGTCATACTGCAGCACATTAGTATGAGCATTCTCAATATTCCCCTTTCTATCCTCCTTACATCCGTGGGTCTAACAATACTCCCCCTCAAAAGATTCACCTTGTCCTCAAGGTGAAGGATCAGGGAAATATTATGGCTCAAGGGACTCCCTCCGGGATTTCATTGCCTGAAGTGTGAAAGCCGAGAACCCTGCTCCTTGGAACCCACTTTGGCACTGCTAACTTCCACCCCACATTGCTTGCCACAAGCAACTACGGTCTTCAATAACTCCTCAGAAATTGGCTGAATGCAAACCACATGATCTTGCAATAAACCATCTGCATTGCCTTCAAACTTAGTATCACACATTCGGCCATTTATGAAGCTAATTTGAGGTTTCACTTCCACTCCAATAGCATAGTTGACTTCAGCCACAAGAGGAGTTGAGCTAGCAATCGAAGATGGATCTGAATTCACAATAGTAGCACAACCACCCTCACCAACACCTGCTGAAAGACTGCTAATGAGAAAATCTCCCATTTCCAACTGCCAATAACCTTTTTTTGTAATTGGAACATAAGCATGTTTTCCTTTGAAGTGCTGTGGATAAACACCACAAAAAATTCTTTCACCACCCTGTTCCACCTTTGGATGTCCATTGAGCCAACAAAAGATCACCTCCCCACTTACAGGATCTGGTGTTACTATATTGTAATGTACTGACACTGCTTTTGCAAGTGAAAGCCCCTCATTAGAATTGTTCATGAAGATGAATCTGATTTCCCCAAGCCCTTCTAACCAATCCAACCTCAAATTCACATCTGTTCCGCCCGGGTCAAATAAGAAGAAATCGTGAACTATCTCAATGTCTTGCAACTGGATTAACAGTCCCCTCTTTCTGCCTTTTATACCCCATCCAGTCTTCTCTTTGTTATAATTCGTCCTTGCAACTATCTCCTTTTTGTTATAATTAACAGTCCCCAAGCCCTTCTAACCAATCCAACCTCAAATTTACATTTGTTTCGCCCAGGTCAAATAAGACGAAATCGTGAACTATCTCAATGTCTTGCAACTGGATTAACAATCCCCTCTTTCTGCCTTTTATGCACCATCCAGTCTTCTCTTTGTTATACAATTCTTCCTTGCGATAATCTCAACTTTCACCACCAGCAAGTACAACAACATTTGGACCCCAGCTTCAAGTGAGTTCATGCGGTCTCCAATTTTGTCCACCCAGTAAATGCGGGCATCATAACGAATTGTGCATGAGGTGAACTTATCAATTTGATCACTCATGTAACCACGATGATCATTGCTGGACTGAAATTGAGCATGACTACAACTGTAACTTATCAAACATTCTGCAGTAGGGCTATCATAAACAAGCTGAACTCGTAATGGAGACTATGCCGATTTCTGTAATAGTTTATTATGTCTGTAGGTTCCTCTCTACTACAGCATGGGTAGTAAACCCAATGCACCCAGCCCAACTTGAAGGTGGAGGAGATTCATTAAAGGATAATGTGCAATGGGGTAAATTGGTAGCTAAATTGACCAGCACAATACCAATACTAGCAAAAGTTGATACACTAAATAGGGAAACACAGTTATGACAGTGCTCAAAGTCTTATAGATTACACCCTTGCATTTTTCCAACGTGAATGCTGACATGTAAAACAACACCTCAATTTTCTTCACCTCTACATTCTTGAATTGTTCATTTTCTGGTGGCGGTACTTCAACAATTGTATGCCACAGCAAAGAGAGAGCAAGTTCTTTACATCCTAGATCAAACACGAAACGGCCATGTGTTGTTTCCATGTATTTCGATGTCACTGCTCGTTCAATGGAAGAACCCAATGGTTGTAAATTAGTATTTGTTTTGGGCCATGACCCAAAATCCATTGCAATAGTTTTAATGGGTGGGGTCTCTATAGGTGCAGTGAAATCCTCTGTTCCAGCTTCAATTGATGAATTGGGCTGTGGCCCGAACTCCACTGCAATGATTCTCATAGGCTGGATCACTCTTGGGTGGTTTCCCTCTTCTTGGATTGAGCCCAACCCTCTTCCTCCCAAGACCCTTTTTCTTTCTTCAATGAGCAGGGCTTGGCCCCTTATAGCTAAACAATAATTTTCCCTACTGATTTGGGCTTGACCCATTAGATTAAAAAATTGACCAAATTTCTCTAATTCCATTCCTATCCCTCCTTCCTTCTCCTTCCCATTCATGATGCTTCTCGTTGCAGCATCCATCTCTGCCATTGTCCTATAGGCCGCTGTGCAAGAACTTGGATCCGGCGGCTCCAGCGATGGAAACTTAGCCACCATGTGCGAGATTCCAAACTCAGCCGCAAAAGCTGACCCATCCGCCTCCATGGAAGAGTCCAAGTCTGGTGGTTCCGGCTGTGGTAGTTGCTTGGCCAGACCACTTAAGATGACGAATTCTCGGGCCATGGTGGGCCAGTTCCTCCTCTGTTCGCCCACTGTGACTTCATTCTGGAATTTCACCCATTCTTTGCCCTTTCTGGGTGGTCCATTCTGCTGCGACTTACTGTTGTCTGGGTGGTCTGATCTGCACCAAGCAGATCTCCACCTCCACTACCACTTTCATATTCCTTCTCAATCTCCTCCATAATCTCCGTCACCACCATAGTCTCCCCCACCATCATTGCGGAAGTATCTACCTCCTTCACAATGATCATGGCTTCAACATCCACCACCTCCTCTTCCAGAGTGGTCTTCAGCTCCAAGAACTCTGGCTCCTCAGGTTCTTTCTCATACTGGACCCAGACTGGTTGATTTGAATCATACTCAGGTTGGAAATGCCTAACTAGGGCCACTGCAAAACTCAACCACGTCGCATTCGGATTGCGCCATTCCCACCACTGCTACCAATTGAGGGCACAACCTTGCAGAGCCCTTACCGCTTCTAGCAACTTCTGTGATTCAGGTGTTCCCTCTGCTCCGAAGTGTTGTTTGGCAGTAACCAACCACCAATATGCTTCGTCTCCGTCAAACACTGGAATCATTTTCAGTTTGATAGTCGGTACCCACAACTCCCAGATCGGGAGCTCTAATACCAATTTGATAGAAACCTGATATTGACTGTCTGAATTTACTGAATACCCACAAAGAAACTCCTCTAGTTACTGATCTCAGTGAAAAACCAGTACCCAGGAAGCCATTACAGCAGAAAGGAAAAACTCAGAAACAGAAAAGAAAAGACAAGATACAACAGGTCATTTGAGAGACCTATAACCTCCCTCCCAAATCCTTACTCACTAATTGCCTACCTTGTCTCTCTTGTCCCTTCTCATATATATTCCTAATCCTCTAACCGACTACCCCACCTAATTCTCCTCTTTCTCTCACTGCCACATCAGCACTGTCATACTATGAGCATTCTCAATATTCCCCTTCCTATCCTCCTAACATCTGTGGGTCTAACAATTCCACATGTCATTTCCTGTTTGATAGGACAGGGAAGGGAACAAAGGCTTAAGATAAAGTATCTGCATCTCAATCAGATATGCTAGAAAGGTATTGATATGGCAACAAGAATTACCTGCTCTCAACAAAATTATTTGTCGGCATCTCCTCAAACCTGCAGCTCCAGATTAACATTATAAAATGTTAAACTTGAAACTTGAAACAAATATTTACCACAAAATACATCAGGCTCCACATAACAAAGATACGACTCACCCCATGCAGAGGAAAATCTGTTTCAGTTGATACCGTACCTGAAAATAGAGAAATTTCCAGAAGTATTAAATATACAAAGTATCATCAATATATATATGTTCTTTGTGGAAAAAAGTATCATCATCAACAACAACAACG
Organism: Ormosia semicastrata; assembly: GCA_029884595.1. NCBI lineage: Eukaryota > Viridiplantae > Streptophyta > Magnoliopsida > Fabales > Fabaceae > Ormosia > Ormosia semicastrata. The sequence continues at coordinate 17,165,464 of JAQQTO010000038.1, read as the reverse complement.
ACAGAAGCTTTCTGCACAAGATGAAGTCGGATACATAGATCAAACGAAGCCATTGTGCTCTGTCAAAAACCAAATTTTTGGGATAACACAATCAAATTATCTGTCAATATCATAAAAATTCAACAAAGTTTTATGCTACCTAACACAATTCTCCTTTTTTTATCCGGGCTTCTAACCAAGCATGACATAGGCATAGTTTTTTTTTGGGATAAAAGCATCACCATAATAAAATTCATAATACACTTTATACATATAATACAGTGCATACGTGCATATATAAAAACTACTAAGCACACATACATAAAAAGGCATATACACAAACACGTGTATGCTTTAATTAGCATCATCAGGAATGTTAGCAAAACTCTCCATATCAAATTGCAAGCTTAAATATGTGAAAATACATTACGTTTTCATTTATTTTTTCCCGCATATGGATATTCTTGATTGTCAGAAAACTTCTATAGTATACAATTTTGATATTCATTTAATCTAAATATCAAAGAGTATATACTTTTCTATGGGTATGGAGAAAGGAGGAAGAAGGGAGAGGGGAAATATCTCCTTGCCTTCAGCAGTGGATGAAGATGGCCACCTTCAAGAGGCTGACCTTTAGCGCTGTAATTGTACTCTTTGAACTCTAATTCCTTCCACTCACCACTGATATAAAATAATAATACAATAAAGTCAAAGTTCATAAGATATGATACAAATGGACTAAAAATATCTTATACAAAGTAGAAGCTTGAATGCAGAGGTTTTAACCCCCCATTTACATTCAATTTGAGCAAATAAAATACCTCTGAAAATTATCTCGAGTTAAATCAGTGACGACCTTCTTTCTTTTTGGAGCATAGTTAGGACCTTTTTTCACCGAGTAACCCTTCCATGTCCTAGATCATAAGATATTAAGAAGAATTTCAATAATAAAAGAATAGTCAAGTCATCCACAAGACATTCAGTATATCTTAAAAACTCTTTATCACAACCAAGTGAAATTATTATTACTGTGGAACAATAAGCTTTCGTGCTTTGAGTGCTTTGATATCATCTGAACCAATGCCCTGCATTTGCAACATATGGCAAAATTTCTAATGAGATACGCAAATTTCACAGGGAAAACTGATAAAGAAAACGATAAGCAACCCACAAAAAAACTAACATGAGGAGGAAAAGAAAAAGGTCAAGAACAGTAATCCACCCAAACAATGGAGGTGTACAAGAAACTCTTTTCCCATCACCCACAAACTAGAGTGCAGGTGCATCTCAGAATTGAAGAGAAATGAACCACCTCAAACCCCACTTCCCGCCCAAAAAAAATTTTATGATGTTACCAGAGAGCATGAAAGTTACCAACTAAAGTTCCACCTCAGTATAAAACCTAGCAATTTTCCAAAAAGTATTAATGCAAACCCAAGAGCTATCCTATATGCGCATAGCCAAAACACCACCATTTAAAAAAGGTTGCTATCAACTAATCAGAAATCAACAAGTGCATGCAGCCAAATGCATGTGTATATGGAATATTAATATAAAACTAGAATGAGGTGTGAGCTTACAATTTCCCATGGAATTTGGGGGTAAAAGAAAAGGTTAATAGAAGACTCCAAACAAGCATGAGTCTTTCTATCTAGACACCTATTTAAAAATAGAATGTAAAAAGGGGACGGAGAGGGTAATTGAATTTTATAAATCCACAATACTTCACATTGCCAATTCTCTATTTTCTGATTTTGGAAGTAATAGTTTTATATAGTTGGCTATGTCTCAACATTTCATCTCCTCAATTTTCATAAAAGTTCCTATTAATCCTAAAAAAAATAAAACATTAGCAACAACCCCCCTCCCACCCAAGAAAAAAAAGGGACCTCAATTCTTCCTCCAGTTGTATTCATAATAGTACACACCTGTCCCTGTTGTATTTGAAGAAGCAGGTCTTTGACTTTGTCATGCACATGTTGGACCTGCAGCAAGAAATCGGATTATGAAAAATATAGTAAATCACAAACTCAAAGTTATTCCCATCTCAAAGGACAGAGTGTGTACACTGAAAACCAAGATAATAATTAAGATTACATGCAAATGTACATTAAAGAGAATACTGAAAATCCAAAACCAGAATGGGGGGAAAAGAAAGAAAGAAAGAAAAAACATGCATGCACATGCACTTTGCTTCCATGGGCATGCACATGCACAGAATGCAAGTTTGAGAGAGGAATGGTTTGGAAACTAAGGGGGTGTTTGGTTTCAGAAAATGTTTTCTATTTTCATTTCTTAAAAATAATTTCCATTTTCAAATTTTTACTTTTTAAAAATATGATTGATTTGTTGTTTTTATAATAATCTGTTTTAAAATGAGGTGAATAGCAGTTCCAAAAAAAAAAGTCAATAGCAGATCTGAAAATCAGCTAGCAAAGACACGTTCTCATGGACAAAGACATGTTCTTCCCACTGTGGCCATGCCGTAACGCTCCTTGAAGGGGTTGCCATAGCCGCTTGCACTGCTGACGATGGGTGGTGGCTGTCGTATTTGTCGGTGGTGACTGGGTGAAACACCACCAATGGAAGGAGGAGGTGCAGATACAAGGTGGAGAAAGAGAATAAATGATATTAAAAAATAAAACAAAAGATGTGTTAAAATTGCAAAACTGGCACCGTGTGTTTCTGGAAATGTTGAAAACGTGATTTCCTTGTTTCCAAAATTTCCAAAAATTTGAGCTCCATTTCCAGAATCTGAAAATGGAAATGATCAACCAAACGTATTTTCCCTTTCATTTTCTATTTTTCATGAAAATGAAACCAAACAGACCCTAAATTTCCTAATGACTTTACCCAAATGGGCTCAGCTCCAAGAGAGGGAGAGAGCTAAACCATCTAACTACTGGATCAACTTCTTGTAACTTTCAATTTTATTATATAACATTGAAAAATTGATGACCAAAACAGTATGATTTATTGTCTTGCGAAATGGAATTAACACACAGCCTCCCCGGACATCCACAAGAAAAAATTAAAAAAGAATCTAATATGAAGTTGGCACTTGGCAGAGTTAGATTAATACCAAAACTTGGTAGTTGCCTACCTTTCTAGATATAAGTTGTTTTCCCATCTCCACCCATTTGTTCTTGGCAGCCTGAGCAGAACCTATCTTGAAGACTGACGGGTCCAGCTTTTTCTGCAAGCAGAAATTTTTTTTTTTTCAAACCAAAATAAAATTTGATATAAATCTCAAAAAAGAGATTACAACATACAGTAACAACAATAAAATTATATAACATGCGTGCAGCCAATTTTTTACACCTGAAATCCCCTTGCTTATGACAAGGAAATGATACAAAATTAGTAATTAGTAATGATTTGTAAAGAAGAAGAAGAGGTGTGAACCTGAAGTTCATCTTTAGAGATACCCTCTGCTGGTATGGCCAACAACAGTTGCACTTCGGGTGATCCAGCAGCAGCATATGTCTTCCCCTCATCGGTTAGCACCCATGTCTCCCTTTTAATGTCCTGCACGAAATACCAATTCCATTTTTCATTCATTCACATGAATTGAAATTGAACAGAACAGAGATTATGGTTGGTCACCTCGGCATCCACGTATCTAAAACCGTGGAGGCTCTTTATCACATTCACGATTTCATTGTGGTCGATGTTATGTTCAGCTGCAAACTCACCCGAATCACGAATCTCATCCTTGTGTTCCAGGTAACCCAGAACTGCTTCTTCTGCCATTCTCAACTCTTGCGGACGCAGAATAGGTTTCACTTCACTGGCGATTTAGTGAAAGGCTGAAAAATCAATATCAATATGGTAGTAAAGCGGGTCGGGCGTGGCCCAATTTATTTTGAGCTGAAATTGGGCCGGGTCCAATAAGCTTTAAACTAGGGGAAGGGGTGGTTAGGGTTTAAGGGTTGAAGGTTCTAACGACCTTGCTGTGTGACAGTGGTTGGTATCAGCAATGGCTTCCACGCTGTGTAAATCAGCTGTGAGGGTGGCCTCAAGAACTGTCGCGAATCGTTCTAGAAGCTTCGCCCAAAAATCGTCGACTCCCGCTTCCCTTCCATTTCTGTTCTCTTCGCCTTCCTCGACGCACGTCCCTCGTGCTTCAAGGTACACCAACACACTGCACACCACTTTGGTTTTGTTCTTTCTGCTACTTTCAATAACTTTCGGTCTATTTTTAACTATTTGTCAAAATGTTATTTTTTTTATTAATAAAAAAAAATGAACAAGTGTGATGCTAGCTACTATGGATTTGCATTTTGGGGTTAAGTCGTGTAATTGTCTGTTATGGGTTTAAAAGGATTTTGTCGGTTATGGGAAGCATTGAGTCGTTGATGCCTCTTCACAGCGCTATTGCTACTGCTAGGCTCACTTCCAATATCGCCCTCGATTCCACCTGCTGGAGCTGGCTTTCTCAAGGTACTACTACTACTACTACTACTTCTTCTACTACTTTCCTTTCTATGCTTCTGCTTGACTTGTTTATAGGTAGCAACGGAATTAAGTATAGTTCGTACATTCTTATAACTTGCCCTTTTTACTCATAGCATCAAATGCATCAATAATGATATAGAATATGTATTGAATTGTCTGTTTTGCACAATGCTCATAATTAAAAATGGTCCTTTAAAAATTAGAAAAAAAAAGAGGAGTCAACACTAAGCGCGAGTTGCCTATTTATATACTATTGTTTTGATTATTGAGTATATTTTTACTTGTATATTTTACATTTTATTTACAATTTTTTGTTCCAACAAAAATTTTTGTTTATTGAAAATTTGATAATGTTTAATAGCCTGATTTCTTTAAATTTTTTATAATACTTTTACTTATTATTTATTATGTAACGATAGTTTTAGTAAAACTAATTCTCAAAGTGGAGACTGGAGAGTACAATAAAATCCATGTTTTGAAAAGCTGCTTTATATATCATATGTACCGTTTACTATATTTAATAAAGTTCATGGGGGCGGCGCATTGGAAGTGAGCTGCGTCTTAGGGATAGGACGTGTTTGATCCATCCTTGGGTAAATCCTGTAGGGGGAGGGCCATACCGTTTTGCTCCTGGTCCAAAGGGAGTTGGGATCTCAGAGTTGGCCATATTCACCCATGGCATGGGTCCATGACCGACTCTTCTCCTTTTTATGTTTATTAAAAAAAAAGGTTCATAGACTTGCAAATGTTTACATGAAGTAGAGATAAGTATTACGGTAGTTTAATACAAATGTTCAAACTCCAATGATTATGTTCTGCAGTTATTGTCCATGGTTAAGTTAAAGTCTCTTAAATACTCGTTCTATGATGGTTTTTGATGCTTATTGTTTAGCTAGCCAACTTATGTTTTCTTCTGTCCCTAAGGTGCTCCAATTGGTATTAACTCCATCTTACCAGACGGCTAATAAATGTGTTTCTGAAATTGGCTGGTGTACGTTATTTTGTTTTGTGAATGATAATGGGCTGCTATACATGCCGTCTATTAGAGATGAGAGGCTTAGTATTTGACTTGGTGAGATAGATATCAGATGTTGTTCACTTCACGAAATAGACATAGGTTCCAAAACTTATTCTTTAGCGGGCTGCAGATATAGACATTGTTTCCTTCAGTTTTTACAAATAACCGATTCACAGGGCCCTGGCCCATCCTAAATTTGTCCCTGTTTAGAGGTGAAGTAAAGGATCGAGTGGCTTTAAATAATGAGATCAAAACTTAAAAAGCTCACCACTGTTCTGCTCTTTTGAATATAATATGACTGAGTGCATTTTTTTGTCGCATTAACTCCTTTAGCATTTATAAACATGTTCTATTCCAATATTTCTTAAACCCTTCCTTGACAAAAAGAAATTAGAGAAATCTAATGGATAATTGGAACTCATTATACAGGGTTATATTGATAATTACTAATCAGTTTTTATCCAAAGTAATAATAATAATAATAATAATAATAATTAGTCTTTCTCCCCAAAACTAGTTCCATGTACATAAATAAGAACTTGATTCTGATATTAGTTTAACTTTGGTGGGTGGGAGGAGCATTTGGTATGTTGGCATTCCCACACGGCTACACCATATGTGAGATACTCTGAAATTTAAGATTGTCATGTTTGATATGAAATTTAAAAAAAATCAAAATATATGTGGGATACCTAGGAATAAGGAGTTCTTGGCTTTCCGGCTATCCTACATTCCCATGATTTATTGACATCTAAATGAAGGCATCCAAAGTTCCATGTTATTTTACTTACTCATGTCAAAATACCCACGTACCAAAAACCTCCTTAGTAGTAGTATCACCATCAGATGGGCATCCAGATATGATAATTACCTTTGTCTTCTCTATGCACATCTTGACATCTTCTTTTACTTTGTTGTATAGGACTTGAAAAAACATTGTGACAGGCCTGCTGGATCCATTCAAGATGAAAGAACAAATGAAAAAGAGAGAATCATAGGTTTTTTTTTTCTGTCTCACCCTAGGATGGGAGTAGAACTTCAAACACTGAAATTTTGGTCTTTGTATTGTGCAGCGACTGCAGACTTGTATAAGTGAATTTCCTTATTTTCCTGAGAATATATGACCAACGTGCTGATAATTACATTTTCTCCAAAATTTTCTTGAATGGATTTGGAAGTATTAACAATAAGATGTAAGTTTCCTTAGGGATGTTCAAATGATGTGAATGAAATATGCCATGATCTCTTTGTAGTTGTAATGTTTGTGTGATTAAATTTTAAATTCGAAGATGTTAACATCTGCCATTGATTGTGTTATGTAAGTTTTTCACTAGCACATAATGGATTCTGGTCTTTTTTGTGTTTGTCTTTGTAACTTAATCACGTATTGTCCTTCGGATTTTTCTCTTGTTGAAACTTCTTTCTTCTTCTTCATCTCTACTGGGTGAAAAAAAAAAGAAAAAAGAAAAAAAGAAATTCCTTCAAACACAATTCCCTCGATTTTACTTCCTCTTGCTGATTGTAATCCAAGTTTTTCGTTGTTGTGTCCTAGACTTTGCAGTTCCTCGGTGACAAAGACTAAAGGATTCAATCATTTCAATCCTAGTTGGGTTGCATTAGAGTTAATGTTGGTTCACATTTTGGCCTTTTTTCCTTATGGCTATCACATGATTTGGATTCCCGTCATTTCCTGGAGTATGACACAATCTAGTTTCAAAAATAATATTATTCTTTTAGTAATGTAAACCTCCTATGTATGTATTACTAGTACATTGTGATACAAGGTAACGATTCTCAAATTTGATGCATCATCTTTCACCTCTCGTCTTTCAAATTCTAGATTTTTTTATGCTTTAGAAAAGGTGACTAGGAACTCTGATCATCCCCATTTGTCCGGAAATTACAACCAGGAACATGTTTTTAATCTGATATTTATTAAATAAAATTTAGTTTTATTTCTTTATATCCATTGTATTTATTTTATCAATTAAACTACATGTGTTTATTAATATTTTTTTTTCTTACTCTTTTTTTAAAAAAAATATACACATATCATAATTTAATTAATAGAATAGATGTAATGAACATAAAAAATAAAATTAAGTTTTGTCTATATTTATTTTGAAGACTCCCTTGTATCTATCTTTATAATATGTATCAATTGGTTGGCTAAGGTTTTAAGACAAAATTTATATCTATTTTTTATGTGTATTACATATATTTTATTAATTAAATAATAATATGTGTTTATTAATATTTTTTATTTTTTAAAAAAAATACATATATATCATAACTTAATTGATAAAATAAATATAATATATATAAAAAAATAGAGCTAAATTTTGTCCATATTTATTTTGAGGACTCCCTTGTATCTATGTTTATAATATGTATCAACTGGTTGGCCAAGATTTTATTAATATGTTTTTTAGGCGGCTTCTTAAATGCTCGTAAGTGTATCAACATGTTGGTGCATTCTCCTATGATTCTTAGCCGTTGATATAGATGGAATATAGATCAATGGTCAGGTTTTATGACCAGCTACTTGATGAGAAGGTAAGTGTGTAAAAAGTTACAATTTTAAAAATTGGTCCCTAAATGAAAATATGTATAATAATTAGTAAATACTTTTGCAAATAAGTCCTTTTGGAGAGTTTCTCTCTCTCATGCTTCTCTGTCGTTGCGGAAGAATGCAAGGGACTTTGGATGAATGCAAAAGTTCGAATTTTGATTAAGTAGAAGAAATTTAAAATCTAAAATGTTTAAAACTTGAATAGGATTTTAGCATACTTTTAGCAGCAGTTAAAATGAGACAGAAAACGCAATTGAAGAAAAATAGAAAATCACGTAAGTTTTCTGGTAATAGTTTTTCACAACCAAGGACCTTGTGAACAGTTTCCCCACATTGAGAATCGCATGTTTCAACAAAAGAAAAAGATATATGGTTTTGACTAATTGGTCTATGCTATCTCCTCTCTCTTTAATGGCTTCAGAGCACCCAACTGGCGTTATTTTGATGAATTCTGTCGTCGGCGTATCATGATCGGCAACACCCAAATGGCGTTGGATGTTGTCAGTGGCAGAGAACATGTTTTCAACTTTGTTGGCGTGCCTGATTTTTGACCACCGGTGTACCTAAAACTCCGATGCAGAAATCTAGCAGTCCATCAACTCCCAGTGAAAGGAGGGGACTAATAAGCAATAAAAAAATACAAGGGCTCAAATGTAAATAAATGAAAACCTAACTAACCAGCATTACAGGTCATTTATAAGGTGTATCCATACTCCAACATATTTTATCAGCATTGAAGAAGCCTCCTGTTTTTTAAGGCCTTTGCTAGGCTGTTGGGTGCATTGTTTTTGTCCGTCCGTTAAAAGAGTTTAAGGAAAGAAGACAGATCTTTAGTTGTGTGACCTCCATGGATAGTCCAAAATATTAAAGGAGCCAAGATAAAATGTACTGTAATTATTAATCAATAAAATGACTACAATATTTTTAAAAAGTCATGATCTACCATAGAATTTGTCAGTTGATTTGACATTCTTTTAGTCTGATCTAGTATATTTTGTCTAACTTGCTCAATTTATGTCATGTCTATCCAGAAATATCTCAAAGTGATTATCTGAATTAATTAGCATGCCAATGACTTTTCGGAGAGCTATTTTTTCCCATAGATTAATATAGGGGAAAATTTTTCGTGCCGGAAGAAACCCAGCAGTGTCGCCAAGAACCCCAAGGCCCCAATACCACATCCCCATCACCCATGTGACAATACTCAATACTCAATAGTATTACTTAATGCCTCCCTACTTTGAACTTTCCTAAGAAGGAAGAGTAGATAAGGTGAAGGTGAAGCTCTAGAGGAGCAGATAGACAAATCGCATTGGAATCACTATCCATCACTATCTTATATGAGCACTTGGATCGGTTTGGATCGATTTCGAGGTAAAAAATTATCCGATCTAAGTAAGGTAAGTATCATCGGTTCAGTTTGAATTGGATGAATTCCAATAGTCAAACCGATCCAATCCAAACCAATTTTAATCGGTTTGAATTGGATTAGATGATTCGATTTTTGTCCAATAACATAATAAAAATGTAATCTAAATAAGAATAATACACAACAATAATATAATTCAAATTCTAAACTACAAACCATTCATAAAGTCATACAAACAAATAAAATTCAGTAATAATTTCAAAGTTCAAAATTTAAACAAATAAAATTAAAATGACAATTTAGCAATTGTAATTTTTTCTAATTGAGTTAGCAATTACAACATACTAATACTGATCAACAAGGAGGAAGTAAAGTGTGTGTTTTGTCTCACACTCACGTGCGTGTCTTGAAGTGGTGGTGGGGGAATAGGTCATTGGGTCAATGAGGGGATAGGTTTAGTTAGTGATATTTAGGTAATTTTAAGTATAAAATCGATTTGGATTGGTTTTATAAAATTAAACCAAAAACTGATCCGAACCGATCAGCTTTTCAAAAACTTCATCCAAATTAATCTAATCTATTTCGGTTTTCATCGGTTTTTAATTTTTTTGAATCGATTTTCGATTTTTTTTTTTGATTAGTTTAGATGTGAACACCCCTACGAGCAATCTCCACTTACACAGGAATAAAAGTTAGATATACATGTAATTAGAATGGAAATATATAAAAAAATGAAGTGGAATTAAATATAATTAAATGATAAAAATTAGATAAATATAAAATAATGAGTAAAAGTATGTATAGGTAAAATTATTTTTTATCCATTTATATAATTCGTAATCTATCTAGTGTCCACTTCCAAGTTTTACTCATGATCAGGCCCAATCCAACACGTGTCTTCTTCTTCTCTAGTTTATCGTTTTACACATGAATTATTAACTATAATGCAAGATTAGATTATGATGGAAATATTTTCATATAAAACTATTAAGTTTTAATTATTCATTAAATTTTATATTATAAAATATAAATAAATTTCTTTGGTGTTATCTTTGACAAATAATTTAATTTGGTTTTACTTTGACAATTAACATGCTTGAATTTTCAATTTATGACAAGTATAAAAATTGAGTAAGATAACATCAAAGATAGTTATTGAATATTTTTGGTACATTAATTTATTTCAATTTAAATATAAATATCTATCACCTGTAAAAAAATTGAGTATTATTGTATGAAAAATTAAAATCAAAATGATGATAGAGATATGAAAATGTCAAAGAAATCATGTGGCCTTTTATATAAAAAAAAAAAAAGTCAGGTCCGTAATTCAATGAGAGAGTAACCGTGGAAGCTTTAAGATATATCTTTAATAGTTGTCGCTACATTTAACATTTCTTGTTTTGTCTTTATAGACAAAAAAATAATAGTTAAGAGCGTGTTTAATATGAGTAAAAAATTTAAAAAATATTAATATTGATACAAATAAAGTTCAAATACATCTCTTAATTTGATTCTTTTCCGTCTACTCCCTATTTTTTATTTTTTTTAGGAAGCTTGAGAAATAGAGATATGACAGATTGAAACGTCACTATATATTATACCTTGCAACTAATCACCCATTCCGCAACCGCGTGAAAGTGCTTCAATTGGGTTTTAAAAGCTATCCTCTCTATTTTTATTTTTATTTTTTTTACTCTATTATCCTCTGTATTTTACTTTGCTAAAATCGAACAATGATACATACTGAATTAAAAAATAGAAATATTTTATGTTCATAAAAAAATATATATTATATTTATATCATGTGTTAATATAAGATAAATATTAAATTATTTTGTATATAATTGTAATATTTTAATGACATATAAAATAATTTTATAAATAAATTGAATAAAATTAAATATATTTTAATTGAATAAATAACTAGATTTAAAAAATTTAAAAACACTTAAACACATATTATATCAATATTTATATAATTTTTATTATTTAATTACATTTAATTTTGCTTTTTTTATATTTATATTTTAATTGTATCACTTATAAAAATAAAAGAAAGATTTAGATTTTATCATTAATAATATGAAAACATGAGACTGTGAAACTGCATACTCTCTCCCTTTCTCTCTCTGGTGGATAAGATCTTGAGAATATCAGATGTAAAAGGACCCCACTTTTTCCATTAAAATAACAATATCCACAAAACAGAGAGAAGAACCGATGATTTTTATTCTCCATAGAATCTGGGTTGTTCTGTTGTTTTGGTATAATCCTGATCGATCCTAAGATGAAACAAAAGAAGGGGAATCCTCCTTTGTGAGATCTCAACTCCGATACATAGATTCTCCTCTGCGTGGAAGCGATTGATTCTGGTTCTGGGTGTGAGCCATAAAGCTTTATTTTGTTTGCTCTATTACCACACAATAATCAAAATTCGATTTTTTTTTTTGTTTCTTTTGGCAAAGTTGAAGTCACAAAGATATTTGTTGTGGTGAGTGGGGATGTGGGTGGGCGTTAAATTAATATATTTTGGTGTTGTTGCATTTGCATCATTACATCATTCATGCTAGTGAATAATGATGGTTTTGTCGGGTTCCTGTAACTTTGGTTGTGTGTGTCGTGTCTTGCCATCTATTTTGTCAAAATCCGTGAAGAGGAGATTCATTCGCTTGGCGATTTTTTCTCTGGTGATTAGCTCTGTTGCTTTGCATTTTGTTTCGCTGCATGCATGTGGTTAAATTTCTTATTTTTCTTTGGCAAATTGGTGAATTGTCTTCAGTATGGTGTAATTTTCTGTTCAATAAAAAATGGGTATGAATTGGATTAGAGAAAGAAAGAGAGAGAGAGATTGCTTTCTGCAGATTTAGCCACCGAATAGATAATATATTCGTGGAGTTTCTAGATTTCTCTCCTTGGCTCCCTCCTATCCTCTTTTTTGTCTGTTCTTTCCTCAGGTTTGGTAACTGTTTGTTTTTCGGCTCACTGTATTATTTTGCTTTTTATTTTTTGGTTTGTCGATTCATCTATTATTTTGGTTTACTGAATCCATTTCTATTGATCGATATCTTATCTGATTGAGTGCGGGTTGCTGTCCTTTTTCTCTATCTTCCTCAATTGGGTTCTGTTCTCTCCAAAAAGTATATTGTTTTGAGTCGAACTAGGCTTGTTTCATTGTAGCAGTGAGCTTTACTTAATTGCTAATTTTTTTACTTTCTATTTATTTATTTATTTTTTACTTTTTTACTCATTCAAGGATCTAGTTGAGCTCTTAGATTAGTGGGGGATTATGTCCTTTATCTCTGTTCATGTTAGATTTAATCCCCTTTCCCTTTCTTATGTTGATATATAAACTTCTGATGGTTGCCTTTGTTTAGTCCTCCAAATGTCTAGATTTTCTTATGTAAATTGAGCTGAATTCACTTCATTGCTGCAGGCTTCTGTGCTTCCTATTTAACTTAATTTCAGTGGAGTAGTGTTGGCACAAGTCGTTGGTCCAGTTGAAATGAAAGAATTTGAGTGAGGAGGAGAATTAAACTCTCTGGCGATGGAGAATTCTTATAAGGCTAATGGAAATTGGCCAACTGATAATGGATACTCTGTTGCAAGGCACTCTTATCAACCCTCCATAAAAGGGTCATTACCTTGGCTTGACATAAGGGTGTTTTATGTAAGAGTTTGCAAGTGTGAGCTTGATGATTCCACTCCCGAGGTTCTTACACTGAACCATGTTCCTTTAAATCCCGACACCCTTCTTGAAGTTAATGGTGTTCGTAGTAGTATATGTTCTGATGGGATGTTAACCCTTCTCAAAAGAAACAGGGTAGATAGAAAATCAGAAGAAGTGACATTTGTAAGCACTGATAGCATAAGGATGAGTGGTAGTGTGAGGTTTGAGGTGTTTGATAAAGATCTTCTGTTGCTTTCTGGGGTTTTAGAATTATGTAATAGCAATGGTGTTGTTAAGGAATCAAGTTATAATGGACAAAGCTGGAGCATGAACTGTGAGTCAGATATAATTCCAGGCACCAGTTTCTTTAAGGGGAAGCACTTGATGTTGCCAGGCTCAACTCTACCTACAATTGAGGTCTACATTGCTGGGTCCTTCTTGGGTACTCCAATTATCTTAACAAAGACCCTGCAGGTTAGTTCTCAGAAAAAACATGCAAGGAAGGGGGTGTTAGATGCAATCCCAGAGCATGAAACAAGTGAAAATGGGAAAGATGCTTCTTCAGCACTCGCTTTGCAGGTAATTAGTGCTTGTTCAATTATGGTTTTTGTGAGCTTATTCTCCTCTTATGCTAAGTTGGTTCATAAGCCAAGTTAACTTTATGCTTGTTTTGCCTTGTCTGACTTTGTTTTTACTGCCTCAATGCACTTTTATTGGGTCATTTGAAACTTGACATGGTTTAACAGATATAAGCATTTTGTATCTATGGGAGATGGAACATAATGAAACTCCACTATAACTGAAAATAACCTTTGGTCTGTGTCTGAGGTTTTATTTTTTTCCTTCTTTAAAATTTTCTTGTTCACATCAGTCATCACATCTGTATTGTGTTTGAGGGATAGCTGTCAAGAAAGGGATATCTGATATCATTCATGTCTGGTCCTTCATTTAATAAGTTTGGTCCCCTCTTGAGCACTTGCAGTTAGGTAATTAGCATCATCACATGCCCACTAAGTGTTGAAATTTCTTCCCTTGACAAGTTGTGGAAAATTGATAACCAAGCCAATGGAATTTGAAGAACATCCCTTTTTCTAGCAAATTATAGATCATCCTTCTTAATATTCATATGCCAACCCTGCAGGCCCCGGATTACCTTTGCGACAAATCGGAAGATGAGGATTATAACAGCCTATACTCAAGAACAGCATATGCAGAGGGCGAAGATGGAGAACTTTCATGGTTTAATGCTGGTGTCAGGGTGGGTGTTGGTATTGGACTCAGTGTTTGTCTTGGAATTGGGATCGGAGTTGGCCTGCTCGTTAAAACCTACCAAGGCACCGCTGGCCGCTTTAAAAGACGGCTCTTCTAATTACTCTTTGTCCATCTCCCTCTCCATCCAAAGACAACCAACCTACTTTTTTGGTCCATCTCCCTCTTGATCCAAAGACAACAGGTTAATGTCTTGTCCAACTGAGTGCAGGAAATGATTTTTATTTTTATTTTTAAAATTTTTGCTTGTTTGCTGTATGTAATATAGTTAAACATTTTTACTGCCATTCTCAACTAGTTGTGATCTCATGTAAAGCAGGATGAATTTTTCTATTATTCCCTCCACTTACTCAGGTGGTAATAACATGATTTGATTCAAGGGGGAATTAGTTTAGTTTTGATTTTCCTAGTGATGATGACAATCAACTTTCAATAAAATAAGGGGGAACTGATCGCAAAATGGGTTTTGTCTAAATTTCTATGACTTTTCTCAATTCATATCCCTTTCCTTGAGCAGCAAGCAAGGATCCATGGCAGCAGCTGGCGAAGAGGAAGGTGGTATTCCACCTGCATTTAGTGTAGAGGTAACATGAGTATCTACAGTCTAAAAAAAAAAAGGAAAAATAAATAACTTGGGCATTTTCCTTTATGACAATATACGAGAGGAAAATTAACTAGTTGATTCATTTGTCTTTCATTTTCATTTATTGATCGCCTTTTTATACGTTGCCAGCTGGTTGTACAAGGTTTACTTCTTGGGAATGGGATTGACCTTTCCTTCTACGAACCAATCCAAATTAATTGGGTACTTTAAAATTCAATCCTTGTGAATCTCTCTATCCAGTGCTTGAGCTTAACGCAAAGTGACCAATTTTCTTCATCAAAATGGCATGTTGGCAGGGTATGCGGATCTAACATTCAACCTTATCTCCTAACTGAAACTTGGGAGTTTTCATCAACTAATTTTTGAGTGGAAGTTGAGTGGGAGGGAATTCAACCCTGCATGTGTCCAGTCAGCCTTGTTCCCAGCTAAAACACATTTCTTGAATGAATTTGCAATTGAAAACGTGTGGGTGTAAACCTAGGAAGGATCTTAAACACACTTTGGCAGAGCCATGAAGCAATAAATTAGATGTTAATGATCCTTTAAAATTGTGTATAGCACGCCAACAGCAATTGATTTACTTGGTTCACTCATGAAAATTGCATAACTTGAATTCGATTTCATGATCGGTAGGTAATCTATAATCTCACCCTAAACTGATTTTTCAGCCAAAAAAATTGTGTATGGCACTAGTACACTTAAAGCTCCCGTTGGGGGCAATTGCACCGAACTGAAGTTCTTGCCAACCCTGTAATATTTTAGTAAATTACTTTTATAATTTAAATTTTAATAATTAAGTCGTTTAAATTCTTAATATGTGATCAGTAACCTCTTGTAATAATTAAAAAAAATGTAAAAGATGTAGAAGTTGATTGAGCTAAGCATTTATAGAAATTAATTCAGATAAACAAAAAAAAAAAAGATGTTCAGCATTTCATAGTTCATTTTTTGTTGAAAAGTTGATATACTTTGGGTGAAATGCATTATTTGTAAAATGTTAAAACTTCGCGGGAAAAAAAATATATTACACGGACTTTTTTTGCTAGGGTTCAAATCAAAGCTGGTATTTTCTTTTTGACCTATAATTTCCTGAGCACCGTTTCGCCTGAGAAATACATTCAACGGCCAACGGTATCTTCGCGACTATACCCTTGCATTCCAAAAAACCCATTATCTATGCCAACAACCACCGGCCTCAAGACAAGGTCTAAGTATCTGGGTTGATATTTGTCCTAGAAGACAGTTAGTTTCAATTTATATGTACAATGTTGAACTTCAACTTTATGAACATAGTTTACATTTGCACAATATTGACAAGGAGCCAACCAACAAAGGTGCAAAAGAACATATCTCTCATTGATCAAAGGGCCAATCTGGTTTCAGGGGTTGGGCTGCACGCCGGAACCAGGTGTTGAATGCTGTCACCAAGTGAGGACAATCTTCAACATTTCGGGTTGAAAAGCTGAGGCACCGCTGCAACAATTCTTGAGCTTCTGACATGGGCAATGTGGAGATAATTCGCAAAAACGTTTCTTCTAGCTCCAGATATAACGATTTGATGCTGGGTGATATTGGTGAAACATTGTCTTTGCATACAACCAAAACGGGAAGCCAATCTTCTACAAGCTTCCTTCTCACCTGAACAGAGCAAAGAAATGGACAAGAACACAATAGCTTACTCATCTGTCTAAACTAAAATTTGGTATATCAAACAGTATTAACTTTTTTAGACTGATGAATATGCAAGCGTTCAAATGGAAAAAATTATGACTCCGTATAATATAGCATATCAAATTAGAAAATGATCATATTAGGAAATTCAAAAAGAATACCAGTGTAAAGGTATGCGAATCACATAATTACAAATCAATCTCAAATGGAAACATCAAATTATGGTTGAGTAAAACCTTTCTTTCAAAATAACACAGGCGAAGAAAACTAGGGGATTTTTAAAGCCTTAAGGTGAAAGGCGCCCAAAAACACATGCCTCAATGGTGAAATGCGATACCATTAGGAAAGGATGAAAACAGCTAAATATTTGACTAAGATGCATTAATTTGCCAAACAAGTTAACTACTAAAGCATAACATTCATAATAAAAACAAGTGATTAAAATGTTCTATTTACAAAACTCAATCCCAAAGACCGACAATGTAACAACTAGTTATTTTTTAACATTCTGATTATTTTACCCATGCAGCATCACAATTAGAAAGTTAGATGACTAAGATGGAAGCATTCCTCGCCTGATCCAGAAATGCACGCCTAAGGCACCAAAGGCCAGCTCCACTGAAGGAGCAGCGCCTCAACCAGCAAGAGGAGCTAAAACCCTTTGGCACCTCGGCCCGCCTTTAACTGCATTGCTATTATTTATCATGAAGGACTTTCTTCCTTCAACCAGTATTTTATTTCCCAATATGCAGAACTTAGTGTTAACTTCCCCACTGGAAGGGGGGCAGGGGGAATCAAATCCTAATACCAGGCACAAACATTGCACAATGTTCCCAAATTCTCCTCAACTCTGGAATTCAACATATTTGAGCTTTCAAATGAATAAATAGCATGATATAACAAAAAAAAATTTAAAGTGACTAAACAAAGTTGTACTGCTTTTACCACAACTAAGTCATACTCATAACTTCGAACACTTCAAAGAGTAGAAAACTAAAGAGTAAGGATCTTGAGCAGTAGCAACACGATGAAGCAAATCCAGTCTCCAACTCAATCACAATAGAACTTCTAGATATGTGGTTCTTCAACAAAATAATCCACAAATGGTCGGGAAGCAAGGAGAGCTGTTTTCCTTTTTTTCTTTTTTATAGAAGGAGAGCTGTTTTCTCTGAGACACATACTTTGACTTGCTTTTTAAAATTATCCATTCTTTAGAAAACTAGCCTGTTCTTTTCATGCATCAATCCCTATTATTGACACACAACATTTTAGGAAGTAAACCAGAGCTACATTCAGAGAACTATAGCAGCAAATACCCCATCCATTCAACTCACTCACAAATTTATCATCATAAACAATAACCCACGTGATTACACTTAAGTAGATGTAGATGCATGGGGTGTAAACGAGCCCAGCCAAATTGAGCACTTCAAGCCTGGGCTTGGCTTGTGAAAGAAATAGACTACTCAAAGTTCGCTCATTCATTTAAACGAGTTAAATTTAAAGCTTGGGCTTAGTTGTTAAAAAATATAAAGCTTGAGTTTGGCTTGTTTAACTCGCTCATAGTTTGAGTATTTTCTTTCCTTTTATCAAATCTCCCTTTGAAATATTTTATTAATTTATTATTTAATAGACATCTTTATTCAAAAAATTAGAGTAAAAAACTTAAAATATAAATAAAAACTTTCTTTTATATGAATCCATTACATAAAAAATTCATAACCTTCTTATAGAATCTTTTAGTAAGTAATAGCAACAAATAAATTACTATTGCTATTGTCTATAATTTTTCTTATCTAAAATTACAACTTTTTGTGATTAAATTTTTACTATCTTACAGAATGAATAAGTAATATATATACGAGCTATTCACAAGCTTTCAATATAAAGCTTGAGCTTGGGCTTGAGCTTTATTTAAACAAAAAAGCTTGATCGAGCATTTAAAGAGTCGAGTTCGAATAATTCACGAATAACTCAACTCATTTACAACCCTATGCGGATGAGATTCATGCTTGCTTAACAATTAAATAACCTAGAGACAGAAATCCATTAAACACCCAACAGATCATCAAACTAGAACAAGATCACAACATGACACTTTCAGGTAAGGTCATAGCACTGACACTGGTGACATACCAAGGCATGTTAGTTACTCACTCTAAACGATGGACCACTTTGATAACAGATCAGAAACTTCTAGCATCACTCCATAAGGCAACATGGTCAGAAGTTCATATCATAACACACAGCCACAAAGAAAGGAATTTCACAATTCACATAAAACAATGAAAACAATTACTCAAATGCAATGCGAATGCGACATGCAATGAGAACTGAATCAGTTATATACCTGTCTAGAAGCCAAAATGGTGCCCGCACTAACTGCATTTGCAAGCTTGCAGGTACAACGAAGAACGACGGCAGGAAGACCAGGCACAATGTTCCTCCAAGCATCATCGCGGAACGCTCTCTGCAAATCAGCAGTGAAAGCAGCTTGCTCGCTCCATTCTTTGACGGCAGCATCAGCCACTCTGAGCTCAATCATTCTCTCCACCAACCACAAAAGGTGCCTCCCGTTGGTGGAAGCCTTGTGCAGATTCAACCTCTGAATGGCCTCGGTTTCGTTATGGTCCCCTCTGAAAACAGGGCTGGAATAGTCCTCCAACGACTCCTTCACCGTCTTCAAGCTCATCTTAAACGCCTTCTCCAACACCCTCTTCGCCGATTCCCTCGACGAAAAATCCCTTAAAATCTTTGCCACAAAGGCCTTCACGAACGCAGTGTTCTGGTAATTGTTGATGGCAGATGAAATTAACCCTTCGAGCATCATTTCACAGGAGTCTTCACCCACGGGGGAAACCCTAGCGAGAAGGTATCTGGATTCTTCTTCGCTGAGGAAAGGGATCAAGCTCAGCACTCTCTTCTCTTCTTCTTCGGTCCAAGGCACTGCTTCTAGAAACCCCACGCACGAACGAACGCAATCCTCGAAGAGGAGTTCGAGGGCGATGGGGAGGAGATCGAGCGCGGTGGAGGTGCTATTGATGGCGGTGGCGAAATCGTTGGTGTAGAGCAGTTCCAGCACCGTCAGATGGGACTGGATGGAACCAGGAGTGGGTGGAACTCCGAGATTGAGCCGAAACAGTTCGTTGTCGTCGTCGTCGGAGGAGTTTTCTGGAGGCGGAGGAGGGTGGACGTGGCGGATCCATCGGTCAGATAAGAGGGCGGAGAAGTATTTGGAGCGGCGGAGGACGCTGGAGTGGAGGTACACGTGGAGGTCGGTGATCGAAGCGGAGTCGACGGAGGAGGAGGAGGATTCGAGGGGAGAGACGGCGTCGATGAAGAGGCGGAGGACGACATCTGCGGTGGAGGCGTCATTGAAGAAGAGAGCGGCGTCTCCAGCGGTGGTGGTGCTCAGAGAGCGACGGCTGAGATTTTGGGATAATTCGGTTAAGGTTTTGTCGGAGAAGGAGGAGTTGATGGTAGCGGAGACGGTGGAGGAATGGCGGGTAGCGGTGGTGCGCTGCCTCTTCTTGGGAACGCCGGCGCAAGGAATCATTTCTCGGTGGGAGTTGGAGAGGGAAGAGAAATGGATTGAGTTGAAAGGAATGGAAAATAATTTCTATTTTTTATTTTTCTATTTGGGGGAAATGGATCAGAGTCCAGAATGGTGAAGACGGAACGCGAAAGCGCGGAAGAGAACGGTTTCTTTCTTATGTACTTTAAAAATGGATTGGATTTTCTTTTTCTTTTATTTTTTTTTTCCTCCCAAAATGGATTATATTTTTTATTTTTCTTTTTTTAGTTAGTTTTTCTATTAAAAGTAGATTGTATTTTTTAAATATTTTTTGGCTTTTTGTCTACTCAAATAAATGAGTTAGAAAAATTTTGTATTTTTCTTAATTCGTTGGTCACTATTATCTCTTTTTAAAGTATTTTTATTTACAGTCTTATTTTTATATATATAAATTTTAAAATTAAATATTTAAATAAAAATTTAAGTATTATTATAATATACATAAATTTTAAAATTAAAAGTAAAATCATAAGGATTTCAACTCCTCCTGTTCGAATTAATAGTCATTCATACTATTAAAGTCTTTTTGTTGATATCATGATGAGAGTGTCTTATTCAGACAATCTCAACCATACATTTTCATTAAACTTAAATCAATGGTATAAATTATGACACATCATCACCATTACAAAACTCACTGTTTCATTAACTTAATTTTTCATCTTTTTCAACAAGTCTATTTTGTGCGTTGTTGTAACTGTCATGGCATACTCACTTTCATCCACTCCGCCGACTACTCTTAAGAGCCCATCTTCTCAATTCTCTCGCAGGGGGACAAGGGCAATGGACAATGCCAATAGAGACCCAGAGAGAGAGGTGTGGAGCAGATTAAATAATCAGTAAGATAACCAATGGTTACAGATCCACTAGCCACAATCAACCAATAAAGACTCCATTTTGCATAGGCCATATGTACGACAATCAAGGACCGAAAATGCATTAAAGTAACATTTTGCATTGCTCGGTTTTGAGGCTCTAGTTTTGTATGCACTTAATTTGGCGTTTCGCCTTTTGACTATGAGGTTAAGCAAAACCAGAAAATATTTACTGACATTTGTTTAAATCAAATGAAGAAAATCATGGGTCATTTGCTCTCAATATCAACACAACAATTTAAAACAAAAAACATCAAGCATGAGTTTGGAAGAGATTGCTAAGATAAGATGGATTACCTAAGTTTTGAGTTATTAGGAAGATATTATTACTGCACAGTGAGGGAGAGAGGGATATACAGGAATGCATGATGGAAACACATGTTAGCCATATGACTCTCTTTTAACTATATTTTTAAGGGTTTTGCTAATAAATGATATTTATTAAGAAAGTTAAAATAAAAAATAAAATATTTTTAATACACTGGATATATTATTTTTATTAAAAAAAATTATTTTAAAATTCTTAATAAGTATACATTTATCGATAATATTTTATTTTTAATACAATAATTAATGTAATACATATTAAATGATATAAAATAATAAATGAAATTTGTTATATCTTTTTAAAATATTCTCTTAATAATATTATTTTATTAACAAATGTCCTTAAAACATTTTTTAAGAAAATTAAAATAAAAAAATTAAATAAAAATATGACATTTAATGCATTAAAAATTAAAAAAATATTATTATTTATTTTGTTTTCATCTAAAAATAAGGCATTTAATGTATTTTTAGTAAAATTTAAAATTTAAATATGTTCAATATCTTAAAAAATATTCAATATTTTTATTTAATAATTAAAAAAATTTGTAAGAGAAAATAGAATTATTCATAATAAATTTCTTTCACTCCGAACACATCTTAAAAATGGCTCAAGTTTTTCATGATTAAAACTGCAAACTCAACGGGTAAGGATGGTGCCACATTGCGTCACTGCCACTGCCACAGCCTAGCATGCTTGTTTTTTTTCAAATTTTAATTAAGTATATATCATATTCAAGAAATTTAAAGTTATTTTTATATCCTTACTCTCATTTCAATTTCGTCTTTTTTATTTATAATTTCTTAATTTTTTGTTGAACAACAACTTTTAGTAAGAGATATTTAATGAGAAAATTTTTTATTATTAAATAAATAAATTTTAATTATATAATTATATATAAATTATTAAAAATAAAAATTACTTAAAAATTAAGTAACTACTTTTTTAATAAACTAAAAGGTACTTTATCATATTGTTAAAAAAAAAGAGAGAAAACTTTATCATCTTAATTATTTGTTTGTTAAACTATTTATTTCTTCAATAAAAGAGAGAAAAGCATTATGCATGTTGGTTAGGTGAAAATTAAGTGTAAAAATACTTTTGCGTTTAACAGTGGTGGAGACACAACGATTCATGATGAGCAGTGAAGTGCATATTTTACGTAATTTTTATATTTTTATATTAAATATTGTATATATCTATTTTTATATTTTATTTAATATTATTTATTATATATTTTTTTTATTATTATTTTTAATTTAATTACATTCATAAAAAATAATGTGAATAATAATACATTTTTAAAAAAAAGTGTAAGACTATTTTTTCTTATTTTAAGGGTTATAATTTCAAGCAGAATGGATACGGTTGAACGAGTTAATCAAGATTGATTAATTAAGATAAAGTGGACCTATCTATCTAGGAACACCTATTGAGATCTAATTATTACCAAAACCCAGGCATTGGACGGTGCCTCGTCAGTTTTATTATTAACAATCACGTGATGCCACGTCGGTAAAGCGATGCTACATACATAGCCTAGAAATGTGTTGTGGGATTGCCCTAATTCGTGCTTCAACCAGAAACTTCTAAGGCACAACAAAACAAGATTGATGACGATAGCTATATAGATAATATTTGTTTTCTTCGACCTGCCATTCATTTGAGTCTATGCGTTTCAGTCACTCTTTATTCTTGTATCTGGCTTTGGATTGCGCAGCCCTAACCCAATGGGTTTAGCAAACTAAACCAGGCTGCATAAAGCTAGAAGCCTAGAACTATAGTTTTGTGATGACGAAAACCGAAGCCCAGATCATAGATAGAGTCATTGAAAACTTTAACAATAATAGAATAACAAAAAAAAAAAACTTTAACAATAATACTAAGGGTATATTTGAATATTTAGTAATTGATGGAATGGAATGGGATGGGATGAGATGGAATGAATAATGAATAATAGGATAAATGTATCATTCCATTATTTGGATATTTTAGAATGGAATGGATAAAAGATACTAAAAATTCCATTGTTTGGAAATTGAATGGAATGGTAATTATAACTTTATTTTTCCTATATTGTCCTTATTTCAAATAATTTTAGAGTATTTAATGTAGTAAAATCAATTATAATTATAATTAAAAACATGATTATCATTAAAATTAATGGTTTATGGGATCCATCCCTTTTTTCACTCATTTTTTAACACAACTTTTAATACCACCAATCCATATTTAAATGTCACCAAAGTCAATTCGTGAAATTTGTATAAATAAATTTCATCGGAGCATTTCTTTAAGCCTTTTTCACTTTTTTCTTTTTCCGCAGCCCGAATTTCATTTTTCATCTTTCTTTTATATTAATGCTATGTGAATTTGTATGATATTCGTGAAAAAAAATTGTACTAAATAGATTACTCAAACTTTAATGCAATAAAAATATTATACAAGAGATATTTGCTTTATATTAATATAAATATATATAAATATGACTATTCATATGTGAGTTCACATAAATCATTCGCATACTGAACTCTTGAGAGATGTTGATAAACTTTATTTATTTTGATAAATTATTAGTTAAGCATTAGAAATTATTATTAATATTCAAATCAATAATTAACATATGTAAAGACATATTTTTAGAATAAATGCATTTTTAATATGATCCACACAAATTATACATATTATCAATTAATTTGAGTGTTTATAATAGTTATCAAAGAATTTATCAATGATTTTATTGAAGCATTACCCTTACATATGATAATAATTAAGCTTCTCCACTCTTATGAGCATAATAATAGGCTAACAAGCAAGTTCCACGCCACTTCCTTAGGAATTATGCCCTTGACTTACTGTATCTTTACAAGCAACAATGTGAGGCTTCAATCTCCATTTTGGGTTGTCAATTGTTATTGTTTCTCTTCCACCAAGAGCTCAACACTAGGTTTTTCTTTCTCTCCCCAAACTAATACTGAATTATTTTTAAAACATGCAATATACAAGAAAATGAGAAATCCCACCTAGGATATTTTACCTTCATTAAGCAGTAAATTTAAAAGACTAGAGCTTGACTTTTGGGGGTTAAAGAAACTTGACTTCTTGACCCGTATTTTCTGGTTTGCTCCTTTTTAAATTAACTTGATGGGCCAGGATGCACGTTCCGGTGGACTCTGATCGTCTTGTTTAAATATTCAAAATGATAATCATTTTCACCACATTATTGTCGCATGGTGGGTGACCTGCGCCATTTATCAGACAGCAATATAAACACGGTAAAACATGCACAAATGCACTGAAGCTGGAAATCATTACATTTGGCACGGGTCAAAACATTCATATATAATGTTATAATAACAACTGTAAAACCATCGGGTAATTGTCGTTATGTTTATGAGTTGTGTTCTGATGTAGAATCAGAGAGTGCCGCCTAAGAAGACATGTGTGTGGTGGTTTCTTCCTCTTGCGGTTGCTGCCTGATGGTTCGGTGGAGTTGAGTACCTGCAAAATAGACTCCAACACTCAAGTTAGACAAAGTATAAGAGAGGTTTCATACCATGAGATTTCAAATTTCAGATATTTAATAGGAAAACCTAGTCTGATATTTATAAAGCATTGAAGAGTTCCTCTGTGATATGAGAGAAATACAGGTACGCTGAGATCGTGGTCTAATGGGGAGGTGCCTCTACTCCACGATCATTTAGGCGAAGCCCTGGCAATGGGTGCCTCCCTCCCACGATCGTCAGACAAATCCCTAAAGTATAGGGATGTCGCGTTAGTGGTCACCTGCTATAATAGACAGTCATGGTCCCTACACCTTACGAGCGACTGGTGTCAGGACTCGCACAGGCCTAAAGGGTGTGTTCACGGCGTACGACTGGGTTTTGAGGTTTTGATGGCCTAACCGGAATGATCATGGCAGATCATGGTGGTATACGCAGTGGGTTCGCCTTTCCTTAGAGGACCCCGGATCACGGTATAGAACAGTTGCCTCCAGCTTAGCGCTTAAGTGAGAACTTAAGTGTCAAGGTATTACGCTCTAGGCGAGGTCCGTGATTCTTTATTAGATGCCTTGGGGAGTACCTCCAGGGTTGGAATCTGTTACCATCCCGTCATTCGAGATGTATCTTTTGTTCCCGTGTATGGTTTCACGGGGTTTTCTGCGTCGTCGTACTTGTTGCCAGGATATGCTGAGTTCCTTTTGGGAAACGGTGATCTTAACTTTATTGGGAATTAACGATCCTTTAAGAGAGAAATCAATTCCATGATGTTTCCCAGCTGCACGCCTCCCCATTGTCCAATTGGGAACGAAGAGCATTTAAGGGGTCGTTTGTCTTGTGTGATTGGTGCGCTTTTGTTGTAGCCAATCAGGAAACTTCACCCCCTCTACAAATAGAGGATGTTTGTGTTGGAGCTGGTATTCTTTCTCTTATTTCTTTTCCACCTTGTCCCCTTGTTTGTGAGTTCTTCTTCACATGATGGCTTCTTGTGTGTTTCGTTCAAAGAGGGTTTTACCCTCTGTGAAGGTTATGATATTCTTGCTCTTTCCAAAATACTTGGAGTTGTTTCGTCTTTTTGCGAGTGACTGTCCTGGTGGGTGGTTTTCTTCCCCAGCATATGCAATGTGATTGCTTGTTTGATGCTTCGTTGGGGAGATCTTCGCCACCTGTTGTGTTTGGACGGGGGTGCTTGGAGTTGCACTTTACGTTTTCCTCCTCCTTTGCTGAGAACCTGTGGGTATTGTGTCCTCTGAGGGTGCTTGGGAAGGTAGGAGGAACTATTGAAACTGCTCCTGGAGCGACCTAGGGTGGCCAGGAAGCTGGCTGAGGCTCCGGTGAAATGACCTTATTCATGAGAGGTCTTGCCCCATCTAACGGAAGAAAGAGCATCCCAACCTTTATCAATGCTACGGAGAAGGCGAAACAGGAGATTTGGTGTCGGTTTCGGAGTTCCGATTTGCTAATGTTCTTCAAAGCCAATCCACTTTTTCAAGAGGTTGGGGTTGGTCCTAGTGGAGTCGTGGTGGTGGCAGTGACTCAGTGTTCGTGGCGTTCTGGTCATGTCACATCCACATTTCCTCCGGGGTCCTTGGGGATTGCTTTTATTTTATGCATTCTGTGTTTTAACTTTCTTTTCCCTCTTTTTTCGGTGTAAGACGATGAATGGAATGAGAATAAATTAATAAAAATTCTTTTCTTTTGAATTTCTGTCTTGCACTTTCTCTCTTTTGTCATTTTTCGTAGTCTTTTGTCTTTGACTGGGGTAAGCCCAATGTTTGCTCCGGGGTAGTGATGTCATGTTGATATCGTGTTGCCCCCAGCTTGTGTTTTGGCTTGAAAAGTCAAGGCGGCAAGTTTTGATTCCGTGGTACCTATGTTAGTCCAGCCTCAATTACCGTTGTCCGTAGCGTAGCTCCTCAACCCAGAGTGTTACCCCAGTTTAAGCCGGGGTTCAGAGTGAAACTTCTGGACTTGACCCTTAGGGGTTGCGTGGCGTTTTGAGTTACTGCACAGTTGTCCCTTCAACTGCCTCTGCAACTGCATGGGTCACGTGGTGCGTTTCGAGTGGGTGGACGTGCCTAAAGCTCCGCGGGTCATGATGGGCATGTTTTGAATTAATGGGTTGCAGGGACGGGAATGCTCCTTAACTGTTTTGACCATTATAAAAAAGGGTCAAGGGGGCGTGGTTTTCACTTGTTTTTAATCATTTTCTTCTGGAGGCTTT
Organism: Ormosia semicastrata; assembly: GCA_029884595.1. Lineage (NCBI taxonomy): Eukaryota > Viridiplantae > Streptophyta > Magnoliopsida > Fabales > Fabaceae > Ormosia > Ormosia semicastrata. The sequence goes on along the minus strand of JAQQTO010000038.1, from coordinate 17,138,353 downwards.
CAAGTAGCAGAGAAGTGCATTTTGTGAGCGTTCCTCGCCCATTTTTCAAGCTTTCTGATCATTTCTAGTGTTGATTCAAGGTGAGTCTTCTTCTTCTGATTTTGTTTGAGTCTTCTTGTTCTGGTTATTTTCTGCTAACTCTGGGTGACAGTCCTTTGAGTTGGCGTTCTGAACCTTTCTTAGCCTCTTGTGAACTCCATCTCTGTTGCGCCGTGAGCGGCAGTAGTGTCTCTCTGAAATTTCAAATTTCAGAGGGAAAGGAGGCCGGTATACGGGTGTTCAAATCTTTTCCGTGTCCGAATCTCCCGCTTTCATGATTCTGGAAATTCCTTACCTGCCTTTTTTGGGTGTTCTCAGGGTTTTATGGCGAAAGGCGAAAAAATGAGGGCGTCGGTGCCCGAGACCCATGAACCAGCGGAAGGAGACCTGATTGAGATCCGTCGTGGTCCTGGGCCAGTATACCCGTGGGTCGGGGATAATGTCTGGAAACATTTCTCTAAGTATTCTTCTGAGGTTGCCCTCTGGCAATTGCTGGATTATATGCACTTGACGGATGAGAGGGCGCGGGATAGAGAGTTCCAGGTCGTTTACCCGGAATGGAACGAGAACGTGTGCTCGATGCGGGAAACGGGTCCGCACTTTATGTTCCTATACGAGTCTTGTAACACCCTTGTGGGGATGTCACATTTTTAATGCAATAAAATAAAATGAAATAAAATTCTTACCTAAGTTGTAAAACGTTTGGTACATAAATAATATTAGTGATAAAAAAATTTCCTTTTTATACTTATAACGTTAAATAAAATAACACCGAATACAAAATAAAGCAAACATAATCACACCATAAAATACATATGATTCTTGTCTGAAGTACACAATTAATTTACAACTATTAATATTTAATAGAAACAGTAAAAGACAACATACTACTAAAACATAACCCCTAATACATGAGCCCTTGTCATAAGACAAATTTTCTAGTTGGGAATGTCTTTGTCCGAGAGAAATTCGACCCAAAAATATATCGAAATTCTCTCTAGGAGTATGGTGAAATTCATTCCACAACTCCCTAATAGGTAAAATAACTTGTACGAAAGTAACCGTATAAAGTGAAGTAACGATCCCATGTCGAGTCCTACTTACTGATAAAGTAACGTCACCACTGTACTCTATGTGTCCTGTGTCCCAGTGGACATACCAAACCCTAGCGTCTTCGAGAAACTGTAGTCTAAAGAAACCTAATTGACCTCTCCTTGCCGCCATTGTAGTCTTTTGATGATATAAACATAAAATAGAAACAGACAGAATAATACAATAAAAAGGTGAGACAATCCACATCATTACCAGCATGACAATAAAGAAAACGATAATACAAACAAGTATCACCGTAATACATATCATTACATCATATACAGTATATCAAATCAACACATCATACATTCTATCACAGATTATAGTAAACATTAAAATGCAGATAATGAATGAACACACACTAACTCATTCTTACTCCATGGAGCTAAACACAGATATCTGAGAGAATGATCTGAAAAGAACTAATAGTACCTCAGGCTGTCCAACCAAACTATTATACTGTCAACGTCGTGTCTATAGTCTATAGTCCAAAACATCGTGTAGCAGTACACAGTCCAATACATCGTGTACTATAAGCATTGTACATAATAATCTTCTCAAGACCTCAATTAAGAATAGTGCTTGTCGAAATCATTAGTATATTGCCCATTACCACGGCCTAGAGGCGCTACTAACTGTCCACATATGGGATTCTCCGCACATTAATGCCTCCAAGTTCAATTAATGAACCACACTACAGCTATCACACCCACAACACGGTGTAATTCATCTCGTCAATCAATCGCCAATTATCAACCAAATTGACAAAACTCTCAAAGCATGATAAAAAAATTACCAAAATACCATTAGTTTCAATATATTACTATATTTACGAAAATACCATCAGTCTCAATATACAAAAATATAGTATGTCTCCACTTGACAGTACTATCACACAACATGTCTGGGTCCATCACTTTGGCCAGACAGTAAAACTCACTGTTCCGTACGTAGAAATTTTATCGCATTTTCACAATCGCGTCATTTTTACAAATATTTTTAAATCACATAAATATATTTTGATATTTTTAAACATCGCGTAATGTTTTTAAATCATTTTCTCAATCGCGTAAGATTTTTAAATCATTTTCTTAACCATATAGCTTAAAAATCATTATTTCAAATATGTGTAAGCTATTTCTAGTACTTTTAAATTACGTAAAATATTTTCCTTACGTTATAAATATATTATGAAATCTTTTCATTTTATTTATCTGATTTTAGTAAATTTCGGCAACATTTTCCCTAGAAAATTAGTATATGATATTTTTGACGTTTTTCTCTAATTACTATCAATTTTAACCTTACCCATCATTTACATCTTGAAACTTGTTAACGCGCTTCAAAACTCAGAGAGTGAGCTCTACGTTAGTATTTTTCAAGCGTTCATTTATTTCTTACTTATTACAAATCCTTCTAAAAATTAAATTCTAAAACTAACTTCGTTCATTTTATTTTTTAAATATTCATTGGAATCAAATTCTTTTGTAGATTAGTTATTTAACCTACCTTAGAAAATAACTTTGGAATCCAAATGTACACTAAATGGCATGTTGGTCATAATTAACCTATCCTTCATCACTAATTATTAAATCATTGTCTAACTTCTAAATTATTCTTAAATTCATTGTGTCACCTAAATTCATTAAATCATTATTTTAGAAAATGGTTGAGAACATTTTGGTTCTCTTTTTCTTGGAGAAGCCGTGAGCTCCTTTGTGTTCTTTGGAACACTCATACAATTCTTTATATGTTATTCACATCCTACATTAATAATCATATATCTATAAACACGTGCAATATATAAACACATGCAATATATTTTAAAGCTATAAACATGCTTGCAAATAAAATCAATCACAAATAAGAAAAACAATAAACAACCACACAAATGAATCCTTATGGATTCTTCACACACATACAATCCATTTTCTCATCACCATACAAGGTTGATGAGATTAAATCTCCCTCTTACCTCTTGAAGACAAGGATCTCCTAGTCTCCTCCTCTCATTGGATTTTTGTGTAGCCCTCAAAATAAATCCCTAAAATTCTTAAACAATAAGCAAAATCACATACAAGGCTTCATAATGGAAAACCATGGAACAAACATGGTTTAGAAAATCACAAATCAAATTTTAAACCATAAAATCAAAAGCTTACCCTTGGGGAAGTGAACAAAAGCTTGGATTTTGAACTAGAAGGAGTAAGTTTTTGACAAACCTTGTAAAGGAAAAGTGTTTAGAAGATAGTTTAGGTTTAGGAAAAGCTAAGAGATAAAATTATAGAAGATAGATGGTGGTGTTGGGTACTTGGGCCGAATTTGAGAGAGAAAATGGAAGAGAAAAATTGCTTGGTGTTCTTGAGAATTTGAGAGAAAATGAAGTAAAGCCCTTAGGTAAATGAAAAGTGAATATTAAGTGTGAAATGGGAGGGGGGCTGCCATGAGTGAGTTTGTAGGAGAGATTGAGTGATAAGCTTGGATAGTAAATATCCATTTGTGTTCACACTTGAAGCACATGGCTTATATCACTTAGATGGTTCAAGAAACTTGTGGAACTTGATAATTTAGCCTCCTTGGTCGTGGGACTTAAGGGGATTAGGGGCTTAATTTGATTTCACTTAAAGGCTAATTACATACTAATTAAATAGCTAATTAATTAGGTTAAGTTTCCTAATTACACTTAATTGGCATTCTAATTACATAACTAATTAATTTAATATATAATTACATATATCATAACTTCTAAAAAAAATTAGGATATCTAATTAATAATTAGATTATAACTAATCAATAACTAGGTTAATCTACTTAGTTCCTTAATTAGATAATTAGATTAATCAAATTAGGTTTAATTAATTACTAAGTAAAGTCAAGTCACTATGTTTGACTTAATCTTAACAATTGAATTTAGCTTTAATTCCTAGCCCTTGATTTGATCTAAGATGGATATTACTTAGTGATTTAATTAGGATTGCTCTCACACCATTGATTTAGTCAACGGTTATGATCAAAAGCATCTAAATCACACTTTTCATCTAATGGTCATTAATGAAGTTTATGCTTCTTTATTTGACCACTTCTTATTGGTTTAAAATAGTCAAGCCACTTTCATTGACTTGTTCCTATTGGCTTAGAATCTAGTCCAGTCAGAATCATTGACTGCTTTTCTAAACGCAGGTCTCACAGACTTTTCAGGGTCTATGGTCATTTTGAAGCGATTTTCTATGTTTTTGAGACGGTGAGATATTGTCAAATAAAATAATATTATAATAATATAAAATTAATTTATTACACAATTAAATCTTAAAAATTAAAAGATTTATATATATATATATATATATATATATATATATAATTGAGTTTAGTAAGATCCTTCAAATTCAGAATAATTAAAATAAGATTTTTTTGACTAGAAATTATTATTTTCTTGACTCGGAGCAAATCACACAAAACAGTCAAATACACTCACGAAACAGTCAAATTCAATTTACTACTCACCGAAATTACAAAACAGTACATTTAGGACTATATTGTAATTAACCCAAAAGTTGAGGTGTTACAAGTCTCTTTTGGTAAAGTTGGGTCTGCAGTTGCCCTTCTTAGAGTTTTAGGTCGACATCCTCCGGACTCTTTAAGTAGCTCCGATGCAGGTTCATCCCAACGGCTGGGGCTATATCATAGCCTTCGAAAGGTTTCGCTGTATAATGGGTTTGCATTATTCGGCTAACACTTTTTTCTACTTTTACCACTGAGTATGCCCCCAAGGTTCATCGGAGCAGAATAATTGGCTTACTATCCGGTCTAGGGGAGGTCGTAAACCCTTTGAAGTCTTTCAAGACAGCTTCAAAGAGTTTAAGACAGATTTCTTCAAAGTTACAGCGGCTAAAAGATTTCATCCTTTTTACGTGAATGCTGAAGGGAGCCCTAGGTTCCCCTTATATTGGACTCCGAACGCATGAGCAACTCCAATTGTTCCGTTTGAGAAGGAGGAGAAGGATTTGACTCCGGAGGAGCTCGAGACGGTCAGGTTCATATGCCGGTATACTGCTGAGCATGGTAAAATCAGCATCAGGGATGTTGTCAATACCCCTGGTGATGACCTTCTCTTTACTCTGCTAGATGGGAAATAAGATACCGCGGTCCCCCTTAGGTTTTTCCTGATTTCCAATATCTGTCTGATTTCTAACACATTTTCTCATCTTATTACAGTGGAAGGTATGGCGTCCGGGCGATCCATTGCTGCTCTTCGGAGCATAAAGGCCAAGGCACGGAGGGAGGGATCTTCTAGCACGCCTTCAGCCTCGGCTACGCCATCTGCCGACCGTGGTGTTGTTACTGAGGAAGTCACTAGTCAGTAAGGGTCTACTTCCCGAGATCTTCAAAGGAAGAAAAAGAGGGTTGCTGAGAGCTCCGCCTACCAGGGTGATGTCGTTTCAGAGGACGATTCTGAAAGGAGGTTGGGTATTCTGCCAGTTATCGAAGGGTGTATTGACCCTCAGTGGTTTGTGGACGAACGGTTTATGAGTAGTGCGGTGATGGAGCATATATCGCAGTGAGGTTTGGCTCAAACTTTGACCGAACTGCAGGACTGGTCACTTCCTATTGCTGCCGGGGTCTGTTATGTGGAGGAAGCCGTTGAAGAAGCGGACAAGGAAGCGGCAGATGAAAATAAGAAAAAAGAACATGAGGCCAAGGAGGTCGCCCTGAAGCTGAGTGCCGCCCTCCAGCTAAACGAAGATGCCCAAGTGAAGATTGCGGACCTGGAGAAAAGGCTGGCCGAGGTTGAGCTGGCCAGTAAGAAATTTGAAGCAGAGAAAACTCTGGTTGAGAAGGCCCATGCCACTTTCTAGGATCGTATAGCTCAGTGGGAGAGAGATAATAATAAGGTAATCGTGATCTCTGAGAGGATTGGTGGAGAGCAATTTTAAAATGCCATGACTCAAATTCAACACTTCAACCCCGACATTACCTTGGCCTTGGAGGACCTTAATTCTGAAAAAGTCTTTCATGATGGCCAACTCATCTCCATAGATGACGTCCCCCAGTCTAATATAAATAATTTTTATAACTTTGTTGAAATATTCTGTAGTATTTGAATATTTTAATATCTACATTAGACTAGCTAATAATTTCACATGAAAACATATTAATATTTATGTTATAGGAGTAAAATTTTTACATAAATATATAATAAATTAATTAAAATATAACTTATTATTATAATGTCAAATTAATATTTTTTATTATGAAATAATTTTCACTATATATTCAATAACCTATCTATGAAGATAGTCATTGGCTTTTCAAGTATTGAATTTTAACTCTATCTTCCTCCTGTGCTAAGTCTCAATGTTTTTAGTAAGATTACTTAAGTACAACAAATATTTTATTTTAAGAAACAAAACCCATGTCATATGCATCAATGTTTCATTGATTTTTGAGTGAAATTGTTTTTGAAATAATTTTGTATAGAATAAGATAAATTTTGTAGAGAAATGAGACAAGAAAATAAACTCAATAATGAGATTGATATAATAGATATAATTTATGTTACGGTTGTGTGTCATACTAAAATATATGTCGTTAGATTTATAAAAGTGGTGAAGAAAAAAAATCAACTAACTTAAAAATCAAATGTCAAATTATTTATTTAATTAATATGTTATTTTTATTTAACTTACATAAATTATACGAATTAAATATATATATATATATATATTAAAAAATATTAAGGAGTTATAATATATTGAGTACCATTTAATAATATTATTATAGATATATTATTATAATTTTTGACAGATTTTTTTTAATTGTCACTATAATATTTATAAACATAAGATGCTTTTTAAAGAATTTAACATGGTTAGTTTGATATATCATTTAACAGAAGTAAAAAAATTAAAGATTGGTAAAGTGAAAAAGGCTATCTGGTTGGAAATCCACTTCTCTTTCCCAGTCTGTGATTATGAGAATTCCTGATGCAGTCAACTCTTATTCCAGTCTTCCTCCGATTGTTTGTGACGTTACTGCTGGAATTAAACCTCCTAGCAATGTCACCCTTCAAGACAGTCCTTGCTGGGGTTTCTCGTCAGACGGATTGTTCTCCATTAGCTCTGCCTACTCTGTTGTTGTTAATGGCGGAAGTAATATGCAGAGCCCCGAATCTTTGTTCTCCCACGTTTGGAAGTGACCTGGTCCCCAGAGGATTGGCACTTTCCTTTGGCTTGTGGCTCACAACAAACTCATGACTAATCAGTGGTGGTCTCTTTAGGGATGCTTCTGGGAGTTTCTTGCTTGGTTTCTCTTGCAAGTTGGGTGTTTGTACGTCAGTTAAAGCGGAGCTGTGGGGCCTGTTTCATGGTCTCCGTATTGCTAAGGAGAAAGGGTTTCAGAAGTTGTGGATCGAGATGGACTCCTTGCTTGTTGTCACTCTGGTTAACAGATCTCTTGTGCCCTCTCATCCGTTGTCTCCTATGCTTAAAGCTATTCAAGACTTGTTGCTTGGTCCTTGAGAAGTGCATATCTCCCATTCTTACCGTGAAGGAAACCGCTCAGCTGATATTTTGGCTGACCTTGGACATGATCTTACTTCTTTTGAGTGTGTTGTTTTTTACATTGCTCCTTCTGTTGTTTTGGCCTCAACTTGATCTCGTCTAAATGTTTTATCCAAACCAAAATCTGATATCTGTGAGTTCATTTCATTATAAAGAAGAATGTTACTAGCTTTAAGATCTTTGTGGATGATTCCTAGTCTAGAATCGTGGTGAAGATAAAGAAGCGCTCGAGCAATCCCATTAATAATTTGGAAGCGCTTATTCCAATCTACTAGTTTGCTTCACTTCGAATCTAACAAATTTTACATTTTTAGTTAGCATGGCAAAACTACAATATGTCAAAAATGAAGTAAAGATGAATAAAATGAGTGGTGTAAAATCTCAAACCGAAAGTAAAGCAATCCAAGCTTCTATTGCGCATGAATTCATAGATCAACAACTTATCATCTTGATGAATAGAACAAACAATAAGTTTTACAAGAATGCGGTACTGAAGTCTTGCCATCAAGATGACTTCATTTTTGAACTCCTCAGTTCCTTATCCGGAAGTGTTAGAAAGCCTCTTAACTGCAATCTCTTGTCCATCTGCCAATATGCCCTAGCAATAATTTGGGAAAATTTGGAACTTGGGTAAAAAAGCCTTGGCAACGAAAGATTTGCTGATTAAATTTCAGTTTTACTACTTGTATACTGGTCCAAAGCTACCTTCTCCTAATTTTTTACTTTTTGAAAAGTGATTTGTGGCATTAGAGATGGTTGAAAAATCAAATATTTGTTGCCAAATCAATGTCTTCGTCCCCTCTCTTGTCCTTTCAGTGAATTATTTTTATAATTCCTGAAATGGTAAGATATATGGATAGTGTATATTTAACAATATATTAGTAGTTCTAATGAAAAAAAAAAGAAAAATAGAAGGAACAGAAATCATAGTTCAGAATTGAAGAATATTTCTTTTCATTTCATTAAGTATTTATAATTCTTTATCATAAAGTCACCTGGCTTCTCATTCTTCTTCCTCTGTATACATGTGGATGTGACCAATCCAAGGATTGTTATGCCTATGATGAATGCAACAATTCCTGCTTGAATCCCTGCAAGCCTCTTGATATTAAAGTTCCTCTTGCTCCTTCCATGATCTGTGGATTAAAATAATTGGTAGTCAATAAACAAACGCAGCTAGAAGCTTGCGGCTCAGGAAAAAAAGAAAAGGAAAAAACATTCAGTTTGGAAGCTTACTGTAACTAAATGTTCCACTACACAGCAGAGGTATCTTAAAAACAGAATTTATTACTGTCACAATTCCGACAAGACAGGAGGTGATTATATCTTGGAGTTGGAGCACAGCAAAATTCCATTAAGCACATCCTTCTGATTGTCTTGGGCATATGTTAACCAGGACTACATCCCTGCTCTTCCCATGTTCTAAAAAGGATGATTTTTTAAAAATTATCCCAAAATCTGTCTTCAAGGTTCCATCTTCAAATATGGCTTTTGATTGTAGAAGGTTTTGCTATGTTTGAAATGGAAAAGCAAAGCAAGAGATGGAATGGTAAATGAAAATACCTAGCTCTGAAGCAAACCAAATCAAGCAGCCACTCCTACCACCTGTAATATCCAAATATGCATATGTTATGCAAGAGCGGATTTGCAAACATAATGTCTTATACTCATCAAGGCTCCTGCTCTTGTCAAATCAGGAAGAAGAAGACGTGTCTGGCAACTTCATTCCTGTGTACTTCAGAAAGCCATCTACATTCTGACAACTCAAATTTTTCATTCGAACACACCCACCTGACCAATTTGATGAATTCCATTTTGTATGAAATTTGGGCATGAAACCATCCAAGCATTCACGTATTGGATAGTTATTAGTATCACAGTTAGAATTAGCACCACAACAGGCATAATATTCACACTGGTCCATGGGATGAGTAGCTATAATCTCCCAACTTTGAGTCCTATCTGGCCATATCAAACGTTGTATAATGCCTGATGGGTTGAGCACTGCTCTAGTAACAGTTGAACAGTTCAAGGTTTCATATTGTAAAGAAATTTCCTGGTGAGTAAACAGTAAAGATAATTCAAGAATTTCTGCAGTTTTAGAGAAGAATATCCTGCAAAAAAATTGCCAATCCATGGCCCTGCTCTGAAAACTGAAGTTGTTCCCTTCGTAACAACTAGTTGATGAAAGCCATGAGTGTCTATGTGATATGTTACAATTAAAAGAAAGTTACTAGATCTTAAACCCCTCCCCCCCCCCCCAAAGGAACGATTATTGATACGGAAATAATAAAATAATTTTGATATTCTTATCATTAATAGTACATACGTCTCTTTTATACTATTCTCAATATCATTTATCATATTTACATTTTTCTATCACTTTTTATCATTAAATCTGATAACATTAAAAAAGAGTGTAAATAATATATATACTACTAAAAAAGGTGTATGATTATTTTTCATAATAAAAGCCAATTATGCTGCAAGATTCTTCATTTTTTTATTTTGACATGTCATGCATTCATGCTGCAAGATTTACTTCCTCATTTAAGGCTGATTACATCCCCTCGTGGATCAAATCTAATTATGACAGACAAATCTAATGGCAGAGGGGCACGTATCTCATCTCCTATATATATAAAACCATTGCACAGATTGGCCGAGAAATTGCTTAGGGATATTCGGTCTCCATTGCTCGCTCTCTCACACTGTCCTCACCGTAGATCTGCGGCCTTTCTGGTACGCTCTTTCGACCTTATTCTTCTACAATTCTTCCAATATTCAACGTTTTCTCTTCATTCTTAATCTGCTTGCTTTGTTTCTAATACTTTGAGCTTTGTACTTGTCTTCTTTCCCGATTGCTCTATTTCTGCGTTGAATACAATCAATCAGGGAACTCCCTCCTCATTCAATTTTGTCCAGAATCAAATTTTTTCCCTTTTATTCATTAGTATGAATATGAATTAAACATCATATGGTTGGACCAAATCTCTCTCTGGAAATAAAAATAAACAAAAACTGCAATATGTGATAACAAAAAGGTTCGTGACAAATACAAATTCAGTGCAATTGCAATGCAGTGCTTGTGTTAATTTCAATTTGCATCTTGCAGAGACAAAAAGCCCACATGGAAGAAGATATTGCAAGAGAGAGGCTTCCTCCTCCCCAACCCTACCCTTGGCTTGTTTATTTCCATGGCAAAGGCGGAAAGAATCAAACGTTTTGCACCCTATCAGATTCAGACCCCACCAAAACTAAAACCTACTCAACAAGTATTCTAGAGCGGGGCAAAGCAAATCTATTGGTTTTACAACATGGTTGGTATCTTCTTCTTTCAAAGAGAATTGCAAATGCTAGCCAACTACTTCTTTGGAACCCATGTAACCTCCAAAGAATCAGTCTCCCACCCCTTGAACACAATGGCATTTATGGTTGCGTTTTATCATCCTCCCCAACTGCAGTTGATAAAGTTTGCTTGCTAATTTTATTTGGAACTACTTCAATATTCTACTTCCAACTCGGAGATAAGCAATGGACTGAAGTTGATTATCATGAGGACTTATTGAGGATTTTAGCCCTGGAGCTGGATGGTAAAGAAGAACACCCCTGGATTGAGAAAACCCATCTTTATAACCCAGTTTACTGCAATGGTCGCTTATATGCACATTCAATGTTTGAACATCTTCTAGTAGAAATTGAGAAACTTGGACCGGATGGCCTTAAAATGAAGTCCACACATGTTTTCGTGCCAAAAAGCCCACTATCTGAAGCTTTCGAACGATGGTTCTTGTTAGAATCCAAGAACGAACTATTTTATATTGAAACGCAGGAAATGTGGGATCAACAAAATATGGTCATTGGTATTTGTTCATAGATTAGATTTTTCTCAAATGATATGGGAAAAGGTGGAAAGCATCAAGGATATAGTATTCTTTCTATCCACATACAGTTCCTTTGCTTGTCAGGCAATCAATCCAGAAACTGAAGGGGGTCGCATCTATTTCTCCACGCAACGCAACAACAACAATTTTATGTACATCTACAACATTGAGGACAAGAGTCTTATGGTTTCACACCCTTTCTCAAATTTACTGGAAAAGCGGTCTCGTCCAATATGGTTGATGCCAGATCTAAGGTAATATAATTTATTTATTTTTAATGCTGCAAAGATTTAAAAAACAAACAAAACTAGTATGGCCCCATGTCTAGATTTCATGAGTTAGTAAAAAAATCATGATGAGCTTCTCTAAAATCTTGATTATTTTGAATTTGTGTATGTTCATTTTAATATTGCAAAATGATTTGTACTCATGTTGTTTTGTTTAGGATGAATGGTTCACTCAGAACTGAACTTAAAACCAATAAAGAAGAAATGGGAAAAGCACACCTTAGAGCGAAAGAAAGCAGTGTTGCAATCATGGAGATGGGGGATAGAACTACTAATGCATCTGAATTACCTCTTGACATGGCCGAAGTGATTGCAAAGCGTCTGAATCTATTTGATTATTTAAGTTTTCGAGCTACCAACAGGCTGTTTCGTTCAGGAGCACCACCAATTCAATGGAGATCATGCTCTGCAATGTCAATGTCAAGGTTTGATGATCTTTCACTATCTCCATTATTTGTATGCTTTCAAAAAGACGGCGTCTTAACTTTTGTGCATCCAAAGCATGGTCTTAAGTACAAATATAGCGTCAATTTACCGGAAGTCCTCCTAGCACTAGCAGATTGTGTAATTTGCTCCTCAAAAGATGGTTGGCTACTACTGGCAACAAACGATTTGCTAACATTCTTCTTCAATCCCTTTACAAAAGAAGTGCTACCACTTGCATATGGACCTTTTCAATTGAGGAATACCAAATGTGTTGGCTTTTCACATCCTCCACCTTCTCCTAAATGTGTGGTTGTTGAGTCTATATAATCTTGGGAGTTGCCAATTATGTTTACAAACATTACTCGCTTTGGGGAAGAAGAATGGGAAAGATTCAAATTTAAAGATTCTGACTTGCCTCTTTGTAACATTAGCCCTACGTTTTACAAAGGAGCATTTTATTATTTAAGCCACAATGGATACTTGGGAGTCTTGGAAGTACAAGAAAGCATAAGCTGGGAAATCCTTGCCAAGCCTCAAGCTCCATGCACGGGTTATTATAATAGTTTTCTTGTGGAATGCGATGGCAATCTCTTGTCAGTGTTTGAGGGTCCTTTTGGAAAATGGGTTCAAGTTTTCATGTTAAATGAATCTACTATGACATGGATCAAAGTTGAAAGTCTGGGAAATCATATGCTTTTTGTTGGTCACACATCATTTGCTGCCGTGGCAAACATTCCTGTAATGAAAAACAAGTGGCCAAAGCATTGTGTTTTATTCATTGGAAACAAACAAGTACCACACATTCGATAACAAGGATGAAGTGGTGAATTTTCATTGTGCAAGAGAACAACTTCATAGTTGCTGGATTGAACCAAGTTGGCACTAAGTTGCAATTGTCGTCTTGTTCATTAGAAGTTTGGAAAAGGTAAATTCGGTAGAGAATTTTTTTCTAAAGCAGCTAGATTAGGATAATTTATGATATTTTTATTTATGTTATGTTAGGGATATATAATTGTGTTATCTTCTTTTATCTTATATATATATATATATATTGGATCTTATCTTATTTTAAGGGGTTTTATAATAATTATGTTATTTAGATTTTTTTAATTTAATTTAGAGATCTTGTGTTGTGTAATTTAGAGATTATACTTTATACTTTATTTTAGGATCTTTCCATATTTTTAGGATCTTATATTTAATAAATTATTTGGTGAGGATTTGACTAAAGTTTGACCAACATTGTGTTAAAAATATGTCTTTTCTTATTTAGATTTGATATATTAATAAAAATTAATGAGTTTGAATCATGAAGATTCAATGTTTTGGAATTCCTAATTTAGATAGGCACATTTTTCTTTTTGAATTTTAATTTCAAGGTGATTATACTTAAAAGTCATTAAATCAAAACTTAAAAGTCTTTGAAAGTTTGTTTTACTCAAGTTATGTTCTAAAAACAAACATTGGCAACATTGTTAAAAATATATCTTTTCTTATTTAGATTTGATATATTAATAAAAATTAATGAGTTTGAATCATGAAGATTCAATGTTTTGGAATTCCTAATTTAGATAGGCACATTTTTTATTTATTTATTTTGAATTTTAATTTCAAGGTGATTATATTTAAGGGTCTATTTGGCATGCTGTATTAGACTTGATAGGATAAGCTAATACAATACATTATGACCTTATCAGTTGTTTGGTGCAAATACTGTATTGTATAAGTTTATCCATCAAACTTCTCTTATGCATTAAAATGATGGATAACTTAATCAAGCCTTGGGGGATGGAATTAGGCTTGATTGGGTTTTGATGTATAAGCTGTTATAAAGACTTTTCCATTATAATTTTGAACATTCCGATATTCTCAACCATTATGTATTAGGCCTTATACTATCAGGTCTTATACTATCAGGCCTTATACTATCATATCTAATACTATCCTATCCTTCATACCAGACGGGCCCTAAAAGTCATTAAATCAAAACTTAATAGTCTTTGAATGTTTGTTTTACTCAAGTTATGTTCTAGAAACAAACATTGGCATCTATCAACCATATATTTTCAAATACTTTTCATGGGAGCCTTGGATGTATACTTCTAGTACCTATGCTCGATCAATTGTGGCCGAGATCAGTGGCTTGATTACATGCCTATGCCCATCTGGTACCTATTAATTACTTCATGGTTGATTTTCTTGCTTAGTCATATTAGTTCGCAATGGTCAGCTTCTTGAATTGAGGAGATTCTACCTTCCTGCCATTTCATTACTTTACAATAGATGAATCGCCTTAAATCTTTATTAGGTTATGTACCTTTCTTTTGTATACTCTGAATTTATAAGATTGCAGCGTGTTCCCAGTTTTTTTTATATGAAAATATTGGCTTTTGCTTCTGTGCAACAGGTTAAATGAGACTGATATTGGTATTCTCTATCATTAGAAGCAAGCTCCTGCTTCCAATGATGAGATGCCTTTCAACATGGATCCAAATTGTAAGAACTGATATTGAATTTGAGAAACTCACAAGAGCTGGTTCTGAATTAAGTTTTTCAGAAGCAAGGATAATATTTTAAATTTAATAGAAGCCTTCCCTGATAAGGGATTTGTGTTGACTTGTGTTCGTTTTGATGCAAAGTGATGGCCCCGTCTAATATGCACCCTTCTAGCAAGGGTGTATATTACACCTTACATGATAGCCTTTTATTAAAGATTATAATACTTCAATGGCCAGATTTTATCACCTGCAACCTAAACAACTAGTTACATTCTTCATTTCAATTTAAAATCAGTTTTTATCTTTTATTTTATAAAGAGGGCAATGAATGATTTCGCTATTTGTCTTTTCTACAAGGCTTAGGAGGCATAGTGGTGGAAATCCTAAGAGACTTGTCTTCTGAAAAATTATTGAGCTTTCAAAACAAAGATTAAAATAGCATGGAAATCCTAATAATTTCTTAAAGATATATGAATGCCTTTTTTCTCGCTAACACCTGTGAATATAACATGGAATAAAATTTATCGTAGCTATATCTAATGGGTGTCGTATAATATGCACCTTAAAGAATTGTGGTGTACATACACCTTGTATTATAGCCATTGATTTGGGTGACATTTAAGTCAATGGCTATGAAATGTAACCTGATCAACAAGTAAGGTGTTTTTTACTTTTACAAATTATTATTTATTATCAAAATCTTTTATTTATATTATTTGTTTTTGAGTCCTTACCCCTCCTCCAACCCCTCCCTCATCCACCGCCAAAGCCACCTTGTCACCGCCAGCCATCAGCGCCAACCAACCACCATCAGCACCAAACTCCTGCCATTGACCTCAACCAACCATCATACAATCACCACACCCTCTGCTGCAACCCAAAAACATATATTTGAAGAGAGAGAAAAATAAAAAGGGATAAAGGATGGGGGGTAAAGAAAGCAAGACAAGAAGTCAGTTTGAGAAGGAAGCCAGAAAGGTAAAGAAATCAAGAAAGGAAGAAAAATTAAAAGTTAAAAATACAAAAAATAAAATAAAAGAAAGAAAATGGCATTACAGACAAACAGAGCCAAAGAAACCCACAGAGAAGAAAGGAGGTAACACACTTGACATCCATTTTTATTTAATAAATTTTATCGTGTGTAGTAGAGAAGGTGGTGCTGCCTTCCACTCTCTCTCTCTCTCTCTCTCTCTCTCTCTCTCCCCTTCTATCCTTATCTTATACTTGTTCATCTGAGTCCTCCTTCTTCCTGATATCCATTCTCTGTGAAAGACCCACTAAAATTACACACTTTGAAATGTCTCTGAGTTTCAAGGTTGAACCTTTTCTTGTCATCAAAATCTGGGTTTCTCCTTTCCATTCATTTCCTCAACACCCTCTTCATATATTATTAAAAAAACCACCATCATAAGGAGGGGTAGAGCAGGAGCGACGGCTCTCAAACCGGTGGCGACTGCTGCGGCGGCGATGGAGCTCAAACTGGCGGAGCCTAGGTACCGGGGCGTGAGGAAAATACTGTGGGGGAGGTTCGCAGTGGAGATCAGGTACCCTTTGAAGAAAGCGAGGGTGTGGCTTGGAACCTTCGATTCGGCCGAGGAGGCGGCTCGAGCCTACGACGCCGCCGCTCGCTCCCTCCGTGGACCCATAGCCAAGACCAACTTCCCTCTTACCCCTTCCCCCTTCCCCTACCATCACGCCACCGATCCCTTCTTCAATCACCATCGGCAATTTAGGGTGGATTTGAGGAGGAGGGAGTGGAGCTGGAAGATGTGGAGGAGGGGTGGTTCTTGTTCCCGAAGTCAAAGGTGGAGTCACCGATAATGGTTAAGATTGGTGGAGAGAAGAGAAGGAGGGAGCAGGTGGCTATTGGGGAAAATAATTAAAAACGTTAGGGATGATTTTGCAATTACTTAAGGCTTTAATTATAATTACTCAAGGGATTTCTAATTAAATACTATAAACTGGTGAATAAGAAATCAAACTTGTAATAATAAGTAAATTTCAAGGTGTATAATACACCATAACTTATCTAATGAACTAATAAGACATTCTTTGTAAACCAGAACCAATACGTGGATACTAATAATATCTGTAAACTTAAAAAATAAAACAACTGAAGTTGACCTCAGTCATATTTTTCATGGGTGTCTCCTTCTTTCACTACTCTCTCTTCTTCAGCAGCGTCTTTGGAACCATAGCTTCCGTGATTCAATTTACGAACAAGGGGAGGGAACACGAGAAAGAGATAAAGGGTCCTAAATCCTATGTGTGTTCCTTATGTGAGACCGTATACCGGAGGCAGCAAGACGCGTGCTATGCAATAATTTACATAGCATGCGTCTTGCTGCCTCCGATACGGTCTCACATAAGGAACACACATAGGGTTTGGGACCCTTTATCTCTTTCTCGTGTTCCCTCCCCTTGTCGTCGTCATCTTCTCCTTCTCATTGTTCGTCGTCTTCATCTCCTTCTCTTTGGTCGTCGTCTTCTTCTTCCTCTCCTTCTCATTTTCCTTCCACTTCGCTTTGTCTTTCTCCATTGTGAACAATACTCAACACTGAAGAACAAATATGAAGATTGATACATATGAACAGTTATATAAAAAGAGTAGCTCCTTCAGTTGAGTTTTGAGCATACAGATAAGGTTACTAATGTAAAGATATCTCCAATTAGCCACGAGTTAAATACTAATCTGTCTTTCTTTCTCTCACAATCTCTCATCTATGGCTGAAATTATGATAACATTAACTTGTACTCAGCTCCATAAAAGGAAGTCAGTTGCTTGTTAAGAGGTCACCCTAATGCCTTTCTTTTTATAGAAAGGCAATCCTACTGCCACGAGCCTATGATACTATAATAGTCTCAGTCCTATAGTGCAAAAAGCAAAAGTATTGCTACTCAGTTTCATGCATACAGAGTACCGAGGCAACCTTATAGCCAGACAGGTCATAAAGAAAGACTAGATAATATGATAAAGCAATAACAAAATTAAGAGGCAGGCATCGCATGAAGCACTGAAATTAAATAACCCAGATGTAGGTTTTCTAACTATATTAGAAACAGAGTAAACAAGGCAGACATCATAAGCTAAGGAAGAAGTAGACAACCTAAGCTTACGAATGACCGTTCCAAGAGTACGTAAACTCCGATTTATATGACAACCTTCTTTCAGTCTCACCCCAGCTGATGATACCAGAGATGCACGCTCACTCCCTGCCAAATCAACAAAATTCTGCAGACAAACCAAAAATAAACAAATTAATAATTATAAAATCTTTGATAAACATTTTATGCCCTGAACAAGAGGGGAAATTTTAAAAATGTAAACATACCACACTAGCCGCTAGGGTGGTTGAGTTGCCTTTGCCCAAAAATTCCCTGGCAGAACTTTCTATTGTCTGAAAGGTTACAACTCCATTAATAGAAGTCTAACAGTAAAATATATCAAGCACAATATTTTAAGCAGAAACGGGAAGGCACACACCAATCTGATAATTTGGTGAGATCTAGAACTCTTTTCAATCAGGTACATCTCTCCTACCTGTCTCCGAGCTGCAAGAATAAAGCAGGCAATGTAATGATATAGACCACCCTATGACAAGAAAACTATGCAAATTCTTTTACCTTCACAGAAAGATAGGAGCTCTTTCAAATGCCCCCAGTCCCGTAGGGTCTCCTCTGTAAGTTTCTCTAAAATGGGTCCTCTCTGATGAAAAGAAAGAATCATGAAAACAACTGTTAACTATGCAATCTTTTTTATTAAACTTCAATCCAATATATATAAAAGCCATTCACCTCAGGATCATCACGCAGCCTAAGTGAAGTGTTGTCAGTACTGAGGAGGTCTCTAACACTTTCATTGTAAATTTCAATTGCTGAGAACTTCAACAGAAATGCTCTTTCTTCATGCTAAAAAATTACAGTAACTTGTGTCAATAGCACTTAGTAATGTTAAAAACAAGAGTTCTGGTGAAAAATGATATTGAAGAGTTAAACAGGTAGATCAATAAAATAGTAGTCTAATTACCCTATTTATATAGTCAAAAATATCTGCTACAGTATATTCGGTTATTCCAATCATCGTGTATGTCTTTCCACTACTTGTTTGCCCATATGCAAAAATACTTGCTGAAAGAATATAGATATCTGTATTAATCAAAGTGGAAAGTAGGTCGTAAGAAACTAGCCAGCATAACAATATATACTATTACTTACAGTTAATTCCACTAACAACTGAAAGAGCAATTTCTTTGGCTCCTTCCTCATATACCTGCCTTGTGGCACAGTCACCCCGAAATACTCTGTCTACCAATCATAACAAAGTTTCAGAAACACTATGTCCAGAATAAATGGACCTCCAATACAGTATGTCTTAATAAAAAATACTTCCAACCACTATCATTTAACAAAACTACACAAAATGCATTTTGAAGTATATTAAAGTAAGGTCAGTTTTAATATTAAAATGAGAAAGGGAAATAACAGGGATTGACTCCTTAGCAAATTATGTCAATTGATTCAGCCAAACAGGCAAAGAAAAATTCACCAAATGTTTGTATCATCATTAAGTATTTTCAAAAGTTAGCCCCGGTAAATAAGCTAAAGAGTGCATCTCCATCACAGTAAGTCAAAGCAATGGAATCTGCAACTGTTCAAAATATCAAAGCAACTAAACATTGTTAGGTAGGGGAAAGTGATCCCCTTAGGACTATATATTTGCTGAATCAAACCCACGTTGTGAGTCCCCAATACTCGTTAATATTAGGTGAACATGAAATTGTATAGTTCAGTTCTACTGGCGATACAAATTTCCAAATAATAAAGCAGAATAAAACCAGATATTTGCTTACCAAATGTGTAGGCACTTGGAAATGTGGAACCCTCCCGCAGTGTGTTTCGGTACAAGATGGTAGTGTCATTAATGCATTCCCAATCTGCTGATTCATTAGCAGCAGTTTCCTTCTCACTTAAAGGCCTCAGCCTTATTAAAACAAGAATCTTCTCTTCACGACCACTCACTCCTTGCATCTTCTTCTCGCATTTGACCAGCTCTTCTCCACCAATAGCCCCCATTCCTCACTTTTAACTCAATATTCTTTCCAACACAATTCGCGAGTTAATACGAATTCAGAACAAGCTCATGAATAATAAAAAGGACAGTAAGGGATGCGGTTGGTTAATTATTAAAGTTATTCTTCATTTCCTAAAATGCAAAACATTTAAAAGAAAACAGCTGGGAGTTGACAAAAAATACTAAGCACTTACCTAATGCAAGAGGCTAATCATGATTCATGAATGACCAAACTCAGAGAAGATAGAAACCCATTAATTTATTCACCAAACAAAAAAAGAAACCCATTAATTTCAATTGATAAATAAACAGGCAATGACAACACCAACAAGCTAACTTTAGATTGTTTACAACCAACAGAAAGAAAAACCAAGACAAAACAGAATGCTAACAAATTACGTTTTAATCATCAACAAATTATCAGTGATTGGCATTATATCACGACCAAAAAGACTTCTCTTTTAAGAGAGAGATTATCAATCATGGGTTTAGTGCGATTAAAGGGTATGCGGGTCTTTTGTTCATTCTTTGGTACCAAGCTTCATCTAGAGAAAAGAGAATAAAGAAGAACGAGAGGAGGGGGAAAAGAAAAGCAGGGCAGGGTCCCGAATTTTTATCCTTCCTTCAACAATGATGACCAATTGTAATGTAAGAATAGAAAACTTTGCATAGCAGCGACTCCCCAATAATGCTTGAGAACGAAGTAACAGAGTTCTACATAAATATGAAATTGACCATGACATGGTAGTTATGCACAGCACAGCACATTACTGGTCCCCAACAAACAGGACCATCCTTCTCAGTTTTCACCCTCCTGGCTGCTTCTCTTTATTTTTTACTTCTTCCAGCCAATAAACAAAAGCAACACAGACACTGACATATTCTCATAGATATCTATGAGTGTGTTCGGAATGTAAAATAATAAGAAATGATTTGATTTGTAAATCAAATTTAATTAAATCTTGTGTTTGAAATATTAAAAAATAAGAAATGATTTGATTTTTAAAATTTTATAGATTTAAATCCTTTTGTTTTAGAAATTTCATCAAATTTGATAAGATTTGGTAAGAGATTTGATTTGAAATAAATAAATTATTTTACCCTTAATAAATCACCTCATAGGAAAGTTCTAAATCAAATTAATTCTCATTTTAATGAATTCCAAACTTTGATTTCTAAATCAATTCAATTCCTATTTTTTTTTTAAGTTCTACATAAAATTTGATTTCTAGGCAAATCAAATCTACGATTCAAAACACAACCTATAAGTTTTTTAGAAGAAACAACAGAAACCAAGGAGTTCTTACCTCCAACTCCCGTCCTTTTCACGACACATTAGGCGAAAACTACGACAACCCAATTCACAGAACAACGTAGTTTAGGAACCTGAAGCCTCCGATCAGTTCTTGGCTCTTTTTCTTGAACTACTTTTACCGTGACCATAAATCAGAAATCGGATAAGATACGAACGTGTTCTTCTTCTGAGCGAACTAAAGAATAGTGATGTTCGTAATTGAATGCTTAAGCCTTAAACCACGTATATATAGGGCTATGGTTAATCAATTAAAAATAATTAACCACAGCAACGCAATGGTTTAAAACTAAAACCGACGCATAGATATCTCTGCTTCTCTTGAAAATTCAACTCTTTGATTACCTGCTTGATACACAACAAGCTGCTCCAAATGAAGGTTCAAAACTTGAGTGGATCTTTTGGAACTCAGTAAGTGTGATCTAATCTTCTCCGGAGCGAAGCCGGCACGAGCCACAATCTGCTTGCTTGAGACGTAGCGTCAAATTTCAGATTTTGTTAAGCAAAAAAAAAAAAAAAGAAGAAGAGAGAAACAGAAAGAAAAAACAGTGGCAGACAAACCGAGAAGAAGAGAGAATACTTGGTGAAGGGAATAGAACAGTGAAATGAAAATCGGAAAGGAACTTCAGTTGTCGACCTAGGATCCGAAACAGAAGAAAACTACCAAATCCACAACGCATTGTAAGTAGTGAAACAGAGAGTCGTCGGTTGCTTTGCTTTGCTCTCTGTCTCTCACGCACAGTTGGGAATGGACCAGCAGGCACGTATTTCTTGATGGGGTGTCTATTTCTTCGATGATTCTCTCTCTCTGTCTCTGTCCTGCCTTTTTTTTTTTTAATTTGACTTTTTTCTATCCTCTCTAAAAAAATTTATTTTCATTCTTTTAACAAAACTTATTTATTTATATTTTCTATTATGATTTTTCAACATTTTTTATGCAAGTATAATTTTTAAATTAAATATTAACTAATTAACTAATTGTTTTTATTTATCTGTTCACATTTAATAACAAAGTTTAAAAAAATATGACTTTTCATTTTAGTTTTCATCCTAACATATATGATTCAATAATAAGAGTTTTAGTTTATTCTCATCATAAAATAACATTATTCAAATATGAGTGTTGATGATTCTGAAAAAATAAAATATTAATTTTTTTTTTAAAGTATGAGAAGTCCTGGCAGTCAAATATAGGAACAGAATCATGCGTAATTATTTTTGTATAAAATTTTGAAAAAACTTAAAATTTTAAAAATAAATAAATTTGTATTTTTAATTAACAATTTAAATGAGTAATTTTTTAATAAAAAATCATTTTAAGAAAAATATAATAAAAATAAATGTTTGTCTTGCTCATAAAATAATTCGCTTAACAGAAAAGACATTTGATGACTCTATATATAAGAAGTAACGAGGACAGGTTTTATGTGCATATTGTTATTCAATTTTAAATGTTAAGAGAGAGAACTACAAGGGCAAGGCGACAAAGATGGAGAAAGAGATGAAAGAGCAAAAGGAAGAGAAGGGAAAACATGAGAGGAAGGAGGAAGTGAATCTCACATCTACATGCAACTTTTGTGGCATTGTATTCAGTGACACCATATATCGGATGCACTATGAAGGAAAGGCTTGCAAGAAAAAGAAACAGGAGAAGAATCCGAAGAAAGACTAGGAAGAAGAAGCTGCTGAAATGAGAGAGAAAGGAAAACCAGAACCAGAAGAACAACACGACCGATGTGTTGTTTTAATTGTTAAGTTAGTCTTATAAATGCTGTTATTATTAGCATTCATATATGTATATATTATTCGAAGTTATGAATATTAAACACTCTTTTGCTTCTTTTTCTTTTCTTTTCTTTTTGTTGGTTGCTACAAAAAAAAAACACCTTTGCTAGTCCCTTTTTTACTTGTGGTTTTCAAATTCAGCACTTAAAAAAAAAAGTCAAATTTATCTTGTAAGAACATCCTCGTTCCGCTATTGTATAGTTTGATTAAATACTCCGCTAACCACAACAATCTCTATTAAGATTCTAAGACTGATAGAAGTAAAAGATTGGCTAAGATCGATATTATTACCTTTACAGGAAGATGCTTGAACTGTTTATCCTAGAGCTATATAATTATAATATTTGCAGCTAATAGCATTCACATATGTATTCATTATGAATGTGCATGTCTGTACATTCAAAGAGCATCCAGCTAACAAGAGCAAGGAATGTTTTCAGTTTTAAATTTAAAGATAACAATGTTAGAACCGGAATAAACCCCTTAGATGAAAACAATCATCTATGACCTAGAAAATAATCATGTTGATCATTAGGAAATTGTACAGAAATTATGCGAAAATTGTGCAGAAGCATACTTGAATTCATAATGACCAATAACTCTTCAGAGTAGTGCAGTTTAGTCTTCCAGATCTACACGTATTCCCTGAGAGAACCCTTTAACTTTTTCTCTGTTTTTTTTCTGATGATGGGATGTCAGGAAAGATGAGAACGATACGTGTGACCCAGAAATCATCACCTATTTTATAGACAACCCTAGGGTTATCTATTGACGTTTCTATTTTAACCTATCGCAAAAATAGAATTACCATTTAGTTTTTACAAGTATAATTTATTTATATTTTCTATTATGATTTTTCAACATTTTTTATGCAAGTATAATTTTAAATTAAATATTAACTAATTACCTAATTGTTTTTATTTATCTATTCACATTTAATAACAAAGTTTAAAAAAATGTGACTTTTCATTTTAGTTTTCATCCTAACATATATGATTCAATAATCAGAGTTTTAGTTTATTCTCATAATAAAATAACATTATTCAAATACGAGTGTTGATGATTCTGGAAAAATAAAATATTAGTTTTTTTTTAAGTATGAGAAGTCCTGGCAGTCAAATATAGGAGCAGCATCATGCATAATTATTTTTGTATAAAATTTTGAAAAAACTTAAAATTTTAAAAATAAATAAATTTTTATTTTTAATTAACAATTTAAATGAGCAATTTTTTAATAAAAAATCATTTTAAGAAAAATATAATAAAAATAAATGTTTGTCTTGTTCATAAAGTAACTCGCTTAACAGAAAAGGCATTTGATGACTCTATATATAAGAAGTAAGGAGGATGGGTTTTATGTGCATATTGTTATTCAATTTTAAAGGTTCAGAGAGAGAACTACAAGGGCAAGGCGACAGAGATGGAGAAGGAGATGAAAGAGAAAAAGGAAGAGGAGGGAAAACGTGAGAGGAAGGAGGAAGGGAATCTCACATCTACATGCAACTTTTGTGGCATTGTATTCAGTGACACCATATATCGGATGCACCATGAAGGAAAGGCTTGCAAGAAGAAGAAACAAGAGAAGAATCCGAAGAAAGACTCGGAAGAAGAAGCTGCTGAAATGAGAAAGAAAGGAAAACCAGAACCAGAAGAACAACACGACGAATGTGTTGTTTTAATTGTTAAGTTAGTCTTATAAATGTTGTTATTATTAGCATTCATATATGTATATATTATTCGAAGTTATGAATATTAAACACTCTTTTGCTTCTTTTTCTTTTCTTTTCTTTTTGTTAGCTGCTACAAAAAAAAAACACCTTTGCTGGTCCCTTTTTTACTTGTGATTTTCAAATTCAGCACTTAAAAAATAGAGTCTAATTTATCTTGTAAGAACAACCTCGTTCCGCTATTGTATAGTTTGATTAAACACTCCGCTCACCACAACAATCTCTATTAAGATTCTAAGACTGATAGGAGTAAATGATTGAGCATACAGATAAGGTTACTAATGTAAAGATATCTCCAATTAGCCACGAGTTAAATACTAATCTGTCTTCCTTTCTCCACAATCTCTCCACATCTCTATTATGGAATATACTAATTTGCATAGCACTCGTCTTGCTGCCTCCGATATACGGTCTTACATAAGGAACACACATAGGGTTTAGGACCCTTTATCTCTTTCTCGTGTTCCCTCCCCTTGTCGTCGTCATCTTCTCCTTCTCTTTGTTCTTCGTCTTCATCTCTTTTTCTTTAGTCGTCGACTTCTTCTTCCTCTCCTTCTCATTTTCCTTCCACTTCGCTTTGTCTTTCTCCATCGTGAACAATACTCAACACTGAAGAACAAATATGAAAGTCGGTGATGCTATCTCCTCTCAATTCTCAAAACTGAAGAACAACAATGAAGAACAAAACTGAAGAACCTATCTCCTCCTACTTATATAGGAATCATAAAGTCGGTAATTCTTTGTAGTTAAAAAATCCTTTTAGAATTAATTTATGAAAAATATGAAAATTAGTTTGTAAGAAACACATTGCTGTTTTAGGAAATATTCTCTGTAATAGACATTTATTTGCAGTTCATATGTGATTTTAAGCATTAGAAGCATGTGTCTTGCCGAAACTCAATAATAGAACAACAACCTCTTGTTAGAATTTTCCTATAAATTCTAGTGGGCTGTAATCAATTGTGACATTTTATTTTGCTAAAAACGAGTTAATATTATGATCCATTCTATGATACTTAAGTCCACTAATAATGTGATTAAATTATTAATGGGCTTTATACACTTAATATTGATGTGTGTGGGAGACATTGTGGGTCTAACCATTAGGCCCATAATGGGAGGTGCCTAGGGTTAATAAATAGCGTGGCTAGGTCCACTTTACCGTTACGTCTTTAAATTGCTCTCTAGGTTTACCCCATTGAAAACCTAGAATTTGGAGTGAGTGATCAGACAAATGAAGACTTGACTTTTTATTCCAAAGATACGTGCAACACACGTGCAACATATGTGCAACACACGTGCATCATACGTGCAATACAGAAGTAATTCTCGATTTCATCAAATCATGTCTTCAACAAGTAAGTCATTAAATCAGTGTTCTAATTTCATATAAAGTGTGCCTTTCTTGATATGTTTTTCCTACACTTCTTCCTCTTAAACTTTTTTGTACTAAAAAAATAAATAAATAAAAGGTTAAACATTTATTTTTCTTAAAAAAAACTTAAATGACATTGTTTTTAGTCCTTTATTTCTATTAGTAGGAGAAGGAATAGGCTAGGCAGCTATTCAGAAACCTATAGCTTGGCTTAGCCAATCTTATGAAAAATTAAAATGCCAAAATATTTGTACCCAAAAAAAAAATAAAAGCCAAAATTTTTTGTACGAATTTCAGCATTACAAATTTTTCGGTGGGTGGTAAAATTATAATTTCTTACTTATCTGTAAATTTACAACTCCATCAAAGGCCTCTCCCCACTTTATGCTGAGCAACATTTGACCATGATATGAATGCAAATGGTATGTTTCATATGGTAGTGGATTAAATTTCAAGGTGTATAATACACCATAACTTATCTAATGAACTAATAAGACATTCTTTGTAAACCAGAACCAATACGTGGATACTAATAATATCTGTAAACTTAAAAAATAAAACAACTGAAGTTGACCTCAATCGTATTTTTCATGGGTGTCTCCTTCTTTCACTACTCTCTCTTCTTCAGCAGCGTCTTTGGAACCATAGCTTCCGTGATTCAATTTACGAACAAGGGGAGGGAACACGAGAAAGAGATAAAGGGTCCCAAATCCTATGTGTGTTCCTTATGTGAGACCGTATACCGGAGGCAGCAAGACGCGTGCTATGCAATAATTTGCATAGCACGCGTCTTGCTGCCTCCGGTATACGGTCTCACATAAGGAACACACATAGGATTTGGGACCCTTTATCTCTTTCTCGTGTTCCCTCCCCTTGTCGTCGTCATCTTCTCCTTCTCATTGTTCGTCATCTTCATCTCCTTCTCTTTGGTCGTCGTCTTCTTCTTCCTCTCCTTCTCATTTTCCTTCCACTTCGCTTTGTCTTTCTCCATCGTGAACAATACTCAACACTGAAGAACAAATATGAAAGTCGGTGATGCTATCTCCTCTCAATACTCAAAACTGAAGAACAACAATGAAGAACAAAACTGAAGAACCTATCTCCTCATTCTTATATAGGAATCATAAAGTCGGTAATTCTTTGTTGTTAAAAAATCCTTTTAGAATTAATTTATGAAAAAATATGAAAATTAGTCTGTAAGAAACACATTGCTGTTTTAGGAAATATTCTCTGTAATAGACATTTATTTGTAGTTCATATGTGATTTTAAGCATTAGAAGCTTGTGTCATGCCGAAACTCTATAATAGAACAACAACCTCTTGTTAGAATTTTCCTATAAATTCTAGTGGGCTGTAATCAATTGTGACATTTTATTTTGCTAAAAACGAGTTAATATTATGATCCATTCTATGATACTTAAGCCCACTAATAATGTGATTAAATTATTAATGGGCTTTATACACTTAATATTGATGTGTGTGGGAGACAGTGTGAGCCTAACCACCAGGTCCATAATGGGAGGTGCCTAGGGTTAATAAATAGCATGGCTAGGTCCCCTTTACCGTCACGTCTTTAAATTACTCTATAGGTTTGCCCCATTGAAAACCTAGAATTTGGAGTGAGTGATCAGGCAAAGGAAGACTTGGATTTTTATTCCAATGATACGTGCAACATACGTGCAACACAGAAGTAATTCTCGATTTCATCAACTCATGTCTTCAACAAGTAAGTCATTAAATAAGTGTTCTAATTTCATATAAAGTGTGTCTTTCTTGATATGTTTTTCCTACACTTCTTTCTCTTAAACTTTTTAGTACTAAAAAAATAAATAAATGAAAGGTTAAACATTTATTTTTATTAAAAAAAATAAACTTAAATGACATTGTTTTTAGTCCTTTATTTCTATTAGTAGGAGAAGGAATAGGCTAGGCAGCTATTTAGAAACATATAGCTTGGCTTAGCCAATCTTATGAAAAATTAAAATGCCAAAATATTTGTACCCAAAAAAAAATAAAAGCCAAAATTTTTTGTACGAATTTCAGCATTGCAAATTTTTCGGTGGGTGGTAAAATTATAATTTCTTATTTATCTGTAAATTTACAACTCCATCAAAGGCCTCTCCCCACTTTATGCTGAGCAACATTTGACCATGATATGAATGCAAATGGTATGTTTCATATGGTAGTGGATTAAATTTCAGGGTGTATAATACATCATAACTTATCTAATGAATTAATAAGACATTCTTTGTAAACCAGAACTAATACGTGGATACTAATAATATCTGTAAACTAAAAAAATAAAACAACTGAAGTTGACCTCAGTCGTACTTTTCATGGGTGTCTCCTTCTTTCACTACTCTCTCTTCTTCAGCAGCGTCTTTGGAACCATAGCTTCCGTGATTCAATTTACGAACAAGGGGAGGGAACACGAGAAAGAGATAAAGGGTCCCAAATCCTATGTGTGTTCCTTATGTGAGACCATCTTCTTCTCTTTGGTCGTCGTCTTCTTCTTCCTCTCCTTCTCATTTTCCTTCCATTTTGCTTTGTGATACCCAACACCGAAGAACAAATATGATGTGAGCCCTCCTCTCAATACTCAAAGAAGGAGCAGGTGAAAAAGGAGACACCCATGAAAAATACGACGCGTGCTATGCAAATTATTGCATAGCACACCAAGAATGTCTTATTAGTTCATTAGCCTATGGTATATACACCTTGAAATCATAAGGAAACACACCATTTGCATCCAAATTATTTGGGACCCTTTATCTCTTTCTCGTGTTCCCTCCCTTTGTCGTCGTCATCTTCTCCTTCTCATTGTTCGTCGTCTTCCTCTCCTTCTCATTTTCCTTCAACTTCGCTTTGTCTTTCTCCATCGTGAACAATACTCAACACTGAAGAACAAATATGAAAGTCGGTGATGCTATCTCCTCTCAATACTCAAAACTGAAGAACAACAATGAAGAACAAAACTGAAGAACCTATCTCCTCATTCTTATATAGGAATCTTAAAGTCGGTAATTCTTTGTTATTAAAAAATCCTTTTAGAATTAATTTATGAAAAAATATGAAAATTAATCTGTAAGAAACACATTGCTGTTTTAGGAAATATTATCTGTAATAGACATTTATTTGTAGTTCATATGTGATTTTAAGCATTAGAAGCTTGTGGATGCCTAAACTCTAATAAATACGTGGCTAGTTCAACGTCTTTAATTGCTCTCTAGGTTTGTCCCATTGAAAACCTAGAATTTGTTATCTTTTTTATTCCAAGTAAAGGAAGACTTGGCTTTTTAATTTCATAAATGAAAGGTTAAACATTTATTTTTCTTAAAAAAATAAATTCAAATCCTATAATTAGAAGATACTTAAGCCCACTAATAATGCCGAGTAGCTAAACATTATAATGTCTTCAACAAAAGTCTTAAATATAATTTCATATAACAACAACCTTCCTCTTAAACTTGTTAGAATTTTCCTATAAATTCTAGTGGGTTGTAATCAATTGTGACATTTTATTTTTCTAAAATCGAGTTAATATTATGATCCATTCTATGATACTTAAACCCACTAATAATGTGATTAAATTATTAATGGGCTTTAGACACTTAATATTGATGTGTGTGGGAGACAGTCATGGGCCTAACCACTAGGCCCATAATGGGAGGTGCCTAGGGTTAATAAATAGCGTGGCTAGGTCCCCTTTACCGTCACGTCTTTAGATTGCTCTCTAGGTTTGCACCATTGAAAACTTAGAATTTGGAGTGAGTGATCAGGCAAAGGAAGATTTGACTTTTTATTCCAAGGATACGTGCAACATACGTGCAACACACGTGCAACATACGTGCAACACACGTGCATCGCCGACATGCAACATTTTATTTTGTGAGTTAAGTTGACCTCAATCGTATTTTTTCGTGGGTGTCACCGCTTTTCAGCTACTCTCTCTTATTGACCGTACTTTGGAACCATAGCTTCCAACGAACAAAGTGAGTGAACACTACAAAGAGATTCCCAATCCTACGTGCGTATTCATCGATTTCATTCATCAAATCATGTCTTCAACAAGTAAGTCATTAAATCGTTTTTATTCCAAGGATACGTTCTAATTTCATATAAAGTGTGTGCCTTTTCATATAAAGTGTGCCTTTCTTGATATGTTTTTCTTACACTTCTTCCTCTTAAACTTTTTTGCACTAAAAAAATAAATAAATGAAAGGTTAAACATTTATTTTTCTTAAAAAAATACACTTAAATGACATTGTTTTTAGTCCTTTATTTCTATTAGTAGGAGAAGGAATAAGCTAGGCAGCTATTCAAAAACCTATAGCTTGGCTTAGCCAATCTTATGAAAAATTAAAATGCCAAAATATTTGTACAAAAAAAAAAGCCAAAATTTTTTGTACGAATTTCAGCATTACAAATTTTTCGGTGGGTGGTAAAATTATAATTTCTTACTTATCTGTAAATTTACAACTCCATCAAAGGCCTCTCCCCACTTTATGCTGAGCAACATTTGACCATGATATGAATGCAAATGGTATGTTTCATATGGTAGTGGATTAAATTTCAAGGTGTATAATACACCATAACTTATCTAATGAACTAATAAGACATTCTTTGTAAACCAGAACCAATACGTGGATACTAATAATATCTGTAAACTTAAAAAATAAAACAACTGAAGTTGACCTCAGTCGTATTTTTCATGGGTGTCTCCTTCTTTCACTACTCTCTCTTCTTCAGCAGCGTCTTTGGAACCATAGCTTCCGTGATTCAATTTACGAACAAAGGGAGGGAACACGAGAAAGAGATAAAGGGTCCCAAATCCTATGTGTGTTCCTTATGTGAGACCATCTTCTTATTTTCCTTCCACTTCGCTTTGTCTTTCTCCATCGTGAACAATACTCAAGAAAGTCGGTGATGCTATCTCCTCTCATACTCAAAGAAGGAGTAGTGAAAAAGGAGACACCCATGAAAAATACGACGTGCGTGCTTTATGCAATACGTTTGCATAGCACGCTTATTAGTTCATTTGCTCCGTATATACACCTTGAAATCTCACATAAGAAACACACATTTGGGTCCAAATTATTTGGGACTCTTTATCTCTTTCTCGTGTTCCCTCCCCTTGTCGTCGTCATCTTCTCCTTCTCATTGTTCGTCATCTTCATCTCCTTCTCTTTGGTCGTCGTCTTCTTCTTCCTCTCCTTTTCATTTTCCTTCCACTTCGCTTTGTCTTTGTCCATCGTGAACAATACTCAACACTGAAGAACAAATATGAAAGTCGGTGATACTATCTCCTCTCAATTCTCAAAACTGAAGAACAACAATGAAGAACAAAACTGAAGAACCTATCTCCTTATTCTTATATAGGAATCATAAAGTCGGTAATTCTTTGTTGTTAAAAAATCCTTTTAGAATTAATTTATGAAAAAATATGAAAATTAGTCTGTAAGAAACACATTGCTGTTTTAGGAAATATTATCTGTAATAGACATTTATTTGTAGTTCATATGTGATTTTAAGCATTAGAAGCTTGTGTCATGCCGAAACTCTATAATAGAACAACAACCTCTTGTTAGAATTTTCCTATAAATTCTAGTGGGCTATAATCAATTGTGACATTTTATTTTGCTAAAAACGTGTTAATATTATGATCCATTCTATGATACTTAAGCCCACTAATAATGTGATTAAATTATTAATGGGCTTTGGACACTTAATATTGATGTGTGTGGGAGACAGTGTGAGCCTAACCACTAAGCCCATAATGGGAGGTGTCTAGGGTTAATAAATAGCGTGGCTAGGTCCCCTTTGCCGTCACGTCTTTAGATTGCTCTCTAGGTTTGTCCTATTGAAAACCTAGAATTTGGAGTGAGTGATCAGGCAAAGGAAGACTTGGCTTTTTATTCCAAGGATACGTGCAACACACGTGCAACTTACGTGCGTGCAATTGTAATGAACTAATGATCATTCTTTGTAAAACGTAACCAATACGTGATACTAATAATATCTCAGCGTGCATCATACGTGCAACATAGAAGTAATTCTCGATTTTATCAAATCATGTCTTCAACAAGTAAGTCATTAAATCAGTGTTCTAATTTCATATAAAGTGTGCCTTTCTCTATATGTTTTTCCTACACTTCTTCCTCTTAAACTTTTTTGTACTAAAAAAATAAATAAATAAAAGGTTAAACATTTATTTTTCTTAAAAAAAATAAACTTAAATGACATTGTTTTTAGTCCTTTATTTCTATTAGTAGGAGAAGGAATAGGCTAGGCAGCTATTCAAAAACCTATAGCTTGGCTTAGCCAATCTTATGAAAAATTAAAATGCCAAAATATTTGTACCCAAAAAAAAAATAAAAGCCAAAATTTTTTGTACGAATTTCAGCATTGTAAATTTTTTGATGGGTGATAAAATTATAATTTCTTACTTATCTCAAATTTACAAGTCTTTAAATCAAATATTCTGATTCAATCATATAAAGTGTGCCTTCTCTTTGATATGTTTTTCTCCATCAAAGGCCTCTCCCCTACTTTATGCTGAGCAACATTTGACCATGATATGAATGCAAATGGTATGTTTCATATGGTAGTGGATTAAATTTCAAGGTGTATAATACACCATAACTTATCTAATGAACTAATAAGACATTCTTTGTAAA
Organism: Ormosia semicastrata; assembly: GCA_029884595.1. NCBI lineage: Eukaryota > Viridiplantae > Streptophyta > Magnoliopsida > Fabales > Fabaceae > Ormosia > Ormosia semicastrata. Next base: position 17,105,623 of record JAQQTO010000038.1, on the reverse strand, counting down.
CCAGAACCAATACGTGGATACTAATAATATCTGTAAACTTAAAAAATAAAACAACTGAAGTTGACCTCAGTCGTATTTTTCATGGGTGTCTCCTTCTTTCACTACTCTCTCTTCTTCAGCAGCGTCTTTGGAACCATAGCTTCCGTGATTCAATTTACGAACAAGGGGAGGGAACACGAGAAAGAGATAAAGGGTCCCAAATCCTATGTGTGTTCCTTATGTGAGACCATCTTCTTCTCTTTGGTCGTCGTCTTCTACTTCGCTTTGTCTTTCTCCATCGTGAACAATACTTAACACTGAAGAACAAATATGAAAGTCGGTGATGCTATCTCCTCTCAATACTCAAAGAAGGAGTAGTGAAAAAAGGAGACACCTATGAAAAATACGACTGAGGTCAACTTCAATTGTTTTATTTTTTAAGTTTACAAATATTATTAGTATCCACGTATTGGTTCTGGTTTACCAAGAATGTCTTATTAGTTCATTAGTTAAGTTATGGTGTATTATACACCTTGAAATTTAATCCACTACCATATGAAACATACCATTTGCATCCAAATTATTTGGGACCCTTTATCTCTTTCTCGTGTTCCCTCCCCTTGTCGTCATCATCTTCTCCTTCTCATTATTCGTCGTCTTCATCTCCTTCTCTTTGGTCGTCGTCTTCTTCTTCCTCTCCTTCTCATTTTCCTTCCACTTCGCTTTGTCTTTGTCCATCGTGAACAATACTCAACACTGAAGAACAAATATGAAAGTCGGTGATGCTATCTCCTCTCAATACTCAAAACTGAAGAACAACAATGAAGAACAAAATTGAATAATCTATCTCCTCCTTCTTATATAGGAATCATAAAGTCGGTAATTCTTTGTTGTTAAAAAATCCTTTTAGAATTAATTTATGAAAAAATATGAAAATTAATCTGTAAGAAACACATTGCTGTTTTAGGAAATATTCTCTGTAATAGACATTTATTTGTAGTTCATATGTGATTTTAAGCATTAGAAGCTTGTGTCATGCCGAAACTCTATAATAGAACAACAACCTCTTGTTAGAATTTTCCTATAAATTCTAGTGGGCTGTAATCAATTGTGACATTTTATTTTGCTAAAAACGAGTTAATATTATGATCCATTCTATGATACTTAAGCCCACTAATAATGTGATTAAATTATTAATGGGCTTTAGACACTTAATATTGATGTGTGTGGGAGACAGTGTGGGCCTAACCACTAGGCCCATAATGGGAGGTGCCTAGGGTTAATAAATAGCGTGGCTAGGTCCCCTTTGCCGTCACGTCTTTAGATTGCTCTCTAGGTTTGCCCCATTGAAAACCTAGAATTTGGAGTGAGTGATCAGGCAAAGGAAGACTTGGCTTTTTATTCCAAGGATACGTGCAACATACGTGCAACACACGTGCAACATACGTGCAACACACGTGCATCATACGTGCAACACAGAAGTAATTCTCGATTTCATCAAATCATGTCTTCAACAAGTAAGTCATTAAATCAGTGTTCTAATTTCATATAAAGTGTGCCTTTCTTGATATGTTTTTCCTACACTTCTTCCTCTTAAACTTTTTTGTACTAAAAAAATAAATAAATGAAAGGTTAAACATTTATTTTTCTTAAAAAAAATAAACTTAAATGACATTGTTTTTAGTCCTTTATTTCTATTAGTAGGAGAAGGAATAGGCTAGGCAGCTATTCAGAAACCTATAGCTTGGCTTAGCCAATCTTATGAAAAATTAAAATGCCAAAATATTTGTACCCAAAAAAAAATAAAAGCCAAAATTTTTTGTATGAATTTCAGCCTTGCAAATTTTTCGGTGGGTGGTAAAATTATAATTTCTTACTTATCTGTAAATGTACAACTCCATCAAAGGCCTCTCCCCACTTTATGCTGAGCAACATTTGACCATGATATGAATGCAAATGGTATGTTTCATATGGTAGTGGATTAAGGCTGCTTCCTTATCAGAGTTAATTCAAACAGAAGTAGTTCTTTTTTTCTTCCTCCCCAAAAGTTGTCAGTATTTCAGATTTCAAATGCTACTGAGGGGATGCCTGATTAGTATAGAAATAGAAAAGGTGAAAACTATTACATTCTTTCTTTGTGAGACAATGTAGAGGGATGAAGGAATGAAGATTAGTGGCCACCTTGCTTTCCATTCTTAAAATTTAGGAAGTGTATTTTTTATTAATATAGAGATTTGATAAGCTGCATCCTATAAACATACAACCTGCTAGGATAATTGTGTAGTCAACATTGATTCTCGTTCTATTTCATGCAGAAACAAAAGAGCAGTCATCATCTGGGAAACATGCAAGAGGTTCACCTATTGTTCGAGTAATTAAAAAGCTGATTCCTTCCTTTCCAGATAGGTATTTGTTACATTCCTCGAATATGGTGGCATAACTAAAAATGTTGTATATAATATCCATGATTTTATCTTCCTAGATGACCCTTTTATTTGAAAACTTCTAACTTGCTTTACTCATTCGTATCATTGTGGAGTACAACTCAGACTCAAAACAAAGATATTAGATGATTTTATGGGCAGATAACTGCACATTAAACAAATCAAATTTGTATGTCTCTGCAGTGGCATGGAAAGACTGAAGATGTTGATGGGTTTATGATAATGTTACTCAGGCTTTCAGGTTCAACTGGAGAAAAGCATTTTGAAATGGTTTTGAATTTTGGATCAAGCTTACCCAATTGAGAGTTTGTTTAGCAAGAGCTTTGCCGCTTCCCTCCGAGGAATTTTTCAAATATAAAAGTCTCAATCAATTCTTTACCATTGCTGATATAGTTATGGTAGAAGTCCAGTAAAGGAAAAACGCAGTATGCTAATATGAGGAAATATTTTCAATTAAATGTATCATTTGTTTACTTATATATGCTACAGTTGGCTGTGCAGTTGGCTTAAAAGCAGCGTCACCAATTTCAATCATGTTTGGCCAACTACTTCACTTTTATGTCATAACAGAATCTTTTTTTTTTTGGAGTTGGTCAGAATTTAATTTCTGGACGCCCCCAATTTTAAACCTAGGACATCACGACTTCAATGATCTATATTTTTTCCGCTCATAAAAAAAATATTCACAACGATTTATGGCCCCAAAAATAGCATCCTACAGATTCAGAGCAAATGCTTAGAACATGTAGTGCTGTTTCGTTATTATCAGAGCACCCCGTTTACAGTAAAATAAACCAATCAATGCAAAGCATACTGAACTTAAAAATCGGGATATGCATGGATTTGCAGCTTCAGTCTCCTCATTTTGATTGCTGCTGCTGTTTCTCAATCCTTTGATTCACCACATCATTTATTGGCGTCATTTTCCCAAACATTGTTCCCAGAACCACTTGGAGCGACCTTTGTTCCCTCAATGTGGTTCTCATTTACAGAGGAATTGTGTGGAAGTCCATTTGGACCTGGAGGGTTAATCTTCTTGGGCTTAGTTCTGATTCCAAGCAACAGCAAGACAAATCTAACTAGCTCTCCATACAATAAACCAGAGCGATCAAAATGCTGCAAAGAGACCGAGTAACCATATAAGTTATAACCATTAAACTTTATTAATACCCCTTGAAAAAAAAATGCAACTGATCTTTGGTATGGGCTGCCAGATTTAGCAAGTTGCACTGCTCAAGGCAAACAATGAAAAATAGAATGGCTAACAACAAATATGTATTAAAATAAATACAACAGAAGGTACACTGAGTGCATTTGTGTAAAATAAAATAACGCATCCGTGAATCAAATTGTGCTTTGATTAAATCGCCTGGTTACTTTTTACTGATTTTAATTTTTTAATAACCAGGTCCGAACTTGATTTTGACTTTGCCAAAATTGATTCTAGGTAAGCTTTTCAAACCCCCATAATCACTTCTATCACTTTTAAATAGAAAAATAATAATTTTGCAACAAGTTGTTTGAATAATTCCATAGATTCTGATTTTGGAGAAATCAGAAACATCAAATGTTTGCAAAAGCAGGTAGGGACTTGATTTTGATTTTGCTAGATGATTGGAACATGATACATAATTTGACCAAATTACCCCTACATTTTTTTAAGTCAGACTAAAATTTTTTAATTCAAAGATTGTCATATCACTTCTATATCCTTTTCCGTAATTTGATACCAAAACGTCATTTTTCCTCGTAATATCCAAATGAAAACAATTGCACTTGCACTGAGCATTTTTTAGTCAACTTTCCCATGCATAAAATTGATTTTTACAATATTACATAACAATTTCTTCCAAAACCAATTCTTTTATAAGTGATCCTTCAGAAAGCAAAAATTCCACAGCAATTCAAAACACACAAATTGAGCATATATGACTTCATTTAAGTCTAATTTTGATCTTCAAACAGCCATAGGAGCTTAGTACGAAATTAACAAATGAACAAAAGAATATAAAATGGACAGAGAATGAGGAACACAAAACCTGAAGAAGTGCAGTCATGAACATATGGAAAGCCTGTGTGTTCTGGTCTATGAGTATTGATATCCGGCCAAAACAGTTAACAACACCTTGCATCTGCCATTTAAAGGGAAATAAACTCAACATATGCAAAGCAAAATTTTCAACAATAAATAACCAAAAAAAACATATTCAAAAGAGGGGGGGGGAGGAGAGAGAGAAGCAACGGTGTAAAATGATAACAGTGAATAGAATACACAAAATGTACATAAAATAACATGTCTATTTTCCGATGCTGCTTGGAAGATCAGGTACTCCTAAATACAAGATGTTTCATAACAGATTTATAATCCCAACTAAAAAGATTAATAATACCCCAATTTCTGTTGCGTCTTGTCTCACATGGCTCACAGGCAGTTGTAATTATTACCATCATTGAAACATGAGATTCAGGTTCTTCTTGCACAATAACATGCAAAGAAACATGTATTGTACTAAATAAAGGTTATTAAAAAAAAAGAGTGAGAATTTTATATAGACCGAACTAACCATAAAAAAAAAAAATTTGTCAACAATAAAGAATTATACATGACTTCACCATCTAGTAAGTAGAAACCCAAAATGTGAGGAACAAAGACAACTGTGCATGTTCATCCCTATGAGAAAAACTAAGTTAGGCAAAGTATCATATAGCTCACCACACGTAGAAAGGAAATCCAAAATCCTGGCGGGGATGGAGGAGCACCATATGGATTATTGGGACCTTGAGCTCCATAAGGACCACCACCAAGGCCATAGCCACCCATTGGACCACCAAAGCCACTGTTATACATTCCACCTCCATACATCCCAGATGACCCATAAAGCCCACCATATCCTCCCCTGTATATATTGTTACTATATATTCCTCCACCATACAACCCTCCTACTCCACCATAAGATCCATACATTCCATATCCATATCCAGAATTATAATTCAATATAGAACCATAACCTGCAGATTACAGGAAAAGTGAAAAGATTCATCAAATTAGGCAAACAAGGCAAAGCCAATAAGAGAGGAAGGGCCAAATATGTGACAGTGGAGATAAAAAAAGCCACCTCCATAGCTGCTATTATTTTGCTCCCATGGCCTTGTGGGAAGGGGCCTCCCAAGAGTATTCCTGTTGATAGTTGCATTCTTATCAGAAGTAGAAACTATTTCCCCAGGTTTTGCAGCTCCCGAAGCCTCAACTACATCACTGGTGCTGCCAGCTGATGGGGGTTTAAACGGTGCTGGGCCAGATGAGGAAGCTGCTCGCTCCCATGGTTTTGGTGGAGGACTATTAGCTGCAACACAACACAATTTTATTCACACTATAAAATTGTTTGAAATTTTTTGCAAAGGGAAGAGACAATTCATTATCAGAATTAGATGTGGCTGTAACACAAACATTAATCATACAAGATACAGCATACAGCACACAACACACATACACCATAGAGGAAAAAGACATTTAACACCTTTCCCTCTCAATAATTCAAACATGAGTCCACTCTAAGGCTGACAGAAACTACATACTTAATTTTCAGAATGCTCAGAATACACTTAATTTTCAGAATTGCCAAATCAATAGATGTATCTAATTCACTAATAATCTTGAAAGAAAAAAAAAGGAAAGAAATCAGGTGAGCCAAAAAAAAAACAAGGTGGTTGCTGTTATCAATGTTTTTCGGCTTCACTAACAATAATAATTAGCAGCGAAACGCATATCGTATTAGAATCCGACCAAAATCAATCAATTTGCAATTGAAACCAAATGGTCAAGAAAAAACGACGACAAAGATGTATGAACAAATTACAAAACAAGAGATTAAAATTTAAGGTTTTAGGAACCTGAACCTGATGGTTGAAGCTTCGGCTCCGTGGGAATTGCAGAAAAACAGCATTAGCTCCAGACAAGACGACACCACTTTTCCTTTCTCGCAATTCGATTCGGTTGTTGCTAGCTATTTATGTTTTGGTGTTACAAATACAATACGAGGTTAATTAGTAGGGCTAGCTGCATCTAAACCGTTGATTCATGACTAGTGGATTTGGACGGTGGATATCAAAGAGGGCCAGATCCTCATCGATTTTTCTTTCTTTCTTAGTGCTTGGCGTGGTGCAACTAAAAAAGTGCGTGATACAAGTGACATTTTATAATTTTTTAATGATATTTTAATTAAAGTCATAAATTTATATCATAAGACTGTTTTATAAATTTTTATTTGTTAGATTTTCTTTGAATTTTTTTTGTAAATTTATAAAACATAATATATGATACTCTTTTATATAATTATAATTTAAAAATAAATATAAAATTCATGATATACCCTCTCAAATGAATCAGTTCACATAGATCTCGAAATTAAACAAATCTAAATTCTTAAATTAAAAGAATAAACTGATTGCATTACAAATTTTTTATTAAATTAGATGTTTAATAAAAATGCACTACGAACTTTTTATAATTTAAAAATAACCTTTTTTATTAATTGGTTATGAGATGCTCATTAATATTTAATAAAAAGAAAATGGTGGTGTACTTCCGAATGTTATAAGTTGTATACTTTCGAATGGAGGTGTTTTAATTCCTTTGAATAATTAACTAAGTACACGATAACTTATAACAAAGTTTATAGGACAATCAGTTCATTCTTTCAATTTGGGGATTTAAGATTATTTGATTTTTGAGTTTTAGGTAAACATATTTATTTGAGAGTGTATATCAAAAATTTTATATTTATTTTTAAATTATAATTATACAAAAGAGTATTATGTATTGTATTTTATATATTTGTAAAAAAATCCTCAAAGAGAGTCCAATAAATAAAAATTTACAAAACGCTCATCTGACATGAATTTATGACTTTTACTTATATACTTATGTGTTAAAATATCATTGAATAATTAAGGGATGTCATTGGTGGCATTTTCTTTTTGGTTGCACTAGAGCAACCATCCTTTCGAAAAATTCTAATATAAACTTTTAAAAAAGAGATTCATAAATGGATCATGAATTTTGAGTCATTAATTTATTGTTAATATAAATTAATGACTTAAATTAAAAGATAAATTTTAACTAATAATATTTTAATTTGTATAAAAATTTAATCAAATCACTTATTTTTTTCATACAAATAATTATACATATAAAAAATTTATAAATTTTAATTGATAATTTTTTCATATATCCTAAATTTATATATAAATATTGTTAGATTAAAAAAAGATAATTCATCTACTAATTATAGTGTTCATTTTTAGGGATGACAATTTTATCCGTCTCATGGTCTACATAATAATACCTGCAATGACGGGGAGGTAATAATTAAATTCCTCCGGATATAAATACTTTCGTTTAGTGTTATCCCCGTTTAATAAATAGGGCGGGAGCGGGGTGGTTCTCATCATGTAGTATCATCAAAAAAAATTTTATATAAATTTTATATAAAATTATTAAAAAACTTAATTATATAAATTTAAATATTATAAAGTTATATAAATTAAAAATATTTTAAGTGTTTGACATTATTTTTAGATTAAGTTGTATTGAAAAATTTTAAAAAATTATAGTATTATACTTTTTTTATTTTTTATTTTTTTATTTTATTTTTTTGATTTTTTTGAATTCTTTTTATAATTTATTGAGTACCCGCGGATATCCGCGAATACTCGTTTATCCACGGAAAAAAAATAAATGAAGTCATCATACAATATACGAAGCGAGAGGATATATTATTCAGCGAGAATGGACGGAGGCTACTATCTGTCCCCGCCTCGCCCCGCCCCGCCCCGTTGCCATCCCTATTCATTCTTGTTACATGTCTGTTTTTCTTTTCTTTTTTTGTGAAGGGGCCTAGGCCCAAAAAACAGAAAGATTGCATAAAAAGTTTAAAACTACTCTGGGAAATTCCCGTTTTCATATATACCAACATGTTTGTCAAAATTTACTTATGTGAAAATTTAGTTAACTTCAACGAAAAATGGTCTTAAATATCAGTTGAAGTAAAAGTAAGAATTTTTATTTTATTATTTAGACAGAAGTTTATTAAAAACATTTTTCTTTCAATCTTAATTCAAAAATAATTTTAATTTTTCATCTAAATAATATTTATTTTATCAAATTTACTTTTAAAATAAAAATTCTTACATATATAAATTATATTATTATAAATTCACTTTTAACTAAATTTAAATTTATAAAAATAAGTTAATTCAAACTTAAATTTATCAATTCTAATTCAAACACACACTAAAGACTCCATTTTGCATAAGCCATATGTACGACAATCAAGGACCGAAGATGCATTAAAGTATCATTTTGCATTGCTTGGTTTTGAGGCTCTAGTTTTGTATGCACTTAATTTGGCGTTTAGCCTTTTGACACAGAGGTTAAGCAAAATCAGAAAAGATTTACTGACATTTGTTTAAGTGTGTATTTAAAAAAATTGTAAAAATTTAATTATTTTAATAATTAATTATTATATATATTTTTATAATTAATTATAATTGATTTATTTTTTATATTTGAATACATTAGTTGAAAAATGATTTTAAGTTAATCTATTTATTTAGATGATATAAAAAATTAATTTTATACATTAAATTACTAAAATAAATATAACATGATTAAAAAATTTATTTAATTAAGAATAAAATTATATTTATATTTTAAAGTATAAAAAATAATCTATAAATTAGAATCATAAGTTTTAATATTCAATATTAAAAAAATTAACTTTAAATTTTTTTTTTTAACATTAAATTTTGTATAAAAATTAAAATTAATTTTAACAAATATAATTAAACACTATTATAACAACTTTTTTCCCAAAAAAGAAGCTATTTTAATTCTTATCAAACATACCCTAAATCTATAGAAGAAAATCATGGGTCATTTGCTCTCAATATCAACACAACAATTTAAAACAAAAAACATCAAGCACGAGTTTGGAAGAGATTGCTAAGATAAGACTGATGACCTAAGTTTTGAGCTATTAGGAAGATATTATTAGTGCACACTGAGGGATATATAGGAATACACGATGGAAACACATGTTAGCCATATGACTCTCCTTTAAGTATATTTTTAAGGATTTTGTTAATAAATGATATTTATTAAGAAAGTTAAAATAACAAATTAAAATATTTTTAATACATTAGATATTTTATTTTTATTAAAAACTTTTTTTATTTTAACATTCTTAATAAGTACGCATTTATTAATAAAATTTATTTTTAATACTATAATTAATATAATAAATATTAAATGATATAAAAATAATAAATGAATTTTATTATATCCTTTTAAAAGATTCGTTTAGTAACACTTTTAATACTTAAAAAAATAAAAATTTGCTAACGAGTGTCCTTAAGATACTTTTTTAAACAAATTAAAATAAAATTTTTAAATGAAAACATGATATTCAATGCATTAAAAATTAAAAAAATATATTATTTGTTTTGTTTTCATCTAAAAACAAGACATTTAATGTATTTTTAGTAAAATTTAAAAATTAAGTATGCTCAATATATTAAAAAATATTCAATAATTTAATTTAATAATTAAAATTTTGTAAGAGAAAATAAAATTATTCATAATAAGTTTCTTTCACTCTGAACACATCTTAAAAATGACTCAAGTTTTTTATAATTAAAACTGCAAACTCAACGGGTACCATTTGTTTGGATGAGTAGAAAATGAGAGGAAAGAAAAAGGAAGGAGAGAAAATAGAGAGAATATACTATTTTTTTCCGTTTGGTTGTGGAGAGAAAAAATCGCACGTGGAGCCTGTCAAAAACTTTTATCGCCCCAACAACGGCAAAAAATGGGAGAGAAAGAGAGACTATGGCTAAAATATTAATCATGTCCTTATATTTATCTCTTCTCTCAACAGTAACACCATCACAACCCTGAACCACGACCACGGCGCTTCCTTGCTTGAGCCACGCACCTCGAGCCACCACGCAAACCGCGCACTGTCAACCATGCATCACTGCCCAGAAGCACCATCGTCCATTGTCGCCATCAGCGCTTGGACTCTAACCCAAACAAACCATCGTGAACCACTGCGCCCCGATCAGCCATAAACGTCCTCATCGAAACCACCCCAGCTTGTTCCACGCCCACCATCGCACGAGCCACCGTCCAGATCTGCATCACGCCTTCCCTGTGTTGCCCATCGCGACTACCAGAACTCAGTCGTCCAGAACCACACGCAACCATACCTACTAGAACCAGCGTTCTACCGTGCTGAACAACACCAGATCTGCGAAGACAAAACACAAAAGATGGTATGGAGGTGGGAGTGAGGCTTAAATGCTTTCTCCAAAATAGGGAGAGTAGGGGGCGAGTTTGGGGAAGGGGAGGAGTGGGGTCGTGGGGTGAGATAAAAAGGAGAGATATTTAGAAATGAGAGAAAAAATAATTAAAAATTGAATTTTAAGTATTTTTATATATTAAAATATTTTGAAATTAAATTAATATGTTATAAGGGTATATATATCATTTTATATAATTATATCTTTTTTTTATTTATTCTCATTTTCTTTCTTCTCATTTTCTCTTCATTCAAACATATAAAAAGAAAACTCACTTTTCTATCTATTTTCTCTTCTCTTCATTTTCTTTCTTCTCATTTTCTTTTTCATCCAAACAAAAGGATAAGGATGGTGCCACATTACGTCATTACCACTGCCACAGCCTAGTATGCTTGTTCTTTTTAAAATTTTAATTAAGTATATATCATATTCAGGAAATTTAAAGTTATTTTTATATCTTTACTCTCATTTCAATTTTGTCTATTTTATTTATAATTTCTTAATTTTTGTTGAACAATAATTTATAGTAAACATATTTAATGAAAAAAAATTTTATTGTGAAATAAATACATTTTGATTATATGATTATACATAAAAAAATTAAAATTAAAAATTACTTAAAAAATATGTGACTATTTTTTTAATAAACTAAAAGATACTTTATCATTTTTGTAAAAAAAAAAACTTTATCATCTTAATTACTTGTTTGTTAAACTATTTCTTTCTTCAATAAAAGAGAGAAGAGCATTGTGCATGTTGGTTGGGTGAAAATTAACTGTAAAAATACTTTTGAGTTTAACAGCGGTGGAGACACAATGATTCATGATGAGCAGTGAAGTGCATCTTTTAATTAGAGTAGCGTTATTTATTTAATTATTTATAAATTTATTATATATTTTGTGAAAAAATTATAATAATATACAATCTGATTTAATATATATATTTTTACATAAATATAATGTATATATTTTAATTGTAAAAAAATATTATTCTTTTAAGTATTATAATTTCAAGCAGAGCAGAATGGATAAGATTGAACGAGTTAATCAAGATTGATTAATTAAGATGAAGTAGACCTATCTATCTAGGGACGCCTATTGAGATCTAATTATTACCAAAACCCAGCATTGGACGGTGCCTCGTCAGTTTTATTATAGACAATCACGTGATGCCATGTCGGGAAAGCGATGCTACATACATAGCCTAGAAAAATTTTGTGGGATTGCCCTAATTCGTGCTTCAACCAAAAACTTCTAACTTTCTAAGGCACAACAAAACAAGATTGATGACGATAGCTACATAGATAATGTAGTTTTCTTCGGCCTGCTATTCATTTGGAGTCTATGCGTTTCAGTCACTCTTTATTCTTGTATTTGGCTTTGGATTGCGCAGCCCTAACCCAATGGGTTTAGCAAACTAAACCAGGCTGCATAAAGTTAGAAGCCTAGAACTATAGTTTTGTGATGACGAAACCGAAGCCCAAATCATAGATAGAGTCATTGAAAACTTTAACAATAATAGAATAACCAAAAAAAAAAAAACTTTAACAATAATACTAAATGTCAGCAAAGTCAATTCGTGAAATTTGTATAAATAAATTTCATTGGAGCGTTTCTTTAAGCCTTTTTCACTTTTTTCTTTTTCAGCAACCCGAATTTCATTTTTCATCTTTCTTTTATATTAATGCTATGTGAATTTGTTTGATATTCGTGAAAAAAAATTGTACAAAATAGATTACTCAAACTTTAATGCAATAAAAATATTATACAAGAGATGTTTGTTTTATATAAATATAAATATATATAAATATGACTATTTATATATGAGCTCACATAGATCATTCGCATACAACTCTTGAGAGATATTGATAAACTTTGTTTATTTTGATAATTTATTAGTTAAGCAGAAATTATTATTGATATTCAAATCAATAATTAACATATGTAAAGACATTTTTTTAGAAATAAATGCATTTTTAATATGATCCACACAAATTATACATATTATCAATTAATTTGAGTGTTTATAATAGTTATCAAAGAATTTATCAGTTATTTTATTGAAGCATTAGCTTTACATATGATAATAATTAAGCTTCTCCACTCTTAAGAGCATAATAATAGGCTAACAAGCAAGTTCCATGCCACTTCCTTAGGAATTATGCCCTTGACTTACTGTATCTTTACAAGCAACAATTGTGAGGCTTCAATCTCCATTTTGGGTTGTCAATTGTTATTGTTTCTCTTCAACCCAAGAGCTCAACACTAGGTTTTTCTTTCTCTCCCCAAACTAATACTGAATTATTTTAAAAACATGTAATATACAAGAAAATGAGAAATCCCACCCAGGATATTTTACCTTCATTAAGCAGTAAATTTAAAAGACAAGAGCTTGACTTTTGGGAGTAAAGAAACTTGACTTCTTGACCTGTATTTTCTGGTTTGTTCCTCTTTAAATTAACTCGATCGGTCAGGATGCACGTTTCGGTGGACTGTGATTGTCTTGTTTAAATATTCAAAATAATAATCATTTTCATCACATTATTGTCGCATGGTGGGTGACCTGCGCCATTAGCGGACAACAATATAAACACGGTAAAACATGCACAAATGCACTGAAGCTGGAAATCATTACATTTGGCATGGGTCAAAACATTCATATATAATGTTATAATAACAACTGTAAAACCCACATCGGGTAATTGTCTTTTTGTTCATGAGTTGTAACTTAAACTTTTTAGTTCAGTGAATTATTTTCAGTTGTTTACTAAAAAAAAAAAAAGTATAAGAGAAAAACCACATATACGTAGGTGCAAAGTATAATATTATTTTAAACCATAAGTAAAGTAGACAATCTTTAAATCATATGCTGGTTATTTGTATATTTGTATATATCTACTCTAAAAATAAACAACACCATGTTCGCACCACCTTCACCACGTAAGCACCATAAAAATGTTCTCTGACTTGAAGAATATTTCTCTTTGGGATGTGGGTGTCCTTCATTTCAGTCCCCGTCTCCGATTCCACAAGATATACAAGTTTTAAAAAAATTCAAAGACAAAAGTTAAATCATATTCTTATAATCATATTAAGTGCATAAAAGGCTTCAAGTTATTGTTTATTTAACGATATTAATATAACAGTTCATTTTTTAAATGTTAGTGAAAAAGGCCAACATTTACATAAGGTTTGTTGGATCTAACTACATTTTTAAGAGTGAAATACAAGTAATAACGGTTATTAATGCATGACAAACATAAGTAATATTGTAATAATCACTAACGGTTAATGAAAAATTCGGTGAAGTTGATTTTTTAACATTGATCTTCCCATCAACAATTATCGAGTCCTTACTTTTTCTTTAAAAAATACCGCATTATAATTTTAAAAATTCGTTTCTACTTTTTTAGTATGGTCTTGCCAATGCTAGGGCATTGCTTAAGAAATTTTTCACAAAACCATGGTTGGGGCAAATGAAATGCTATTTAATACTTTGTATCTAGTAAAATCCACTTTTTTAAAAAAATAATGTAAAGTTAATGCAAAGTTGATATCAAATGAATTAATATATATTTTAAATATTTTAGATTCTTTTAAAATATAAAATAAATACTTTTATACCATAAAAAATACAGTATATTAATCAGAATCAAGTTAAATGTGCAAATACATGTATTACTAATGCAAAACTTTAATATCAGAGATTTTTTTTTTCTTTTTAAGTGTTAAGCCAATATAAAGTGAGATTTACATAAAATTTAACTCAAATATATTCTCATTTTATAAAAGAGATATAAGAAAATAGGAAATTTGTTAATGGATTGACTCACTTAATCACTCTATTAATGATCAATGTATGACTTGGTTTGAATTTAGGAATTCTTTATTAATAAGTTATTTATGAACTCATTATAAAATCATCAATAAGGTCGGTAGTAGGTTGCGCTCCCCCACCTTAGAATTAATGGTGTAGAAATAAATATATCCCTCTCATTCTAAGCCTTTTTTTTTTTAAAAAAGGAAATTTTGATTCACCTTCATCTAAAGGAGGGATAAAAATTCAAAGAGTAAATATAATAATAGACAAATATATGATGTATAAATAAATATATAATTATATATTTAAATTCTTATTTATACCAATTTTTTAAAATGAGTCATAAAAAATATCTTTATCTAATGGATCGAGTTAATCATAATTCTTGTTATTTGAATTGTTCTGAAAATACGATCGAAGTGGGAGTGCAGTTTCTCTGAAAACATTCAATAACCCAACAAAAAGCAGTCAGCAGTCGCCTATATTTCACGTACTTTGAGCTGCTCATTATTATATTGAAATGTTTTAGGTATGGTAGAATATGTATATTATATTTATATTATATATTAATATAAAATATATTAAATTATTTTATATATATAACTGTAATATTTTTATAATATATAAATAATTTTATGAATAAATTAAATAAAATTAAATATATTTTAATTAGACTAATAACCACTCTTATTATATTGTAATTCATTTGGACCCCTGCGCAATTACTTGCGCAACCTCCATAGCTACCTAGCTTGGGTGCAAACACACAATTATATCATCCATCTATTCAATACCCATTTATAATTATTATTCTTGTGAAAATAAACTACTCCCATTCTTGAAAAGGATTTTTTTTGCTAACATGTGCTTTAAAAATACATATTAAAAATTAAAAATAATATTTATTATTTATTATTATTAATTTAAAATAAGAATTAATTATTTTTAAATTTTTAAAATAATAAATATTTATACTTTATATTTAAAAAATTATATTTTATTTTTTAACATATACTCTAAGGATTAAGACACACGTTAAAATATATTTTTTAAAAAATCTAAACTTGTATTTTTTCCCCCATTAAAACTTATAAAAATGCCACTGCCCGTATTTCTAAGATGTTAACCTTCGTTGTAGTAAGTTTCAGTAAGTGAACTAAATGCCATATTCGCATGCTGATCTTACATTACTTAATAAATGGACCTCCAAAACTCGCTAGTGTTTTTAAGCCATTAAAAGTTATATTTATTTCCATACTGAAGTCAGAGCCATATATATATATATATATATATACATGTTAGTTGGTGAAATTAATTGTCAGGCAAGAGAATATTGCATTCCTTAACAAATCGTTTGGTGGTGAGTTACGTTACGTTTGATAATCCCGTTCACGTGGAATCAAAATCCAGTCAGTTTCACAAATATATAGGTCCAAGTGCGACTCTATGATAATGGATGATTATGTTCAAAGAAAGTAGTTCATTGGCTGCAACTCAAAGTCCAACATATTAAAACATGGAATAAAAATATGGAGACGTAGTCGGGTTAACACTTGCATACCAAGTTCAGCCCCTAGCTTTGTCTCATTTGTTTTTTTAATTCATATAATAATTATAGATATTAGATAAAAAAAATCCGCTATATGATACAACCTTTTTTAAAATAATTTGGGATACCTAAAATGTTGATATTTTCCTTTTTAAATATACACAACTATAAACAAACATTAAAAGACTATTGGTTGGTGGAATTGTAGGTAAGACTCAAATATTTTACAAGAATAGAAAAATAAATAAAATTGCTTATTAATTGAATTGTCATTGCATAACAATAATTATGAAGATACTATGGTAATAAAAAATAAAAACACTACAACAAGTTAAAAGAAACCAAAATATGCATCAAATATATGTCAGTATAATCTTAGTGCCATAAAAATGAAAATGAACGAAGTTTTTTTTTTTTATCTGAAAAAGCGAAGAATTTTTATAACATACATATTAGGATTAATATTATTTATATGATTCTATTAGTATAATTGGTTACACTTATATGTATAATCACATTTGAGTTGATATGGCTTCCTTATTTTCTTTAAACTAGTATATTGCGTGAATTTTACGAATATTTTTATTTTTTATATAATTATATATAATATGTCACAATTAGATTATATATTTGCATGAAAAAATGAAAAAAAAATAACAGATACTATTAATGAGAGAAAATGTGAGATAATAACAATAATAAAATTAATTTTAGCAAAAATAATTTTAATTTAATTAAAATAAAACGATGTCATGTACTATTAAAGATAGTCCAATTAATTATAAATAATAGATAATAAATGTAAATTTTTTTAATTAAAACTTTCTCACTTATAATAATAACATAAATATCTTATGGACCAGACATAAAATCATGTAATAACGAAATTTCCTATTTACCCAACAGTCCCCACCGTGACACCGTCACACAGTCTCTCTGTGACTCACAGGACATTTTCGTCATTTTACTTTAGAACGGTTCCTTGCTGGTGCGCCAGCCAACGTCTTAGCAGCACTGTGCGAGTGAGAGTGGCATTTTAGGGTAAATATAGTCCCACACCGAACCCAGAAAGAAAACAAGAACCGAACTCCTCACTTTCGTTTGTTGTCTTCACATTTGTATCCGTTGAAATCCCACTTCCACTCGTCTCAACACTACGCTCTCCCTTTCTCTGTTCCCTTCTCTTTTCTTTCTTTTCAATGCTTCACGCCTTTCCAAATTGCAACCATCTCATCGAATTACAATTTTCTCAGCTACCAAACACTCTAACTCTAAACAACCTTCTCTATCGTTCCTTCAACTAACATTCCCCACAACCACACATATTCACATTCACACGCCTCTTTTTCTCATACCAATGACGGTGTCCGGCAACTCCTCCGACGGCGGCGCTCAGCCGGAGCTGACCACCAAAACCTCATTTCTGGGTTTGAAGCTCTTCGTTTTAGTTGCCATTTTCCTTGCAATCGTGGTGGTAATCGTGCTCCTAATCTTCCTCTGCTTTAGAAGCTCCAAGAAGCGCAGAATGCTATTGAAGAAGCACAGCTCCGGCACAATCCCTCTGGTCTCCAAGGAGATCAATGTGGTTAAGCTCTTGGATCTCACTGAACAAACGCAGGTTCAGATTGAAGACGTTGATCCGAAGAAGGAGGCGGAGATCAAGGTTGAAATTGGAATGAGAAGGAAGAAGAGCGAGGAAGAGAGCAGTGACGTGTCCGGTGGGTCCCGCAGTGAGGCGTCGTCGGTGGAGGATCCCAACATAGGGTGGGGCCGCTGGTATAACCTGAAGGAAGTGGAGCTTGCAACGCGTGGGTTTGCAGAAGAGAATGTGATTGGAGAAGGAGGGTATGGGGTTGTGTACAGAGGAGTTCTGCAAGATGGCTCTGTGGTGGCTGTGAAGAATCTTCTCAACAACAAGTATGTCACCATGTCCAAAGTTTTTGACTTTCTCTTTCTAATTTTATATCTGAATTTGACTGATTAAGGGTCTTGTTTTTATGTTTTAACTTTTATGTTTACTCTGCTGCATGTTACTGTTTCCTGAATTTGCTCCACTTATTCAATTTGTTTGAACCTCTAACTTTGATTTCTGGAACAATATTTGGGCATCCCTTTTCCTTTTTGTTTTTTGCAGATAATAGATATATTCATTTTTTCTATTTATATAGGTACTGGTACAAGGAAAAGAGTTTTAAGAAACTGTTTCTTTGTTCTGTATGTCTATGAAATGGCCTTCGGTTTTCAAAATTAAATCTAAAAGTTGTTTGATTCTTATCAACAGTAATGGAAATGAATCAACCGGGGAAATGCGCATTGCGTTTTGTTATGAACTGTATTAAGAAAATTAAATGGTCACTTTGTTTTTCTTCTACTTTGTTTTTTTTAAAAATTTTTTGGCATGGGTAATGATACTTTTCTCTTTACTTTTACTTTTTCGTTTATTTATCATATTTATTCATAATTGCTGTATTAATTTTGTCTTTCCATAAATGTATTTATCTTAATCCCGAGAAAACTTTAGTTTAAAAAGAGGGGAAAAAATTTACTTTGTATTGATATATGTTAAACAAAACTAACATCCTTTATATGCGTTTCGGGATTTGTAACTTGTAATGACTTGCCATACTACTAATAAATAACGATAACTTCATATTACACCAAACAAAAGCCGCAAAATATAAGGAGTGTAGTATATTTAACAATTTCTTGCCATAGATGCTTGAAAAGTAAAGTTGTCTTTAGCCAAACATTTGGAATTTTCATAATAAATTAACAAGTATTGAAACAACAATGTGCAAAAGGTTTGTTTCAGAGTTGCAACCTTGCAACTTCAAGTCAAGTTTCGTAAAATAATGCCACGCAACTTTAGTATGTTTTTTTAACTGTAAACCCTTTCTGTCACATCCCCCTCCTATCGTCTTATTGAAAATTCATGTGCAATATTGTATCGTGACTAGGGGTCAAGCTGAGAAGGAGTTTAAGGTGGAGGTTGAAGCCATTGGAAAAGTAAGGCATAAGAATTTAGTTGGTTTAGTAGGATATTGTGCAGAAGGTGCTCAAAGGTATTATTCTGCTTACATGACTGTTATTCTTTTGATTTAAGGTCTTTCAGATGATGGAAATTCCTCTAAATTCTTTTAATGGCACTTTTGCTGATTATTCAGGATGCTTGTTTATGAATATGTTAACAATGGAAATTTGGAGCAGTGGCTGCATGGTGATGTAGGACCAATTAGCCCCTTGACATGGGATATTCGAATGAGGATTGCCATTGGGACTGCAAAAGGGTGTGTTTAATGTTTATGGAATTTCCTGTCTCCTTTTATAGTGAGATGTTTATAATTATTGAGTTTCCTGCACCTGCAAAGGATCACATCAATTTCCTTTAAATGTATTATGTTTAGGGTTTTGCTAACTAGAGGCACTTGTTGAGGAATAAAAAAAGAAAAATTTAAATGAAAAGTAAAGCAGAAATTGATTTATTCCTAATTTATAATGCTCGTCAAGCGAGAAGTTTATGTGCATTAAGTATTTTTCTGACTAATTTTTTCATGCTCGGTGGTTGTTCAATTTATCTTAAATGTTCTTTCATGACAATTAATGTTTCTACAATATGAAACAGGATAGCCTATTTGCACGAAGGCCTAGAACCCAAAGTTGTGCACCGAGATATAAAATCCAGTAACATTCTTTTGGACAAAAACTGGAATGCCAAAGTGTCAGATTTTGGACTTGCCAAGCTCTTAGGATCTGAGAAAACCCATGTGACTACGCGTGTAATGGGAACATTTGGGTAAGTAGTTCTTTCTCAAGGATCTGAGTTACTTTATAACTTCAATTCTCATATGGAGGTGGACGATAATTATGTATATTATTTATGACCACTAATTTTCTGCAGATACGTATCACCTGAGTATGCAAGCACGGGTATGCTTAATGAGCGCAGTGATGTGTATAGCTTTGGAGTTCTACTCATGGAGATAATTACAGGAAGAAGCCCCATTGATTATTCTAGACCACCTGGAGAGGTGATTCCGGGTTTTGTCCAGCTTTTCATTATTGTATTCCCTGAACACCATGGATTCTTATCTCTGTTTTTGTTTGATGTGCTTCAGATGAATTTGGTTGATTGGTTTAAGGGAATGGTAGCAAGTCGTCGCAGTGATGAGCTAGTTGATCCTTTAATTGAGGTTCAGCCCTCTCCAAGATCTCTGAAGCGAGTTTTACTGGTTTGTCTGCGCTGTATAGATTTGGATGTCATTAAGCGACCAAAGATGGGCCAAATTGTTCATATGCTTGAAGCAGATGATTTCCCCCTTCGTTCTGTAAGCCCTACACTCCAGCCACTCTTTCTCTTTTAAGACAGCACATTCCTGCTAAGCAGAGTTATGCAAATAATTTATCTTTTGAAACTAAATGCCACTTCAACTTCCTTAAACGACTAACTTTAACTTATTGAATAGGAGCTTCGTACAATTAGAGACAAAGATCCTGTGCCTTCTCATGCAGATGTCTCCAGTAAAGTTCGATATCCACCAAAGCATGAGGAACCCGTTGAAAAATCAAGATGGAGATGATTGTTTGTAATATTGGTCATGCAACTATGGAGATCAAATTATTTGTTCTTATGATTTTTAATATGTCGTGAACAAATCAAGAGTCATTGTGCAAATCTTATAGAGTATAGTTACTTCCTTTAGGTCTCAACACCGTTTTGTTGTATTGCGTTATCTTGGGAAATGGGAAGAGATGAGGCTTGTAAATATGTATCTCCCTATATTTTTTGTCTGCACGTTGACATTTTTCTACAATATTACTAAAACATATTCAGGGAACTTCTTGTTTTCACTTCCTATTTGGCTGGGAGGGTTAGGAGTCATAGCTTTCTTATGCTATCAATCCCTCAAACCCTATTGACAGAATATGGAAAATATGAATAACATGCCTTTCCCAGTAAAGTGCCCCAGGAAAAGGTTGTTTCATGCTTGGTAATATTGAAGAAGCCTGTAGGTGAGACTCTTCCCAGCCAATTTTCCCTGACAAGCACACTGCATACCTTTTCTTTTTTCTGAGTATTGAGCTGTTGATAATAATCTCAATCTTCAACAATGATAGCTCTGCCACGTTTGATATTGAAAACTAAGAATCAAGGTATTCTTTAACTTTCATAAATAGTTTTAAATTGTGGTCTGCAATTGTAATTGTGACTGTAATATTATGGTTTTAGTGGTTTTTGTAACAGTAATTGTAGTTGCATTGATCACATTTTCTCGCATTTGTTTGCAATTGTAATAAACACAATGTAACTGCAACTTTAATCGTAATTTAAAACCATGCTTTCATGACTTTCCTGCTACTGCAAGCATTATTTCATCAGAGCAAGTTGCTCTTGCAAGAGAAAGAATTGCCTTCTGGTTTATAGCAATTATTACCCCCTGCATAATGCATGAGTTGTCAGGCCAGGTATGAATCTTCTTCTGAGTTCTTTCTATCCTTCGGGTCAGTGACTAGTTTGTTAGATGATAATATGACATTCCATAAAAGACATAACACCACCAAATGTAAGAGGATAGAAAGTGTATGTGTTAGTCATATGTAATCCGGATTGTGATAAAAACAGAAATATGCTCGAGTGAACACCTAAGGTAAGCATATTCTGTCCAGCTTTCTAATGACTGACTACTTTCAATTGGGAAATCCAGTGAGCTTAATCTCATCTTTTAGAAATGGAGAAATTATAACAAAATCTAATAGACTCTTACAATTGGTCATTGTTGGGTCAAGACCTACATTAGTGCCTCCAACTACTCCAACCCAGTATAAGACGTGCCCAGTTTATAATCAATAGATCACTGACAATATTAAACTTATCTATAATCAGCTTATTTTTCACAAAGTAACATTCACAACTAATAATAGTAGTCCACGTTAAGAAAATTCAAACATTCTCTTGGCCAACATTGTGAATGACTTATTAACTAAATATATAATTATTATTATTTATTTTATTTTATTTTTTATAAAATATAAAATAAATAAGTTGACATATTAAATTGTGAAGTACATATTATCTATTGAAAAAAAAATAAAAGCAACTGAATATTAATATTAACGTTTAGATGAAAAACATTAATATGTAGAGTGGATTCATGTTTATGATGAGCCCAATTCCATACCTGCCCAACCCATCAAATATCAAGTGGCCACATCTCACAGCGCAACAAGAGCCAAGAAGATTCCCTTTGAGATGCTCCAACCCCAAACCCCGCGCGCAAAGTAAGAATAAAACCGCCAATTGCCAAACCGAAACTACTTTTGCTTCCGTTCTCTATTCTCCTTTCAGCATCGTTTCTTTTTTTTTTTGAAAAAAAAACACGTTAACGACCTCATCTTATTTGGTAACATCTATTTCATTTCTTCTAACCACTTCACCAGAGACAAGTGCAGGCATGGAGGAGAAGCTCATTCAGAGGTTGGAATCGGCGGTGTCGCGCTTGGAGGCGCTCTCCACCGGATTCCACGCCCCCGCTTCGCCACCCGGCGGTGCCGACGCCCCTGATGCGGCGCTCGATCCGTCCGTTGTTGCATTCGGCGATCTGATCGACCAGTGCGTCGGGAGGATTTCGAGTGCTGCCGAGATTATTGGAGAACAGGTGCTGGAGGTTACCAACATTGTGCAGGAAGCTTTCGCTGTGCAGAAAGAGCTTTTAATTAAGCTCAAGCATACTCAGGTATGTTCGTCCTATATGCTCCGCTTCTGTGCGTTGATCTAAACCTGTTGATTTTGTTGTGGAATTAACGGATTTGAATTTAACGTGTGCCATTTGGTCTGCGTGAAGAAGAAATTGTTTCATTGTTAATGATAATAATATTCTAGTCTATGCTAGGTACTTTGGTGCTGGATGTAAATAGAGTCTGATACCAAGTGAACTAAATGTAGTGCCATGCTTGCTCTGATTTTTTTATATTTTATTTCCGGGAATTTTATATGTGGATTTAAATGTCTGATTGTAATGGATTGTGTGGATTCGCTGCATGTTTTACCTGTCATTGTTGTTGAACTAAAGACTGAGTCCCATGTTTCGTGGGATTTTCAACGTCCATAAGAATGAAAAAGGAGTAAAAGAAATAGTCATGTTAGTTATTGAAAGAATTCAAAATAGACTAATGTAGCATGACCATCTTTCTAGAAGTAATCCTTTTCTTCTTTCATGCTTGTGTAATTTTGCTGATAAATTTCTATTACTCTGAATGGATGAACAATGTACCCATTTCGGTTAAATTGTAAAAATAAATAAATAAATAAAAATTGATTATAAGAAAAATAATGTTGAAAGAATTGGTTTTTTAAAATTGGGTTTGTGTGGGCATTGTAAAGTAAATCAGTTTTGAAGTGTTAAAAGAGTATGTAGTAAAATATTGAGGTGGAATTGATATTAAGGATATTCGAGTAAAACTAATGGGACCCAGCTACTAGAATTGATTTTCTACCGGAAAAGCAGCAAAACCTTCTCAGCTGGGAGAATCAATTCTACAGTCTCGGAACTTGTGATAATCAGTTGTGTAAAATTAGCCAAACATATTTAGTTGGCTTTGAAATTTCCCCAAATGGGCTGCTGCATCCAGCCCTTTTCAAAACAAAAATGCATAATGCTGTCTAGTAGGATACTAGGTTTGCTATAAAAGAATTACAAGACTGTTTATTTATGGCTAAGAGAAATTGAATTTAGTTAGTAGGAGAAAAGAAAGCACATATAATAGCTCGTGTTGTAAGTTTTGATTTTTTTGGAGTATAAGTCCTGGTGTTACTGAATGCTGTGTTTATCTGTTGCATTGTCATTGTGCAGAAGCCTGACCTTGCTGGGTTGGCTGAGTTTCTGAAACCATTGAATGAAGTGATCATGAAAGCTACTGCATTGACAGAAGGAAGGAGATCTGATTTTTTCAATCACTTGAAGGCTGCTGGTGACAGTCTCTCAGCTCTAGCATGGATTGCATATACGGGGAAGGATTGTGGTAAGTGATGAATGATTCTTTTCTATGATGAATTTTTATCTTTTGGTGTCTTATTTTTCTTCTGTTGTTTCAAGGTATGAGTATGCCCATTGCACATGTGGAAGAAAGTTGGCAAATGGCTGAGTTTTACAGCAACAAGGTATTCTTGATGCATGCCAGAAGCCTGTTGATTTGTGTTGGATAACTTTCATAAACTACTGGTCCTCTCCCTTTCAGATTGAGGAGGAAAAGATGAAGGACTCACCTTGATGGGTTTTCTTCCTTGATAATTTTAGCAATTAGGGTTTTACTTTAAAATGTGTAGGTCTTTCCACTTCTTGAGTTACATCAGCGTAATGGCTGAGAAAGGAAATGAATGATGATCAACAAGCTTAATATTTATGTACTTAGACTCAGTAATTGTGATTTTAAATGTTTGGTTTTCAATTTACTTTTGCTAATAATTTAGGTACAGAATGCTGTGTACTGATCTTGCATTAGCCTCCAAGACTTTTTCTCGCACATTCCTATCTCATGTTTGCTGCTATTTCACAAGTAAAGGATATTGATCTTGCCTTATTTTTATTGTAATTATCAGGTTCTTGTAGAGTACAGAAACAAAGACCCAAATCATGTTGAGTGGGCCAAAGCCCTGAAAGAGTTGTATCTACCTGGTTTGAGGGATTATGTCAAGAGCTTTTATCCTTTAGGCCCTGTATGGAGTCCAACAGGAAAAATAATTGCTCCATCAAAGGCTCCTGCAACTATTGCTCCTGCTGCCCCTCCTCCTCCGCCTGCTTCTCTCTTTAGTTCTAAATCATCTCAGGCTTCATCTTCTAAGCCGAAAGAGGCGAGAGCTGCTCTTTTGCAACAAATCACTTCAGGAAATGTCACTGGAGGTAGCTTATTCTCACTCTTATATTCTTGATTGAATATTCAGCATTTATGAATTATAAACTCTATCTACTAGGTTTGAGAAAGGTTACGGATGATATGAAGACTAAAAATCGCACAGATAGAACTGGAATTGTTGCCACTAGTGAAAAAGAAAGTCATGCAGGTTCACATGCATTTTCTAAAGCAGGACCTCCAAAGTTAGAACTTCAAATGGGCCGCAAGTAGGTTTATATATGTGTGTTTTTGTTTTAGTTATTATTATGTTTATAAAAGTCAATGTCAATGATGTTACTATTCCATCTCCCTAGCCTAACTATTCTCTGCCATTGTAGGTGGGTTGTTGAGAGTCAAATTGAGAAGAAAGACTTGGTCATTGAAGATTGTGATGCAAAGCAGTCTGTATATGTTTACGGATGCAAAAACTCTGTTTTGCAGATTCAAGGTAGTCATAATTATGTTACGAGCTTCTTTCTTTACCTGTTTGCTATCCAACTTAACACTTGGTGAAAAGGCTGCAAGTGAATTGATCACTTCTAAACAATTTGCAGGCAAGGTCAACAATATAACTATTGACAAATGCACAAAGATGGGAGTTGTATTTAAGGTTGGTGAGACATGAGAAGTAGATATTTAATAATATTAGATAATGGAAGCAATTCGTATTGAGGGGAATGCAAGTTCATTTTTCTATGTTTAAAATGTAGGATGTTGTTGCAGCTTGTGAGATTGTAAACTGTAATGGGGTTGAGGTGCAGTGTCAGGTACCCTGACTCCTTCCTTTTCCTTTTCACTTGATAACAACTTCCATTGTTGTTGGCATGTCAGGTTGAATATGATATTATTTTGCTCAATATTATAGCTTTATTGATCTTGCATTCTTACTAATGATATAACTGATGAGATGCAAAAGGATAAGGGTTTAATCCTAAATAAGGACTTGATACATCAAATATGATTTATATGTAATTATGCTCGCTTTCACTTATATAGGGTTCAGCTCCAACAATTTCGGTGGACAACACTTCTGGCTGCCAGCTTTATCTGAGCAAAGATTCTTTAGAAGCATCCATATCTACAGCAAAGTCAAGTGAGATCAATGTATTGGTTCCTGGTACTGAGCGTGATGGTGATTGGGTATGTTTTCTTGTTTCCGTTCTATGTTTGATACTGCAAAGTTTGGTTTTACTGACGTCTGTATCCTACAACTTGCTAATTGCAAAGTTTGGTTCCTTATTATCTAAACTTGAACTCATATTTAATAGAGCCTTTTCTCCCTCCGCCCCCCAAATTTCTTCTAGACAATTTTGATGCCTTAACCATTGAAAAGTGAAGATCATAGCATGTTTTTGTTATTGATATTGATGTTTTAGTGCAACTTTGAAGACGTCTTGCTTCCCACCTCAATCTGTGCTGTGTGCAATCTGAATTTACTTACCTATCATACTATATCTCATACTGGGAATACATCTATAATTAGAATCTTATTTGAAAACATTGTAAAATTACAAGTGGCTTACTGGCTCAGTCTTTCCTAAAGTTGTTAATTGGATACATCAATCTTGGTCAGAAATTGTTAGTGAACTAGGTAATAAGTCAAGTGATATTAAATTCCAAATTTTAACCACATTTTCTATTTCAGGAAGAGCATTCTTTGCCACAACAATACATTCATCTGTTCAAGGATGGCCATTTTGAAACAACTCCAGCTTCTCATTCTGGAGGTTAAATTGATTAGGAATTTGGAGTTTCTATTTATATTTACATCATCTTATTCCTTGGATCGCTGTGGGAGTGGCTTCAATTTCTTGTTTCTTTAATTCATTTACGAATACAATCATATATATAGGTTTATTATATTCATGCTCTGCTGCCTATTTTTGTGATTTTTCCACTGGCTTGTTGAACCTTTGGAAACATCCATATGATTTTTTTTGGGGCAGAGTTTGCTTCTGTTTGAGCGTGTTCTTCTTTTAAGTTGCATTATGCAATTGGATTTTTAGCTTTCAGAGGACCCTTACGTTTGTCTGAATATCTTGGTTTCATTCTCATGTTTGCATATTTTGAGTATAGAGCAATCAGTACCTGGTGCATTCTGAAAGCTATTTGTTCATATGTCTGAATGGATTTGTTCCCCAAGTTTGTAATGTGAAAATGAAATAAGTTATGGACGCTCTTGGCTTCTGCCTACATATTGGTAATGGTAATATGTAATGTGATGACAAATTATAATTATAATTCAATTTTATCATCCGTTTTTACTCCCCTCCCTTATTTTTGTTATTTATTCATTAATGTGACTAAGGAACGTTCGGCCAAGTGGAACGTATTCTTAACAGTGGCCCAAAAAAACAAAAAATGTGACGTTCCTGTGGAATTTCGAAGTATTAATTTTTGTCTACAGACGTACCGATAAGAAATATCTTAATTTGGAAATATTACAAAAATATTATCTTATTTTCACTTTATTTCATATTTTCAAATTTTTATAAAAGAGTCAAAGGAAACAATGTGTCATTTTTTAATTATAAGTCAAAAGTAAAAATATATTAACTCAAAACGAAAACAAATAACAAACTAAACACTACTTAAATTTTGAAGTTGTATTCCACTACAAAAATAATATATAGATTTTGTTAACGAGTTTTTCAAAAGAATTGGTTAAGGAATAAAAAATAATATTAAATAAATAAAAGTAAAATGTTTAATACATTAAAAACTCAAAAAGTTTTATTCATTTAATACCTTATATTATTGATTCCTTATCAAGTATTTTTAGAGTAATTGTTAGTAAAACAACAAAAATAATTCTAAATCGTATCTCAAGTTGTGTTTTGAATCCTATGAGGCTGTATGTATTCCACGGTAGGACTGGTGATAGTTATATTCAAACACATTCTCCATCTTATACTATACAGTTTGGATTTTGGGTGTATAGTGATTGATCATTGCAATCCAGCAATGCCCGTGACCTAGTTATTAATATTTTCTCAATTTTCAATCATCATTAATGAAATTTAATACTTTTTCCGTTGCACAGTGCTGTGTCTTCTGACAGAATATCAAGTTCAAGTAACATGATTGTTCCTAACAAAAAAGAAATCAGAAGTTATGGCCTCTAAATTATGAAGCCATATTCGTAAAATGACTTGTTAGTAGGTTGTTTGAACTTTGAACTTACCATGTGAATAGCATCGGGCAGCTAATATATCTATAGATGGCAACGAGTTTGATACAATGAAAGGCGCTAACAGAGCAGCACCACCCAGCCATCAATTTTGAGTTACGTAAGAGGGCACAGTACAGCTCTGAACCAATGGTGCAAAGGAAAAAAAAAATGAAAACAGAAAGGGAAAAAAAGGAATCAGTTCTCCACATGCAAGCCACGTGTCTAGCATACGTCACTTTGATCAAGAGACTAGAAGCATCTTTCTTTCATTTTTCGATGAACAGAGATTAGAAGTATCTTTCGATTAAATCCGATTCTCTCCCGCAGGAGCTGTCAAGCAGCTCCCAGTGGTAAAATTTGGATTGTATATTTTTGATCTAATGATCAATTTTTTTTTAAATTTTAATATTAAAAATATTTTTAATATTAAAAAAATACTGATTTTTGAATAAAAAATAAATGGTGCAGATGTTACAGTAGAAAACTGCTACCTACTTGAGAGAAGTCGGATCCCTTTCAATTCCATTCCTCTGCCGTTGTTTTACACTTTCACTATAGTGTGTCAAAATTTGAAATTTGGAGACTAGTCCCTAAACTGTATTTAAAATAGTTATGTAAATGATAAAGTGTAATTATTTAGTTATGATGATAAATTGAACTAACAATTAGGATAAATATGAAAATTAAAGCTTCTAACAAAATATTATAAAAAAGGATCTAGCTTGAAAGTAAATAATTATTTAATTTGTCAAATTTTGGAATTTGTATAGTCCCTAAACAGTTTTTAAAATAGTTATGTAGTGATAAAGTGTAATTATTTAGTTTTGAACTTATGATGATAAATTATTATTGAACTCGATAGTCTTCCTTTTAAAGTTTCTACCTTTTAAACGGGTTGCTAATCTTGTCCTTGGTTTTGATAATGCTATAGCGCAGAGGTTGAAAAGTTACACTCACACATTTTTATTATTTTTGTTATGTTTTTTCCCAATTTTTCTTTCTCTGTCATTGTTGTGGTTAGTTTAATACTTCTTAATTTTCATTTCCAAAGTCGTTGGATTGACCTACATGCAAGAGTAATATGATTTTTTTTTCTTTTTGATAAATTACTTTTTCTATTTTGATAAAAAAAATGGGATAACAATTTTGACTATATGCAAGAGAAATACTATCTAAATGCAGCATGTGCTCTAGGAATTAAAAGATTTTTTTTTAGTACAACTCTTACATTCACAACTTTTACAAGCATTATTGTGCAATTTATTTTATTTGTTTAGATAGACTTTTACTTAAATTTCTCATGTTAAACTCATGCAGTCATCTATAAGATTGTTTGCAATTCTCACTGTAAAGAGTTGCATAGCCAGCACTATTGAGATGTTAATATGTCTTGTAGTTAACTAGTTATAGTAAAGAAAGTTTTGATTAGGATGCTTGTGCATGTTGTGGCAATACATAGTTATTCCTATTTTGCTACAGTTGAGAAATAATGGAGTTAGCGGATACTGCATATACCGTCTCTTTGTTTTCTTTTCCACCGGGAAATGATGATTCCATTGGATTTTATCTGATGGCTTTCATAAGAGAGTAGAGTACTATTGCACGTTGTGACAGGCTGGCTAGTGGCTACACAATGTGGCCACAAGTCCTTCCAAACTTTCAATAATTGTTGGACATGGGAAAAAGAAAAATGGATAATAGTGAGTATATTGTTTGTGAAGCAGGTCTTCCAACGGGTCATAGTCTTGCTCCATTTGCCCGTTGGATTTTGGCATATTCAGTAATTCTGATTCACCTAAAGTTTAATTTACAATGGCATCAACTTTTTACAGTTTCAAATTTTGTTAGGTGCACAAAATTTTGCAGCTAATTGAATGAAAATGGTGCTATCAATGAAATTGGAAGCCCTTTTAATGTTTTTTTTTTTTTGTGTTTGATCTAGTTTTCCTGACTGATTTTTCTTCCAATTTGGGATTGAATGTTAGGCAGGTTGATGCTGTACATTCTG
Source organism: Ormosia semicastrata (assembly GCA_029884595.1). Lineage (NCBI taxonomy): Eukaryota > Viridiplantae > Streptophyta > Magnoliopsida > Fabales > Fabaceae > Ormosia > Ormosia semicastrata. The sequence goes on along the minus strand of JAQQTO010000038.1, from coordinate 17,075,405 downwards.
CTTTGAGGGCTATGGGCTTCCAGGACATTGAGATTATGGTTGCTGAGACAGGATGGCCCTCTCATGGGGACACCAATGAAGTAGGACCCAGTGTTGAAAATGCCAAGGCCTATAATGGGAACCTTATTGCACACCTTAGATCATTGGTTGGGACTCCTTTGATGCCTGGGAAATCTATGGACACTTACGCTTTTGCGCTCTATGATGAGGATTTGAAACCTGGCCCAGCATCTGAGTGGGCATTTGGTCTCTTCAAAACTGATCTTACCATGGCATATGATGTTGGCCCAACCAAGTCTAGCCAGCAGGTGAACAAATTACTTTTCTTTTTCTTTAAGGTACATGCATGCTTGCTGTTGATATCTTAGAAGATTCATAACAATTTCAAATGATTTTCAGTAACATCTAGTCTCTTTTGTCTTTCTACAGACTCCAACTAATCCAAAAGCTCCAGTTACTCCAGCACCTAACCCTGCAACACAATGGTGCATTCCAAAAGTGGGAGTCACTGATGCTCAGTTGCAGGCAAATCTTGACTATGCCTGTAGCCAAAGCAACTTATGAACCTAACGCAATAGCATCTCATGCTGCCTTTGCCATGAATCACTACTACCAAAAGTTTGGCAGAAATCCATGGAACTGTGATTTCTCTCAATCAGCAATACTTAAATCCCAAAATCCAATTATGTTTTCTTGACGCCCTTGTTCTTCTTGAAATCTGTGTCAATGAAGCAATTGGTAGTCCTACATACAAACTTGAGTTATCAAACAAATGCCATGCATAACCTGTCACTTAAGGCTTGAGTTCAAAATGAAAAACTAGCTATTAGAGCTGCAATTGGACAGACATAACAAGCACCCTGTGACTGTGAAGGGGTAACAAGTACTATTCTATGAGAGGAATTAACTTTAGAGTACTATTCATATGTGTTCACGGATGATGAGATTGAGGTTGATTCACTCACTGGTAGATGGGTGTTCACCTCAAAAAGTTATATTCAATCTCAGTCATAATTTTTTGGCATGGTGATATATGCACATCCCAAAATAAATTTATTTCAAAGGTATTATTATATTATAAATTTTAAGTGTCGTGGGCTTTTGCTCAAATATGCGGTGGTAAAATAGGCACAGTATGCATACCCAAAAAAAGAAAGGCACAGCCGTTGTCGGTTACTACTTCTAAGATCTTATAATAAACTTGACTCAAACGATGTCATACTCCGTTGTCGTCCAGCGGTTAGGATATCTGGCTTTCACCCAGGAGACCCGGGTTCGATTCCCGGCAACGGAATTGTTTTGTCTTTTTGCAATTCAAGAAAGATAGGAGGAGGAGGAGATTTATTCTTCTTCTACTTCTAACTTCTACTTCATGTCAATTACTTTATAGAAGTCAAACTTAGAGCTTGCGTGTTAGATACTACGTTTTGCTGACAATGAAGTCCGCAATGCATTACGCAATACGCATGCTCATTGTCATTTGTCATTATCCGGTAAAAACAGGTAGAATAGATGTGGAAAACAATTAAAAATATTGGAGGACATGATTCTGTTGACCTATTCACAATGATAATTGGTAAGATAAGATATACTTTAATTTTGGGCATCTTCAATTTTCACACAAGGTCAGCCCCTAATATGATAGTTTTAGTTTTTGACGTTTGGGATGAGAAAAAGGCAACTATAAATTCTCAGCTCCTCACTTGATATCACACAATGGCCAGCGGAACTATAAATCTCATGTTCAACTTCAAGTGCCAAAATTGCATGTGTATCCTAATTTGTGTTTGGTGGATCCAAGGATGAAAGAAAGTGTAGAAGGATAGAAATCCAGGACAATAGGAACACTTCAATCTCTTGTTTTTACTGTTAAGTTGGATTCAAATGTGGGGCATGGAATAAAGTTGAATTCAACCTGCTATTCTTTAATACATTTAATTTTTCATATTCTTTTCTGCCATTTTTCATAGTCTTCCTCTCGCTTTTTCTATTGGGTTACTGCTCATCATTCTCGCTTTTTTGTTCTATGGAAGAGTTGTTTAAATATATAAAGTAAATTGTTAAGCATTTATTAACTACTAATATAAAATATTGGCCATAAAAATGAATGTGAATGTTAAAAATGTTTGTGGGCCCACAGGACAGGTGTTGAAGAGAGAAGAGAATCCTACTTAGGAAGACAGATGAATAAAAGTGGGACCGACGGTGTCAGTGAAATTAACAGTTACCAGCTGAGCTATCCAACAATTATTATTATTATTCACACACACACTTGCTCTGCTTTCTTCAACTGGCAGCGTCAGAGACCGAGACCCACCACTTGCTGCAGGAACTGGAAGAGCACGACCACAACTCAACCAACCCCATCTCACAATTTACCTTTCCCATGATTTCTACGGCTTAAATTTCACGTCTTGCAATCTCCCCACCCCACCCCACAATGCTCTAGCTCTCAAACCCAGCCACCATGTACTTGTAGTGCACGTCCCTTATTATTCATTGAAGAACACCCTCTTAGTTAGGGAGCTGAAATGTCTGTTACGGAGCTCAAGGAGCGTCACTTCACTGCCACCCAGACCGTCAACAATCTCAGGGACCGCTTAAAGCAGAGGCGCCTTTCTTTGCTTGACACTGATAGTAAAAGTTTTGATTTTTTTTTAATTTCTTTTTAATATATTGGATTTGGATGTTGAACTTGTTGCCTTGTGCCAATAATTGGTTATAGATCTCATCTATCCTACTCCTACCTGAACTCATTGTTTGAGGGGGAATTTTTCAGTTGCTGATTACGCCAGGTCTCAGGGTAGAACTCCTGTGAGCTTTGGTCCTACCGATCTGGTTTGCTGTAGAACTTTGCAGGGTCATACAGGAAAGGTAACCTTTCTTGCTTTTTTGTTTTTGTTTTTTTTTCTCTCATTTGTGAAATGTAAAGCGTGACTTGTTCTCAACTTCACTAAACTTGGTTGACTTTTCGGTTTCAATAGCACCATAGTTGCTTATCAGTTAGTACTTACTTAGTAGGTCGTTGAACTACAATGCAATTACCTTATCAACTCTTAATTTGGTGGACTATAGCTTATGAAACTTTGAGATTATATCTTGAAACTGAAAAGAGGACAGAAGTTTTGTGTTGTTTGTCTAGACTCTAGATCACATGTTTTATTAATATACTTCATTGGAAATTTTACTAATTCCTTTGACAAATTTCATTAATTTTGATCAAGAGTTATGTACCTCTTTGGTCCCTGCTTCACCCCAGCCCCGGACTGTCATGGAGAAATAGTTGGTCAGTTATCACATTGAACTATTCTTTTGCTTTGTGATTCCAATTCTAAATGATAGCTAGGATGATGTCATTGATATTGGTCTTTATGAAATCTAAATGATAGTGGACATAGCTTCTTTTTTTTTCTTTTTCTTTTTCCCCGGTTGTGAGATAGGCTCATGCTGTCATACACAGCGGCAATCATTTTTTTGATTTACTACTTAGAGATATGGACAGAATTTGTTGTAGATTTCAAACCATCAAACTTGCAGAATATAGATTAACTTCATATTCATTTCAATTTTGTAGGTGTATTCATTGGATTGGACTTCTGAAAGGAATCGGATTGTTAGTGCATCCCAAGATGGCCGATTAATAGTGTGGAATGCTCTAACAAGGCAGAAAATTCATGCCATAAAGCTGTCTTGTGCGTGGGTCATGACCTGTGCTTTCTCACCGACTGGTCAGTCTGTTGCATGCGGTGGTCTTGATAGTGTTTGCTCTATTTTCAATCTGAACTCCCCCACTGACAAGGATGGGAATCTACCTGTTTCCCGGATGCTTAGTGGACATAAGGGTTATATTTCCTCTTGTCAGTATGTTCCAGATGAAGACACTCACTTAATTACTGGTTCTGGTGATCAGACATGTGTTTTATGGGATATTACTACTGGCCTTAAAACATCTGTCTTCGGAGGTGAATTTCAGTCTGGACATACTGCAGATGTACTTAGGTATGTTAGGTGATTGCTAAATTAATTTGAGCCAAATTTTGTTGTTTTTGTAAATTATTATCCCCTTCTCTATATTCTGCGTTTACTATGCCTACCTCCCATCTATTATGAAAACCTACACAAAAACTCCCATGTCTTTACAAAAAACATTACAAGTTTACAACTAACTCCAAAATACGGTCAAGTCTAGCAGATTTGTTAGATCAAGGATGTTTTTGTAATAAAAAATTATTCCTACCACCGTTCAACCTAAAAATTGAGAAAAAGGGAAGAGCACATTCATTTGATGGTGCAGCAGAATTGAATGTTCATTTTGGTGTCCAACCATTTGATTAAAGGTTTGTCTACACCAAATGAATGTGCTCTTCCCTTTTTCTTAACATAGAAGTCTGAAAAAGGGGTAGGAATGGCATTTGACCACAAGACATTCATGAGATAATGTCTTAGTTAAAGAATCTGTTAGGCATAGTAGTATTTTGTATTTAGTTTCAGTGATTTTATAAAGACAATGGAGTTATGTCTCAGTTTTCACATAATAGTGTGTGTAGTAAATGCAAAATAGAAGGGAGGGGAGAGTTAACTTACTCCTTTTGTTTTTAATTTGTTGAAAAAACTAGTCTGCAAAAGAATGGCCACTTTAGCTTCAAAATGCAAAGTATCTGCATAAATTTATACATTTTTTCTATATACACACTGATAAGGTTATGAAATCTTGTTGGTGATCAACACGCTGGTTAAATAACGTTTCACTTCAGTAGTATTTGTTAGAACTAAATCCTTTCTTAGATATGTTATTGCTTTGTCCTCTCTCAGCATCTCCATTAATGGATCCAACTCAAGAATGTTTGCATCTGGTTCTTGTGATGCAACTGCTCGATTGTGGGATACTCGTGTGGCAAGTCGAGCAGTGCGGACATTTCATGGGCATGAGGGAGATGTTAATGCAGTCAAATTCTTTACAGATGGAAATAGATTTGGAACGGGCTCAGATGATGGAACTTGCAGATTGTTTGACATTAGGACTGGGCACCAACTTCAGGTATATTATCAGCAGCACAGTGACAATGACATCCCACCTGTGACCTCCATTGCATTCTCCATATCAGGAAGACTTCTTTTTGCTGGATACACAAATGGAGATTGCTATGTTTGGGACACTTTATTGGCAAAGGTACTTTGGTGCTTTAGTGTAATGTACAACAACAACAGGATTGAAGCTGGCTTAGCTTTTTAACAAAACATATGCTTGCTTCCTTGTTTCTTTGCAGGTGGTCTTGAATTTAGGATCTCTCCAAGACTCTCATGAGGGCAGGATCAGCTGTTTAGGTTTGTCAGCTGATGGAAGTGCCTTGTGTACAGGAAGTTGGGACACAAACTTAAAGGTGAGTATGCATTTTGGCCTTATAGAATTACTTTTAGGTTATGTGATACACAGTTGGGGTACCAGTTCTGAAATTATCTTCTATGTGTGGTTGATATTTGTCATACTTTATTAGTCACTAGATTATAGATGAAAACATTGAAGCAACTGAATTTATAAGCCTTCATTCTTCTAGGGTTTAAACTTGAAATAATTAGGACTTAGGCCCAAAAGAAATGCAACGTATTGACAGATTGATTACGAGCTTGTAGAGTTTTAACAAGTACAACAAGGTTGAAATTCAAAACATGATTCCTTTAGGATTGCAAAGGGCCTGAGTTTTATAGAGATTTAATATGTTTGTAACTTACAGAAGTGAAACTTCTGGACATAATGCTGGAATCACGTTCTTCATCGACCTATGTGCTTTATCAATTAATTACAAGTATTGGTTACTTTATTGGTGATGTCATTAGAACATTTTGTACTAGGATTGTCCTACCCGCGCATTGTTAACCAGTACGTTTTATATCAACTGTGTCCAGAAGTGCCAATGTGGATGTTACTGGTTCCATTGGATATGGTATTTTGTCAGTATCATCTATCACTTAGAAAAGCTTAGGGGTTAGTTTCATCTATAATCTATTATCTATTATCTATTACTATTATAATGGGGATTGCCATCTTTGGTGTCCAACTTTTACTGTTCTTAACAACCAATCTAAAATAATCTATTATCTATTACTATTATTTCTATTACTATTATAATGGGGATTGCCATATTTGGTGTCCAACTTTTACTGTTCCTAAAAACCCATCTAAAATAATTTAAATAATTAAAACATAACTTTAAAAAAGGGGTAAAAATGTAAAATGCATAGATCCCACTACCCATGTTTTGTTATTGATACATAAGAGAAAAAAAAAACCTGCTTGAAAGTTACAATCCTCTTAATGTGGGTGGAAGTTATAATCCTCTTGATGTGGATGCGTGATTTCTGAACTACATAAACTTACTTTCACAATTTAAACATACAAATAAATTAATTGTTTCAACCAAAAATAAAAAATTCGGATTGATAGGCTTGTCAGTGCCTGTAAATCAGCTAGTATTAAGAGTAGAAGTGGTTGTTAAATGGAGAGAGGTCTTATTCACTTGTAGGACATATGTGCTAACTACTTGCCTCTTGCAGATATGGGCATTTGGAGGGCATAGGAGGGTAATTTGAGCCACCGAGGGGTTAAAGACCTGTCCTTTGACTTCCCTTGTCAGGGTCACTAATATCTTTGCAGGGCATTGTGGTTCATCACAATCCTGTAGTGATGGTCAAATTGGAGAAGAATTGCGTGGAAAGCGAAGGTTATAACCTTTTGCATTAAAAGTAGTGCGGCGGTTTGTTTATCCTCTTGTCCATTTGTCCATGTGTGTGATCTAGTACTTTTTCTATTGTACCAACCGCTTCGGTACCATATCTTAAACCAAAATGAAGGGCTATTTATTTTCTTGTCTCGTCAATGTAGCACACAATACCAATCCTTCTAACTATTAGAATGTTTGTACGGTGAAAAATGTAGTGATGGGCAAATGGAACTGATTGAAAGTAAGAGTTAACTGATCTGGAAGTATGAAAGTGAAAACTTGTGTCCATAACTAAATGAAATCAAATTTGTTATGCTAATATGTTACTATGATTTTAACGAAATGAATGACATTATAGATTTTGCCTGAATCATCTATATACACAAGCGGTTGCCAAAGCTTCTGCGAGAATCTGTTGGAGTTCGCTTCATCAACAATCTTGGCAACATCAAAGGAAAAAATCACTTATCTTTCTCTCAAATCTTATGCACTTGTTTTAATGGAATTTGAATTAATGACAGCTACGAGTGCTATTTTTGTCTTCTAAGACCATCATGGAGTGAGCAACAAGGGTATCCTCGCTTTGACTCTAGTTAGTAATTTACTTAAGACTTAGAATTCCGAGCCTCAAAACAATCTCGTGGCGGAGCAATATGTAGATCACAAATTAAGAGGTCCAATGCATATATAACATGGAAAATATAGGGCCATTATTCTTTACTAGCGACCATGTCTGTCAATCCGTCTTTTTATTTATTTATTTTTTCATATAGTTATATATATTTAATATTTTTATGATATTACTTGATGAAAAAAACTAAAGTACTGAAATATTTATTGTGTGCCAAATTATTTATGATGAGTATTTTGTGGTGATCCTTATGAGGCAGAATTATGATAGGATCTACATTTTAAAGAAAAATCAATAGAAAAAGTGCAATGTAATTTTTTATTTTTTGTTATGTACTTGTATTATAGTTATCAAAGTCTCGTGTTGGTAAGTTATCCGTACCCTATTATAATAGGATCTACATTTTAAAGAAATATCAATAAAAAAAGTGTAATGTAATTTATTATTTTTTGTTATGAACTTGTATTATAATCGTCAAAGCCTCGTGTTGGTAAATTATCTGTAATCCTATTATAAAAAAAGTGTAATGTAATTTATTATTTTTTGTTATGAACTTGCATTATAATCGTCAAAGCCTCGTGTTGGTAAATTATCTGTAATCCTATTATAAATTGTCACTGAGGATATTAGTTTCTCTTTGACTTTTCTATACCAAAATAGCTTTGTGTCAACTTTCTTTTTTTCCTTTACCTATATATATCTTTCTTTCCTTCCTTTATATACTTGACACACTTATTCTTAAGTTAATTTCATGAGATATAGACATTTATATACATCAGCCTCCATGAACTTTTATCTTTATTCTTTTCAGTACCTAAAGTTAGTAGTTTACCCTTATCTCATTAGAGGTCAAACTCTATTATACAATGAAGATTTTCTCACCTCGTAAAATACCCAGTTGAACACCCTTATATTTTCAAGCCACACTATTGCTTTCAAACTCTAATTATTCCAAGTTAAATCGATTCAAAGCTAATTATTTTTATTCACTGCCAAAAATGTTTCGAAAGTTTCCTTACAAAAATAAAAATTTATTAAGTTAACCCAAAATTTAAAAGTAACCAAAATTTATTAAGCAACCCAAAATTTAAAAGTAGCCAAAATTTATTTAAGTTAACCCAAAATTTAAATGTAACCAATAGCACTTATAAGTTCAAATTCGTGGGTTGGGGAAGAAAATCAAGGCGCAGGTTATTGAAATAAAAAAGAAGTTATGCTCAAAATTTATGATGAAGTTTACAGCATTACATATTCTGCAGCACAACCTCAAACCTCATCTGATTCATTGTCAACTTCTTCTTGGTTGTCACTTTGACAGTTTTGCTTCCATATTGTGATTGTTTTAACCTTCTCTTGCTCCACTTAAGTCCACATATCTGTCGAGCAGTATTGACATCATCAATAGTGTCTTAATCTGATAACTTTTTTAGCCTTCACTTCTACAGATATATTTCAGAAGTAATGAATATCCCTTGTTATTCTCTTATTTGAGAATCTTGTCTTCCACATGAAGAGGCCTTCTAACCATTAGTGTACCTTCTAATCTGACAAATGAGTATCTCGCAGTATATATTCTAGCATAGGTAAAATATCATATATAAAATTGGTTACAGCGTTTGCACTTCTATACTCTATTGCTGCAACATCATAAGCCTCTGCTGCTTACTCTTCGGTTGCTGTCACCATGTGAAATGGATCAGATAATTTGAAATAGAATATTCTATTTCACATAAATCATTATATAACATGCAAAACGAAATGTTTTAAGTCAAGCCAGCAAAACTACAATAAAGTTCTAGATTAGAATAATGTTAAGATTGGACTGGTCTACCATGAAGACAGACTTATTATCAATATGGGCTTATTAATTACTAGTCCTTCTTAGATTTACTGTATGTCATGGTCTATGATCTATCTATTCCGATTATCGTCTTTGTTTTCAGTCAACACTCAAGAGTAGAGATATGCTGTCAAACTTGACCATTTACCATAATCCACTAAACCAATCCAATCATTTTTTGTAATATAACAAATAATTCCCGAATGTTCCCAAGTATAGATCTTTGTTTCCCCGCAGCGCAGCCAATTCTTGCTTTCCATCTACCCTGTTGACTATGCCTGCAGGATCCAAGAAGTATAGAACATAGGACCAAGGGGGACATAAGTTACACAATAGCAACAAAATGTCAACGCTTCAATAATATGTTAAATCATTTTAAATTCCAAACCTTGTAACACCGTTGTATATGGAAGATCCCCTGAAAAAACTGCTACTTTTCCTGCAAGAATGGGAAGTCCAATTTTCAATAGCTGCATAGAAATACAGTGCTAAAAATTTAGTAGGCCAACTCAAGCAAACCTTCACAGTGATGCAATAAATTCTTGCTTTGTTACATGTTTCATCTCCTCCAATTCCTTTGTAGGATTGGAAACCTGAGAAATAAGAGGATAGAAATAAGCTAAGTGATGCAAGTTCCAATCAGTATGTAAAATCCCAATTCTTATTCTATATCTTCATAAGGAAAAACCAGTATTTTATACTTAAATGTAGATTTGCAACCTAATAAATCATGATCATTTTAACCCAAAAAAAGAAAAAAAAATCATGGTCATTTAAAATTCAAGTATTCAAGACAGGATGCAGAGATACTCATCCCAAATTATTATTGGGATAAAGTTCCACAGGGAAAACAATTTGTGCACTAAATGAACAAAATGTTAAAATAAGAAGAGAAACAAAAAAGACCAAGCAAAATCCAGAAGAAACACACATGCATGAACGTCGGTAGAGACACAGCAATTGTGAGTTGAAAGTAAAAGAAAGTAAAGAATTACCTGCATACATTAAGCCATATAAGAGACACAATGAGGTTGCCGTGTGAATTTTGTTTTTGCTGAATATATAAGATATAAGAGATGCTACGGCTAACATATATAATGTTCTATTTTCTGCACCTCAAACTTTAGAAGCATTTGGTTTTTCACACTTTGATCAATCCGCTTTTTTTATTTTCTATGAAGAGCAAATGCGGTTTCTCGCCCTTCTAGTCTGATGTTGTTAATGGTTCAGGTTAGGAAAGCCAACCTCACAAATTCTTATTAACAAACCATTAACATGATTCTGGTATCTTATTTCTAGTTCTACTGCCAATATATATTTGTGATAATAGTAATGTATATTGAATTACCGTAACATATTAATGCCCATTGTTGACATTCCAGTTTTTGCTTTTATTAACTTTCTTCTTGAAATGACTGCATATTTCCAGGCTTCCGGCCAACCTGTCTGCAGTTGGCGTAACATTAGAAACATCGCCCTCTGCCCCTCCCTGATCCTGATCAGAAGTGACAGTCACATAATTAGTGGCAAGTACTAACCTAACTTCCACAAATGATCATCTACGGCTATGCAATTGGGAAAAGGATTAAGGAAAGGAAAAAAACTGAATAAGCATGATTGAAGGTAATTTCTAAATTGGTTTAAAAATATCATCAGAATTTTATGATGTAGTAGTACTGCAGTAGCACTCAAATGGCCATTTTTAAGAAGAAAATATTGAACATTTTAGGAAAATGAAAAAGGCACCAAATGGGGAATCCTCTTTCAATATTGGTATAGATATTATATAAACCTTTTTTGTTCCATTTGTTAAGGATTACTTCGCTCATCTCCTAGACCATAAACCTATATCTATGCTGTGTACTCCTGTTGATAGAACTCTGAATACAAAGCATCTTTCATAGCAGTGAAGAAGACAAAAGATAATGAAGTAGTAGTAGCACATAGCCATTACCATAAAATTCTTTGCTCTTTTTTTGGGCCCTTGGTCAGCTCTAATGGCAGATCAGAGAGTGCATCAGTTTATAGTGGTAGATAGTGTCAGACTGATAGATGAGAGGGGTAGAGCAGTTTCTTAGTGGAAAGTGGGTAGTTATTGAAGTATTTATTTACCATTTAATCCATTTGTTTAAACAGTTTGAAAGCAAAATGAAATGGCAAAACGGGAAATCAAATCTTTGAGACCAAAAGAGGGCAATACTCTTATTAAGTAGTATAGATGTTTTTTCTTTTTCTTTTAATCTGGGTATAATGATTGCAAATGCGTTCAATGTGAGATATCTTGTAAATACATGAAGCCATATTGGTAATATAGCTAATTAGGCTGAGCTGGTTTAAATTGCAACATGCATTGAATAATCTGATCGTGTTAGTTGACTTCTGAACTCTTTCTTTCCTCAAGTAGCTCTGACGCAGGATTACCAGGCTCTTTTCTTTGTATCTATTTCGTCTGTTTGGCCCCCAAAAAATAAAACAAAAAGACTTCTATGATCATTTTAGGGAATGAAGCTTTTATGTGGCGGCACATCAACATTACTGAACCACACTTTATCCTGATCATGATGCAGAACGGCGTAGATTTTAAGCCTAAATAAGAGACGTGTTTTGGACTAAACAATTGCTATTTAACAAATACCCAATTCATTGAAGAGAAACAAATATTATGGCAAATTCTCAAAATTCATATTACATTTGCTACAAAGAAAATGAAGTATAATCATGAGGATGGAAGTTTGCTCCAATAAACCCGAGGTGATACTTCCGAGTATCGTTGCTAGTCAAACTAGCAATGCACTGAGGGACAAATAAAATGCATATATTAGGCCCAAGCGTACAGTTCTGCAATTCTTTACACACATCTATCTATGTGGCTATTTAACTCCAATCTCCTTAACAAAAATAAAGGCCGAGTTGAGTCAACATTTCTTGACTTGAGAACTAGCCGCTTGCCACAATCTCATGAATGGCATCGCTGACAGTTTCATCCTCGGATCTGACAGACAGTTTCATTGCAACATCCTTCGGACCATCAAGTCCAAAAGACAACCGCACAAGCACCTTCACATTCCCTATGAATACACCCGACAATAAGCATGTGTGTGACCTTGAATTGGGTGGAACAACTTCTGTGCCCTGCACATAGTGAACAAATAAAAATTATGAGAAAGATATCACCTTCCCAAAAGATACCAGTGAATAACTGATAAGTATACACCAATAAAAGATACTCTGTTCATTTGAGAACTTCTTAAGTACTCATGGAGTGAGAGAAATGTCTTACTCGATGGCACAGTCACAAGCCCAATGTCAGATTTGACATCATCTTACACTTGGCTTGATCTTAGTGGTCATGGAGTAAGAGAAATCTCCTACTCCCATGAGCACCTAAGAATCTCTTCTAATTTAGGCTTTGATCTTTTATATGCACCAAATGTATTTGCATCTATATGTAAGTTATATGAAACTCTCAACACTTGGGCTTGATCTTTGTCTAAGGAGTACAAATCTCTTACTCCCGAAGCACCTAAGAACCTCATCTGATTCAGTTTCTCTATGCAACTGTAAATGTGTGTGTGTGTGTGTGCACGTGTCCACAGAAAAGCATTCTGCCCATACAATAGCATTTTACATGCATACATAGACATCCTTGTGGCTTGAGTTTGGCAATGTCACAAAGTTCAACTTCAATTTTTTCAAAGGAATTAGGCTGACTGAGCATTGAAGTCTTTATATGCATCAACTGCATATGCACCTTTTAGTAATATTAAACCTAAAATATGTATATGAGAATGCCAACTTTTGGTATATGCTCTCTAATAAATCATGTATGGAAATCGAATCTGTAATGCTATCTTGATAGACAGTAATATTATATTGGTCTTTCGGCAGCATCTAACAAGCAGAACAGTACCTTATGTTGCAGTAAAAATTGTACAAACGGCTCATAACCAGTTTAATAAAATGGGTCTCATGACAAGAAACATTTACCAAAGCAGCAATTGACATCATTGGCTTACCTCACAAGGCTGCATGCCAAGAAGATTGATGACAACATTTACAGCTTCAGCCAAGCTTTCCCTTGGACCAAGACCATATTCATCCACTCGTTCATAATCAGGGCCCATGCTTTCCCATGCATTCCTGAAATTAGACACCCCCACTTTCAATATGTAATCTGCTGCAACAACCTCCAGATCCTCCAGCTGGTATTCATCTTCAACACCATCATCTTCTGCCTCACCAGTGGTTGGGTCAACCTGGTCAATATCCAATTTATGAAGCAGTGATGAGATTTCCACAAAAATATTATAGGTTTTATTTTCTACAAATTCCCTGCCGGATAAAAACAAAACAAGCTTCACGCTTGAAATATACGCATTATGATATATATTGGGGGTCTGGGACAAAGAAAAACCACAAAGCTTGACAAGGATATAGGGGACAAGTACCTCTTTAACAATAAATTTCAGAATGTTAGAAAATTTTCCAGCCGTTGGCAATCCATCGGGCTTCTCAAATGCCACAAAAGTCTGCCCAGGTGAATCATAAGGAAGAGATCTGAGAGGCTTGGAGAACACTTCGGAAAATTCCTCTGCTTCTGATGCATCCACAATTACAATAACCTGGAATAGGGGAAAATTTTATATAGAAGACCTGGAGTTGAATTGTAGTATGAAATTGTACAGTATCTATATTAGTCATTACATCTTCCAATAATTGTTCTGGTATCGTGTTTGTGCAGTTGTACTGAAACACAACATGCTTATCAAATATGTGTTTAACAACATTAACTGCATATTCTGTCTCTGCTTCAGTAAGCTCCACAGGTGCTGAGGACTGTTAAGAAATATAACATCAGAATACTTATCATCACATTAGATATAGAAAGAAAAATATAAAATTATAGAATTGTGAAAGAAGATTTGAGTGAAAGAACCTTAAAAAGCTTCCCAAGGTTTGCAAACTCAGGAATGGACAAAAGCAGCCTTTCATATGCATCTGCAGTAGATGGAGGGCCACCAGGAGGAGCACCCAAACTAGTTGGCTTTTTACCAGGGGCTTTCTTCTCGGCAAGAGGCTGAGACTTGACCTCCTTCGGCACCGAGTTAATGTCAAAAGCCTCTTCTGAAGGCTCCTGCATTCACATTAGAAACATGAGATATGCCCTTAACTAATGAAAAGCAAGAAAAATGGAGAGGACTTACATAGTTTTTCAAACTAGTCTCCAGATTGACAAGTGGGATATCAAATGACCCAAAGAGGAAGTCCTTCACATCTTTATCAGTCTCAACAACTGAACCATCACCTCCAAGTGTGTTCAGATAAAGTGTTGCCCTATCACGAACCTGCAAAGAAATCAAAATCATCCAAATACAAATCAAAGCAGGTAACAGTTTTACACACCTCCAGAGTTGCAAAATTTTATGATCTCATAAACCACATAATCATAGAGATGCCTCATAAGATATGACAGAAATTCACCTCATCATCACTGTCAAAAAGACATCGCCTTAGCAGAACAAATATGCGGGGCTGAAAAGAGTAATTATGAGATGTTAAATTAAGTTAATACCAAATATCACCCCAAAAAAATAAAAATAAAAAATCTTAGAGAAATCCACTAGAAAAAATAACTAATAAACAGAGGCAAGTAGCACCTTTAATGCATCAACTGCAGCACCAAACTTTGCCAGTGTGCTCACAGCACTGGCCCTAACAGTTGCATTCTCAAGATGTACTCTGTTATAAATATAACGAATATATTTACTGGGGTCTGATGTTTTTGGCCCTTCAACTCCCAGAAAGTGCAGTATCTAAGGTACAAGGGGAACAAAATGATTAACAACAAAAGGTAAAATTCCAAAAGCACACACAGTAGATGACAAAGGACAAAACCAAAAATAATACCTGTGTGGACAAATAAGTGAATTCACAATCTTCAATGAACTCACAAAGATGAAGCAACCCACTTTCCTTTGCATCAGGGATATCGCTAATAAGAATCACGATTGAATCTACAATTGCTTTCTTGTAATCAAAACCACCTTCTTCCCTAAGAATGTTACTCAGGAAGTTCATCCTGAAAATAATAACAGAACAAAAACCAGTAATTTAGACCATTTATCTAGGATTTTGTTTTTTGGTCAAAGAAGTTATCTAGGAAAAATATTCAAACAAAAGATGTAACATCTGGAGAAAAGAAACCTATAGAATGACAACATATACTCACAGAGATCTATATTTTAAAGGGAACTTCAAGCACAATGATCTTATTGCTTCAACAACTACAATTTTGAATTCATCAGCAATATCAGACATGAAATTTGTAATCTGCTTCATAAGACGGTCCACACTTGATTCATTTCCTGTCTTCAAAAGAGTAGTAATAGCAAGTGTGGCAATGCTTCTGTTCTGGTCAGAGATTAAACTTTCCATATCAATGTTACAGTTGGTGACTGCCATTGGATGTGTCATTGCCACCTGCAAAGTTCAAAGCCACACTCAACAATTATAAACAAAAATAATGGTCAAGTTTGACCAAGACAAATCTTATAACATAAGCTACAATAGAATGTTTAGAAGCACAGAAAAAAATTTATGATTTTTTATCAACTTCCTTCAAATCACCATAGTAGGCAAAGGAGCAAAATGCTCACTGTTGGGGGGGGGGGTTGTCATATTCTTTCTCAAATTCTATGAAATCATAAAAAACGTATTTCTGCTGAAATTTAAGTAATTAAAGAAGGTTAACCTTGTTCAAGGTGCGGACAGCAGCAAATCTCAAGACTGGCTTAGAAGAACTTAAGAAGAGCTGAAGAACAGTAATTGCTGGAGTTAATTCTCGGCTTGTTACACCATTGAGCTCTGTAATTGCCTTGGCAGCTTCAAAAATCACCATCTCTGACTTGTGACGAAGGCAACTCTCAAGATAATCGTAGAAGGGGCGGTCCCCTGATTGTGTATTATTTCCTGACTCACGAATAACCTGCAGATATTATGCTACATAAAGATTATGCAAATAAATATCATCCCACTTACAGCTATAAATGAAATGGAAAACAAACCTGACTTGTATAACGGATCAAAAGGCATTGGGCCAAAGGTGAGCGAACAGTTCCCCTTGTCAAGCTGGTAACCAGCTTGCTAACAGCTAGTCGATCATTCTGCCGTATCTGCAATGTTGTAAGCCACTATGTGTCATTAACTCTGTTTATAACATATATTTGTTCTTTATATGATAATAAAAGTAGGATCCTGAGAAGGTAAAATCAAAATTAAGTGATGTAGAAATTCATAGGAGGACTTTAGAGGAATAGAACGTGCTCTTGCTATTCAGTGAATTTTTAACTGTGATAAACCAAAAAATAAACCATTCAAGAAAGTGCTCTTGCCACATAACCCAACAACAACCAATTATTTATCAATTGCAGCACTGATTTAATAAATGCTCTAGAACGATGACAGAGTTTTGATTTTTCAGTAGAATTTATTCTAACACACCAAGAAACCTGTACATTATCAAACCATTCATGCAGCATACCTGATGTAGCAAAGCCAGTGCATGAAATTGTACAAGAGCTGCTCTTGATTGAACAGCTTCCTGAACCTCATTGCTCCACCTTTTTACAATCTCAGGATTTGTCTGGAAAGGGGGGCATAAAATAAGCAAGCAACTTCAATGGAATAAGCAGATATAAGGAATTACAAATAGAAATTAATAGTACCTGGAGTAGATGAATGCCACTAACTAGGGCTGCACTTGCAACAACTGGATTCTTATCTACAATTGCTTGTTTCAAATACCGCTCAATTTGGGTAAGGAGGGTTCCATCCGTGATACGACAGAGCACACGAATGGCATTTGCCCTATACATATCAGTCTTACTATTCATGTCCTTCATGAGAGAGCTAGTGACGATAATAACCTTTAAAAAAACAAGAGAGATAGAACAGTCAGAATCCAAGTTTGTAATACATGGGCCATATATATGAATCTGACGATGACAAGTAACAAAAATTGAATGAGAATTCGTAACCTCATCTGCAGAGGGGGAGAGTTCCTTTATAATTAGGTAGACCATTCTCCTTAACCCAAGATCTCGAGACTGGAAAAGTTTTGTCACAGCAAAGAAAACTTCTGTGGCTTCGATCTATGAAATTGTAGCAAGAACAAATTACCAAAAAAGGATTAATAATGACTCTAAACATAATTCTGCAAAGTCAATCTATAAATAAGTAAGGATATTTAAAAAAGAAAAATGACAACTTAAAAAAAGTGAGGAAAAACTCTTGACCTTTGTAAATGTCTCTCCCTGATTCAGTAGGTATAAAAGTTTTGTGATAACCTGGAAAAAAATATAACAAACATACACAATGTCAAAATTCAACCACTGAATCACACAAGAAGAAAAGCACACACACACACACATATATATAGTTCAAGATAAATAGAAAAACCTGTGAACATCTCCTAGCATCTAGTTGTGGGTCATTAAAAACCCTGGCCTCCTGAAGAACAGCTCCCTTTTCAATTCCCAAAAAGGGGGAATACTCAGCTGTTAAACAACCAAAAATCCCAATTAGTTAATATATATGGGCATTATGTCATTATAACATACGTAGGACTCATCACAATACACCAGCCTGAATCGTGACCAAAATGTGAAAAGAAGCTATAAAAAATCTAGACTATCTATCAAATCATCAACATAAACTTGATTAAAACAAGCAATTGCACAGATTGAATGATCTGCATTGCAAATTATATGCCTAGATCAATTCACTGAAATCAGATCAAACGATAGATAAAGAGGCAGGTCAGAGTTCAATAACACTAATCCAATCGAAGTATCGTGATCTACGCGAACCCTAGCGCATTCGCAATTGGAAATGGGAATTGAACATTGGATCTGGAACCGAAACAGAGTGATCCAGCAGTGGCAACAAATAGAAACTAAAATGCTAAGCACAAGCATGGTAGAAAGCAGATCGAATTACGAAAGAAGGAGAAGCAGAAAAGTGGTTTGGAAATTGGTGAAGAATGAAAGAATCACCTTCGTCGTCCCGGTCATCGTCCTTCTTCACGAGCGGCTGAGCCATCGCCGTAGTAGGTGAATCTCTGAGATCTGGAAGCTAATCAATCTCTGTCTCTCTCTCTCTCTAATCTCTATCAAGGTGCCTCTGCAAGTGCACCAGTGAAGTTTGGAAATGAAGAAAGAAGAAGAAGAAAAAGAAAAATGCCCTGTTAGGTGTAAACGGACAATAGAATAGGGCTTTGCAGTTGTACTAGAAAGAAGATCGGGTGAGTACTACCGTGTTACCCTGCGGTGAGGGACTATATATTTTGATTATTATTACATTTTATTTTATAATAAAATTTACCTTATTCAAAATTATTTTATATTAGCATATTGTACCGTATAACACACAGAGTAATTAGAGAAAATAATTCAAAAGCATGGGGTAATTAAAAATAATAATAAATAATTATTTAATAATAAAAATTAAGTATATATCCTACAATTAAGAAATTTATATTATCAGTTAAAAAAAAACATATTATCATAAAAAAATACATTCTTTAATTTTTCATCTCTTATTATTTAATTAAATGTGTTTAAGATAACTGATAAAATTTGATTATTTTAATAATCGATTATTGTATAAATTTTTTTATTATAATCAATTATAATAAAATTAATTTTATGTTTAGATATATTAGTTGAAAAATAATTTTAAACTAATTTGTTTCGTTTTAATGGTATAAAAAATTATTTTTTGTATTAAATTATTAAAATATATATATAAAATGATTAAAAAAATTATTTGATTAAGAACAAAATGATATTTACATCTCAAAATATAAGGAATAATCTCTAATCTAAAATGATAAATTTCAATCTTTAAGATTATGAAGAAAAACTTTTATAATGTATTAAATTTTGTATAAAATTTGAAAGTAATTTTACCAAATATATAAAAATATTATACTATTATAATGGCTTTTTTCAAAAAAAACTATTGGGAACTAATTTAATCATTTAAAAACATGCTCTAACACGTAAAAATCTTTATATATGACTGTGAAGATAATCATTTAAAAAATATAATTCACTAATATAACTTTCTAATCTAATAATAGATTTTATTTCAATTGATTTTAATTTTCTTATAAAGTTTATAATCCCTATAATTATTAATATATTTTTATGTAAATTTATCAACCTCATTAAATAAAAAATATTTTCATGTTACACAACACAAACATCATTTTTTAATGTTAAATTATAATTTATTCATTTAGTCTAAAGATTAAATAATTATAATTAAAAAATCCAAAAATAGAAAAAAATTATCATTTCAAATAATAAATTATTTTATAATTTGATAATAGATCATGATTATGAATTTTCAATATCATTAAAAAAGTTTATAAAATATAGATTTCATCACAAATTTTTTAATCTTAAAATCTCTATATGTCGATTAAAAAAGTAATAGGTATAATTTTTTAATTTCATTTAATTATTTTTTTTTACCTTTAAAGGAAGGTAAAATAATTCATATTAAATGGTTGACAAAAATCATATTGAAATTTTATTTTTAAAAAAAGCAACGTAATGAATCATATTCAAAATATTGATTTATTTAAACCTTTTTTTTTCTAAATCACCTTGTTCTTGAAGCTTGCAAGGTGAAATCAATTAAAATAATCTAATCTATTGAAGCCAAGTTTTGTTTCTAATCACAATTTTTTCTGGTTGTAAGTAATACTGCAAATAACAAAGTTTAAGCGAAAGTATCAGGAGAATGTACTTTTATGGTATTTTTCAAGTAACGAATGATATCTTTAATTTACTACTACATAAATTTCCAAGTTAAATTTCTTTATCCTTTGTCAAATTAGTAGAGATGTAATATCTGTAACAACTAAATTTAATTTCTAAAAAAGGGTCTGTAAAATATTCTTGTCACATAAATCAATATTTCCTCTACCCCAAGTTAAAGAACTCAAAAAGCACTGCCATTATCCATTTTTGAGCTTTCAGAAATATTGATCCACTTTTGTAATTTACTAAGTTATAAATATCTTATCAAAACACTTTGCCAAAAAGTTGAAAAACTTAAAACTTCATAGTTGCCATTGACAATAATCAAAAGAGCACCTTATAAACATGGTTGCTATAGTATAAATGCATTAGTGAAAAGCAACTCGCCATAAAGAATAATGTAAAGAAATGTCTAATTTAAAGTTTGTCATAATTCATCGTGAATTTGATGGTCTGACATTCCTATCTTCACTTTTAAGGTTATATTTATCATAATTTTTTATAGTAGTATGAAGTAACAAAGTACTTTAAGAAATTTTAATAAACTTCTAACCTTGCCTCTTTTAAAAAAAAATCCTTCGTTTTTTGGCATATCAATTTACCTTATTTTCATTGTGTTTTCACATCCTTCTAAAGAAACTACTAACTCAAGAGCTAACCAAAATTATATTGAAATAAAGATAATCAAGTTAATAAAAAAAAACTACAAATAAGCTATACCATTCAAAGATAATTTTTCATCTTTCTTAAGTGCTTATCACCCACTTTTACAATTAAAATGTAGAATAAAATAACTTTGATGAATTTACAAAAGTGATTGCAAGCCTTGAGTCATGAAGAGTACTCTTAAAGGCGTGAAATAATTCTTTAAAACTTGAAAGTACAACATAAAAGTAAAATCAATTTTCACATTTCATTTTCAACACCTTAATTTTCACTAAACTAAAAAGTATCCTAATAGAAAGTCATTTATGAAATGAAGTTAATGGATAGGAAGATTATCAACTTAACAACACAAAGATGACAATATTAACATGTTTGGTGTAATAAGAGAAGTAGAGAACAACATGATTACCTTTGTCAGGGTATGTCGGCGCCGTCTATGATACACCTTAAAAATTAGGGTGTATTATACACTTTACAACGTGAACCATTGATTCTGAGAGAAATGAGGTGAATGGCTGAGATGGAAGACTAGAAACCTGCTAAGCAGGTTTCTTAAATTTTGTGATATGTTCTCTTCTCTTATGTGATATAAAAATAAGCAGCTGAATTTATTTTTTCTTTCTTTTAACTTCATTTTATTTTCACAGTTATTTTTAATTATGTTTCATATATAATAGTCCAGAAAATATAATATTAAAGTACTTCAAAATAAAATATAAATTCTGTTGCTATAATTTAATAGAACAAAACTTGATTTTAATTTTTTTCAATCTTTAACTTTAATTATTTTAATCATTCTTTATTTATTACTTCTAATCTCATTTATTTGAATTAATGGATATATAAAAAATAATTAAAAGAGTTAAAAAAATTGAAGAAAAATAATTAGAGCTGAATTTTGTTCAATTTAATATAGTCATGAAATTAAAAAACTCGGTCAATCAAAAAAATAAAAAATAAAACAAAGTAATTATTTATAATTTATTTTGTTTAAAATTTCTCGTTTTTTTCTTTTGTTTTCTGGAATCAACCATCTTGTAATACACCAAAAAGAAAAATAAAACGATGTCGTCCCATATGATCATGTTGAACACGCCGTCCCTCGTCCCTCGTCGCCCTCGCAAA
This sequence comes from Ormosia semicastrata, assembly GCA_029884595.1. NCBI lineage: Eukaryota > Viridiplantae > Streptophyta > Magnoliopsida > Fabales > Fabaceae > Ormosia > Ormosia semicastrata. Next base: position 17,053,595 of record JAQQTO010000038.1, on the reverse strand, counting down.
CGCCACTGGCTGTCGCGTCATCCAGTGCTCCACCCATAGCACAGACTCTGTGTGCTCTAGCACCACCTAGATGTTCTTCGGGTCTCGCCGAGGGAACCTCACAGCCACGAACAAGGCATTCAGGTCATTGAGGTTGAGGCTCTTGGCGTTCGAGGGTCTTGACAGAGACGGAGAGGGGGTAATTGGCAATAGCGGAGGAGGATGAGGTTTGGGATGAACAGCGACATTTCGGGGCTGAGTGGAGGTTGGGGATGCGAATAATAAGTGGAGGCAGGGGGGCAATGAATGAACAACGACCACAAAGAACAAAAGGGCATGTGAAATTATTAGAGTAAAGGTTGGAGCTTTGGAGGTGTTGGAAGAGGGTGAGGGATTTTTGTGGGGTGGGGTCATTTGTTTGAGATGGCTCACGATGAGGGTGTTAAAGGCAAAGAGGGGTGGGAGGGTGGGGTGGTTGTGGAAGAAGGACGTGGTGGAAGGGAGGCTTATGGAGCAAGGCGATAGGAGGAAGTGAGAGATGAGGTTGGGATGGTGGTCGAGGGTGGATTTGAGGAGGAGGGAGTGGAGTTGGAGGATGTGGGGACGGGTGGTTGTTGTTGCCGAAGTCAAAGGTGGCGTCGCCGGCACTGGTTGAGATTGGTAGAGAGAGGAGGAGAAAGCAAGTGGCTGTTGGAGAAAAAATTAAGAGAAGTTAGGGATGTTTTTGCAATTACTTAAGGCTTTAGTTGTAAATAATAAAGGAATTTTTAATTAAAAACTATAAACTGATGAAAAGGAAATCAAATCTATGATAATAAGTAAATTTCAAGGTGCACGGTGTACCGCAACTTAACAAGGTGTATAATAGAATCCACATGTTTCCTATTAGTTAAAACTCTAAGACTGCACTATTTTAGAAGTTCCAGGATATACTTAAGATTAGTTCTTTGTATACATAAACTTATTATTTGATATAAGTAATTTTGGCAATAAAATAAATAATCATTAATTAGTATCTCAATACTAAAAGGAATAAAAGAACATTTTTCGAGAAAAAAAGACTTTTTGGAAGATAAATCCTATCATATCCCAAAAATGAAGCACAAAAAAGGATTATGTAAACTAATATGCTTCATCGTCACACACACAATTATATATGCAACTGGAATTATGAGTTCCCAAACAAATACAACACTAACAAAATAAAATAATAAAATTAGTATATTGAAGTATTTACAAATAAATGAAACATATATACACGACTAGTGTCAGGGCAGGACTCTAAAATATAAATGTCATGAAAATTTGCCCAAAAATTTAGAAGTCCACTCAATAAACCTGCCAATAGAATCAAAAAGTTAATTTTAGCCAATCAGATGGAGTACATTTCTTATGGCACGTTGATGAAGAATATTATAGAGCTCTATGTCTTCCAATAAATTGAAAGGCACCTCTGCATCAAGCTCTCTTCTGCAGATAAATGCTCACAAACATCAGGATGGCATTTGCAAGGGAAAACAAACATAAAATTGTAAATAGATAAATAACGTAGAAATAATGAAAAAAAAAGAAGAAGAAAAGAACTCGCCATTTCATCTAGTAAAACCATTTCTAGCTAGTTTGTAGTTTGAGAACTGTTGAAGCTTTGCAAGATTCATAATCAAATGACCCTAACCTTATTCTTCTAAAGAATTATTTTTTCTACAGTCTCAAATGGATATCCAGTATCACTTTTTAGGGCTTCATTTGAAATGAAGTGAAGTGTAAATGGTAACCAAAGAAAGTAAACGAAATAAGATACCTGTGACCTTTGTGCTAATTTCATGCAATAAAAAACTTCCCTAATTTACACTTTACACTTACTGATAATTTGATTTCAACTAATTTCAAATTTATGATTAATAAAATATTAGATAATTAATCTTAATTAATTTCAAATTGCTTATTTCAATTAGCTTGATTTCAGGGAATGTTTGACCGTGAGATTAACTATTTCTAATTAATAAACTATTGGATAATTTAATTTTCATTAATCACATCCCATTCTAATGTTTTTGTGACCATTCTAGAATGTCAATTAATCATATCCCATTCTAACGTTATTATGACCACTCTAAAATGTCAATTAATCACATCTCATTTCAAAATGTCAATTAATAAGAAAAAATAATTGTGATAAACTATTCTGACCTAAAATCTTCATATTAGATATAAATTACTATACTACCTTTCAATTATTTTAAACCGGTCAAAACATTATGAAAATTGTAATAAATTTATTCAATTACCTGATTTCAATAACGTTAATTACTACCTGATTTCATGTTAATTTTATTCTTCCAATTCATTAATAGTTTGTAATTTTCTTAAATAAATTGTGCTATTCAAATTTGAATTTATAAAAAAACCTACTAATAGCGAGAATGTTTGGAAAATGGAGGTAACATAAAATGCCTTTTGAAGGTGTCACATGTCTAAAGTTTAACTGAAATGAGTCTTCAATTGTTTATTATATAAATATAGATATAGATATAGATATAGAATAGATATAGATATAGATTTTTTTTATTACATCATAAAATTTAATTACTAGACTTTTGTTGAGCTTTTTAAAAAAAAAAAAAAAAAAACTTAAAACCTACCTTGTGAGATCCTTAGGTGGCTTCCTAATGAGAAATGAAAGAAGGGTGAAGAATAGGTGATGGAAAAGCAATATGGATAATATTTCTGATGATCGCCTTGTTCGTCCTACGGGCCTGTTTGGTACGAAGGATAAGATAAAACCTGAAGTTATGTTTAGTGCATCGTATAAGGAGGAACTGATAATATAAGTTAATATTATCAGGTTTTATCAGGTGTTTGGTATGTTCACCAGATAAGATAGTTAAATATGTTCAAAGTTTTTTATCTCACTCTAATAATATAATAATATCCTTCCCATGACCCCCCTGATATAACTTGATATGATTTATCTTCCACCACTACTCTCTACTTTCATAGTCAGAAATCAAACAATCCAACAAGGGAAACCCATCAAGATCATAAAACGAGCCCTACCACCACGACCCAGAGCAGGTTGCGATGAAAGTGGATGCAACCAGAACCACCATCTTCCTCATCCCTGACTCACTCTGCCCATGGTTTATTTTCCACGGTTTATTCTTTTGTGGAGTGAGTAATGTGTTATGCGACACAGTAGCAACAAGAAAAACATGCTAATAATGAAACACATTAAAAGAAAAAAAATAACAAGATGAAGATCTATAGAAAAAAATTGAAGAATCACCATTTTCATACAACTCAAACAACAAACCATGGCCAAAAAAATTGTAAGATAGATATGTGAAATAGAACATGGCAAAACAAAACCATTGGTAATGCAAATGCCACTACTTTAGTTCTGTTGCAGCACAACACCAGAATCTCACCCCATCACCGGTTGCTACCACCTCAACGATGACAGATCTTCCATCTCGTATTCCCCTAACGATGGCGACAACATATTCCCCATGATGTGGCTACTGCTGCAGCTAGTAAAGGCGGCTTGGCAAGGGAGAGCTCAGGTTGCTGCTGCGTGGGGCGGCAACGAAGCTTGGTGTTCTGAAGTTGATTCAGATGGTGTCTGAGATAAGCACACAACGATGATCTCCTCCTTGAGCAGCAGCGGTCGAGCGTGTTGAGACAAGGGGTGAGTATCTGCAAAGGGATTCTGACGCTCAAGTTAGGCTGTGTACAAGTAAGGCTGTGTACAAGTAAGGTAGTGTATATTGAGTAATTTACTGATACCTGATTAAGGCTACTTAGCCTTGTATTTATAGAGCGTGTATAGAATATTCATGCAATCTATATTGAATGTAAGTATTTAGGATTAGTATCCTAGTAAGGATTACCTTCCTATTATTATTGGGGTGAACCCCTATAAGTTAGGAATTTTTAATACGAGAGCTACATATCAATCTGAGATAGTTATGAGTCCTATAATATCGTAAATAGATAATTGACAATTATGGATATTTAGGAATATATCTTCTGCACATATATAACAATATTGATATTATGGCCCAACGTCGCTCAGTATGCATGGCTCCGAGGTCCAGACAATCTTCAAGGCCTTAGTTACGTCGTCTAGGGCGGAGTTCGGTTATACGTGTGCTGGGTTGGTCCAACTGGACGGGATCTCGTATCACAGTCCAAAACACCTGGGCAGAAGAAGACTAACCATTTCTGTCGGGAAACAGATCTAAGAAGATGAATGGGAAGTGAACGACGAAGGAGAAAAAGGAGCGAACCAGAAGGAGGACGTATTACTCATACCTGACTCACTCTGCCTCAGAACCACCGTCTTCCTCATCCCTGACTCACCTTGACACAGGTCGCGAACCACTCTGCCTCACTCCGCCCAGAGCCACCCTTCCTCATCCCTGACTCACCACCATCTTCCTCCCTCAGCTTGAATCTGGCCATGGAAGCTTAAATTTGGCCATAGCAGATTTGATCTTTGCTTAAATCTTTATCTTTGACAAACCTCTATGGAAGCTTAAATCTGGCCATGGCAAGTTGTAGAGAGGATGAGGGTGCACGACGATTGTGGGTTCCGGCATGGTGTGGGTGGCATGAGGTGGTTCGGTGGCGTGGGCGGCATGAGGTGATTCACAGTGTAGGAGAAGAGAAGAAGAAGATAGCACACTGAGAGAGATCTTCAATTTTTTTATAGTAAAAGAGTATTATAGTCATGTTAAATAATTATTATACTATAATAATTTTTTATATTATTAGATATCAAATATCTGATTATATAAGAATTAATTAGGTCCTTTATACTATTATTTTTTATCTTACTATTTTATACTATCAAATTTTATACTATCATGTGTTCCAAACGTAGTCTGATAATATTAGACTTGATAGTATAAGACATGATATAAAAAACTCGATAGTATAAGATCTAATAGTATAATGCCTAATACGTAAGAATTGATGATATCAGAGTATTTAGAATTATAATAAAAAAAGTTTTTATATGAACTTATACATCAAAACTCAATCAGGTCTAATCTCACATCAAGGACTTGATTAAATTATTTATTATTTTAATGTATAGGAAGAGTTTGATGAATAAGCTTATACAATACAATATTTTATACTAAACAATTGATAATATCATAACATATTATATTAATTTATCCTATTAAATCTAATATTCCATATCAAACAGAATCTACCTATTTATATTTCTTTCTAACAAAACTACCAACATGGAATGGCTTTATTGAGTTTTTATTGTCCCATTCAAAATTTAATTATTTATTCTAAAAATAATATTAAACATCTTTTCGTCATTAATTTTTGAACATATAGTCATCAGTTCATTTATTTTCAGAGATGAACTTGCCATAAATACTTTAAACTTTAATCCATTGAGGAGCGGTAGAAATATTGATGTGGAATTAAGGATTAAAATCTAATAAACAAACATGACTACTGATTTTTTTTTAAAGGGAACAACCATAAGTCAATATTTTGTTGTCAACCTTTTCATCCATATTTGCTTAAAATTCAGCATGCTATAGCTTGGTATATAGTTTTATTTGTATGTATGAATTTCCATTTAATCAAGAGTAGAACTACGTATAGCTTATTTTTGACATCTCATGCTTTTTTATTATTCATTAATGTTCTGATGTAGAATCGAAGAATGCCTGAGAAGACACGTGTATGGTGGTTTCCTCCTTTGCTGCTACTACCCGATGATCTAAGGGGGGTTAGGTACTTGTAAAGGGACTCCAACGCTCAAGTCAGGTAAGGAATAAGAGAGATTTCCACTATATTATCCCTATTATAGATAGACCAATTTAGCCTAATACTTATAGAGCATACGCATGGTCCCTTCATGATCAGGGAGAGGTACATGTATGTTGAGATCGTGGCCTGATGGGGAGGTGTCTCTGCTCCACGTTCGTTCAGGCAGAGCCCTAGCGATGGGTGCCTCCCTCCCACGATCGTTCAGACAAATCCCTAAAGTTTAGGGATGTCGCGTTAATGGCCACCTGCTGTAGCAGACAACTATAGTCCCCACACCTTAGGGGTCATAAGTGGCAAGTGTTAGGTCCTGCGCAGGCCTAAGGAGTGCAGTTATGGGGTTCTACCGGATCTTCGGAAGGCCTAACCGAGGTGATGGTGGCGGAGTCCCGTAATTCCCACGTCGGGTTAGCCTTCTCTTATAGGACCCCGGACTACGGTCCAGAACAGTTGCCCCCAGCTTGACGCTTAAGTAAAAAATAAGTGTCAAGGTACCACACCTTGGACGGGGTCCGTTGTTCCTTATTGGTGTACTTTGGGGATACCTCCAAGGTTGGCATCTGTTGCCATCCCGTCATTCGAGGCATGTCTTTTGCCCCCGTGTATGGTTTCGCAAGATTTTTCTTTGCGTCGTCGTACGTGTTGCCAGAATATGCTGACTCCTTTTTGGGAAATGGTTGCATTGACTTTATTGAGAATTAATGATCTTTTTAAGGGAGAAATCAATTGCATGACGTTTCCCATCTGCACGCTCCTCATCGTCCAATCAGAGACGAAGGGCATTTAAGGTGCTTGTTTGCTTTGCGTGTTCAATATGCTTTCATCGGGTCAATCGAAACACACCACTCCTTCCATAAATAGGGAATGTCTGTGCTAGAGTTGGCATTCATTTTCTTGTGTTCTTTTCTCCCTTGTGTCTTTGTCTGAGTGTGAGCTCTTTTTTGTGCGATGGTTCTCTGTATGTTTCATTCAAGGAGGATTTTGCCCTCTGTGAAGGTTATGATGTTCTTGTTTTTTTCAAAATGCCTGAAATTACTTTACCCTATAGCATTTCTTCACCTGGGAGAGTTGAGCCATCTATAATAAAATGGAAGCGTTTAGGGCCCGGAGGTAGTTTTTTCTCCTCCTTTCCGAGGCTTGGAGGTGTATCGTCCTTCAAGAGCACTTGGAAAGGCAGGAGGTAGGGGTGTTCTTGGATCGGTTTGGATCAGTTTTGAGGCAAAAACCATCTCGGCGTAATTACGGCGGTGGTTTTCTTCCCCAAACTAATTTTAATCATTAGATTGGATGATTCGGTCTTGTCCAAATGTGGTTGCTTGTTTGATACTTCATTCATAAAGTCATACAAACCATACAAACAGAGTTGAGCCATCTATTGTGTTGAATGGAAGCGTTTACAACATAGTACCAACAAGGCTCACGCTTTTCTCTCTCCTTTCAAGGCTTGGAATGGGTGTATCGTCCTTCAAGAGCACTTGGAAAGATAACATCAATAACAAAATTACCTAGCTCAAGCCTTTCTAATTCCTCCATGAGCTCTTCAATATCCATTGACACTTTGGGTGGAGCGGAACCAATTTTGTGTACAAATTAAAGAATTGTCTTTGAAATGGCTCTATAACAATTAACTACCTCCAAAGTTGCTAAATGCAACTCAAGCAATCAGAGACATAGGCATGGCCAATACATCCCTAGCTATATGACCAAGAATGTATTTAGTGGAATTCACCTTCCACCATTCAATATGTCAAAGTTTGGGTTACTTGTCTTCTCAATGTCTCCATGAGATACAAATCCACTTCATTTTTATTCATACTCTCATTAATATTCATGTCCTTCTCGAATTCCATAGCAAATTCCATGTCATTAGTTGGTTCAAGATCAACCATTTCCAATGAACTTTTCACTTGGCTTCAAGGAAAAATAGCTTATGCAAACATTTTGTATAATATCTCTTTTACTTTTTCACGAAAAATTCAGCATCATCCTTCTCAGAAACTTTTCTAAGCATCTTCGAGGATCAAGTACCACAAAGAATAAAAATCATCATGTTCATATTTTTAATGTTCCCCCAATATTTATCATGCTTAGCTTTCATTTTTTCCTTTTCTACCAATCCATTTCTTAAATGTAATGTAATGGATCATGACTACCAACTTTTTCTTAAATGGAGCACAAAACTCATGAAAATAATTTGTTCATTAATTTTTTAACCCGAGTGGAAAAATTTTCAAATGTAACTTAACAAAACATTTTGGAGAATCATCAGGTAACCTGCAAAAAGATTCTCTTCCCAACCTCTTTCCGGAAACTTCAATGTTCCATATTTGTCCTAATGTTCTTCAAAGTCAATCCAACTTTTTTTTGGTAAGAAGAATGCATGTCCTTCAATCCATCATTGAGATTTAAAATATGTGTCTAACCTATGTTCTCTTTTTAATGGATATGAATTCCAATCCTCCATTCTACTTTTCAAGTAAGAGATGGCAGCCATTTGAACTAGCATTGTCAATGATGATAGTGAAAACTAATCCAAGCATTTCTCAATTTTTCTACCAATTGTTTCTCCCTTATGATTCTTGATTAGACAAAAGTTAAGACTTTCCAATCTTTATCAATAAAATGAGTGTTTTGGTCCACGTTTGATTTGATTGATGAAACATACTTTTTTTAGTTTTTCTCATTCATGTACATCCAGGTTGCAAAATTGGAATCCTCTCCAACAAACTTAAAAGGCAACTCATCCACAATTATCATCCTAGCTAGAGCTTGTCTACATGCATCAACATCAAAAGCAACACCAGCAAAAGCACTACCAATGCCTTTCCCATCTTCTTTTTCAATTATTGGAGAGAAAGAGTTGTTTGAGTATGATCAACCGTCTCTTTGGGAAATTTTTACATTGACTCAACAAATGATTTTTAAGATTGCTTGTACCATTTCTATGTGAATCACATGCATGGTTGCCCCTTTACCATTTACATTTAGATCTAGGATTAGTTGAATCATCTTTGGCAAAAAATGCTTAAGATCTAGCTTAGAAGGTTTTCTCTTACCTGCATCAAAGATTTAGCATTAGCATCACCGCTTTTTTCCTTTTATACATTCCATGTCTCAATATTTTCTTTTTCCTATTTTTTCGATGTAAGATGATGTATGGAATGAGATTAAATTAATGAAAATTCTTATCTTTTGATATCTTGTCTTTTTCTTCTTTGACAAGAGCTTTCAAAGTTGTAAACACACACACAATGAGCACATTAAAAATGAAAAAGAATACAAAGGGATTATGTGTAAGCAACTTTATATACAAGTCGAATCTTTTATTTTTTTATTTACCGGGGTAAAAGTCCAACACTTAAATAAAAAAAATAGAAAAGTGTGAACCATAAGGCGACGTTAATTCCATATTGCCCAAAATCTCATCTTCTAATGTTTTTGAGCTTTTCAAATTATCATTCAAAGACAAATAAGTAACAAGACCCACCATCCATTAACTTGATTCAACATGATAATGGGTTACACTCGAGTTCACCTCGTCATCCGTTGCAATGAAACCATTATTTCCAACACATTAAATTAAACAAAGAAATGGCTTAAAAGACTCAATGTCTAAAACAAGAAGACAACAACATAGAACCAAGGAAAAATTGAGCAACAACACGAGCGAGAACAAAAGTTCAACAGCAGATTTAAAGAAAAACACAAAACGGGCCGGAGGTGGCGGAATAACCGGCCTGAGAATGGCCACCCCTAGGAGAACCACCAAAATACTATAGCAACCCCAAAACAACCACCAAGAATCACCCACGGTCATAGAATCACCCCAAAACAACCACCAAGAATGCACCCCACGGAGGGAGGTCCACTAAGCGACCTCGATGAACTTAACCTATCAGTCTTGGTCCTCGAGGGAATGCATGATATTTGAGTTCTTTCCGAGTCACGATTGTCCTTTTAAAGATCGCGCGGTGGCTCTACGACGACCGGGTCGTGGGCCTCGTGGGCCGGGACGCGACGTCACGGATTGGAAGGGCGGGGGAGTGTGTGGGCCACGTGGACTTTTTTGAATAGGTGGACGTGCTTGGAGCTCCGCGCGTCATGATGGGCATGTTTTTGAATTAATGGGTTATGGGGACGAGAATGCCCTCATCCAAATTAATCCAATTTATTTTGATTTTGTTTTCTCTTTTGGATAAAGAGGGAAATGGCTTGAGAGTGTGTCCCGACCTTTTCCAATGTTGTTTTGTTCACAATCCACTTTTCAAGAGACCGAGGTTGGTCCTCCTAAACATCTTCTGGCCATTTTATTTTTCCTTTTTTTGGAGGCTTGTATGTGTGATTAAATTAATAAAAATTCTTATCTTTTGATATCTTATCTCTTTCTTCTTTCTTTTACTCGTGCGATTTTTATTTTTGCGAAGCAATTTTCACCATATTGCCCCGACTTGATGTTTTAGCTTTTCAAAGCGCTTTTCCGATCGTCCTCGTCTCGATCGTTAACTCAAATATAATTTTTCCTAAGGGGTCGATTTTGTTGAACTTCCTTTTTGTGGTTTCCTTTTGGACGTGCTTGACTACGGGTAATGACCCTTTCGAGTTGGTGTTTTTCACTGTTCTCATTTCTCCTTCGCCCGATTTGAGAACTCAACGTTAACTCAAGGTATCTCTTCCTTTTTGTGGTTTCCTTTTACTGACTCTGGGTAATGACCCTTTGAGTTGGTGTTTCAGGATTTCTCCTAGCCTTTTGAGAACTCCATCTCCGTCATGCCTGCGTGGTGGGGGTGTCTTTCTGAAATTTCAAATTTCGGGGGGAAAGGAAGTCGGTATATGGGTGTGAACTACTTAGTTTGTCCCTTGTTCATGTCCGAATCTTCTGTTTAAATGATTCTGACAAATACTCACTGGCCTTTTTTGGGTGTTCTCAGGGTTTTTATGGCGAGAGGCAAGAGAACCAGGGCATCGGTCCCTAAGGTTCATGAACCGGTGGAGGAAGACCCGACCTGGATTCACCGTGATCCGGGGTTGGTATACCCGTGGGTAGGGGATGATGTTTGGGATCATCTCTCCAAATGCTCTTCTGAGACCACCCTACGACAAGTGCTTGATTACGTGCATTTGACGGACGAGAGGTTGTATGATAACGAGTTCCAGGTCATTTGCCCGCAGTGGAATGAGAGAGTATGCGCGAGTTGGGAGGAGGGTCTGCATTTCATGTTCCTGTACGAATCTTTTTTTGTAAAGTTGGGGTTGTGGTTGTCCTTCTTGGAGTTCCAGATTGACATCCTCTGGACTCTTCGTGTAGCCCCGACCCAAGTTCATCCGAACGGCTGGGGCTATATTATAGCCTTTGAAAGGTTCTCCCGAATAATGAGGTTGCACTACTCGGCCAACACCTTTTTATACTTTTACCAACGAGTGTGCCCCCAAGGTTCGTCGGAGCAGAAGAACTGGCTCACTATTCGGTCTAGGGGGGTCAGAAATCCTTTAAGGTATTTCAAGATAGCTTCAAGGAGTTTAAGACGACTTTTTTCAAAGTTACGGCGGCTAAAGGGGTTCATCCTTTTTATTTGAACGCCGATGGGAACTCGAGATTCCCCCTATACTGGACCCTGGATGCGTGGACAACTCCAACTATTCCGTTTGAGAAGGAGGAAGAGCAACTGACCCCGGAGGAACTTGCGACAGTTAAAATCATATGCCAGCATGCCAAAGAATGTAGTAGAATCAACATTAGGGATGTCCTCAATATCCCTGGTGATGACATTCTCTTTGCCTCGCTAGGTTGGGAATAAGACACCACGGTCTACCTTAGGCTTTCTGTATTTCAATATTTCTTGTGTTTTTATTTACTTGATTTATAATAGGTTTTCCTTTCTTTATTGTAGTTAGTGGCATAGCGTCCAGGATTTCTGTTGCGATTTTGTGGAATTTAAAGGCTTGATCGCGAAAAGAAAGAACTTACATTGCCCCTTTGGCTCAGCCCCGACGTCCTCTGACCGGGTTGTCATGATTGAGGAGACCCTTGCCCAATCAGGATCTAGTCAGAATGCCCAAAGGAAGAAGAGGAGAGCTGCTGAGGGTTCCTCTGACCGGGGTGTGGAAGTGATCCCGAATGACAGTTCTGAGGAGAGGCTGGGCCTCCTGCCCGTTATCCAGGGGCGTGTTGATCCCCGGCTGTTCCTTGATGAGCGGCTTATGAGTCGCGAGGTGACGGAGCATATATCTAAGCGGAGTTTGGCTCAAACTTTGATTGAGCTTCAGGCCTCGTCACTTCGTACGGTTGCAGAAATTCGCTATATTGAGATGTCCATCGAGGAGGCCAACAAGAAGGTGGCGGATGAAATCAAGAAAAAGGATAGGGAAATCAAGGAGGCTACGTTGAAGCTGAACGCCTCCCTCCAGCTGAACGAGGATGCCCGAACGAAAATCGCGGGGTTGGCAAAAGAGCTAGTCGAGGTCAGGCTGGCCAATAAAAAGTTTAAGGCAAAGAAAACTCAAGCCGAGAAGGCAGGAGCCGCTATCCATGGTCGCTTATCCCAGCTTGAGAGATATAGGGATGAGCTGGTCGTAATCTCTGAGAGGATTGGAGGGGAGCAGTTTCAGAATGTTGTGGCCCAGATTCAGCACTTTAACCCTGGCGTTGAGCTTGCCTTGGAAAATCTTAACTCCGATAAGGTTTTTCATGATGGCCAGCTTATCTTCGTGGATGACCTTCCTCAAGGTGGAGTCGCTCTGGAAGCTGCTCAGACTTCCGACGTGGAGGACATCGGAGCTTGATTTTTATTTTTATTTTTGGGTTTAAATATTGTATGAACGATTGCTCCCTTGATCGGGGTAATAATTTCCATGATATATTTTGTCTTACTATCTAGTTTCTCTTTCTCTGATTTATTTGCCTTCCGTGGTCTACCTTGGGTCCAACGTTCATCATATGACTGTCTTAACACCTTAGTTTGTGGTCCAGTGCCCATCATAATAAACATTTGAAAATTTCAACTTAGGCAATATTTTGGTGTCTTAGTTCATAATCCAGTGCTCATAGCAATGAGTGTCTGGAATCTTGAACTTAGGCAAATTTAACATCCTAATCTGTAAACCAGAGCTAATAATAAAGAAATTTTGGTATATTAGGGTTTCTAAGACCTTGCCTGGGGTGTTTACCATCCCTTTTGGCTTAGGTATAAGCGTAGGCCGCAGGTTGGTTGACCCATACTGCCATTTAATATCTAACCTTTTGAACGGTCAGTAAAGGTATTAAGGTTGGTTGTTAACCCTATAACTTACTACCAAAAGCTTTGGTGTGTTATACCTCTTGACTTGGGCTTCTTCATATATTCCTTGTAGAAAAAGATTTTTGATTGACTTTTCCATTGATTAGTTTTGGGGGGACCGGAGTCCATACAGGGCATGCAATTTCTACCGGGACAAATTGAACATTAGTTTACTAAGAGACTAGGCCGTTAAGGGCATCTAGCTATAGTATTTTCTAAGTTTATCCGCATTCTAGTAGTTCTTGATCGGGCTACCTATTAGCGTTTCTAAGGTGTAGGCTCCCTTACCGGTGCTGATGACAATACGGTAGGGGTCTTCCCAATTAGGAGCTAACTTCCCATGTGAAGCATTTTTTCCTCTGATGTCTGCCCTCCTAAGTACTAAATCTCCTGGTTAGAACTTCCTTGGGATCACATTTCGGTTGTATCTGGCCGCGGTCCTTTCTTTAAGGGTCGTGTCGCGTATATGCACCACGTGCCTTCTTTCTTCTATTAGATCCAAATTACCACGAATAAGGCCAGGATTACTGTCTGGTGAAAATTGCTGATGGCGCCAGCTTGGTTCTCCTATCTCCACCAGAATCATGGCTTCACACCCATAAGTAAGTTTAAAGGGAGTCTCTCCCGTGGTGGAATGTGGGGTAGTTCGGTATGCTCAGAGTACGTGATCCAGCTGTTCAGCCCAATTTCCCTTAGCTTCATCTAGCCTTTTTTTGATTCATCGGACGATAACCCAATTAGCGGCCTCGGCCTGTTCGTTCGTTCTGGGGTTCTCAACCGCGCTGCAATGGTGTTTAATTTTCAAGCCGGCCAATAACTCTTCGAAACCCTTGTCTTTGAACTGGGTTCCGTTGTCCATTATGATGGACTCTGGAATTCTAAACCTGGTAATAATATGGCACCAAGTGAACTTTTGAATCCGCGTTGCGGTGATTGTGGCTAGGGGTTCTGCCTCAATCCACTTTGTGAAATAATCTACTGCTACCACTAAGTACTTCAACTGACCGGGGGCTTGGGGGAAGAGGCCCAAGATATCCATGCCCTACTTGTAGAATGACCATGGGATTGATACCGTGGATAGCTCCTCCGAGGGAGCTTGATAGTGATCTGAGTGACGCTGGCATTTGTCACAGATTCGGACATGTGCATGAGCATCTACCTCCATTGTTGGCCAGTAGTATCCTGCTCCTAACGCTTTTAGAGCTAAGACATTGCCTCCTAGGTGATGTCTACAACTCCCTTCGTGGACCTCGGACAGAACATATTCTACTTTTCTCGGGGTGAGGCATTTAAGGAGGTGAGAGGAGAAGCCACGTCGGTATAAGTGACCGTCATATATGGTATACCTCACCGCTGCCTAACCAGTTTGGATGTTTCTTTGGGGTCTGGAGTGTAGCTCTAGTTTGCAGATATTCCATGATAGGGGTGATCCAGGAGTCCTCCCTTTTTTCAACTTGAAAAATGGTGTGTTCTGTGATGAAGGGTTGAGAAATAGTTTCTTGGATTACTGACCTATTATTATCGGGGCTCTTGGTGCTGGCGAGTTTAGACATGAGGTCCGCCCTGGAATTCTGCTCTATAGGAATGTGCACGACCTCGATCTCTTCGAAGCCTTTCATGAGCTCTTGTACTTTTAACAGATATTTTTGCAGGATAAGTTCCTTGGCTTGATACTCACCTAGGATTTGTGAGGTGGCGAGCTGAGAGTCGCTGCAGAGTATGATCTTGGTTGCTCCCATGTCTTTTGCCATTACCAAGCCGGCGATGCATGCTTCGTATTCTGCTTGGTTGTTCAAGGTTGGGAATTCGAACTTCAAGGAATGCTCTAGGGTTAGACTTTCTGGGTTTTTTAGGATTATCCCGGCTTCGCTTCCCTTGGGGTTTAAGGAACCATCAACAAAGATGGTCCAAGAGATTCCTGTATTTCATCAGTGTCTGTTGTGAGTTCTGCTAGGAAATCAGACAAAGCTTGGGTTTTGATAGCGAGTCGTGGTTTGTACATGATTCTAAACTTTGAGAGTTCTATTGACTATGCTATCATTCTCCCAGCTAAGTCCGGCTTATGCAACACCTAGCGGATGGGCTAATCCGTTCTCACTATCATGGGGTAGCATTGGAAATATTGACGTAGTCTCCTCATCGTGGTGATCAGAGCGAAGGCAAGCTTTTCAACTTTCTGATAACGGAGTTCGGGTCCTTGCAAGACCTTACTCACAAAGTAAATCGGACTTTGTCATTTGCTTGTCTCCCGGATTAGCACAGAGCTTACTGCTTCTTCATGGACTAAGATGTATAAGTAGAGCGTCTCGCCGAGTCCGATCTTGTCAGGATAGGAGAGGAGGAAAACAACTTCTTCAAAGACAGGAAGGCGTCTTCGCATTCCTGGGTCCATTCAAAACTTTTTCCTTTCTTTAGGAGCTTGAAAAGAGGGAGAGATTTGTAGGCTGCTTTGGCGAGGAATCTTGTAAGAACTGCAATGTGGCCTGTAAGCTGTTGGACCTCCCTGACATTTTGGGGACTGCGCATGCCTAGGACGGCCTGGTATTTATCAGGGTTAGCTTCGATCCCGCGATGGGTTAACATAAAACCCAAGAACTTCCCGGCCTGAACCCCGAAGGCATATTTCTCGGGGTTCAGCCTCATGTTGTACTTTTTGACTTAGTCAAAGACTTCCTCAAGGTCTGTTAAACGCGATTCGCCCTGTAGGGTTTTTACTATCATGTCATCTATGTACACCTCTAACATCTTTCCCACTTGGTTTTTGAAGACTTTGTTCATCATCCTCTGGTAGTTGGCTCCTGCGTTTTTTAGACCGAAAGACATGACTTTATAGCAGTAGCTCGCCCTGTCGGTGATGAAAGTGATTTTATCTTCATCTCCGGGGTACATGGAAATCTAATTGTACTTGGAATACATGTCCATGAATGACAACCACTTAAAACCTGAGGAGCTATCCATCAACTTATCCACGTTAGGAAGTGGGTAAGGATCCTTGGAATAGGCCTTATTGAGGTCGGTATAATCTATGCACATCCTCAACTTTCCATTGGAATTCTTGACCAGGACGACATTGGACAACCAAGTGGTATAGGAGATTTCCCTGATGAAGTTACCGCCCAATAACTCTTTAACCTGGTCCTTGATGACTTGTTGCCTTTCTGGGCTGACCTTCCTCTTCTTCTGAGCAATGGGCTTCGCATCTTTTCTGATGGAAAGGCGGTGACAGATGAAGCTTGGGTCGAGCCCTGGCATGTCAGACATTGTCCAAGTGAAAAGGTCTTTGTTTTTTGACAAAAGCTCTATCAACTGTTATTTTTTGTCTTCTTGCAGATGTGCCCCAATCTTGGTGACCTGCTTCGGCTAGGTTCCAAGTTGTAGAGGTTGTAGTTCGCCTTCTGGTTGAGGTCTGGTGCCATGGAGCTCCTCTCTAACATCCAGCTCGGTCATCAGTATGATAACCTGATCCAGGACCGGGCTGGGAATAGTGAAAATTTCCCTTCTGGGTGTTCTGCAGATTCTTAGACTCTCGTTATAATATTTCCTAGCGGCCACTTGGTCGCCCCTGACGGTAACGACCTCGTTGTGCTTGTTTAGAAACTTCATTATGAGGTGGGTAGTGGACACGACGGCACCAAGAGCATTTAGGGAGGAGCGACCCAGGATGATGTTGTAGGCCGAAGGGCAGTCCACGACCAAGAACCTTACTTTGACTGTCTTAAAAAGTTTTGTAGTACCCAGGGTCAGATGAGTCTCGTAGTATCCTACCGGGATGATCTTCTCACCCATGAAACTTGTCAGCTCCCCGTCATATAGGGTCAGGTCTGAAAGCGAGAGTTCCAGCTTCTGGTAGAAATCCAAAAACATGATATCTGCCGAGCTTCCTTGATCTATGAAGATTCGGTGGACCTCGGCGTTGAAAATTATTCCGGAGATGACGAGGGGGTTGTCGTGGTCCGGGATTATTCCGACGTAGTTTTCGTCCGAAAAGGTGATGGGTTGGGTTTTTCCCTCCTCCTCCCTTGGTTTTTGCTTGGAGTGGGAGACACTGAAGACCGCCATCCTTAGAGTTTTTTTTCGTGCTCCATTTGATGGCTCTCCCCCAGCGAAACCCCTCGCTATGGTGTGGATTGTCCTGTTTGATTCAAGACGTCGGTCATCTTCGCCGCCAGGTAGGGTTTCTCTGTCTCTATTTTCCCTGCCGTTGCCGTTCTGGCGGGGTGGGGTCCTAAATCTTCTTCTGGGGCTTCGGGATCTCCTTCTATGGCGAAGAGATGGGCTCCGCCGCTTGTCACCTCTATTATTTCCATGATGATCATCACCTCAGGCGCGGATGATGTACTGTTGTAATCGTCTGGCCTTGATCAGGAACTCAATGGCGTCGCGTAGCTGATAGCAGTCTTTAGTGTCATGGCCGTAACCTTTGTGCCATGAGCAGTGTTTAGAGTGGTCTTTCTGTTTGCTCTTCTTGATGGGTGGAGGCCTCCAGATATTCTGGAACTCGGTTTGTATTACCTCCCTCAGGATCATTTCCCAGAGGGCATTCAGAAAAGTGTAGTCAAAATATCGCCTCCGTGGTGGACTGCTTTTGGGACACCAGGACCGTGAGGAATCTTAGTTGGGTTTCTAACGAGGGGGTTCGTCTTTATCCCATCTCCTCTAGTCCTCCGTTGCCTCCTCAAGGTTGACGTACTTTTGGGATCGTCTTTGGAATTCCCGTAGGTTTTCTGGCTTCTTTTTTACTAGGGACGCAAAAAACTTAAAGTCGACGCGGAGGCCGCTCCTGGCGTAATGAAGAGCTATTCTATCATCAAAGTTTTCCACATTGGCACATGCCGCCATGAACCGCCTTACGTAATTACGGAGAGGCTCATCCCGTCCCTGCCGGACTTTGGCTAGAGACTCGATGGACTTAGGTTGTTCCTGACTGGTGGTGTACTGGAGCAGGAAACGTTGCTTCAGATCTGCTCAATCTACCACAGACCTCCGTGGTAAGCAGGAAAACCACTTAAGAGCTCCTTTTTTGAGAGATAGGGGGAAGACATGGCATAGCAACTCCATGGATCCTCCATGAAAGCACATGGATTGTTCAAATGCATTCACGTGCTCCGGGGGATCCGTGGTTCCGTCATAGACCTCAACGTGGGGCCTCCTCTGATTATCGTTCATGCTCTGTCCCCCGTCGTGATGGTTTGGCTTAGGCTGATTTTCATGTATAGCCCGTTGCATGTTTTCCAACCTTTGGTATTGCTCGTTTAGCATGTCCATATGTTACTGTAGCATATCTTGGAACTGCCGTTGGGACATGTGGGATTGACTCTCACGCTCGGAACGAGCTGCTCGGTTGCCAAGTTCGCCGTGCGGCATTCCTAGGCGCTGAGTTGCTGGGATTCTACGCTTTTGGATGTTTGGGTTATCCTATTGGCCTGGGATTCCCAGTATGTCTCTCACAGAGACCCTGCGTGATGGGTTGGGACTTTCATCGAAGATTGAAGTGAAGTGCCCCTCATGCAGGTGCTCTGCGTTGAGTGGCTGGTTCCTCATGGCATAGGCTTCCAAATCAAGTGGTGGGATTCTCGGCCGCTGGTTAGCAGAGGTTTGTGAAATATATCTCTTCGAATTTTGTCTGGTGTTTACCATGATGGAGTGGGGTTAGAAGTTTATCCTCCCCACAGTCGGCGCCAATGTTCTGATGTAGAATCGAAGAATGCCTGAGAAGACACGTGTATGGTGGTTTCCTCTTTCTGCTGCTACTACCCGATGATCCAAGGGGGGTTGGGTACCTGCAAAGGGACTCCAACGCTCAAGTCAGGCAAGGAATAAGAGAGATTTCCACTATATTATCCCTATTATACATAGAATAACTTAGTCTGATACTTATAGAGTATACGCATGGTCCCTTCATGATCAGGGAGAGATACAGGTACGTTGAGATCATGGCTTGATGGGGAGGTGTCTCTGCTCCACGTTCGTTCAAGCAAAGCCTTGGCGATTGGTGCCTCCCTCCCACGATCGTTCAGACAAATCCCTAAAGTTTAAGGATGTCGTGTTAATGGCCACCTCTTAATGTAACAGCATACCATGGTCCCACACCCTAAGGGTCATAAAGTGGCAGTGTCAGGTCCTGCTTGAGACCTAATGAAGTGCGATTATGGGGTTCTACTGGATCTTTGGAAGGCTACTTAGAGGTGATGGCGGCGGGGTCCGGTAATTCCCACATCAGGTTAGCCTTCTCTTATAGGACCCCGGACTACGGTCCAGAACAATTAGGGTATTTGTACTAATTTCATTTTTTTATCATAAGATATCTCACATATTCAATTTATTTAAATTATTTAAATTAAAAAATTAATTTCTCTACAAAAATTATTTCTATAAAATTTAAATTTACATTTTCATCTTAAATAATCACAATTTGTTACTATCATTCTCAATTCACCTTTTATGCGTATACTAACTTCATTTAGGTTAACACTTATTATATTAACAGATTTTCATTTAGTTAATTATATTTGTCATCATTATTTGAAAGAGGGCTATTAAGGGTCCCACTATCTCAATGACATTTTTTTATTATATTTGTCAACTTAACTCGAATAATCACGTATAGATAAAAAATAATAAGGGTCCCACTTTAAAGATGGGTCCATCACCATGGGACCATATCAACATCCAATAACTTCTTCACTGGGTTCAATTCGGGATATAATTCAAAGTAATTATGATATTTTTATCATAAATAATATATATATTTATTTTTATATTTTATTTAATACTATTTATTATATTTATATTTTTTATTATTTTTTCTCTCTCAATCACACATTCTTAAAAATAATATGTATAATATCTACACCTTTAAAAAAAATATAATATCATTATTTTCCTCAAAGACATTCAATATTTTCTTATTTGAAAACCAATCCAATGAACATTTATAAAGGGATTTATGTAACGTCACTATATAAAATAAGAAAAATATGTGTATTTTTTTAAACAAATAAAAATGTTAAAATGTAAGAACAATCCATAAAGTATCTTAATTGGTAAGAGTTTGAAACATCTAATTTAATTCTCACAAATGTTCTCCATTCTATTTTAGATAAAATTTAAGTAATTTTTTTTAAGTATTTGTAGTATTTTTTAAATAAAAATATGACATATATCTTATTTTTTAATAAAAATATAATATATATTTTTATTTTTTAATTACTTAATCATTTTTTAATTTTTTATTAATAAACTATAAAAAATTGTACACATAATATATTTTTATTAAAAAAATACTACAAATACCTAAAAAATTTATTTAAATTTTCTTCTTCTATTTTTTAATTATTTATCTCCCACTTCCTCCCCAAACCCTTGTCAGGGGAATACTAAAGACCTCACTAAAGGATTCCTTAGCCAAGCTTATAAGATAAATCATAAATCTTACCAATAAAAAAGAAATGTGAATATACTTTTCTTTAAAAAATGTCAAATATAATAAATGCTAACTTCATAAAATATCAATATAATTATCCTATTCATTATTGGTATTTGGATCTAAAGTGAGTCCATCAGTCCCTCATAGACATAGTATACATTTTCTGTTGCCTTTATACTAAGTGGTTGACTAGGAACTTTTGCTCTAATGTGAAATATAGTGCCTTGATCTATCGTGGACCTGGAGTACACCATTTTTCCTTTGTCACCTCTTTTTTTAACTTTTATTATGATTAGATAGAATTATATATCTTGATTAATTTATTTTTTAATTAAGTTAAAGGTATATTATTCATGGTGAAACTTAGAATTCATAAAGATATTTCATATAATTTAATTCTAAAAAATTAACATAATTAAAAATTAAATATATTATTATATTTCTATTCACACATCACATACTCATTTATTATTAAACTAACCCTTATATTCCTTTGTTACATTTCATGTGTTCGCTGCCTTAATTGAAAAGAATCACAAAATCATCAAACATACCCAATGAAAATTGTGTTTTGTTGAAGTAACTCATGGTTTAATTCAGTTCAAATGAAATCAAATTTTTAAAATCTAAATCAAACACGCAGAAAATATAATTACAAGTTAAAGATAATTGGTTTTATATATTAAAATGCCAATTTATACATTTTTAATGTAAATGTGTAGATTACTAATGTATATATCATAGTGTATAGGTTAATAATTTTTTAAGAAGAATGCTAACCTACATATCATGTGTGTGTAAGTTAACAATTATTATATTATATTATATTATATATATAATTTTGAGTTAGGATAGTAATTGAGTAAAATCATTTTCAAATTTGTGACTTCATAATTCAACCCTTACAATATGTTTGGGAGTTGGGGTTTGGAGGGTTTTAGAGAGTAAGAAAAGAGATGACTTATTTTTTATTTTAAGTAAACAGTTTTTATATTTGAGATTTTTTAAAAATAAAGGAATAAAATAAAAGATGATTATATAATCTTTCAATCATTCTTTATTCACTTGCATAAATATTTTATAATTATCTTAATTTAAAAATAAAAAATAAGTTTTCTCTTTATTCACATTGTGCAAAATTTAATGCTAACGACTAATAACGTATGATTATTAATTTTTAAATAATAAATTAACTCTTTAAAGTAAATATTGGACACTTGTAGTTGTATTGCATGTAGCAAAAATTATTTAAAATAAATCAAATAAAATAATATATGAATTGATAATTTGATATGTGTATATTATTATGAAAAATTATATTTGCATACTACAATATTTATATTTTTTTATTCGGAAGAGAAAAAAAGAGTGCGTAAAAAAATATTTTTTTGTTTTATTATTTAAAATATAACAAAATTAGTATGTAAATACCATTGCTGAAATACTGTACAGTACTACTCACATTTTATGTGTATCAGCTACAGCTGTCAGCAGAGGAATATTCCTTAAGGGAGAGAGAGAGCGCAGTTAGAGAGAGGTAGAGGAGTAGAATAGAAAGGTCGGAGGTTCACAGTTGAACACCGCAACGCAACCCAACAACACTTTCAGACTCAGAAATCAGAATCAGAAGAGAAAGGCGGTTAACTGTTTCTTTCTTTCTTTTTCCGATCCATTCATCTGTACGAATACGATGCCTTCTCGAAGAAGAACTCTCTTAAAGGTCATCATTCTTGGTGACAGCGGGTTCGTCTCTCTCTCTCTCTCTCTCTCTCTCTTTCTTTTCTCCCTCTATTATTTCTATGCAACCCTTCCTTTTCGATTTTTCTAGGTTTTATTTGTTGCGCTGATTCTTCAGATCTTTATAGCCTTCATCCTTTTCAACAATACTCTAGGATTTCCTTTTAATTTTTACTACTTCCATTCATTCCATTTCTCCCACGATTTTTGTCCCTTTCTGCTTATTTTTTTTTCTCCTGTTGCGAATCGCTGTTTATTTAAACTCCTTTAATCATGTGCAAAGTGCAAACACGTGATTAGATCACAGTGTAAAAAAAATTACTATATATGTTTCTTTTGTTTGGATCATAACAAACATAGCTACGGTAATTCAAATCATTTGGACACATGCAATCAGGCTAAATTGATTTATGAGTTGCGAAGATTTTTAGTTTCTACCAGTTTTTTTTTTTTTTCGCCTTACACTGTAATGTTGATGCTTTGCAGGGTGGGGAAGACATCTTTGATGAATCAGTATCCTTCGGTTCTTGTTCTTTACTTTTTTTAATTTTCAATGCTATGTTTCCTATTGTTCAGTACTGTACAGGGCTATGTCTTGAATATCTATAGACTACGTGTTTCCGTAACTTATATATTTTAGATATGTGAATAAGAAGTTTAGCAATCAGTACAAGGCAACCATTGGAGCGGATTTTTTAACCAAAGAAGTGCAATTTGAAGATAGGCTTTTCACCTTACAGGTTTGTCAATAGTGCTGGGCCTGGGTTGTGCTTAGCTTGTTTTTGTAATGCATGAAAATTACTGCATGCTTGAGCCGTAACACCAGGTAAGGTGGTAGATGCTGGGGAGGGCGAAAAAGAAGCATAACAGATTTACAAATAATAAAATGTTTTCTGTTGGAGTCTTATCTTTCTGATTCTACTTAGATGTCCATATCTTATGCGTTATGTTACACACTGATTTTGCTAAAGAATTCTTAGGTTGCAACTTCCTCAACGAATGAGGTTGAACATGTTGACGTTGGATGACATTATCAGCCCATGGAAAAAAGCATCTAATTGCCAAAGCATCATATATTTACATTAAACTTTTACCATGCCCAGTAGTTTCTCAGATTAAGTTTCTTTCCTCATTGCTTCTTTTAATGTTAGAATGCCTAAACCCTAGAGTGTCTTGATTCTTGAAACCTATTGGTTCTTGACTGTTTCTGAAAATGGGCTTGTGCATGTGATGTAGGTTGCTGAAAGTGCTGCTTCCTATCGTTTATGAGAAATTGTTTATTCCCTTGTTGATTTAATATTATGATAGTATGTCTTGGACATATGACATTCAGATGAAGCACTTTCACCACTAGTGATCTCAATACAGACTTTATAGTATACATAATACACTATACACAAAAATGTTATGGGGCTTTTATTAATTTTAACATTGAGCATCTTTGGTATATATAATTATAGATTGAATCTAATGGGATAAAGAACTAAATCTATTTAAATGATAACTCTATTTCTTATGAGTAATGGCTGAGTCTTTCTCTTGCTTTCTTAAGAGCCTTTTTGGAGTCTTTCTGAAAGAGATTGTGACTTACATTTTTTGAGTTTTTTGGATGTTACACTACGAGTGGGTTGTATGTGGCACATCTCTGTAATTTTGTTCCTTGTGGAAATGATTTTTGGGCCTATTCTACATCTGATAATTATCTTTCTGTCTTTATTGAAAGTTTTAAGTTACATGGTTAGTTACAATAATCAAAGTCTGCTTTTCTTTCTTTTTTAATTTTTAATATTCATAACTTTGCAGATTTGGGATACAGCTGGCCAGGAAAGATTCCAGAGCCTAGGAGTTGCTTTCTATCGTGGTGCTGATTGCTGTGTTCTTGTATATGATGTTAATTCAATGAAATCATTTGACAACCTTAACAACTGGAGGGAGGAATTTCTGATTCAGGTATGCATGTGTTCATCTCTCTGGATTAATTTCTCAGTTTTATCTATTATCACAAGCAATGTTGTAGTGATTTTATAAATATTAAGATCTGTGATCACTTTGGCAGGCAAGTCCTTCCGATCCAGAGAATTTTCCTTTTGTTGTTATAGGAAACAAGATAGATATTGATGATGGGAACAGTAGAGTGGTATGTTTTTTCCCCGCTTAAATTTTCCATCTTCCATGTTTCCTTTCTTTCTTTCAAAAGCTTGCATGCGTCAAATACATTCATACGCATTAAACACCTAACACATACTGCTAAACAGATGAACACAAGTAAGTTCTTGGGTGCAGGTTTCAGAAAAGAAGGCTCGGGCTTGGTGTGCATCAAAAGGAAATATCCCGTATTTTGAGACGTCTGCCAAGGAAGGTATTAATGTTGAAGAAGCATTCCAATGCATAGCAAAGAATGCCCTGAAAAGTGGGGAAGAGGAAGAATTGTAAGTTCTTAGACGTGTGCATCTCTTCTTTCATATATGTGAACACAGGCATAAATACATAGAGTTAGATCTCTCTGATTATTAGATGGTGTTGATTGGTTGAGGGAGCATAATTTGGTTCTAATAGTGTTCTAGCTTACAATATCCATGTTGTCTCTTGAAATCGGAAGATCTGTTTATGATTAATGTATGATTATAGAAACAAACCATTAGCTACATTATAATAAAAAAGATGGGTTGCCGGCATCCATAATTAGCCGCAAGCTGTTATTATTTGTAAAGAGCATGTTTCTGTTTTTTATTTGATTTGTTGGCATTATAAATCTTGATTGTCATTGAGCAGCTTGTTTGAACCTAATAGATACTGCAATGTGATAATACTTATAAATATGAAGAGTACTAAATGGGACAATTTTTTCAATAATCTTGAATGGTTCACTACTCCCTATGACACCTAGTCCCCTTATTTTCAGTGCAGTAACTAATTTCTTATCTACACTATTACAACTGCTCTAAGAATTAGTATTTGATATGTTTGTTTGTCTATATAAATTGTACCCTGCAAAAAAGTATTGGTGTATGTTTCAAGTTTAGCTCTTTGGGACATCTTTGCAGCATTATTTGATTGGTACCCAGAGATTATTGATCATTTTATTTATTTAGAAATTGAATTATTCCAATATGTTATTGATATCACGTTTTGGGTTTTGTTGTCCTTGTGGTAATTTTTGCTTATTGAAGATACCTGCCAGACACAATTGATGTTGGAAACAGCAGTCAGCAACGGGCAACGGGATGCGAGTGCTGAATATATAGATTTTCTTTTCAATACAAATAAAGTATATCACTCAAAATGATTTCGTCCTGTTTAGCCATTGCTGTCTTTTGAGGCTTCATTGTACATTAGTGTTTGCTAAAGAAACAAATTGGTCCAGTGCTATCTGTTGGGTGCTTGTTTGGTTTGTGTTAATTGATCAGATTTGTTCTCCTTGTATGGTATTCCAAAATTGTGAAAGAAACAGCATAAGATCATTCTGAAGTTATTTGTTTTCATTGCTTATTTTTCTTTCCCTACACAATCGATATTTTGTACATCTAGTTTTCATTATTCTACGCTGCTTTCAGCCGAAACTTTTGAGCAACAATGTTGGTTGCTGTCACGCCTGATTTTGGGAGCTTCAGTTATCAAAACTCTCTCTCTCTCTCTCTCTCTCTCTCTCTATCACACACACAGGCGCGCTAGAGTTCATCAATTCATTTCTGATTTCTGAAGCATTGCTACTCAGTAATCTTCTCTTGGGTCGCGTGATAATATTTGGTGATGTTGATTTGGTTAAGTATTGCTGAAACCTTTTAAGATAGTGATTTTCTTAGAAAGAATAAAATAAGTAGAAGCTGGTAAGCCATCGTTTGAGGATAGCCGGGGACCACTGTATAATTCATGTCCTTTGTTCGTGTTAAATCATGGCGTGGAAATTCGCCAACTGTTACAATACAAAATTACAAACTATATTTCATGGATCCCTTTCACCTTCATGGTGAAAGCCATGTTTTTGAGATTAGGCTTTCTCAAGTATTTATAAAATTTTCCTGCAAGGGTTTGTCTTTGGGATGCTTAAGGGGATTGGGAAAAGGTTTGCGTAGATTTGGGAAGGCAAAGGTACAACTACGGCTTATAGGGACACTAGGTAAATTAGATTTTCATCCAAACATAAATTCGAAAACAACTAAAAGAGTCTACACAAAAATAATTATAAAAACAAAAATATAGAAAAACACATTAGATACAAATAGAGATTTTTTTTTTTTGGGATACATGTAAAGAAATTATTATATATTCCTAAAATGCTGTATAAAGTTGTGATGTTATTTTTGCACCTGTCCAACTAATTATTTTTTCATCTAAGGTGAATTTGATCATAAATTTAATTTAATGTTTTAAAAATTAGACTAGTCAGTTTAATTAGTTAAACTGTTAATCGATTATGTTTTTAATTTGAACATTTCTTATTATATTGTGTAGTTTTGATCTCAAGTTCAATTTTTAAAATATTGTATAAATCATAATGAAAAATGTTTTACATATATTAAAATATACATATCGTATTTACATTATATGTTAACGTGAGAAAAATATCAAATGAATCTGTATGCAACTATAATATTCTCACGGCATACCTAATGAATTGAATAAAATTAAACGTATTTTAATTAGACGAATAACGAGATTAAATCACAATTATGCATATCTTGCAGCAAGCACGAGTGCATGAATCCTGCAGCTGAAAGATTTACATAAATAATAGCCAAATTTACGTCGATTTTTCTCACATTGATCTTGGTATGCTCCAAGCAGCAATCCTACAAAACATGAGCAAAGGAATAATGTATATGGGTAACCTTAGTTTAGTCCATCAGATAGCGACCAAGAATAAAACTGGGAGTAGATCCTCCAAAATAAGAGAAGCAATGGACCTCCCCAAATCCGCTGAAAACGACAAGTTCCTCAACCGTCGAAGTGGGGTTGGGGACAAAGGGGTTGAGATACGTATCAGCGATAAATGACAGGGTTAAAAAATAAGCAGCCATCTAGTGCAGCCAGTTATTATCTTGATCATCGCCAGACAGCTATATATTCTTAAAAGTCATCCAAATCTCAATATGCTCCTACCCAAGAATGAAGTAGTGAATAGCATTGAATACAGGATTGAACGCGCACATTTCGCACAACTATCCACTTGTTTAAAACACCTCAAAAAATTTAAAAAAACCAATGGCTCTACAAATTCATACATATCAGTAAATTGCCATCCTCTCATCTCCGGCTGCTCCTTATAACGGGGAAAAGATGAGCTTACAATGCACCATTCCGGTCACGGAATTCCCAATAGTTGTCAATTTGGAGTTAGTCCTAACCAGCACTTAACCTATGAAAGAAATGACTGGATCAAATAGTGACTATGGGTTAATAATGCAAGCATAATGTCTATAACAAGAATTAGTACGACTAGAACCAAACAAGCAATTAAAATGGCAATCAAGCAATTTGGGGCAGTAAAATTATTTCACAATACTAGTCAGTATATAGTTAGCATTGTACAAGGGCAACCAAACAATTTCCGTCAATATATAGAATAAATAAAGATGGAAGACGCATCCATATTATTGAAACCCATGAAATTCTCCTATTAGCCACCAGAAAATAGATTAGCTTCTCAATGAAAACTCAAAGGTATTCCTTTCCCACAAAGGCGTTGACTCTTCTCAAGAGCATGTGAAGTTCTGATAAAAACACCCACAGAATGCATAAAAAAAAAAATGAATGGATCAAGTACTTGATCAAATCTATTAAATGGAATGATATTTGTATAAGAATGGGGAGTTGAGGACAATGTTGGGCCAAAAAGAAAAAAGGAGTGGTGACAAATTCCGAATATACCAAAAAGCAAAAGCAAGTTAAAAAAACAAAGTCCGGGTACAAAAAACCATGATTTCCATCAACATCAAGCGAAATGGAATGTTATGTATTCTCAAGTTGAAATATTTCAACTTTTTATCAACATAAACTTGCTTGATAAATATCCTCAAGTGGTATTCCATATGTTTATTTTACTTCCTTTGCATTTCCTAATTCTTGTTCTCTTGCTTAATTTCTTCTGTTACTTTGTCTTAAAATACCAGCCCTTGACTAAATTATTCTAGCAATATTCAACCGAGGTACTCTAGCAGATATACTATCATAAACTTCAATTAAAAAATTTCCACAACAACATGAAAATGCATACTCACATTGTCAAAGTGGTGGCAAGTGATCAGTAAGAAGACATGAACTTTCTTCCATATGGACTCAGCATTTACTTTGTCCCAACAGAAGAAAGCTTTTACTGGCTGGATGGTCGAACTGAATTTCCTGCTGCAGTTGCAGATGCTAATGGGTTTGGAAGAGTAGTAGCTAGAGTACCCACAGGTCTAGAAATCAGTGGCCTTTGGGGATTCATGATTTGTGATCTTGGGAGTGAGTTTGCAAAATTCATAGGAATTCTATTGGTTGGTAAGGATGGTGGTACACCTCTAGATGAGGAAGCTGGTAAACCAAGCCGGGATGCAATTATCAGAGCACGCTCATGGTAAAGCTTATGCCGTGACCTTTCTAAATGATCCCTTACCCTCATCACCACATTCTCCACATCATTGAAAAAAGCCAACTTTGTTTCCAACTTATGCAACTACAAGTTAATGGAATTTACAAAGAAGGTCAATTGAACAGAACATATAAATACAACAAAGAGTTTTAGCAGGCATGAGATTACCTGCTTTTCTATCAACAAAGAAGTAAGTTGTCGGATTTGGTCTTCTTCCTGATTTGCTAGAAGTTTTGCCTTTACTGCTGCTACAGCAAGTGTAGAAACTGCAGCACGTTTTACTTTCACAAAATTGTTATCATGTTTTGTCTTCGTACTATCATCTTTCACTTTTGTGCCATTTGCTGCATAATCTTCAGCTGCCACTGTATGAAGATTTTATTCATTTTTGTGGACTAAAATTGTATTATGACAAAAATTCCTCAATTACTGAGTTAGACCTTTATTGCTCCATTACATCTTTGTTACATTTCATGAATAACTATTGCATTCCTATTTTCTGTGTGTATGTGTGTGGATGAGAGGGAGAAAGAGAGAGAGAGAGACCTGTGCTTGCACCATTTTCAGCACCAGAATTTGATCTAACTGGAGGTGACATCATATCTACATCCTTTTCTGTCCCATTATGTTGGGATGAAATTGATGTAAATAGTGGCTGAGATTCACTCTTCTCTGATGGCAAGGAACGAGAAACCATATCAACATCCATTACTGAATCTGTCGTTTCAAGAGACTCACTAACTGGATTTGTAGATTTTTGATGTTTGCTCTTGTCCAAGGGTATAGAATCAGACACCACCTCAGCATCTTTTGGTGTCTCTACTGGCTGTGGATGCTTTCCTGGTAGATTGGATTTAATTGACTGCTGAAGTTCATTCTTTTCTGACGGAAGAGAATCAGACACATGTCCGTCCTTTAGTTCCTCTACAGGATGGCAAGGTTCTTTAACCAAAGTTCCCTCCCGTAGCTCCTCAGAACAAGGTGGAATTTCATCCTTGGATGTTGAACCACCTGAATCATGCAGAGTGCTTGGTGCTTGATCATTGGGTAACTTTGAATTGCTGGGATCATTACAATTGTCAAGCCCACACTCCTCATGATTAATCGTTGCTTGCTCCTTTGAAGCAATTGGTTTTTCTGAGGCTCCATCATCTGTAGAAGCCAGCTGTCTATTGTCTTCTAAAGCATTATTTTCAATTTTCATGTTATTGTGATCATTTGGTAAATCTTTGTCGTCTAACATCAGTTTATCCTGTTTTGCATTTATGTCATCCCGGTCTCCCTCATTTTTAGAATCCCTATCATCCATTCAGACACAACATTGTAAATCCCAATCAACAACAATTGGACTAGTTATGGAATTACCAAAATACAAACTGTCCACATAATATCACATACCTCTCAGAACTAGTTGGTTCCTTCTTATTATCTGGTGGATCTTCCAGAAGAAAGCAATGCCTTGCAGCAAGCTCAGTGCCAGGAGAATTTCCAGACATTGATTTTAAGAAACTATGAGCTGAAGCAACAGCCACATCAGAACTCACCAAGCGTGCAAGGAAAGATGCCTGTAGAAAAAAGCAACATGATGTTAGTCTGCACAAGGAAATGCATAAGACTGAAAACATGGGAGAAATATGCATGACATGACACAAAGAAAGAGAAACATTGTATATAATGAAGTAGTAAACAAGAGTATTTAACAGCATAATAAACACTACCAATTTTGTAAAGTTTGTTATCTGTGAGCAATAGGCATGACACAGTGCACAAATAATAGGGTCACCACCAGCAGTTACAGCAAAATATAAAAATTAATTTAAGATTATTGTTCTGAAGAGAGGAGACTTCCACTAATATTATGGTTAACAAGGATGACTCCTTCTAATCTTAATCAATACTGAAAATTTTGTCTAACTAAAACCTGACAATCAAAACCAGGACCACCACCAAGTACAGAGTGTGTCTCAAATAATTCAGACTAAATACTTGTTGCCATACCCCAAAAATACATAACTAGAAGTGCTAGTGCTACTGTTCATATGCCCAAGCATTCAACTTACCAATGCCATGACAGGATTACCCACTTCAGCAAATGAAGATGGGCCTTCAGGTCCAGGAGAAAAACCAACAGCTTCAAATGCTTCCTTAAGAGCATTTAGAGCACAGTCATTGCCTACTTCCTGACCAAATTTTAATTTAGCAGCATCTTCAGATTTAGAAGTTCCCTCACTAGTTTTCTCATCACTACCATCTTCTAGCTTTGGCATCTTCTGATTAACTTTCGCTTTACCATCTTCAGCCTTAGAAGTTTCGTCATGGCCTTCAATGCTATCATTAGTGTTATTCTCAACATTTTCTGAAGCATCTTTGTGCACAGATGAATCATTGTTAGTTGCAGCCGGATCTGCCGTTTCTTTGCAACTGGCATCAACATCATCATCACAATCAATAAAGGAATCCTCAATTGGCATTTGAACAAAGTGTAATATGCATTGAGCTTTTGATTTTGTTCCAACGTGTTCTGCAATTTCATTCCAATTTTCTTTATAAAGTTCTAGTGCTTCAAGGAGCAGGAGTGTCTCCTGATCAGTCCACTTTCCACCACTAACCCCTGCAACTTCAGCTGGCTCCATGAGTATAAAATCCAACGAAGACATGCCAGAGCCAAATCTTCTATTACTAAAGCAGTCGGTACATAGATCAAAATCTGCCTGTCAGACACATCACACAACTGATAAAATATACAACATGAAATGGAGAAGCAAATTAAATAATCATCAATTACCCTAGTATTCCAACAATACATGAGTGATAATTCAACAACTAGTTAAATAGTTAACCAGCTTGTTGCTAACTAAATTACAGACACATTACACCAGCAAAATCAATCAACATAAACAATGGCCATTTAAATCAGTAAACACTTGGCCTGTTTTGCTGAATTCATTCTTTTGTAAGTTCACTAGTATTTGAAAAGGTCAGTGGTTTTTCTGAGCTATTGAATATGGTGGTCTTTTAAAAATTAACTTCTGCTTATGCTTTCATCACTCCAGAAGTGTTACTTTATGGCACTTAAGAAAGGGCAACCTGGTGCCATAAAGCTCCCACTATGCACAGCGGAGAAGGGTCGGATCCACTATGTGAGTCTATAGTAAACTCAAACAGATCTAATTCAATTCAGACAAGATTGTAAACTGATTCTGTACCACAAAGCCACAAAGGTAACTTACACAAAATATTTTTTGGAGACATCATAAATAAAAGTTACCGAATAAGAATCCTAGAAGCAAAATATGCTAATAATTTAACTCCTCGCTGACGGAGGAGTTAAATAATCCTACAACTTTTATAAGAAAACCAGGCTTGGGACAACACCACATTTGAGTAGTATACTAGGAACTAGAACTTAAATAAATATATTTAAGGTCAAGCCAAATAAAATGTCTTCAACACATTACTAAATTGTGCACTTCAATGACTTATTCAATTATAGATAACAACCTGCTTCTGGCAATGGTAACGTTTGCGAGAACAATCAGCAGAACAAGAGTTGCAATGGTACTCAAGCATCTCAACTGCTGGCCCCTCCTGTTTCACTAACTCTTCGGCAATTGTAGACACTGGAAACAAGCCAGAGGTCATAGCTGGAGTCATTAGGCTAGTCTTTTGAACAACAGGTGGACATAATTGGAGAGTTTCAAAGTGATACAATTTTTCAACCAAGGAATTCTTTTCTGCTTCCCCATCATCACTGGCGCTGGCCACAGCAGAACCCATAGAAGGGAATGGGTGGAAATTAATTAAACCCCAATAGTCAAGAAACTCCATTACCTCTTGCCTAGCATCCAAGTCTCCAACATTAAGCTCTGACAAATCTTTCAACTCAATCTGTATGTTTGGATTTGCATGAAACTTCTTCATTATCCAATTCCGTATCTCCATGTATATATCAGGAGTCCGGTTTTCAGTTTTGCCATTAAAGAAAGAAGGCAAAGTCTGCTTCTCAATTGGATGAATATTAGTCCATGAAAACCAACCTGAAAATCAATTCCAAAGATAAAAGGAAAATACAAGAGTAAAGCTTTTGACCTTCAGGCTAGAATTAAAAATATGCTTATTGATTTGTTTTTTTTTTTGGGATAGAATATGCTTACTGAAATTAAATATAGAACCAATGGAAAATCAACTGCTTAAAAATTTAATCATCTTTAATATTTAGGGGTGAATCAAAAGGACACTTGGGTCACCAAGGATTTGCATAACAGTATTACTAATATATTGAGGCACAATGGAAGCATGTACTCACTACTAAATGATAAAATCAAAAGCCAGTTAGTAAGTATACTATACCCTTCTTTAGGTTTTGCAGCATATTTTACTCCCAGTAGTAAGGAGTATGGAGGATATGATTTGCTGTGTGGTTTATTCTTTTTCAGACATAAGAAGGTTCAGATAAACTAAATAGAAATACTCGGTCAGCACCCACAATTATTCCTGGT
Organism: Ormosia semicastrata; assembly: GCA_029884595.1. Lineage (NCBI taxonomy): Eukaryota > Viridiplantae > Streptophyta > Magnoliopsida > Fabales > Fabaceae > Ormosia > Ormosia semicastrata. The sequence continues at coordinate 17,020,310 of JAQQTO010000038.1, read as the reverse complement.
CTTCCGTGCACTTATCTACAAACGACAACAGTCTACAAAACTATTCAAGACAAAAGCCCAACATAAGGATTACCACAACAATAATCTTGAGACTAAAGCTCAGTTATTAAGGTGGGAAAAACAATATGAAAAAGATATAATTCATTAGGGAACAGGGAGTTACAATGTCATCAATTATTTTGCAAAGTAACATTAGGTCAGCTTGGCCTAATCAGATTCCAGAATTTACAACAACCACACACAATTTCCTGCATTAACCCTGCTCTTTTTCTAATACTACTGTAAATTAATAGACGACCTGGGTGGGAAAGCAAAAATACTTCAAGTTTTCAACCAACTACATATACTTAGGGTAATCCTACACCAGTTCAGCTGAATCACTCATTTGCAGAACACCAAGAGAACAACAATCACCTAAAATCAAATACATAATGTATTTTACACTATTCATTGCAGCAAAACCCAAATTTAAGTCTCAAAACTAAACATAAACAAATTAGGGTTCCAGAATAGACACAAAGCCTCACCACTATGAGTCGGAACCACGTGAGCATTGGTTTCACGAGATCTGATAGCTTCGAATTCAGATTCAATTGCAGCTTCCAGAGACTCCCACTCGCTCTCCATCTTAAGTTCCTCCGCCAGCGCCACCGAGTCTCCACCCAAAGCTTGGTTCTGCACGGCACGTTCCAAGTGTTTCACCGCGGCGGGGGCAGAAGCGGAACCACCGCCAGCCGCCGAAGACGAGGCGACAGCAGCTAGGTTGGTGGGGATTTGACGAGCCCTGGTCAGGGGGCCATTGTGGAGGGGAGGAGGGTGAAGAGGCGAAGCCTTCTCGCGAGTGACGCGTTTGGAGGGCGTGGACGAAGAATTGGAGGCGCTGAGAGCGCTGGCCTTCCTCTTCTGGCCTCCGGCGCGGCGGCGCGTGGATGTGAGCTCCGATGCCGGCGAATCGACGGCGGACGAAGGCTGAGGTGTGGCGTCACGGCGTTTCTCCTCCATCGAGATGAGTGGGTCTTCGGGGGAAATGGTTTCAGTGCAACTGTGCCTATGCTTCGCTTCTGAAGATATACGTCATCACATCGCACATTGCTACTTCCACACACGCCTTTTGCTGCTTCCACACTGCAGAATGGCATCGCTCCCAGTTGACGATAGTATTTTATACAACGAAAATGTTCATCTTACATTAAAAAAATTAAATTAAATATATTACTTTTTACACCATATATAAATAATTGTAATTAAATAAAAAAATAAAAAAATATATTATGATTAAAGTTGGGTATGTGTTTGTGATGTAAAAAAAGTATAATAAAAAAATTGAGATTATTTATACAAAAGGTAACTCTGGTTATTGGTATAGATATTACAACAAGAAAAATCTCTTTCTACAATTTAATTATACGAGTCATTATTATCTTTTATCTTAATTTTATTTAAACTTGATTTATTATTATTTTTTACTTCAATTATATTTTTAATATTATAATGAATAAAATACACATTAAATAATATAAAATAAGATATTTATTTTAATCTAAAATTACAAATTACACATCACACTATCCTTCCATGCACGAGTAGAGTAACATACTAACAAACATTATTAATCAATTATCAAATTACTTATTTAATTATTTACATATCACTAATGACTGTGCTATGCACTACATCAGTATTTTTCTTTTTAATTCAACTTGAGTCTAAAAAAAGTATAGATAAAAAAGGATAATATGGCCACCTACTCACAAAACAAAATAAATTAAATTATGATTCTTATGATTTTTGCTCATTTTAAATTTAGTTCTTATTTTTTTTAATTAGTCCATGCATTTTTAAAGTATTTTTTACCATCAATTTTTGTTATAATATGATTTGTTTGTCATCTGATATGACTAAACTAATTCATCCACATCACTTGCACACGAGTCTTATGTGGTAAAATAATGATAAAAGAAATATGAGGTAGCTTTCCTCCAATTATAATTTACTTCTTTCTTTCTCTACGTACTATCCATTGTCCATTATTGTTTGGATTAGATACGTCATTCCACTGTCAAAACCTAAAATTAGTCTTCAATTTAGTTTTGATTCAATGTTGTAACCATTTTTGTAGTTGAATGGAGTTAAGTTGGTCAAAATCTATCAAAAATTAGGTTAGATTAGACTAAATCAAATTGGATTGGGTTTAAAGAAATTTTTTTTATTACATAATGTCATTTCATTGTATAAAATGTTTAGATTTAACGGTAAATAAATTATATACAAAAAATTTATATATTTAAAAATTATCTAATTTAACCAAATAGTTTAACCAATTTAACTAGTTGAAATTGAACCAATTTTTTTTTATTGTCCAATCCAACTTTCACAATATGGATCGTATCTCCGCCTTACTCATCGAGGAAGATAGGAAGGATCAACACGTAGAAATGCCTCTATGCGAGTTGTCTTCTCCACATCAATTTTCCTCTTGCAGACACATTATTCCTCGCTACAACACAATCAACTGAGGAAGCAAATCCCCAAATAACCTAATTCCGGGGCCACACCAAACATCTTGAAAAATCACACAAGTAGAAGAACAAGGATTGGAGCCATCAAGATCATGCCACCATGACAAGCCTTGCCATGCTGCTGTTACTGTTCTTAGTGTTATTATTCCTATAGTCCTTCAATTTTATATCTTTTTTTTGGTTTTCTTCCCTTATCAATTCATGGAGGTGCGAATCACAGTCATAAACGGCACTTGCTATGATGTATATCGATGATGTATATCGACGATGCATCATAACCCTCTGAAGGTTGCTGCAAAAATGTTTTCTCTTTCTTTTGCTATGGGAACTACCATTGATGCTGGCATGAGTGGTGATTTTCATTGGAGGTGTTGTCAGAGAAAATGGAGAGGATGAGAGGAAATGGTGGCCTTACATCGAGTGGGTTGGATTATGGAAAGGATTTGTGGGTTTGGATCGGTTTCTGAAATAGAGTGATGGCTTAATTAATTTTTGGTCTTCTCCATTTGATGTGTTCTGCTACTATTGTTGTTCTATATATCTATGAGAATAGGCATGCTTCAGAGAGAGAAAGAAAGAGTTGAAAGTTTACAAGAGACGAATGAAATGGAAAAACTCTGGTAGGGAAGGAATGAGACTTATTCTATGTTTGGATGTTTTTTCATTAAAGGAACGTAATAGGTGGGAATGGAACGGAAAGGAAAGGAATGGAATAAAACATAATTTTCATTCTCTTTGTTTGCAAGTTTCATTAACAGAACGGAATGGAACGGAATTACCCATGTGGTCTTTCCATTCCACCTCAATTTTGAGGGGAACAAAAGTTAAGCATTTGAAGGGAAGAGAGGGGAAATGATTCCTCATGTGTTCTGTTCCGTTTCCATACATTTTAAAACTTCAAAACAAGAGAAGTCATTTTCATTCCTCTTATTTCTTTTTCATCTTTAAAAATCGATTGCTAAATTATTTTTTGTTTTAAAAACTATCAAATTAACTTTGGCCAAAATTAATGACAAATTATTTTATTTAATCAATCACTAAATCAGTCTCTAATTTTAACGATCAAGGATTTAACAACCAATTTTAAAAATTTAACCACCAAAAAATCAGTCACTAAATTTGTTTCTAATAATTATACATTTATTAACTATTTATCCAATTGAATTAACTACACTTTATATCGCATGAATTGGGGGTAATAAAACCTGTTAAGGGTAGTTTACAATCCCCATTATTCAAAATGTGGCATCCATCATACTAAGCTGTTGCCCCTTTTTCTTGCTAGTGGGAGTTGGAGTAAAACTTCAACAAGCCTTATAATTGAGTTCGTTTAAGTGGAAAATAATATGTAAATATAATTAAAGTATAAATTTAGCTGTATTTTTTTTAAAAAAAAAATTTCATCCTTCACACAAAGAAGCTACATGTACATATTTTTCAAAATGAGGTACATTTATTTTAATTGTGAGTGTACTATTTTTTTTTTAATTATAAAAGTATAAATTTAAATATCTTACCTGTCTGTCAATAGAAATGCGATTTATGAATAAAAAGAAAAAGGTGAAGTTGCAAATAGGATAAATTAGTGGATGGAGCAAATACAAATTTTAGTATTTGAAAAGTTCAATAATTTTATTAATTTTTGAGATAAAAAATAATTTTATTAATTTTCTTCATAATGTGATATATTATATTACTTTACCTAAAAAGTAAATGGTTATGAACTCATTTGAACATTTTTGAGAGAACATATAACGATGAAAAATGATACCTTTCAATATTGATAGTAGAGATTAAACCTTTTTTATGCTTGTATGTTTGTGTAATTTTTTTTTTACATGATAAAGTTATTATATATATATATATATATATATATATATATATCATTCAAGACTGAAACGCTCAAGTACTTTCGAAAATAAGGCATATTAGAGAGAAAAGTTTCTTAAGCTCCATTTTTTCACATCATTTATTATATCTTATTTGGGAGAGGGGAAATACAGACAAAAATAAATTATGTTAAAATGTGGGTTTTTTATCATTATAAAAATAATATAATGAAAATAATGCACAAATAATATTATTACATATAATATGATTGAAAACTTACAAAGCAATGAGAAGTAGTGTGGTGAGTGGTGAGTGGTGAGTGGTGAGTGGTGTGAAGGGATTATACAGGCAAAAGAAAAAGCTAAATGGATAATGAGAAGACAAAATCAACAACAGTAATCAGATGAAATTATGAATAGCACAAATCATGTTTTGACATGGCCAAATACTGTCAGCAATATCGCACATTCCTTTACCACGAGATAATGATTTCACGTGGGTATGTGGTTGAGAACTAAATTTTGGATTCCAGTTCCTCAGAAACCAAGTTCAGTCAAAGATTCTTTATTTATTATTATTATTATTATTTTGGTACAATAGAATCTTCATTTAATAGGCCTTGGCAGTTGCCACTTTTTGCAACTGAAACGAAACAGTGGAGTATGTGTTAGTTTATTGTCAATTTTGCCAGTTGTCCTTCGAAATGTATCTTCTACAAAAAAGTAAGCAAAATTTTATTATATTGGGTAGACAAATTCTTCAATTTTTTTTAATATATACTTAGAATAGATGCAAAAGCTTTAAGATATACTCATTATTCTGGATCGTGATCTGGGATCCAATTTCATAGATCAACTCGGCATGAACACTACCAAACTCTCCTAACTGGCGTAGAGGAAGACTCACGACGTATTCCGGACCACGGATTACGGCCTTTGAGCAGTATCAGCATATGACATCATGATTGATAGATTCGCGCAGAGGATGAATTCCTAAATATCCGTAACTGTCAATCATCAACTTACGATATTATAGGATTGACAGATATCCTTAATGGTTAGATACTTCCCATATCTTAATTTCAGGTTTATAGGGATATATCTGATAATAACGGGAAGGCAATCCGCATCAGGGTACTAATCCTAAATTACCTGCATTCAGTATTCGATAAGAATCCCATTAGAATTCTGTACACGCTCTATAAATACGAGGCTAAGTCATCTCAGTAAGGTAACTCTAAACCCAATCCCTAAAACCTTGTTGTGTACTGCCTGACTTGAGCGTTGGAGTCCCATTGCAGATACCCAACCCCCCTGTGTTACGAGTCCAGCTGCTGCGCGAAGGGAGAATCCACCGTAACGTGCCTATCTCAGGTATCCTCTGAATCCACTTCAGAACATTGGCGCCGTCTGTGGGAACCATAAATTTCTAATCCCACCCAATCATGGTCAATACGAGGCAAAACTCTAGAAGAGACGCTGCCCAAGCCTCTGTCAACCAGAGACAAGATCCCGACATGCAACGTCCGCCACCACCACTGCCTCCACTCGTGGCTTAAACCTCTACTGTGAGAAATCAGGCACCCGGATCAGGAAGCCGACGTGATGGGCACTCTACCTCCTTTTCTGAGGAGTCTCCCAACCCATCACGCAGGATTTCTGTCAGGGAAAGACTTGAGTTCCCAGCTCAGAGAGGCGATCAGAGCCTTCAAGAGCGTAGGATTCCAGTGCACCGACGTTTGGGAATCCCGAACAATGAGTTCGATGATCGTGCATCCCACTCTGAACGCACACATCAAATTCAAGGTTCCCAACGCCAGTTTCAAGATATGTTTGTTGAGGGTCAAACGTGTTGCCCTTTTTGCTAACCGTAAGTGCACGGATCGCACAAGTAATACAGTTACAGAGTAAGAGATCGATCCCACGAGGAAAATGTATTTCATATAAAAGTTAAGTATTAGCCAATAGTCTAATTAATGCTATCCAAAAGCATTAAATTTATAAATGAATGGTTAAAGAAATATAAAGACTGAAAAGCAATAACTCTAACATAAATAGATAAATAGAGAAATAAGAATTACTTTTCATTTCCTATTTCAACTAATGAATTGCAATCCTTACAAGTAACATCAAAGATTGGTTTAGTTAGCTTGAGAATCTGATTTAGTTAAAAGCCTATGTCTAGGTCAATTAACCCTGGTTTCATTTACCCAGCTCACTAAGTTTCCTTGAGAACCAGTGTAAACTTCACTCATTAATGATCTATTCTCAATCACACACTATACATGGCCAATAGGTATATTTCTATCCTATTAACGAATCAGCTCATCCAAGCTAATTGAACTCTCCAAACATGTATCAATCACACCATATCCATATTAACAAATCCCTATGTCTAGTTCATTTGCCAATATTAATATTATGCAATTAGTGATCAGCCAACCACAAGCATGAAACACAGATTATAATTGAACTTAACTAAACTTCAATATATACTCAAAAGATTACATATTCATTAGTATCTATAAGAAACTACAAAAGAAAACTTATATACAGCCTAGCTAGCCATGAATCATGAAAGTACAAACAAATAAATCATGATCAAGAATCAGTAAAGAGAGAAAAAAAGAAAAGAAAGGAAGGAAGCTCAATAGATGTTATCCTTTAAGCTTGATTCACCCTCCATAGGAAGGATGACCTCCAACCTTAGCCTTTTCTGCTTCCTTTAGGTCTAAAAACCTAAAAACCAGCAGCTGCTCTCCAAAAATGATGAAAACTCTCGTAGAAATTCGGTGCAAATGTATTTATAGGCTGAATTAAACAGGATCACGCTGCGGCGTCCAACATGTTACGCCGCAGCGCGCGCGTAATTAGGTCACAGGAGCCTGAGGCGCCCACTCTTCAACGTTGCGGCGCTCCAGCCTCGGGTTTTATCTACTGAAGCAGGGGAACGCCGCGGCGCCACCAATCCACGTCGCGGCGTTGAGTGCTAATCTTCTCTTTTGATCTTCTCTTAGGCTTCCTAGTCCAAAGCTGCTTCAAATTCTTCAATTCCATGCTTCATTTGAGACCTGCCTATATAAGAAAATTTATCAATTTATTGAATCATGCAAATGTACTCAATTTGATCATAATCTTGAAAGTATTTACTCAGGATCACAATGGAAGTCATCAGAATAAAATCAAATATAAATGATGCTAAAACCTTCCATTAATGCTTACAAACAAGGACTAATCATGCCATAAAGGACAGATATAGGGCACTAATAACTACACTCTATACAGTTATCACACCCCCAAACCTAGATTTTTGCTAGTCCTCGAGCAAAACAAAGTACAGTCACAAAGATCAACTGGCAACCTATTTTCAGCCATTTTTAAATATCCCACTTTCACTTAACTCAGGCTAGTATATGATGATTGCATAAACCTCAAAGAAGACAGATACCTTAGAATCAGTTTCACGCATACACAATCCTCATCATGCTAACATTCATAGCTTCCTTTCATACAAGATATTCTTCCCAAACCATGCAAGAAAAACCTATTTCATTCAATTCAAATTCACCCAAATGAGGTTATAAACATACACACGAACATAATTCACAAAATCCACAAGATTGTAATACAACTCTCTCTCCATTAATGTAGATCATGCAAGATTGAGGATCAAAAGGGTCTTTATTAGCATATAATGTCAGGCCAAGGGTAATGGGTAACAGAATAAAAGATTAGGATTAACACAAACATTGAGAAACATACATATGATATTCCAATTCATGAGCCTATAATGATAATAGCAGGGTATTTAACAATGAGATCAGAAAACTTGCCAGAACCACTTTGATGCTTTGCAAACTTTACTTCACTTTTGCTTTGCTTTTTTTTTTTCATGCATTTGTTTTTCTTTCTTTCTTTTTCTTTTGCAAAACAATAAATTTTTTTTTCTTCTGTAACTGCATCTGGTTCCTTCAGGCTTATTTTGTACTGAATATTTATACCCCTAATCATAAGACTCACTTCAAGAAATAACATATATAATGCACTCAACAAACAATGAAGGTAGGAAGAAAATGCAATGTTTTCACATGCATTAGAACGGTTAACAGGTTAACGATCACAATGGTTATGAAAAACAAATAAGGCCAAACAGTATACGGCTTCAAAATAGGACCTAAGGATATCATCATATCAGGTAAGCTTTTTAAGGCTCAATCGATCCAAATAATGCCCTAATCATTTCCTCAATCAGACACAACCTAGGATTTCGCCTCAAGAGAGTTGCAAAACAATTTCAAGGATAATCAAATTTTTCACATGTATCATTCATAAACTTTCTTCAAGCAAACTTTCTTATCCTTTCCAAAGTTCAAAAAAACATGTAATTGGGAAACTCACCATGCATAAAAAGAGACTAGAATGCTTAAGCATGTGCCAAAGATTGCATATGGATTCACAGAAAAATAAAGGTCAATTGTATCCACATCCATCATTGGGACAACTATACACACTAGCTTTTGAAACATTACAACACATCAAGTGAAAGGGAACGACGATTGTATCTTGAATGGATTTTTCATCAAATTTTTTCAAGATAACTGCTCCTAAAGTTAATATTTAAGCTAAAATACTATAACATATATATACACTTCAAAAAGAAATATAAAACTAACAAACATACATAATACCAAAACATATGCATATAAACATAATAAACTGAAAACATAATAGTACTGCATAAATAATCAAAACATAAAGTTAAAGATACCCCCCAAACCTGAGGGAAACAGTGTCCGCACTGTACAAAAGAAAAATACATATATGAAAAAGTAAATAAAATGAAAGAAAAATCCCTGAATGCACAACTAGAAAGACGGATCATCACTGTCAGGGCCCTCGGCATCAGAACCATCACCATCCTCGTCATCATCAGCAGCACTGTCAGAGACATCGGCATCAGGGGCATAAGAAGGGCCAGCCTGGGTGGGGGCAGCGACCGAAGTGGGTGGGAAAGAAGGAACTGGATAATCAGCCAACGGAAGCCCTAGACGTTCCGCCATCCACCTCTGTGTCTGTATCTGATACACCATCATAGCTTCCATCTGGGCACGCCAATCGGTATCATCAGTAGGTGCGGCCTGGGATGGAGCAACGGCCTCAGGAGCAGGAGCTGGTCGAGAAGCTGGTCTAGGCTCTTCACGAGACTGCCTTTGCCGTGCTGGCGCTGCAACGGGAGCAGCCCCTACTCGCTCAATAAATGTATCATTCAACGGCTGGCGAACGTCGGTAAGCTCCTCATGAGGCCCCCAGCAGACCTGATGCGGCTGCACAAAGAATGTATGAGAAATGGAAAGAAGAGGCTCCGATACTCCCGAGCAGACCTCAGTATCTGATGGAAGATGAGCATGGAAACATCAATCGAGCGACCCTCCATGATAGCATAGATCAATATAGCTCGATCGCGGGTAACCTCGGAGAGGTTAGCGGATGGCAGGATGCGCGTGCTGATAAAATGATACCACGCCCGTGCCTCCGGGGTCAAATGAGTGCGTGCAAAATATCTAGGCCTGTTCGTCTGAATGCTCATGGTCCACATGATAGGCTGAGATTCAGCCAAACAAATCTGTGCTGTGACCACATTAACATCTATACCCTCCTCCGGCTCCCATCGACAAAATTCAGCATATTCACAAATTTATGGAGGAGGAGGAAGTCCCAGAGCAGCTCGAATAGCAGCTGGAGAAAACGAAACCACACGACCGCGAACTCGGACTGCGGTGCCCCCCTCACCAAGAAAAGCAGCATTCGCGTAGAACTCGCGAATAACTGGAAGCACTGCAGATGATTCCGGATGTTAAGCAAATGTGTTCCAGTTTAGGTGGTTCAATCGCCTTTCTAGCTCCTAGGATGTAGAGCTCGGGAAAAGGCAAAGCCTCGCTCCAGAATGAGCGGACGAGTGATCAGAATCGAATACCTCTCAGCAGCCTCGGCGGATATAAATCGCCTCCTGTCATAATTAGCAGGAGAGGGAGAAGGCTCCCTAGGCTGCTGACTGGATGAACCTCTAAGCAAAACTCGCCCTCTTTTCGGAGCCATAACCTGAAACAAAATTGGCAAAAATTAGAGTGGATAATAGAAAACATTGAACATATGGAAAATTGAACAATTCTGCCAAACTTTAGGACTAAGCGCCGCGGCGCCCAAAACGCAACACAGCGCCGCGACATTCAACTGAATGTCACGACATTCAATCTGTTCTTCTTCACGCCGCAGCATTCAACCTCACGCCGCGGCGCGTAGCCCTTAAATTTCCAGGTACGCATGCCTCAGGGCGTCCAATCCAATTCAAAAAAATGCAGACAGGTAGTATTTAAGACTAAAACCTAATAAAACCTAAGCATAATTAACAAAAATGAGCTATCTAACAAAGGAAAATAAAACTATAAACGAAACCAAAAAATAACCAAGAAAACAGGAAAAAAATAAACTAAAAAGTGACAAAAACTAAGAATAAGGAAAAACATACCTTACTGGAGACAAATGCATGGTGAAAAGATGATGAGAAAGCAGAGTTACGCAGGGAACGTGAAAGTGAGAAAACAGAGAAAATGAAAGTGAGAGAGAAAGGGGTAAGAAAATGAAAAAACCCAAGCGCCTCTGCATAAAACACCACCGCCCACATGCGCCGCGGCGTGAAACCGAGTACGCCATGCGCGTGAAACCGAAAGTCTTGTGGCGTGCATGCATTAATTCCTTCCTAATTTAATTATTTAAATTATTACTATTTACTAATTACTTTTTACTTTTTATTTTTTTTTCTTTAGCGCGCTCATAGCGCAGCGACATTAGGATCTCGCTGTCATGGCCCGAGCTCCCCGGTTTGTAGCCCAAAACAAACATCATACGCCGTGGCGCTATAAGTGACACTGTATGCGCCTGTATCGATCTTCTTGCATAATTCAAGAAAGAAATTCACTTCAGCTGTGATTTTGACTAAAATGTGGCCTTTAGCAGCACAAAAACTTGTCTACAAGGTTAATTTACACAATATAATACATAAATATACAAAATCTTAAAAAGCAAAATATTTACATATTCATACTTGAAAAGCGAAAATTTGGGTTCCCTCCCAAAAAGAGCCTAATTTATAATCCTGGCAGGACTTGTCTGCTGTTCCAAATGTATTTGTATCAGAAAGGAGAAGCTTCCTCCTGATTTAAAAAATTGGTTTGATGCATTTGAAATGGCCTGACTTTCAACTCCAAGTTTGGAGTCTGCTTAACAGGTGCATTTAACAAGTTTACCACCATAGTAGCCTTTAACTGGTTCATTTCACTATCAACAATGACTGAACCTTGGCCATGAACACAAGCTTCACTGATACCTCCTTCCTTAGATGTCATCCCATCAATAGTGCTCACCAATGCACAATCTTCTAGATCTTGAGGGCTTTGTTGTGCATCATATATATTGAACTTCACCTCTTGATCCTGAACCCTCATGATGAGTTCACCTTTCTCCAAATTAATTTGAGCTCTCCCTGTTGCTAGAAATGGCCTGCCAAAAACTAACAGGACTTTGCTATCCTCCTTCATGTCAAGTATAACGAAATCCACAGGGAAGATAAACTGATCCACTTTAACCAATACGTTCTCAATAACCCCCTTCGGATGAGTAAGGGTGCGGTCTGCCAACTGTAGTGTAACGGAAGTAGGCGAGACTTCTCCCAAACCTAATTTTTGATAGATAGAATAGGGCATGAGATTGATACTGGCTCCTAAATCACACAGGGCATGGCCAATGAACTTCTCACCAATTGTGCAGGGTATGGTGAAACTTCCGGGATATTTGAGCTTAGGAGAGAGTCTGTTTAGCAGAATTGCACTGCATTCCGCTGTCAGGACAACTGTTTCAAAGTCACCAAGCTTTCTTTTCTTTGATAGGATTTCCTTCATGAACTTTACATAGCTTGGCATTTGTTCTAAAGCTTCTGCGAATGGAATGTTGATTTACAGCTTTTTGAACACTTCTAAAAACTTCTGGAATTGGTGCTCAAGCTTTTTACTCACTTGCCTATTAGGGAAAGGCAAAGGATGAACATATGGCTTGAACTCCTTCTTCTTCTCCTCTCCATTCCCATTGGCAATATCTCGACTTTGTCGGACTTCTGGACTCTCCACTTCCTTTTCTCTGACAACTTCATTATCCTCTTCAAGCAGCTTTGTTCTCGGATTCCCTTGAATATTTCTCCCACTTCTCAGTGAAATGGCATTGCAGTGCTTATTAGAGACACCCTTTGGATTATTTACAGTGTCACTAGGGAGGGTTCTTAGAGGCCTATTATTGATAGCAGTAGCCAACTGCCCTACTTGAGTTTCTAAAGCTCGCATGGAAGCAGTTTGGCTCTGCAACATCACTTCATGTTTGGCCAACTGAGAATCGGTCTTTGTCATGTAAGAATCCATCTTGACCATATACTGTGAAAACATGTCTTCCAAAGAGGGTTTTCGATCTTGGCCCTGTTGTCTTGATTGAGAAGGAAAACCTGAAGAATTATAAGGTCTGTCATTCAGTGGAGCAGATGAGGAAGCTCTTAGATTGTCCCTCCAGGAGAAATTAGGATGATTTCTCCATCCTGGGTTGTACTGGTTAGAGTATGGATTATTTTGTTGCAGGCGGTAGTTACCAACATATTAAACAGTTTCTGTACTAAAAGGGCAACTATCACTTGAATGATTCTCTCCACACTTATTACACAGCACAAACGGGCTTTGTTGATGGCTAATCCCCAAACAATCCACTTTACTTGTGATTATGGCTACCTGAGCTGATAAGGCTGCCATTGGGTCAAGTTTATGCACTCCAGCCACTCTCCTTGAAGTGGTTCGTTCCAAAGGCCATTGGTAGTCATGTTACGCCAATTCATCAAGCAATTGGAATGCATCATCAAAAGACTTGCTCAATAAAGATCCTCCAGCAGCCGCATCTACTATAGGTCGATGGTGGGGTAGCAATCCTTTGTGAAATGAGTAAACTTGGTGCCACGGTGGAATATCATGATGAGGGCACCTTCGAAGCAAATCCTTGTATCTCTCCCATGCTTCATACAAGGACTCAGAATCAGCTTGGGTGAATGATGTGATATCATTCACCATCTCAGCAGTCTTGGCCGGTGGAAAATACTTATTTAGGAATTTACCACACAAGTCATTCCAAGTGCTGATGGATCCCGCAGGTAGAGACTGCAACTAACTCTTGGCTCTATCTCAGAGAGAGAAGGGAAAAAGTCGTAAGCGAATAGCATCATCAGAGACACCATTATGCTTGAACGTGTCACAGATCTCCAAAAAATTGAAAAGATGAGCATTAGGATCCTCCTTGGGCAAACCGTCAAATTGCACAGAAGTCTGTATCATTTGAATGATGGCCAGTTTGATTTCAAAATTATTAGCACGGATGGCAGGCCGTCTAATACTAGACTGCAAGTTCTCCATGTGAGGGGTTGCAAACTCCCTTAATGGTCTTGTATGACTATCATCCTCCAACTGGAGCGTAGCGTTATCGTCTGCCATCTTAGTACCTATAACAAAATAGATAAACTGAAAACTTAGAATAATATGTACAAATCAAAATTTGAATTAGCATTAATTAGACTCATTGCTAATATCAACTAAACAGAAATAACCATTTGTCCCCGACAACGGCACCAAAAACTTGTTGAGGGTCAAACGTGTTGCCCTTTTTGCTAACCGCAAGTGCACGGATCGCACAAGTAATACAGTTATAGAGTAAGAGATCGATCCCACGAGGAAAATGTATTTCATATAAAAGTTAAGTATTAGCCAATAGTCTAATTAATGCTATCCAAAAGTATTAAATTTATAAATGAATGGTTAAAGAAATATAAAGATTGAAAAGCAATAACTCTAACATAAATAGATAAATAGAGAAATAAGAATTACTTTTCATTTCCTATTTCAACTAATGAATTGCAATCCTTACAAGCAACATCAAAGATTGGTTTAGTTAGCTTGAGAATCTGATTTAGTTAAAAGCCTATGTCTAGGTCAATTAACCCTAATTTCATTTACCCAGCTCACTAAGTTTCCTTGAGAACTAGTGCAAACTCCACTCATTAATGATCTATTCTCAATCACACACTATACATGGCCAATAGGTATATTTCTATCCTATTAACGAATCAGCTCATCCAACCAATTGAACTCGCCGAACATGTATCAATCACATCATATCCATATTAACAAATCTCTATGTCTAATTCATTTGCTAATATTAATATCATACAATTAGTGATCAGCCAACCACAAGCATTAAACACAGATTATGATTGAACTTAACTAAACTTCAATATATACTCAAAAGATTACATATTCATCAGTATCTATAAGAAACTACAAAAGAAAACTTATATACAGCCTAGCTAGCCATGAATCATAAAAGTACAAACAAATAAATCATGATCATGAATCAGTAAAGAGAGAAAAGAAGAAAAGAAAGGAAGGAAGCTCAATAGATGTTATCCTTTAAGCTTGATTCACCCTCCATAGGAAGGATGGCCTCCAACCTTAGCCTTTTCTGCTTCCTCTAGGTTTAAAAACCTAAAAACCAGCAGCTGCTCTCCAAAAATGATGAAAACTCTCGTAGAAATTCGGTGCAAATGTATTTATAGGCTGAATAAAACAGGATCACGCCGCGGCGTCCAACATGTTACGCCGCAGCGCGCGTGTAATTAGGTCACAGGCGCCTGAGGCGCCCACTCTTCAACGTTGCGGCGCTCCAGCCTCGGGTTTTATCTACTGAAGCAGGGGAACGCCGTGGCGCCACCAATCCACGTCGCGACGTTGAGTGCTGATCTTCTCTTTTGATCTTCTTTTAGGCTTCCTAGTCCAAAGCTGCTTCAAATTCTTCAATTCCATGCTTCATTTGAGACCTGCCTATATAAGAAAATTTATCAATTTATTGAATCATGCAAATGTACTCAATTTGATCATAATCTTGAAAGTATTTACTCAGGATCACAATGGAAGTCATCAGAATGAAATCAGATATAAATGATGCTAAAACCTTCCATTGATGCTTACAAACAAGGACTAATCATGCCATAAAAGACAGATATAGGGTACTAATAACTACACTCTGTACAGTTATCAATGTTGCAGCAACATATGGACTTACTCAACGATCAATTCAGAAGGCTGGAGGACATGCAGCACGCCATGCATGAAAACCAACCTAAGCCGCGCCGCCGTGATAGACGGACCGACGTGGAAAATAACAGAAGGACGGCCCACGCTGATGACAGAATTCCCTATGCTGGGGACAATAACCGGAATCGAGGAACTATGGAACAACCTTTCTCCGACCAGCTCATGGAATTCCGGGTTCCGAGGGATTTCAAGTTTCCTCCAAACCTTGAAATTTACGACGAGACCACGGACCCCCAGGAACACATAAACGCCTACGAGCAGTCCCTGTGTTTCTATGGCGGATCCATGGAACTGTTGTGTCGAGCCTTCCCCCTCTCCCTCAAAAAGAGAGCCCTCAGATGGTTTACCAGCCAACCACGGGGAGTCATTGAAGATTGGTCAGACCTCAAACAGTGTTTCCTGCTGCAGTACACCACGAGCAAGGAGCAACCGAAATCTATCGAATCCCTGGCTAAGATCTGCCAGGGAAAGGACGAGAGCCTTCGGGATTACGTTAGACACTTTATGGCTGCCTGCACAAATGTAGAAAACTTTGAAGACAGAATAGCCTTGCATTATGCCAGGAGCGGTCTCCGGATAGGCTTCGATTTCTTCAAGTCTTTGGCAAAAAAGAAGCCGGACAATCTTACTGACTTCCAGAAACGATTTGAGAAGTACGTTTACTTGGAGGAAGCAACAGAAGACCATCAGAGGTGGGACAAAGGTGAGCCTTTTCACCAAAAGCCCAACCAGAATTCCTCAAGGTCACGACCCCCAAAGGGTAGCCCACCACGGAGAAACTACGCTGACTACACTCCTTTGAACACACCCCGGGAAACAATCTTAAGGGAAGTAATGAACATGGAGTTTCAGAACATCTGGAGGCCACCTCCTATCAAGAAGCACAAGCAGAAGGATCATTCCAAGCATTGCACATGGTATAAAGCCTATGGCCATGACACAGAGGATTACTATCAGTTGCGCAATGCCATTGAATTTCTAATCAAGGCCGGACGCCTACAGCAGTATATCCTACGAGTACAAAACAACGAAGGGGATAATAGGCGCAGAGACAGCAGACGTCGAAGCCCGTCCCCTACACGCAGAAGAAGGACAAGAAGCCCTAGGAGAAGATCCTGGACTCTGCCTCGACCAGATAACAGCGATCGACAGGGTCGAGCCAAGAACACTCCCCCTGTCGACAACGACGACCACCGCGCCGAGCCCAACAGGACGATCCATACCATCGCCGGTGGCTTTACCGGAGGGGGATCCTCTAATGGAGCTCGAAAGAAAGCCCTTAGAATGGCAGTCTTTAGCGTGGTCTACTCAGAGCTAAGAACACAAGCGGAGAATAGAAAAATGCCTCTCATTACCTTCTCAGATGAAGACTACGACGGAATAATCCCGGATCACGACGACCCACTCGTCATATCCGGGGTAATTTCCAATGCCGAAGTTCGACGAATTTTCGTCTATCAAGGGAGTTCAACCGACATCATGTTCCTAGATCTCTATCAGAAGTTGGAGCTCCCACAATCCGACTTGACTCCCCACGTTGGAAAACTGACGGGTTTCACCGGTGAGAAGATCACCCCGGTCGGATACTACGAAACCTACCTGACTCTCAGATCATCTACACTATTCAGAACTGTCAAGGTAAAGTTCCTGGTTGTGGACTGCCCCTCGACATATAACATCATCCTGGGCTGTCCTTCTCTTAACGCACTCGGAGCGGTGGTATCCACCACCCACCTCATAATGAAGTTCCCCAACAAGAACAATGACGTCGTTACTGTAAAAGGCGACCAAATTGCAGCCAGGAAATGCTATAATGATAGTTTGAAGATTTGTAAAATGCCTCGGAGGTCGAGCCTCGTAGCATCCACCCCGGTTATCGACCAGGTTAACATCTTAATGACAGAGCTGGACGTTAGAGAAGAGATCCGGGATACCCGACCCCAGTCCGAAGGTGAACTGGAGCCCTTTCAACTCGGGACCAACCCTGAACAGATCACCAAGATCGGAGCTCGTCAGGGTGAAAAAGAAAAATAGCAACTCTCAGAACTCTTGTTGAAAAATAAAGATCTTTTTGCTTGGACTTCCTCTGACATGCCCAGACTCGACCACAGTTTCATTTGCCACCGATTGTCGATTAAAGAAGGTACCAAGCCGATCGCGCAAAAGAAGAGGAAGGTCAGACCTGAGAGGCAGCAAGTCGTCGAGGACCAAGTTAAAGAGCTACTAAATGGTAACTTCATCAGATAAATCTCATATACCACATGGCTCTCCAACGTCGTTTTAGTAAAAAAGTCCAATGAAAAATGGAGGATGTGCGTAGATTACACCGACTTGAATAAAGCCTATCCCAAAGACTCATATCCACTCCCCAATGTGGATAAATTAGTGGATGGCTCCTCGGGGTTCAGATGGCTCTTATTCATAGACGCATATTCCGGGTACAACCAGATTCCCATGTACGCTGGGGACGAGGATAAAACCATTTTCATTACCGACAGGGCGAGTTACTGCTACAAGGTCATGCCTTTCGGCCTAAAGAATGCAGAAGCCACCTACCAGAGGATGATGAACAAGGTTTTTGAAAACCAAGTGGGAAAGATGCTAGAAGTCTACATAGATGACATGATAGTAAAGACGTCATACAGCGGATCACACACGGCGAACCTCGAGGAAGTATTTGCACAAATCCGGAAGTACAACATGAGGTTAAACCCGGAGAAGTGCGCTTTCGGGGTCCTTGCCGGTAAATTTTTGGGGTTCATGCTAACTCAAAGAGGGATTGAAGCCCATCCGGATAAATGCCAGGCCGTCCTCAACATGAGAAGTCCCCGGAACGTCAAAGAGGTACAACAGCTTACGGGGCGCATAGCGGCCCTCACAAGATTCTTAGCTAAAGCCGCTCACAAGTCTCTCCCCCTGTTCAAATTGCTCAAGAAGGAAAAAGCTTTGAATGGACTCAGGAGTGTGAAGATGCCTTCACGTCATTAAAAAATCTTTTGTCCTCCCCTCCTATCTTGATAAGGCTGGACACCGGAGAGATGCTCTACTTGTACCTATCTGTCCACGACGAGGCCGTAAGTTCAGTCTTAATCAGAGAAACCAACGAAGGACAGAAGCCTGTCTACTTCGTAAGTAAGGTCCTCCAGGGCCCTAAGCTTCGATACCAAAAGGTTGAGAAAGTTACTTTTGCGCTCATTATCACCGCAAGAAGACTTCGACAATACTTCCAATGCCACCCAGTGGTGGTAAGAACCGACCAACCAATCCGACAGGTGCTACACAAGCCAGAACTGGCCGGCCGAATGATTGCGTGGTCGATCGAACTCTCAGAGTTTGGAATCACATACGAACCACGATTGGCAATAAAAGCCCAAGCGTTATCGGACTTCCTGGCGGAACTCACAACAGATAACGGTGACCATATGAAAGCCTTCTGGACCATTTTTGTTGACAGATCGTCGAACCCCAAAGGAAGCGGGGCCAGAGTGATTGTCGAAAACTCTGAAGGCTTGACCTTGGAACACTCCCTAAAGTTTGAATTCCCGACTTCAAACAATCAGGCCGAGTATGAGGCCTGCATCGCTGGCTTACTAATGGCAAAGGACCTAGAGGCAACGCGGATCACGCTTTGCAGTGATTCCCAGCTAGTAACCTCCTAAATCCCAGGCGAATATCAAGCCAAAGAACCCCTCCTGCAGAAATACTTGAACAAGGTCCAGGAACTTTTGAAAGGCTTCGAAGAGGTCAAGATAGAGCACATTCCAAAGGAACAGAACTCCAGAGCAGACCTTTTGTCTAAACTGCGGCCACACGAAAGAGCCCCAAGCAACAACCGTGCAGTAATCCAAGAAACCCTCTCCCAACCCTCCATCACGGATCACAGCATATCCCAAGTGGAGGACCATCAGCCATCTTAGATCACTCCTATACAGGGCTATCTGCAGCATGGGAAGTTACCGTCGGACCCGAAGGAGGCCTCCCGATTGATAAAGACGTCGGTCAGATACACTATTTATAACGGCCGTCTATACTGACGTGATTTCTCCTCCCCTCTTCTAAAGTGCTTAACCCCCAAAGAAGCAGAATACGCCCTATCTGAAGTTCATGAAGAAAGCTGTGGTCACCACTTGGGAGCCAAAGCCCTAGCCCAAAAAGTATTAAGGGCAGGATTCTATTGGCCGACAATGGAAGCTGACTCTCATGCACATGTTCAAACTTGCGACAAGTGCCAGCGTCATGCAGATCATTTTCAAGTCCCTTCTGAAGAATTGTTCACGACGTCGGTTCCCTGGCCCTTTTACAGGTGAGGTATGGACATTTTGGGGCCGTTCCCTCAGGCCCCAGGGCAGTTTAAATACTTGGTGGTAGCAGTAGACTACTTCACTAAGTGGATCGAGGCCGAACCCCTGATCACCATTACTTCAGCGCGAATTCAGAAGTTTACTTAGCGCCATATTATCACCAGGTTCGGCATACCGAAATCAGTAGTCACAGATAACGGTACCCAGTTCAAAGACAAAATTTTTGAAGAGCTACTAGCCGGATTGAAAATAAAACACCATTGCAGCTCCGTCGAGAACCCCAGAACAAATGGACAAGCCGAGGCCGCCAATAGAATCATCATGCAAGGCTTAAAAAGGAGGCTCGACGAAGCCAAAGGAATTTGGGTCGAGCAACTTGACCATGTTCTTTAGGCATACCGGACCACTCCTCATTCCACGACGGGAGAAACCCCTTTCAAGTTGACCTATGGCTGCGAGGCCATGATCCCGGTAGAGATAGGGGAACCCAGTTGGCGCTACCAACAGTTCTCATCCAACAGCAACCCTGGTCTAATCAGAGAGGACCTGGACTTGCTCGAGAAAAGAAGAAACGTGGCTCATATACGGGATGCCGCCCTCAAGCAGAAGACAGCGGCCAAGTACAATAAGAAAGTGGTCCCAAGAAAATTTCAGCCCGGTGATCTAATGCTCAGGAGAGCCGACATAGAAGGGAAAAATGCCTCCCAAGGGAAACTAGCCCCTAATTGGGAAGGCCCCTATTGTGTCGTTACCAGTACGGGTAAGGGAGCTTACACCTTGGAAACATTATCTGGAACCCCGGTCAAGAATTACTGGAATACGGACAAACTAAGAAAGTACTATAGCTAAATGCTGATAGTGACTCAGCCCTCTAGTAGAATTATCTTTGATCCGTTCTTGTTTTGAATAAGTACATTGTGTACGGATTCTCGTCCTCCAAATATCATCAATAAAATGGATATTCAGGTATCAAGGTTGGTCGAACGCGCTGCCTTAATCGCTAAAGTGTAAAACTGATAGGAGACAGTACGGATTATATGTACACACTCCTTCTTTATACCTAAACCAGGAAGGGGTACCTACCCCGGGCAAGGTTAAGCAATGTTAATGTCTTAGGCAAAAGGGTTTTTTGTAAAATGCCAGGCGTTATTCTTACCTATATCTGCAATTCCAAACGCTTCCCATAGCAAGCACTGGAATATGGATTAAGGTTTTACTTTGCTTAAGTCTAAAATTTCTTGACGCTTAATTATTACAAGCGTTAGATTACAGACTAAGGCATCATTTCTACCTAAGTCAAGTGGAATGCCATTCACTCAACGGTATGAGTGAAGGATCCCGGACCATGATTTTCTATGATAAGAAGTTTTCTAAGTCCATTATAACGAAAATGGGCGTTGGACCCAAGTCGGACCATGAAAAACAAGAATAAATGGTTGAACAAAATCATTAATTATAAAACCCCAAAAAACAGGACAATTGTTCATACAAGTAACAAAACCCCACGCAGGGGGCAGAAAACAGCAAAATGAAAAAAGCAAGAAAAGGTTAGACGTCGGCCTCTTCCCCTTCCGGGATCTGGATAACCTCCGGGTTGCCACCAGGAGCCTTCGCTGCTAACTACACAACAGCTACAAGTTGACCATTATGGAAGGTCTTATCCGGGGTAACACCCTCCAAGATAAGGTCGACCCCGGGGTTGAAATGCTGGATTTGCTTCACAGCATTTTGGAACTTCTCTTCTCTGACATTTCCAGCTACTCCGTCCAGCTCCTCCACTTCTTTTTCGAGCTCTACCACCTCGGACCTTAGTGCGCCAATGGTTCTATCAGCTTCAAGCTTCTCGGCCTTCCTGGAAGCCTCTTAGTTCGCCAACGCCTTCTCCAGTTCAATGACCTTCTTTTCAAGTTCGATGGCCCTCGCTCTACTATCCTCGTCGGCTTTCAAGGAAGCAGTCAACTTCTGGTTGATTTCCTTCTTTTCTTTCCTCAAAGTCTTCAGCTCTTCTGACGCCTGCCGATCAGCATTCTCGATGGTCTCCTAGATGAAACGGATCTCGACCGCTGCTCGGAGAGCTTGCCTCTGCAGTGCGGCTAAGGTTTGGGCCAGACCTTACTCAGCAATATGCTGCCTCACCTCGCCACCCAAAAATCGCCCAGATATGAAGGGACCGGGGTCAGAGTGCCTAGTGATGATTGGCAAGAAGTCCGCCCTCTCCTTTTCTCTGACATCCGACGACCTTTCATCATGCTCAGAAGGCTCTCCGACAGCCTGCCTCTTCCTCCCCCTTGAACTGTGGGTAGGGGATCCTAGTTGATCTTGCTGTCCGATGACAGCACTCCGGTCGGAAGAGTCCGGAACAGCTGTGGAGGAAGAAGTCGCGACCTTTTTTCCCTTCCTCCGATTCCTTGACGATTGCAGGGTAACCATGGAAGACCCAGAAGTCATGTTGCTAACTGAAAAGAAACAGAAACAAATACAGTTAGCACATCAAGAAACATTGATATATGAAGACGAAGCAAACACCTAGGGATACTAGGGTTAAAAATGCCCTAATTCCTACCTAATAAAGCGTAAAGAAGATCATCACCAGGAATATGAAGAACATCTCTAATATTGATGTTCCCATGCTTCTCGGCATATCGGGTTATGAACCCGACGGTCCTAAGCTCCTCAGGGTCAAGATCTTCCTCCTCCTTCTCAATCAAGTCGACGGGCACATCCCAGCACCTCTGCGTCCAGTAAAGAGGAAACTCCGGCTCCTCGTCCGGGTTAAGAAAGAAAGGCCGACAACCTTCCTTGGCTTTTATCTTGAAGAACGTGGTCTTAAACCTTTTAAAGCTTTCTTTGAAAACATCAAAGGATTTACGCCCAAGTCGCGACCGGATGACAAGCCAGCTCGTTTACCTTATCGTTCCCTGGGTATTTATTCTTGTATAAAAGTAAAAAAAAGGTATTCACCGAGCACTTAAGGCTCATTAACCGACAAAACCTCTCAAACGATATGATGTAGCCCCAACCGTTAGGGTGGATTTGCGAAGGGGACACTTGGAGGGTACGGAGGACGGCCATTTGGAAGTCGAAAAACGGCATCCTAGGCCCCAACTTGAGAAAAAGAGGCTCATACAGGAACATGAAGTGTGAACCCTCCTCTCGACAGGAGCACACATTTTCATTCCAAGTTAGGCAGACAACTTCAAACTCGTCGTCTCGAGCCTTGTTCACAGTTAACTCCAAGGCGAACAGGGACTCTCGGAGTACGGTTTTGCTTGAAAACTTGAACTGACGGTCCCATACGTCGTCCACTACCCATGGGCATACCAACCCGGGACCCCGCTGAACTTGAACCAGGTCGTCTTCTGCCGGATCACGGACGTCGTGAAACGGGGGTTGGACCCTAGCTTTTTTTCCTTTGGCCATGGGAATCCTGAGAACATCCAAAGAAGTCGGTAAGAAACTGTCAGAATCAATAGTTTCACAGATTCAGACAAAGGGAGAGCGAGGTAATCCTAACCTCCCCCACCGACCTCCTGTCCCACCAGAAACAAAGCATCCAGGGGAACTCCTCCACCGCGCATGGCGCGGCGAAGTTGGTGTTTCAGGGAGGCGACCATATCTACATAAATCACTAAGCCCTATTTGAAGGCAAGACCAGAAATGCGAAGCTACTCTACTTTCGGAAAAGCCATTGACATACTCAAAGTGTAAATAACAAAAAGACTGAAAGAAAGTAACTTACTGTGTAAAGGCAGAATGCTTGAAAGTGGAGAAGTTGTGCCAGAACAATGAAGAAGTCGCGAGTGGAAAGCACTCGAAAAGAAGCCAAAGCTTTCAACGTACGGTGTTTTCAGTAAAGGAGGCCAAAAATAATAGAGTAAGAAAGACAAACCTTTTATTTATAAAGGGTTGAACGGTTAAGGGACATTTTTGTCCCCTCCGATGCAAGTTCAAAAGGTGCTCATCATGGCTCGTGGAGCTCTAGGCACGTCCCTCCGATGAAGTCGCGACACGTGCGCACCCAGCTGTAATAGCAGTTGAAAGGACGGTTACGTAGTAATCCAAAGCGTCGTACGAATGTTGGATGAGAACCCGGGTTTGTACCACGGATTCCAGGCCCAATTAATTATTGACATCACGGACAACGTGTTATCTCCGAGGTATATTTATGGCTATTATGCCGGGTTGGCATTGGACCTATCCCGACAGTGTCTTTACTTGGTTATACCAGGATAAGCGTTGGACTCATCCCGGCAGAATTACCTCGGTGGAAAAACATATATATATAATGAAAGTACAGGACAAATACAAAGAAGGTAAAGTCTATTGAATCATCTTCATTCCATGCATCGTCATACAACCGAAAAAGAGGAAAAAGAAAATATTGAGACATGGAATGTATAACGATATCCCGGGAAAGGCGGCAAATGTCTCTGGCTGCCTGGATCGTACCCCATCCACATCTCCAAACCCCGGCCCCTTGAAAAAGTGGATAGGCTTTGCAGAACATTGACAAACCAGGATCATAACCCCGGATAAAGTGCCAAAATTCTTTGCACTGCTTCTTCGCGATGCAACTAAAGGCCAAGATCTTCCTTCGCTCGTTGGAAGGGGTGCGACCTCTCTAGCTGAAGAATCCTCCGCCGGTGTCAATCATTCCAAGTTGCCTCAAGTCACGGAGCAGCTATAGCGGCTTCTCCACCCTGGAACAAAGTGAAGCCACTCCAGAGTAGGAATTCTCCGCTCACTCGTTCTTCTCCCACCTTCTCGATGGATAACAGCAGAAGCGGTTATGTGCTGCTTCCTTGAAAGCAAGTCAAAGAAAGCAGACCACCCCAGGTTGCTCCAAGGGGGTCCTCACTCCTTTTACCAGGCATCCTTGCATTTCCAGCCGTTACTACGAAAAAGACTGGCCAAGTGCTTTCAAGCAGCCCACCGAGAAGAAGGAGAGAGGAATAGTGTGCTCCGTCAGGTCCCCATGCAACGAAGGACGGAAGCATTATTCCATCCTAATAACACGTTGGATCAGACACCCCCATATACGCCAGGATAGAAAGGCTTCTGCCTCCCTAAATGCATAGCAACCCGGTTTTATGCCAAGATAGAAAAGCCCCTGTCAAAAAGGAAAAACGCTTGGAGAAGATAAAATCTCTTCTAGAACTTTGGAAAAAATGAAAGTATAGTCTCTGCAGATGATAAAGCTCTCTTCACACAAGGAGGAAATGAGGAAAAAACTACACTTATTCCCCTGGGAGAAATCATCTGTGTTCGACAATGAAAAAGGATGGAATGCAAACCCATGAAGAAGTATTCAGTACTTATAACATGCATGAGGGATTCTGATTGGTCCCATAAAAGGTGACCTGATCCCATGAAGTAAGCCAAAATAAATGCTTTTGATCTCTGGTTGGTTACAAAGATAGGGAGCAGTTGAAAAAATCCGTATGAAACTGACATTTTCTTTAAAGAATCACTACTTCCCAATAAAGTCCAAGCATCAGTTTCCCAGAGAATCGCAGACTGTTACGTCAGAGATCACGTTTGGGATCTACGTCGAATATGTCTCCAGGAATCCTTAGTACTCATACTTGGGGGCAGCGACGTTTGCTCGTAACTGAATAGGACAAGGACGTTGGTAATAACCCGAGGTCTAACACCTACCCGTCGAATTACCACACAATGGTTGATCCATTCTAAACTTGACTCTGGTCTATCTCATCCAAGAGCCAAGCTGGGGGCAACTGTTCTGGACCGTGATCCGGGATCCAGCTCCATGGATCAACCCGACATGAGCACTACCGGACTCTCCTAGCTGGCATAGAGGAAGACTCACGATGTATTCCGGACCACGGATTACGGCCTTTGAGCAGTATCAGCATATGACATCGTGATTGATAGATTCGCGCAGAAGATGAATCCCTAAATATCCGTAACTGCCAATCATCAACTTACGATATTATAGGACTGACAGATATCCTTAATGGTTAGATACTTCCCATATCGTAATCCCAGGTTTACAAGGATATATCTGATAATAACGGGAAGACAATCCGCATCAGGGTACTAATCCTAAATTACCTGCATTCAGTATTCGATAAGAATCCCATTAGGATTCTGTACACGCTTTATAAATACGAGGCTAAGTCATCTCAGTAAGGTAACTCTAAACCCAATCCCTAAAACCTTGTTGTGCACTGCCTGACTTAAGCGTTGGAGATCCATTGCAGGTACCCAACCCCCCTATGTTACGAGTCCAGCTGCTGCGCGAAGGGAGAATCCACCGTAACGTGCCTATCTCAGGTACCCTCTGAATCCACTTCAGAACACTCACAATAATAGTTTATTGCAGTAGAAATTATCATTTATGTTTTGTTTGGATCAAGAGAGAAAATGAAAAGAAAGAAAATGAGAAGAAAGAAAATAGAGAGAAGAGAAAATGAATAGAAAAGTGAGTTTTCTTTTTATGTGTTTGGATGAAGAGAAAATGAGAAGAAAGAAAATGAGAGTTGAATTATAAAATAAGAAAAAAAAATTGTAGTTATGAAAAATTACATATATGTCCTTATTATAAATAGTTAGATACAAACATATATGTTAAATTTATTTTATTCTTTGAACATATTTTTTATAAATTACAAAAAATAATTTTATAATAAATATGAATTCCAAAGTTTTAAGTTATTAACATTAAAATTAAAATTTTTAATTTAAATTAATATTTTT
Source organism: Ormosia semicastrata (assembly GCA_029884595.1). Classification (NCBI taxonomy): domain Eukaryota; kingdom Viridiplantae; phylum Streptophyta; class Magnoliopsida; order Fabales; family Fabaceae; genus Ormosia; species Ormosia semicastrata. The sequence goes on along the minus strand of JAQQTO010000038.1, from coordinate 16,993,713 downwards.
ATATAAATTTATTTTAATATTTTAATATATAAAGAAAACTATTTCAATTTGTCTCCTCTTAAAACCCCACATTCCACCTGGCCACGCCTTCCAATTAGATTTGCCCATTTCCCATCCCAAGTCCCAACGTCCCCTTCCCCTTTTCCCTTCCCCTTTAGGTTATCCTACCTCTTTCCATGAATCCTATCATCCTAACCCATGGCCCACTTCCATACCACTTTCTCTTCTCCATCACCAATCATCATTCTCCAACCTTATCCACATCACTTCCTCATTAAGATGCTGGTTCTTGGAGAATCTTGCAAGTAAAATGCTAGGTCCACTTTCAGTTGTGAACTGTTGGTCACGGTTGTCTTTGGTGGAGGAGAATGATAGAATGATAAATTGATTATTTTGAGCTCCATTCTCTCTGTTTTCTTCGCATAACAGCGAAGAAAATTTTTTGTGGGACCCACCATAATTTTTTTCTTTCTTCTCTATTTTCTATCCTCATCCAAACAGGAGAAAACTCCAAAATTTACCCTTTTTCTCTTCTCCTATTTTCTTTCCTCTCATTTTCTCTCAAACCAAACAATGGGTTAAAGAAGATTTTACTTAAGTCTCACTTTCAAACACAATACTTAAAGACATATCTTAGTCAAAGATTTAAAAAAAGAAACGTTTATGGTGCTCCTAAATTTTTTGGGAGCACGGGTATTACATGATTAGATGTCATTGGTTTATTATTAAAATAAATCAACAATTCTGATTTATTACCATGAATTACATAACAGATATGGTTTTTATTATATAGATAAAAAATCTTATAAAAGTTTAACTATTAAGATTTACACACACAAAATTTAAACTAATCTTTTTTTACAGTAGATAATTATATATATAAAAAATTTATAAATTTCAACTAATAATATTTATAAAGTAATAATAAGATTAAAAAAATCCATCAACCAACTATAATAAGTAAAAGCATTTGGCGCACATACTCCAAAAGATTTCAAGAGAACAATAAACATCACCTAAAAATATGCATTTAATTGATGCAATAAAATCTCTTATTGTCTTTATTTCAAATTCATTAAGAAGTACTGAAATAAATAAATAAATATATATATATATATATATTTGGAATATCGCAAGGAAAAAACTAATAGTATAATTAAGTCCTTTATTACAATGCCATCTACAGAATTAGTGGATATTTAGATTTGTTTAATTTAAAAAAAATATTTTTTAAAAAAACCATCTCATAAAAAATAAAATTTTAAGTATAAACTATTTTAAATACAAAATAAACTAATCAAATACACTAAAATATCTCCACATCCTTTATTACAATTCCTAAAAAAAAAAATGAAATATGTTAACACAATCACACATAAGCACAACAATAAAGATGTTGTTTTTGGCAAGTTTGTTGTATTTTGTAAGTTTGTTTACACTTCAGTGAGCTTTAGAACTTTGAGTGAGTTAAAGGTTTTGATTTGAGATTTTGATATGAAGTTATTTGTGTTGTATGAGATTTTCATTATAGATTTGGGTCTCATGTTAGTTATGAATACTGAGAGGTATCTGAGATAGGCACGTCACAATGATTTTTTCCTTGCGCAATAGTAGAGCATGTTGAACCAAGGGGTTGGTACCTACAAAGAGACTCCAACGACGCTCAAGTCAGGTTATACTCAAGTAGGATTTATGCAGAGAATGATTAATTACCTGAGAAAGTGAATAAGCTTATATTTATAGAGGTTGAAGAGATACGCTCTCGTAATAGTCGCAAGAAGAGATACGTTCCATTGTTAGTTGTAGAGGACCTCTATAATATTGGAATATTGATACTGCAATCGTGTGTAGTCAAAGGCAGTTATGAGTGATATTATTGTACAAAATTACAATTGGAAATAACATATATTCTTAAGATTTATCCATTGCGCAAATCTCATGATAATGTTGTTGTTACCTAATGTCATGGTCCAATATGCATAGAACTAGGATCTCATCTTCGTGTCATGAGCGAGTCTTGCTGAGGGTGTCAACAGCGGACTCTGATGTACTGCGTGCCGAGTCGACCCAAGGACATAATCCCAGATCATGATCTAGTATTTTAACAATATTTTCATCATCATTTGTAAGCTTTTAACATGTATGTCTCGAAGAAGAACCGATTTTTAATGACAATCTTCTTGGATTTTCTTCTAACACAACAAACAACCTTTGACTCAATGCAAAATAGAAAAGATTCCATGTAATTCGTGTACAATATCTCTGACACTGATTTCGCATATAGCTTATTTGTTCCTCTCCCTCCACTTGAAGCTAAAACAGAGAAGGAGACGACCCAGCATTTTGGGCTTCTCACCAGTACTTACATGATAATTGTTTTATTCCTCTCAGAAAATATTTGTTACCCATTTCCCACTTCCCTTTTTCTATTTGATTTTGCTTTGAAAACAATAATGAAAATAGAAAAAATTTAGTGGTTTTAGAACCTTTTTTTTCCTCTTTTCTATTGTCCTAGATTATTACGATGAGAGATGAAGGTATTATGGTTGCTGTTATGCCCGATTTTCTGCTTTTTGAAATAGTTTACTCAATTTCTATTATCAGTTCTACAAATTGGCAATAGTAGTACCCTCATATACATAGTTACTATGAAGCTAAACTTGGTATGTTTTGCATGATGTAAAAGAAAACTTGGTATGCTTTATAACCTTGCTAATAAGACTTGGCACCTTTTCATTGAAGACAAAACTACTGATCTAGATGATAATTTTAATGTTTTTACTGCAGTGTTGATAATCTTTATTTTTGTCTTGATATGTTTGAAAATAAATGCTAAACTTGTACATATTCACATATCCAGGCTTCATTCTTACGGTTTTAAATCTCAGTCACGGTCGAGGTCGCGATCGCGTTGCGATTTTTGCTATTACGGGTGTTGCGAGTGCTGTGATACGGATTGCGATCGCTGCGGCGTGAATTTTTCACAACTTGGCACCAACTAGATTAAATTATCTATTTTATTGTACAATGTATCATAACTAATAATTTATAATTTTTTCATTAATAAGAGATATCTAAAAGTAATAAATTAATTTACCAGTATTAAAACATAAATAAATTAGTAGCTACTCATATTCAACAAAGTTCATACATAATTAATTACTTCAACATAAATAAATCAATAGCTAATCACATATTTAATAATGTTCATACATGAGTGATTATCTCAACCTCAACACAAACAAATTATTAGTTACTAATATATTAAACAAAGTTCATACGTGAGTGATTACTTCACCACATGGTAGAATGACGTGCTGAATCATAACCTCCACTTTCACTTTGGTTATCATTATATCCTGCTCTGCCAAAGACATAATCAAAAAATCTTGAATTTCTTGGTGGTTCCATTTTTTGTTGTTGATCATAGGAAACATTTGATAAAAGATACTGATAAGGCTCTTGGTAATTCATGGAAGACTGATAGTATGGTGGGGCTGGCATAGGTGGATAGTAGCTATGAGACATGTAAGAAGGATGCTGATAATATGGTGGATAGTTGCCTTGACTGCCTTCAAATGATGCACCAATACCAAAATCACCAGAGGATTGTGATACACTAGATGAGGAAAAATAATCCAACGTAGTATTTTCGCGCCTTCTGTTTTTCCTAGGTTGGGATCCACCTCTACTACTACCACCGATTACATCATCAGAAGGATTTATATCTGCCTCCATCCTATAATTTATGAGATTTTGATCACGTCTGAAGTATGACTCCTCCTGAAAAGAATGATACGGCCCTTCACCTCTTCCTTGACTTTGTTTTGCATTACCACCATTACCAGTGTTATTACTTGGTGGACTTAATCCACTATCATGACCTTGACTAGTCACTTGAATCTGAATCATCCCCACTAGCTATTCCTTGACCATCATTATCAGAATCAATAGGGAGCCATTCTGAGTTTTGGATCCCATCCAATAATGGTCCCTCTCTCTCCTCAAGCCATGGAGATAAAGGATCTTCATCCTAAAATATATAATCAAGATTAATAGAATTGAAGCTAGCATCAATCTCTTCTTGACTTCTCCTTATAGAGTCTCTCTTTCTCAACTTCATGTTGTAAAATATAAAGAGAAGTTTCTGTAATTTCTGGTACTTCAATCTATTTCTTGTCTTTGTATGAATATAGCTAAATGTACTCCAATTTCTCTCACAATTAGAAGCTAAAGTTGTTTAGCTGAGAACTTTTATAGCTATGCGTTGAAGTTCAGGAGTACAAGATCCATATATCATCCACCATTCAGCTGATTAAATAAATGATTGTCCATTATTATGTATATTAATAAAAAAAATAAAAGGTAAAAAACATCTTGCACTTACACATCAAACACCAAAAACTACAAAATCTTACCAGGATTCATTTGTGACCAAGCTCTTTGAGCTTGTGTTGTGCCAAATGTCTCTTTCTTATCTCGAAAAAGTAATAACTATAAGCACCAATGATCCATATAAGTCTTAAAAAATTATAAGTTTCTAAACATTAACGTATCACAATTTGGTTCTTAGATGACCAATTATGATATATTCCAAAATCTTAAATGCAAATTAATTCACCTGATTGATAGCTTTGATTTGATTATCAATGTTTGCCTCCAATTTGCTTATTACTTTTGTAGTTCCATCCAAGGTTTCCTTTGCTACATCTCTTCCATGTTCAACTCCAAATTAAAATTAAGGATTGAGAAAATAACCTTATAAATAAAAATAATAATAATTAGCATCTCAAAATCAAATATAAGTCTTTGAAAAAAAAAATAAAGTAAATATATTGATATACCAGCAGCATGCAAGTCAGAATGCATGAAGAACCATCTTTTGTCAATGATATCATTATATTGAGTGTAGTAACGACAATTTTTTTGAATGGATTGCTTTGTTCTATCAATTGCTTTATAAACAAAGCCCATTGTTGGTTTGTTATCACTATCCACCAATCTCAAAACCTTGACAATTGGCTCAAATACCTTTATAATATCATTGGCCTTACTCCAAAAATCTTTACTCAAAATAATTTTTTTAGCTTCATATGTAGGTCCTGATTTCTCCTTTCCCCATTTAGATTTTTTGAATTCCTCAAACTCAAATATATTCCTCAAAGCTTGTTTTTGCTTTACAATTGACTCAACCTGCAAAAACTGTGTTACAAAATGAGTGATTGTTGGACGAATAATTTTCCTGCCACCTGTATACTTCTTCATAAGATTTACAGTCCAAATGTGGTTGTAGATAAATAAAGTCACTTTTTTTTGCATCTTCTAGTATTTTTTGGACATTAGATTTTTTTCAATATCTTTCAAGCATAAATCCAAGCAATGAGCTGCGCATGTAGACCAATAAAGATGCGGTCTTTTCTCCATCAACTTTAAACCAGTAGCTTTTAGTGCATTCTCTTTATCAGTGACCACCTGGACAACATTATCTTCTCCAACTTCTTCCACAACTTTATCAAGAAGCTTAAAGTAATAATCAGTGTTCCTACTGGGAACATTAGAAGCATCAATAGATTTTAAGAACACTGTTCCATTGCTGCAATACACTAGAAAATTCATAATGTGCATGTGATTTATACTATTTGTCCAGCCATCACACATTAATGTCACCCCCCTTTCCTTCCATGTTGGTTTAAGTTCATCATCTATATATTGTCTCATAGACTGATATTCTTTTTCTAAGTACATCTCTAAAACCTCATAAGAAGTAGGGAATTTAACTCCTGGTCCCAACTCTGCACCTTCAGTGAGTAAAATGTGTAGCCATGGAGAATTGCATAAGTTCATAGGAAGACACTCATATATTATCAATTTAGAGACCGCTGCTGCTAACTTATTTCTTAGTGTTTTCATCATATTTGTATTAATTTTTGTCTATTTCATACTTTTACTTCTAGCCAAATCAACATCCACTGACCTCATTCTGTGTTCAAGATCGCTTGGTTGATGTTGACGAGAAGCTCCACTACTACCACTTGCATGAGAGCTACCTCCACCTTCATATATAGAATCTAATCTTCCAGTTTGTTATCTAAATCTTTGTCTGTTTTCCCATTGTCTGTGTGATACAATGCTTTCTTCAATAGCTTGCCTGATAACTTTGTCTTCATCAAGAAAACCTTCAATATCATCATCTTCATCTCCTCTTAAACGTGCCACAAGTTCTTCTTTTCTCTTTCTAAAGTCTATTTTCTTTGCTTTATTATCCAACAAAAGCTTCATCATATTTTCTTTGACAAAAGTTGAGACCCTAGCACAACCCTTGACTTCTCCTTGTATGTGTGCAAGATGTTCTTTCAACCGAGTAATTTCACCCGTTAACACTCTACCACAAAATTTGCACTGCACATTATTTCTAGTTTTACCAGGTACAACTCTTCCAAAGTGCCAACCAATATCTTCACTTGGAGCACCTTGCTTTACCTGTTGGAAATTCTTCTCTTGGTGGCATTGTTTAACCAACCTACATATAAACATATATGTGTTTGTAATTTTTTTTTAAAAAAAATCAATGATAAATTATATAATTAAAACTTAAATATTATAACATATGCTTCAAGCTACTACATAAAATTTGTTAACTAACAAGTTAATTAAAAGTAAATTTTAATTTAATACTTAGAATTTTCTAAGTTTCTCTAAAAAAATTTCTCCCACCCTCAATTTCTTATTTTAAATTTCTAATTTTCTTCTCACAATCCTAAAATTAGTTAATTTTCTAAATCTCTCACCTTTAAATTAGTTGAATTTTGAAAAAATTAATTTAAATTAAACAAATTTCTTATATTTATTGGGAATCAATTGACTTGATTCTAATTTTTCTCCTATAATTTTCTCCCTATAATTTCTTCATTTACCTAGCCACTTTTTCCTCAATTTTTTCCCTCCTCTATTTTCCCAGACCTCCCTCACCAAATTTTTCTCAATTCCCAAATTTTCCCTATTTCCCACGCCCCTATTTTTTCCCCTCCTATTTTCCCACGCCCCTCCCCAATTTTTCTTTTCAATTCTCAAAAAATTCCCCTATTTCCCAAGCCCCCTCTCATTTTTTACCCAATTCCCACGCCTACCCTCCCCCCCACCCTCCCCATTTTTTCCCTTTCTCCCTCTTTCACCCTCTATTAACTTCCTCCTTCCATTTCTCCCCTTTCCCATTCGGCCATTCCCATCCCTCACCCCTACTCCATCACCTCACTCCCCACTCACCCACGGGACGGCCACCACGAGCTTCCCGGCCACGGCCACCACACCTTCCCCGTCCACGCCACCATGGCTTTCCCGATCCCCACTCCCTCACTCTATCACCTCTCTGTTTCGTCTTCCCCTTTCCCGTTCCCACAAGAAGACCCAGCCACCCACAGCAACCCAACACCCCCACCCCCACGACCCACCCACAACCCACACCTCTAAATACACATAAATCATGGCTTTGATGGGTTACCTGAGGCTGAGGGTTGAGTTACTGGCTGCTGCACTACGAAGCTCGCGAAACAGAGGTCTCTAGATCAACCCAAGAGGCGGCGGCAGGAGCTCCTTCAACAAATCTAAGCTACAAGAGTCTCTCAAGAGGTTAGGCTTTCGTTAGGATTGATTTGGTGTGTGTTTCTTGCTTTTTATACTAAAAAAATTTAAAAGAAACAGTGTTTGAAGTGAGAAAAACTGAACGGAGGAGCGTTGCGGCTGAAACGCCGTTACGCCTCCTCCATTGCAGCTGCAACACCGTTCCATTACGGCCGTCGCGCGTGATTTTCAAACTCAGCCCTGTAGCAAGCTGAAACGGAAACAGCAGCTGCCACGACCATTTTGTCGCGGCTGCTACAGATATCTCGTTCCAAGATTTGAAGCCTTCTTACCTTATATGTAACTATTTGATACTTATTTGATACACATATCTTGGCTTCATTCTTACCCAATATCAACAACGTTGTCCTGTCATATCTAATGCATAATTGCTTCAAAGAAGTCGTGGATTCATTTATTGCTTGCAATTGGGTGAAGCGGCCGGCCTGCAATGCATCTAATGTCTTATTTTATCTAAATTTAAAAGGTTGATTGACGAATTTTGGATCCTTTCTGTAATGTCTTATTTTATTTAAATTTAAATGTTTTGCCAAGGAAGTTTTGCATGCATCTAATGTTAATTAATAATCACGGTTAAAAAATGTGGATCATATACAACATGCACATTGGATTACTGGACCTCTAATGGCAGGACGCTGGAACATTGTTTGCACTTAATGCTACTTGAAACATTTGCTGTTCTTAGTAGCTGGCCTTTGTCTTAAAGCTTTGAAATGTGATTATAGTTTTTTCTTCCAGACTTTTGAATTAAGGTATCAAGTGGCCTTCTGTTGATGTTTTTATATTTCCTCCCCCCTCCCCAATCCTCAAGCATAAGATGCTGGGGAATTCTCATAATATCTGTGAAATATTTAGCTTTGTGATGACTTGCTTCAAAGACGTGGTGAGATATGTCATCTTTTTTATACTTGGAATTTTGCAAGCCTGATTGTATGTCTCCATTGCTATAATGATCTGAAATACAACTTAATACTCTTAGAAACCTCAAACAGTTAAAAAAAACAGTGCGTATAATTTATATAGTCAGAAAAGAAGTGGTTTGCGAAAATTAAACAGTAAACCTTTTTAAAAACATGCTCTTTTTTTGTAAAAAAAAAATTCAATATATTTTCCAACTAAAAGTTAAGCAAAAGTTTTTTATAAACACTTATACTAGATGCAAAAGCTGAAATTGATGCAATAAAATAAATTAATGTATAATACATTTAAGTTCAAATGCTAAGTAAATTTACTCTTTATCTTATAGCATCTATTTCGAATTCATTAAGAAGTTATTGGAAAAAAAACCTCTATTTTGACTATCCCAAGAATAAAAAACTAATAGTATAGTTAACAATCCTTTATTGCCCTACAATGATAAAATTCAGATAAAATTCTTCACATTTTTGTAGTCCTATTTTTTTAATAAAAAAATGATATGTGTATTATTTTTTACAAATTAACTATAAAAGTAACAAAAAAATAATACATATATTATATTCTTATTAAGAAATGTTTAAGGTTACGACAGCAGTTTCCACGAAATGATTTACGAAACAAATTAGCCATTGATTACTTACGTGTAAGTGGTGTATTGCATCTCACACTTTAAAACTATCACTTGTGTATGTCCTTTTTTATTGCCACTTAATTTATATCGATCCATTTCATTTCGTTGTATATAGCATCTCTCTTTTATTAAAAAACAATACTGCAAACACCTTAAGAACTCTATTACAATATATACCATCAAAAGAATTAAAATATGTTCACGGCCTTTATTACAATACCCAAAAAAGAAGTGAAATTTGTTCACACAATCACACATGGGCGCAGCAAGGGGCTCAAGAAAAACGGAGCAAGCTAAACAATGAATAGAAACTCAAAACAACAAAGCAATTGGCCATCAATCAGGCTTCAAACAATCGCAATGGAGAAATTATAGCTTTTTTTCTCCCCCTATTTTTTCTACATAAGGAACAGTCGTCACAGAAAAGGGATCAGAGGTAGAATGCACAACTACTCCGAAAAGGCGAAAAACAAACAACTTGCAGAGAAGCAGAAAAAGGAGTGGGCCTTTGCCCTTTATATGACAGGATTTGGCTAAGTAGTCATATACAAATTTGCTTCGTTGTATTTGGGCAATTGGGCCATTTTTATAGGACTTTAATTTTCTAATTATATTTTTCTTAATTATTTTAATTTAATTTTTATATTTAATTTAATTAAATATGAATAAATATAGAAATATAAATTTATTTGACTTAAATAAAAAACAAACAATTTAAATTTTACTTCAAAATAATTAATAAAAAGTGTAAATTAAATATAACAATGAGTTCAATCCGTCGGTCAACTTGTTTAACCCGCCAAAAATAACAGGCTTTGTTGCATTGGGCAACTTGTTTTCTAAATTTAACCTATTTAACCATAAGTTGTGGTGAGTTGGGGTGAATTAACTTATCAACTCATTTTTTAAATTTTATTTTATTTTTTAAGTGAATTAACTCACTAACCTACCATAAAATGGAGTGAATTATGTCTCTCAATCCACATATAAAAAACGGGTGAACTTACTCTCACCTCTATTTTTTATCAACCCATGGTAGGTCAACACAAGCCGACTCGTTTTGCCATATATGATGTAAATAAACTATTGAGATTGCCTTACCAGAAAAGATCACTTATTATTACCATTATTTTACATAGATCCTTATGTTATTCAAAAACCATAATACATCACACCATATTAATCATTGGATACACTGATACAAGCATAAAACACACAATTTCCTTTGGTTGCTTTAATGAAGCTGCATTCTTCTTCTTCCTTTAGTCATTATACTTGGTAGTACTTGGTCTAGGTTTAAACTCACTATTTTTTAGTGACTTCTTACTTTTAAAATCAACTTTATCATTATTATATCTAGTGACACTTGGCCTAAGTTCAAACTCACTATTCATTAGTGGTTTCTTGCCTTTATAACTAACACCATCATCGTTATACCTAGTGAAACTTGACCTAGGGTCAAATTCATTGTTCACCCATGGCCTCTCATTTTTATAACCAACCTTATCATTGTTATATCTAGTGACACTTGGTCTGGGTTCAAATTTACTATTCACTAGTGACTTCTTACCTTTATAACCAACTTTATCGTCATTATACCTAGTGACGCTTGGCCTAAGTTCAAAATCTTTCACAAAATTCTTATTTTCCTTAGTATCGACGTCATCACCGTCATAAGCTGAAACGTTGGGTCTTGGTTCAAAATCTTCTGTGAACACCTTTTTTTCAATGGTAATTAGTGTGTCTGTAACAAGAGGCTCTTCACATTTGTGCTTGAGATCTTCAACAAGTTGCTCTCGGGTATTGGGGTTATTTTCAGATTGTATCTCAGACTTCAACTTAAGAAGGCCTTGAATTCCTTCTGGCATTTCTTGATCTTTCATGATCATTTCCCAATATTCGCCTGGATCTTTTCTTGATTCTACAGTAGCAGAAAACTTCACAAAAATAACGATAAGAAACGTGACCCAAATAATAATAATAATAATAATAATAATAAAATAAAACAGGGAAATTACGATGGTCAGATCAGATGTTACTGTCCCAATTCCCAATTCAAGAAGCCGATATACAAGGTAATTTCAGCCAATATTAGAAAATTAGATTCAATGCCAATTTATAGATTTGAAAACTAATTAGATTACATTTTCAACAAATTTTGCAAATAGTTTAATTTTAATGTACTATCAGTGTAATTTTATGTTAACATCTCATTTAATAAATTTAAATATATTAATAATTACATGAAGTGTCAAATTAAGTAAATGATGTAACAACACAATTTAAACTTTTTACACTAAATTCTTTGGTAAATCTACAAGTCCAATTCCAACATATTTTTTTATCATTTGGAAGTAGGGAAGAAAATATTAAAAACAACCTTGGACTGATGAAATTTGAATAATGTAACATAATAAATGAAAAATTATGCTTGTATAACATGCTGTTTTCTCTTCATATTTTGTCAAGCTTATTTTATTTCATTCACTCCAAATTAGTTGAATACTAATACGTATCTCACACATTGCATGAGTTTTATTTTAATTTAATTATAATTTAAAAAATTAAAAATTAAAAGAGAGAAAATATTTATAACTAAAAAGAAAGATGGTACATAATGAGATTAAAAGAAATTTAAATTTGAAATTAGAAAAAAAAAAAGAAGTTGAAAATCATGTGTTATTTTTTTAAAAAAGTATAAAGTTAAGAATGACATATATCTTTTTAAAAAGAAAGTACAATAAAAATTAAGCTACTATAAAAAAACAAGTACTTTAATTTAATAAATAAGAGTGGATTGATTGATGTTAAACCCAATTCATTTGAATCCCTTACTGTGTATAAGGCAATAACTAATTGATGAGATGAGAAGAAAGGATAATTAATAGAAATTGTGAAACAATGAAAAGGAAAACATACCAAGAAGAGGAAGAGAAGAGGAAGCAAAGCAGGAGCAGGTCTCATTTTCATTTTCAATATAAAAGGAAAGACTCACTTTCTCTGCCTTTTTGTTTGTATGGATGTCGGATGATATCTCACGATCTATTTATAGCAAGATAACCAACATAAGGTACCATATCTACATATTACGTACAGTGCGTGGAAAATGATTGAAACCTCAAAAAATTCATCCACCTTCGGGGTTAGGTTAGTAAATAATGCTTCACGTTTTACACGAAGAAGTTTCAGTGGGATACTTTTTGCTTTTGTTCTCTTTAAGCAATCCTATTATTATTATCATAGACCCTCTAATTTTTAAGTTTCATCTTCTACAAATATAATACCATGTTTTTTATATATAATATATTTAGACAAACTCGCGAACAAAGATAAATAAATACATCAGATAAAATAAAAGATAAATAAATACATAAACGATTTTCCAGTGATTCTTGAGTAGACATATGGGTATGCTATATTTGTGCATTGAACCAATTAGAATATGGAGTTAATTTGAAAAAAAAAATTGACATTCAAATATAACAATTTCAAAACAATTTTGGGAGTTGTTATGGTATCCAAGAATAAAAATATGGGTTTCAGAACAATTTCTGACAAATTTATTTTCTATTCATCCATAACACAAAACTAATTAAGTTGGTACATTATATTCTGATCAAAAAATAAATTGATACATTATATATATCTAAGAATTTTCCAATTTCATAATTGATTAAAATATACTTTATTTTTTCAAGCCTTAGTGTTTGGGTGGAATGTAATGGTATATAATGGAGTTAAATGAAATGAAAAGGGGATAAAATAGAATAAAGTTATCTACAATTGTTTGGATGTTTAGTGATAAAAAGTAGAAAAAAATTCACTCTCTTATCTAGACGTTCTATTAGAAGAAAATGAAATGACAAAAATTATGAATTTATTATTCTCGTATTGTCGTTATGTCAAACATACTAAATCTGAACATTGATGACGAAAATGTAATTTCATAATTTGTTTCGTCCATTTTCATTTCTTAACTCCAAATTTAAAGGAAGAAAAATATGAAAATGGAAGAGTATAGAATACAATGGAGATAAAGTCTCCAAATTGCATTTCATCCATCCCTATACAACAAACCATAATATATTTTGAGAGTGACTTAATTTTCTAAGCTAATCTCCTTCTAAGAATGACATATCATTCTTAATTTATTTTTTTAATTTTAAATTCAAATTTTTTAATTAATTATATATATTTCTTTTATAATTTTTTATCTGATAATTTTAAATTCTACATGAATAAATTGATTATATATATATTTTTATAATTTTAACTATTTTTTAATTTATATTTAAAAAGATCCGTAACGAGAGTCACTTAGCTAGATTCATTCTATCTTTAAACATCAAAATATTGAAGAGTAGAGACAGAGAGTGTTACCTTATAGACTCGCCAAGGAGTATTAGATCCAATACCAAGTACTATGAAGAATTGGTAAAATGGGTCAACTTGTCCTAACTCGTCTCAATTTGTTAAAATGCAGGATAGGGTAGGTTGGCTTATTTTAAAAAATAGGTTGGAAAAGCCAACTCACCCCGCTTTAAGGTGGGTTGGTGAGTTGATTCACATAAAAAATAAAATGATAAAAAATAGATGATAAAAAGTAGATGGCCAACCTAGCTTAATCTATTTAAAAAATAAAAAAAATTATATAAAAATTAATAAATATTATAAAAATAATAAATAATAATGATAAAAATTACAAATTACATATCTAAAATATAATTTTTAAAATAGTCTAATTAAATATTCAAACATAAATTATATAATATTAAAAAATTTTTTATTTACAAGATGTATTATCATTTTTTTTTTTAAAAAAAGTTAACCTGCGTATCAACTCGTTCGTTCCCGCTCCGCTTAACCCACCCACGGGGTTTACGCGGACGAGAGTTATGCAAATTAAAAAAAAAAAAATATAAGTTCAATCTTTGAACTCAACCCATAAAAAAATAACGAATTAACAGATTAATTCAACGAGTTGAACTCGTTTTACCAGCTCTATGGACTAGGCCAGGTGGGCATAAATGTGTGTTTTTTTTTTTGGTACATATCATAAATGTTTTACTCACACAAAGAACATGTGTGAGTAAAGCCAGAGCCACAGCTGCATGGAAAGGATTTCTTTCGATCAACTGATTACAGCAATCCTATATTTTATGAATATTACATGGGCTGCTTGAGCAGCTTTAATTTTTAATTTTCGATAGAAACAAAGTAAGCAAAATGCATAACAAGATAAGATTTGGAAAAATCATCGAATCCAAGTGGGTCATTCATATAATTAAGCAATGAACATGGGCATGGCACGTGAAAGTAATTTTTCAAAGATGTTACTTTCATACGATACTGAGTAATTAACGCCGCGATAGATTCTTAGCTACATTTTGAGTAAGACTTTTTTTTAATACCACTAAATAGGTATCGCATTAAATTTATAAATTATTATTCTCTCTTATTTAAATTATATTTGTAATTATACTTTAATAATCATATTAAAAATATAATTTACATGAAAAATAAAAATAATTTACAAATTTAACATGACACTCATTCATTAATACTAAACAATATAAATGTCTTGTTAGAATTTCTCTAATGTTACATAGTAAAAAGAATAAAAAACTAAAGTTTTTATAAAATTAAACTAGATTAAAAGGTGGTTGTTGGATATATATAATAAAATGATAAAAATTACTCATTTATCTAAGAGTTAATAAGCATCCCAAATTATGGTGGATAGAATTTAAAAATAAAATTCTAACTATCTAATATTTTCTATAATAATTTTCTTACATTATCTTAATTTATCTTTTTATCTTTTTTTTTTCCTCTCTCTTTTTAACCATGTTGTACTAACATTATTCTTTTCAAAATATGCACTAACTGTCTTTTCTATAAAATTTTGATAGACTAACTTTTTTAATAATATGGATGAAATAATGTGATTTCTTTAATATACTCTTTACTGGAACATAACATAAAATTAATCATAATAAATTAAATGTGTATATATATACACACACATTCATACAGAAATCCTATATTTTATGAATATATCATGGGTTAGTTGAGCTGCTTTAATTTTTAATTTACATAAAAACAAAGTAATCGGTTACAAATATAATCAATGGGGAAAAAAAGACAAACATACATATAACAAGATAAGATTTGGAAAAATCGTCGAATCCAAGTGGGCCATTCATCTATTTTTTCTTTTTTCTTTTTTAAATCTTGGGTCATTCATATAATTAAGCAATGAGCATGGGCATGTCACATGAAAATAATGATAGAGTCACGTTTTTCAAAGAAAATGTTACTTCCATATGATATTGATCAGTAGTTAATTAATGTTACATAGCAAAAAGAAAAGAACTAAAGTTTTTACAAAATTCAACTAGATTAAAAGATAATTGTTCGACGCAATAGAGTGATAAAGATCTTCTCACTGATGGAAAAATTCTAAGAGTCAATAAGTATGTCAAATAGTTTTGTAAAGAACTTAGACAAAAAAAATTCTAACTATCTAATATTTTTTATAATAATTTTCTTAAGATATTTTAATTTTTTCTTCTCTTTTTTTCTCTCACTGATTTTATTTTTACCATATTGTACTAGCATTATTCTTTTTCAAAATATGCACTAACGGTCTTTTCTATAAAATTTTGATAGACTCGCTTTTTTATTAATATGGATGAAATAATGTGATTTCTTTAATATACTATTTATTGGAAAATAACATATAATTAATCATAATAAATTAAGTATTTTAATATATATATATATATATATATATATATATATATATATTATATATTTGTGTGAAAAAATAAAACTTATTACTATAATTAGCGTGTGGTTAGGATTAGCTAGAAATTAATTAGATGAGTAACTTAGTTACTAGTTAGTTATTATCTCACATTGAATCATATGATTGACTTATTGTATACACTTTACACATTCAGTAAAATTCATATTGCTCATTTTGTCTCAACTATCTTCTCCTCCCTATCATCTTTTCCAACATGGTATGAGCGTTAGCATATACCTAATTAGCTTTGAGTTGTACTTTTATTCTTTATTATTGTTATTTTTTGATGATTTTATTCTTTCTTTCATTTTCTTGTATTTTCTTTCATTTTACAATATGAATCAAATATTTGTAGGTATCTAATTTAATAATTAGGATTTAATTTAAATGTATTATTAATGTAAATTTTTTACATTGTCATCTAATAATGTATTATTATATCATAAAAAATATTTGACTCTCATATATATAATAATTACATGAAAAGATGATTGGTTGACAAAGTGTAAAAAATTTTACACTGATAATATATTACAATTAAACTATGATAATTAACATTTATAATTATTAAAAAAACATATATATATATATATATATATATATAACAATGGAAGTTATGTAATTATTGTGCACTCGTGAGTTTTTTATGATTATTTCTTTTTATTAAAATACTGAGTTGTTTTAATGTTTTGTTTTTCTTTTTATTAACTCAAGTAGGTTTAAATATAGATCACAGGTTCTATAGTATAAAAATAAATTATTTAAATTTGAGACTATCCATTAAATATAGCAAGAGTCAATAAATGCTTTACAATTCACTCTCAATAAAAGCATTAAAAGAAAGATGGATAGAATAGTCTCCTTTAAACCTTTCAAACATTTCTTTTCGTAAAGGAATTCAAACACGATTAGTAAGGTGAATTTAGCTAAACTGTAGTAATAATATTCTTATAAACACTATTTTCTAAAGTAGTTTTAAATGTCTTTGTATTGAATCCCTTAATTGATTGTTTAATTATCAAGTAAAAAGCTTCTTGACTTTGAGTAAGGTGAATTTATGGAAAGTTTGAACCTGCTAGATCTCTAAGAATTCTACCCTTATACCTATCCTTAGCACATTCTCCCAGCACCGTGTCTTGAAAAAAAAGAAGTATATACAGTATGCCTATTTGGTGTGAAATTGTCAATGGAGAAATGACGTGCATCCGATCCTGCTGAAAATTATTCGTTTGTGGATTAAATATTAGATTACTTAGTAACTGATTGGATTCTCTATACTCTTTTGAGTTGCTACTGCGTTTGCTTCATGTCACTGATCTTCTCAGACAAAGGTGAACAAAAGTGTTCAATGCATGCAAGCAGAAACATGGCTGAAAATTTTATATCTTGAATCCTCTTCTTTCATCTACTAGTAATCATGGTATATCAAGTGTTCAATTTTTTCTTGGAACTTCTATAATCAACAGGAAGACAGCGACAATTTGTAAAGAATATATAATTTTCTGTCGCTCTTCCTTTCTCTAAATTGCAAAGCTTACTGAACTTTTTCAGTGTTCCTATATATGGAAGCAAAGCCAGGGAAATGGCTGGAACAGAAAGCAATATCTGATGATCATCAAACAGCACACAAAGAACACACACATGCTCACTTTACGACCCATATGGATCATATAGACCCTTTTGTAATGGTGTTCTTCACCTTGAAAGATTTGAAGGTAGGGAAAAGAATGCCCATTTATTTTCCCAAGAAAGACCCTGCAACCTCCCCTCAGTTGTGGCCAAGAGAAGAAACTGATTTAGTTCCTTTCTCATTGAACCAATTGCAATACCTTCTCAAATTCCTCTCTTTCTCTCCAGATTCTCCCCAAGCCAAAGCCAAGGAAGATACCCTGAGGGAATGTGAGAGCAAACCCATCAAAGGAGAGGTCAAGTTCTGTCCTACCTCTTTAGAATCCATGCTTGACTTTACGAAAGCATGCTTGGGTTGACATCTGATCTGCAAGTTTTTGCCACTTCTCACCAAACCAAATCAAGTGTGTCACTTTCCAGAACTACATATCTTAGAAAACATCATGGAAATTCCAGCTCCCAAGATGGTAGCTTGTCATACCATGCCTTACCCTTATGCTGTTTTTTACTGCCACAGCCCACAGCCAAGAAAGTGAGAACAAGGTATATAGGATCTCACTAGCTGGTGACAATGGGGATAAGTGGAAGCTATGGTTGTTTGTCCCTTGGATACCTCCCAATGGGGGCCTGCTCATGTTTCATTTCAAGTTCTTGGGGTTACGACTGGAAGCTCTTCTGTGTGCCACTTTTTCCCAGCAGATAATCTCATCTGGGTTCCCAAACTGAAAACCCACGGTTTTTCAACCATGTGATTTTAGTACTGTGCTTACATATGTACCTCAAGGCTGTTAATTTAATGTTTGGGTTTTTCTTTGATTGCTGAAAAACGCACTCTATGCAGAACTAAATAATGTACTAATTAATTCTTATTTTCAGCATAACGTTGAATCCTAATGGTCTGGTTCTTCCTTTTTTAATGACCAATGTTATCTGATCATAACCAAGAACAAGAGGCTGGCCATATAGAAATAAAAAATAAAAAATATCGGCTTGTATTCAGAATAAATAATTTCTCCTGCTTGCCTAATGCCTTTGTTATATTCAATTAATGGGTATTAGCTTAAAGCTCAAAACCCATCAATTACTTTGAATCCGCGACACATTTAGAGTTTAGAGTAGCAAGGTGCTGAACTGCTTGTGGCAATTGTCTCACTTCTCATACAAAAGACTTAAGAAAGTAGGAAGAAATATATAATGCTATTGTATCGATCTAATCGAATGGATAAACTTTTTATTTGGTCAATATATAATATATATCTATTATACTTTATGTGACGATCACTTGAGAGTATCAACTACTTGGTGGAATTTGGGGTAAAACTTCCAAAAGCTCCAAGTTTTTTTTCATAGATAGTCATAGTTAGATTTTATAGCTAGAATATGGGAGTTAGGATTTGAACCTTAGTCTTCTACATTTATAGGAGATATCCTTGAACTATTTGCTGTGTTGTATATACTGCGTCCTATAATTGAGTTTGCGCCCAATTAAGTAAAAAATAATATATATAAATATAATTAAAGTATAAATGTAGTTGTGAATTTTTATTTACTTTTTTACATCCTTTACATAAGAAGCTACTTGCATGTTTTTTAAAATGAGTATTGTTAGGTATATTCTTTTTCTTCGGTAGAAGTAAGGTATATTCATTTTAATTGTTCTTTTTAAATTACAAAACTCTACTTAATTTAAATTCCTTGACTGACTGGCAACAGAACTAAATGTGATTTAAAAGTGGAAAAGAAATGAAGAAAAAAAAGAGATGAAAAGTGAAGTTACAAATGGGAAAAATAAGTGGATAGAGAAAATATAAATTTTAGTATTTGAAAAGTCCAATTATTTTGTTAGCATATTGATATCTATTAGGATATCTGATTAATTTGATTTATATAAAGTTAACGTGATATTATTTTAATTATATTTATTTTATTTCTTTTTTGTATAACCTTTTTCATATAAATTGGGAACTATTTTGTGCTTCAAACACAATTCATAATATACAGAAATATTCAATTTCTTGTCATCTCTGTTTCTAACATCTTAGGTTCTTAGTCTTTATTAGAAATCTTCTTGTTGCTCCCGTTGTTTTTTGCCTTTCTCTTTGTCGTACTCCCGTTGTCGTATTTTACCATTGTGCTCCTGTACTCTGCCATCGCCGTATTCCATTGCTAGCGTATTATGTTGTTGTGCTCCCGTACTCCGTTGTTGTACTTCATCATTGTACTCTCGCTTAGCGTAGTTGCTGTACTCCTCTTTCACATCGTTGTACTCTAGTTTAGGAGTGTCCACTGGTGGGTTGGGTGGGCTCAACAATGTTTTTGGACCCGACCCGCTCACCAGATCATTGGGTTGAGTTCAGTTAAGTTGAGAATATTTTTTCGCTCAATCCGACCCAACCTGATCTGCTTAAGAATAGGTTGGGTTGAGTTGAAACTGCGAATCCAACATTTTTTTAAAAAAAATTTCTGAAAAAAAATCAAAATATAAAATCTAACAAATTAACATCATAAGTCTCAATCTCAAATATAACGGGTTTCAATATAATAAATTAACACCATAAGTCTCAATTTCAAACATAATAAGTCTCAATCTACCAAATTAACACCATAAGTCTCAATTGACCTCACTCAAACATAATAGGTCTCAATCTCAAATAAATTAAACACTATAAGTCAATAAGTGCATAATAAATAATTAACAACCAACAAGTCTTACTAAGTTTGAAATAAACTAAATAAAGTTATTCATAACTCAAATACTTATAAGAAAACTTCCTCTACCCTGCTCATGTTCTCTAACTTTTTCGAAATGCATTATAGGTTTATTGCCATGTAAATTTTCCTAATAAGTAGAGAACATCATCTAAGATTATTTTTTTAGTTATGAAATGTCAGTAAAACAAGCATATTATTTTGTTTGAGTTATTTATTCCCTTTAATTGGTTTATAATCAAATATATGCGATCCACAATTCTGATGCTATGTTTATTGTGTCCTTTTAATCCTTTCAGAGAGTTTATTTTCAAAAACACGAGTCAATGTTATAAATGAACTTAACAAGTCTTACAAAACTAATATAAATTTAAAATAAATTAAAGCAAGCTAATATGTCCTAAAAATTATAAATAACAAATCATATTAGCTAATTGAAGTCAATGTCATCATATATAGAATATGAATTGACATAATAATTTACTTCATTCTCAATTTTTATCATGATACTCTTTGTCATTTAAGCGATCAGTTAGATTTTCATCGCATTGCTCTATCAGACACTTTATGAGTTTCTAATCACTATTTTATTAGTCACATTCTCAATGTAACTACAATACTTACACATAAACTTAATTGATTGTATAGAAAAGTCATAGGAAAAACAACATAAATTCCCACTATGGCTAAATGGCTTTTACAAAAAAAAAAAATCTTACTTAGGTAGGTTAGGTATGCATAGGTCAACACTTTTCAAACTCGCCACTCGACCCTACCTTACAAGTTGGAGTATTTTTCAACCCGATCCAATCTGCAAACCCAACCCAACTTAGGTTAGGTTGAGTCAAAATCTGTGAGTTCATGGGTTGACCCAACACATTAGACACCCTACTCTAATTGACATCGTTTTACTCTTACTCGTAGCTACTATGCTCGTACTCGCTATCGCCGTACTCCTGTCAAAATCATCGTACTCACTGTACTCGTGGTATCATGATTCAGATGTTATCCACCACACATCAGGATTTATTGTTTTGTCGTCACTGTCATCAGTCAGGGCATTTACTCCCTAATTGCCCAACCATAGAATGTCATAATTGCATGAGGAATGGTCACATATATTGCCTCCATTTGTTGTCGATACTGTAAGAAATAAGGACACTTGATTCCAAATTGCCTCATATGTCCTCCAAGGTCCAATTAGAACATGTCTCAGCCTTGTCCTAGTTCCTTAAAGTCTGTGCTTGCTGCTACAGTTACTGCTAATGCATCCCCAGCTTCTCTACCTATGCCTTCGACTTTCTTTTCTACCAATGATCTCGTGTTCATCCTTAAGCGTCTACTATCCAATTCTGGTAATACCTCTCTTGCTTTATCAACCAGATTTGGTAATACTAAATGGTATTTTGATTCTGCTTGTTGTAACCATATGACGTCCACATCTCAGTCTTTTTCATCTTTATTTGTTAATGACATTGCATATTTCATACATACAGTCGATGGATCTCTTATGAATGTTAGTCATAAGGGTTTAGTCTCTCTGTCCACTCTTAACTTACTTGATGCATATTTTATTCTTAAATTAAACTTCAATCTCATTTCTATTGGTTAATTGTGTGATCTTGATTATGAAATCACATTTTCTTCTTCTAATTGTCGTATACAGAATCCACGGACATGACAAGTCTAGGGACTGGATGAAAAGTTGAAAAGCTATTTGAGCTCACACCAACCTTCATGTTTCTCTTGCCTCAAATCTTTGTGTAGCATTCATATCGTCCTCCCTTTAGTTGTGACACCAACGTCTTACTCATAGTTCTCTAAAAAAATTGCGTCCACTTTCCTTCAGTAATTTTGCATGGGTAATAGTAATCCCCAAATTTATAATGTTAAAGTAAAGAACACACCTTAATTACTATATCAACCCATTCAATTTGATTGTGCAATTTAAAACGTTAAAGTAAAGAACACACCTTAATTACTATATCATAGGTACTATTGTCATGTCGCCCCATGCTTTAACTATATGATTATATGAACGGCCCACTTTGATCCGATGATTCACCAAATCTTGTCTTTTATATACATAATCTGCTTTTTCACCTAACGATTAAATATTTTAACCGATTATTTTGTGTACTGTAAATCGAAAATAAAGCAGGTTAAGCAGCCTAGGATATATTCATATAATATAGGCTTGCCCTAATCAGTTGATCGAAAGAAATTCTTTGCATGCAGCTGTGGCTCCGGCTTTACTCACACATGTAGCTCTTTTTGTGAGTAAAACTAAAACATGTATTGTTTGCTTAGTAATGGATATCTAACATTCCTTGGCAAGTCCATAAGGTGACAGCCTTCTCTCAAAAAAATAAGAGATGGCAAAGGATGGAAAGGAGATGAATACATAGAACGGAATAGTAAAGCTTATCATTATTTGGATGTTTAAAAATAAAATGAAATGAAATTGGGGGATTTTATCACACTCCATATTCCTCAATTTCTCATTTTTTTCTACTATCCAAATTAGGGGTAAAGGATGTAAATAGATGGAATAAGTTATAAAATTATATTTTTGTCATTAATACTAAGATTTAGTATGTTTGAAATGAGGGCAATATGAAAATAATAAATTTATAATTTTATCATTCTATTTTTTATTATATTTTTCAAACAAGAGAATGAAAATTTTTCTATACTCCATCATAAACATCTAAATAATGGTACTAGATTTTTATTCTACTTCATCATTTTCAATTCTATTTCACTCCATTATATATCATTCTATTCTACTCAATATAAAATATCTTAACATTAGGAGGCATGAGAAAACAAAATATTTTTCAATCAATTATGAAATTGGAAAATTCTGAGATAAATATAATGTACCAATTTAGTTTGTGTTATGGATGAATAAAAAATAAATTTGTTAGAGATTATTTTGGTATCCATTTGTTTTTTTCCAATCAGTGTATCATAACAACTCCCAAAATTATTTTAACTTTTAACATTGTTAGATTTGGGTGTCACAAAATAATTTTTTTCAAATTAACGACATATTCCAATTGGTTCAATATATATACAAATTTAACATACCGATATGTATACTTAAGAATCACTAGAAATAATTATGTATTTGTTAATCTCGTTCGCGCGTTTGTCTAAATATATTATATATAAAAAGAAAAACATGGTATTATATTGGTAAAAGATAAAACTTCAAAATTAGAGGATCTATATATAATAGTAGGATTGCTTTAAGAGAACAAAAGCAAAAAATATCCCACAGAAACTTCTTCGTGTAAAACGTGAAGCATTAATTATTTTCCAACCCTGAAGGTGGATGAATTTTCTGTGGTTTCAATCATTTTCCAACCACTGCACATTAATATAAAGATATGGTATCATATGTTGGTTATCTCGCTATAAATAGTTAACGAGATATATCATCCGACAGTCATACAAACAAAAAAGCAGAGAAAGTGAGGCTTTCCTTTTATATTGAAAATGAGACCTGCTCTTGCTTTGCTTCCTCTTCTCGTCCTTTTCTTGGTATGTTTTTCTTTTCATCGTTCTACAAGTTCCCTTTCTTCTGTTAATTATCCTTTCTTGTCTTATCATTAATTGGTTATTGCCTTATCCACAGTAGGGGATTCAAATCATAATTGGCTTTAACATAAATCAATACTCAATAATTTGGAGTGAATGAAATAAAATAAGCTTGACAAATATGAAGAAAAAGCAGCAAGTTATGCAAGCATAAATTTTCATTTATTATGTTATTCAAATTTCATGCAGTCCAAGGTCGTTTTTAACATGTTCTTCCCTACTTCCAACTGATAAAAATCTGTTGGATTTGGACTTGTAGATTTCTAAAGAATTTAAATTTAATATATTAGAAATGTAAAAAGGGTTTATACTTACGTTTAATGATACATTGTCACATCATTTAATGAAGTTAACATAATTAAATTTATTAAATAATATATCAATGCAAGATTATATGACAATGTAAAAGATTTCACTTCCAATACATCAATATTAAACTCTTAGCAAAATGAGTAGAAAATGTAATCTAATTAGTTTTCAACTCTATAAATTGGCATTATGATCTAATTATCTAATATTGGTTTGAAATTGCCTTGTGTATGGCTTGTTGAATTGGGAATTGGGACAGTAACATCTGACCATCGTTTTCCTTTTCTTTTTCCCCTCATTTTTTGTGTGGAGAAGGTTGCTGCTACCGTAGAATCAAGAAAAGATCGAGGTGAATATTGGGAAATGATCATGGAAGATCAAGAAATGACAGAAGGAATTCAAGGCTCTGAGATACAATCTGAAAAGAACCCCAAGACCCGAGAGCAACATGAAGGTTTCAAGCATAAATGTGAAGAGCCTCTTGTTACAAGCACACAAGTTACCAAAGAAAAAAGGGTGTTCACAGAAGATTTTGAACCAAGACCCAATGTTTCAGCTTATGATGATGACGACGTTGATACTAAGGAAAATAAGAAATTTGTGAAAGATTTTAAACCTAGGCCAAGCGTCACTAGGTATAACGACGATAATGTTGGTTATAAAGGTCAGAAGTCACTGGTGAATAGTGAGTTTGAACTCAGGTCAAATGTCACTAGGTATAGCTATGATAAAGTTGGTTATAAAGGTGAGAAGTCATTGATAAATAGTGGGTTTGAACCTAGGCCAAGCGTAACTAGATATAATAATGATAAAGTTAATTATAAAGGCCAGAAGCCTACGGTGAATAATGAATTTGAACCTAGGCCAAGCATCACTAGGTATAACGATGATGATGTTAGTTATAAAGGCAAGAAACCACTAGTGAATAGTGATTTTAAACCTAGGTCAAGCGTCACTAAATATAATGATGATGAGGTTGGTTATAGTGGCGAGAAGTCATTGGTGAATAGTAAGTTTGAACCCAGGCCAAGTGTCACTAGATATAATGATGATGAAGTTGATTTTAAAAGCAAGAAGTCATTAATAAATAATGAGTTTGAAACTAGGCCAAGTGTTATTATGTATAATGATGATAAGGGTCAAGAAGTCACTAGTGAATAGTGAGTTTTAACCAGGCCAAGTGCTACATGTATAATGACTAAATGAAGAAGAAGAAGAACACAGTTGCATTAATGCAAACTAAAGGAAATTGTGTTTTGTATGCCTTCTATCAGTGTATCCAATGATTAATATGGTGTCATGTATTATTATGGTGTGATGTATTATGGTTTCTGAATAACTTTGAGGATCTATGTAAAATAATGGGTGATCTAGATAGATAATAATAATAATAATAATGGGTCATCTTTTCTTATAAGGCAGTCTCAATAGTTTATTTATATATTTTATTAATTTTTTTAATTAATTTTTTTTAATTATTTAATTTTTTATTTAATTCAAATATATTTTTATTTATTTATTTATTTATATTTAGTTAAAGGAAATCTTAATCTTAAATTAAAATAATTAAGAAAAATATAATTAAAAAATTAAAATACAACGAAAGCTTGAACCCAAACCCCAGCAGATTGAGCATTAAAATTAAAATGCTATAAAAATGGCCCAATTGCCTAAATACAACGAAGCAAATTAGTATATGACTGCTGAGCCAAATCCAGTCAAAAAGGGCAAAGGCCCACTCTTTGTTCTGCTTCTCTGCAAGTTGTTTTTGGCCTTTTCGGTCTAGTAGTTGTGCTTTCTATCTCTTATCCCTTTTTTATTTTTGGTACATTTTCTCTTATCCCTTTTCTTTGACTGTTTCTTGGTTTTAAAAATAGGGGGAAAAACAAAGCTGTAATTTCTGCCTTCCGATTGTTTGAAGCCTGATTGATGGCCAATTGCTTTGTTGATTTGAGTTTTTATCCTTTGTTTAGCACTTTAGCTTGCTCCGTTTTTCTTGAGACCATTGGTGCGCTCATGTGTGAACATATTTCACTGCTTTTTTGGGTATTGTAATAAGGATAAAGATGATCCTACACCTCTTTTAGAGGTCTAGGTACTATATACACACTTTTTAAAAATGTGTGATTGAGAGAGAAAAAATAAAAAGAAAAAATAAATATGATGAATGGTATTAAATGAGGTGTGAAAAGAGGTGCATGCACTGTTTGTGATAAAAATATTAAAGTTGTTGTAATAAAGGGCATGAACATATTTTAATTCTTTTGATGGTATTGTAATAAGTTCAAAACTTAATTAAATAAAATTCTTTAAGCAGTTGTAATACTATTTTTTAATAAAAATATAACGTATATATGATCTTTTAGTCACCTCTCCTCTTTTTAAAAAGTTTCATAATTAATGTATAAAAAATAATTCATATATCATATTTTTATTAAAAAATAACACTATAAGCATTTAAATTTTTTTATCTAAATTTTATCCTTATGAGAAAATAAGGGCTGTTAACTATACTATTAGTCTTCTCCTTGGGATAGTCCAAATAGATATATTTTTTTTTGTTTTCAGAGAATTCGAAATAGAGAAAATTTAATAAAGAGTAAATTTACTTAGCATTTGAACTTATTGTATTCATGCATTAATTTTTTTATTGCATCAATTAAAGCTTTTGCATCTATTACAAGTGTTTATAAACATTTTAAGAATTTGCTTACTTTTTAGTTGTAAAAGATATTGATTTTTTTCTTGTGCCAAAAAAAATAGTTTTCTGTCTAATTTTCACAAACCACTTCTTTTCTAGCTTAATATGTGACAATATAATTGAGTTTGTTGAGATTAATTGGGTTAGCTCATTTAGTCAGCAATTAATTATTAGTTGATTACTCTCTTATATTGTACAAAATTTCTATCATTTAATAAAATTGTAGTTTCTGAGTTCTGTAATTTATCTCATCTCTACCATTATTTTCAACCATATAAATTATACGCACGTGTTACAGCAAGAATAAGAATAAACTTTGCAAACCAATCACTTTCTGAAGATCATGAATACCGGCAATAATTTGACCTATTATCAATTTTAATAATTATATTCTTACCACAAACAGTATATACACCTCTTTCACATTCTTCTTAATATCATTCATTATATTTATTTATTTTTATATTTTTTTTTCATTTAATCATATCCACCCGTTTTGAATGTAAAAAATGGTGTTAGATTAGAAATGATGAAAGAACATCATTTCTGTGTCAATTTTATTAGCGGGAACAATACATTTCAAGGGACAATTGAGAATTGACAATAAACTAACATTCTCCACCACTGTTTCGTTTCAGTTGCAAAAACGTGATAACTGCCAAGGCCCATCAAAGAAATAACTTTGACTGAACTTGGTTTAAGTGGAATTGGAATCCAAAATGTTGTTTTTCAAATACATCCATAGCATTAGCAAGGAATGTTTGATAATATTGCTGATAGGAGGCTTCTATCATGGAATTAAAATATTTGGCTCTATTGATAGATTATTTATTTTTTTAATTTAATAATATTTATATGTAAATTTGAGTATATGAAAAAATTATAAATTAAAATTTATAAATTATTTGTATATATAATTATTCATAAAAAAAATTGATTAAATTTATATATGAATCTAAATTTTATTAATTAAATTTTATCTTTTAATCTGAATTATTAATTTATTTTAATAATAAATTAATAACTAAAAAATCATAATTTATCCATAAATATCTTTTTTTTAAATCCATATTAGACTTATCCAGTTGACAGTATTTGACCATGACAAAACATGATTTGTGCTGTCCATGATTTCATTCGAATACTGTTGTTGATTTTGTCTCCTGATCTTTATCTTCTTAACACCTTTTATTATTATTATTATTATTTTTTGCCTATATAACTCTTCGCACCACTGGCCACACTAGTGCTGACTTGTTTGTAAGTTTTCAATCCAATATTATATTATGCCTTACCGTCGAAAGTACGTGAAGCTTTTCAGTCTTGAATGACAAAATTAGGATATATATATATTCAATATGACTTTATCGTACAAAAAAACAAAAAAATATAGACACATAGATACATAAAAGTTTCATCTCTACTATGAATATTGAAAGCTAACATTTTTCATCGTTATATTTCTCTCAAAAATGTTCAACTGAGCTCATATCCACTTGTATGGTTTTTAGGTAAATCAATAAAATACATAACATCATAAAGAAATTCAATAAAATATGTTAGAAATGGAGACAAAGAGAAACTGAATATTTTTGTGTATTTTGAGTTGCGTTTAAAGGATAAAAAGATTAACCTTCTCTCTTTACAGAGAAAAGGGGTTACACAAGAAAAAAAAATAAAATAATATAGTTAAAATAATATCACACTAATTATATACAAATCAAATCAATCAAATATTCTAACAGATACATATCTTTCCTCAAACTCAAGTAAGTGCAGAGGGAATCAATTTGAGTTTGGAAACAAAAGCACGGAAGCGACTAGGATGATAAGCTTTGTTGAACAGTGCGGTTGGCTGATCAAGAGTTCCAATATATATGAGACGAAGAACATCATGAAAAAGATATTGATGAATAAAGTGACAATCAATGTTGATGTGTTTGGTACACTTATGAAAAATATTATTATGAGCAATTTGAATAGTACTCTAATTACCACAATAGAGAGCAGTAGAAGAGAATTGAGAGAAACCCAAATCATCAAGTAACTAACATAACCAAAGTATCTCAGAAGAGGTGTCGGCAAGAGCTCGATATTTTGCTTCAGTACTACAACGAGCAGTTAAAGTCTATTTCTTGTTTCGCCACGAAATAAGAGCATCACCAAGAAAAATACAGTAATTAGTGGTGCATCCGTGATCAGTGGACTCTCACCCTAATCAGCATCAGAATAAGCTCAGAAGATCAAGAAGGAGTTTGCAGAAAAATGAAACTCATGAAACAAGATCCCCTTCACATAGCGAATAATATGGAGAACAACAACATAGTGAATAGTGCGCGGAGTTGACATGAATTGACTAACTAAATGAACAACATATGAAATATTTAGACGAGTAAGAGTAAGATAAATTAAGCTACTAACCAACTGCTGATAGAGAGTAGGATTATCAAGTATTGTACCATTCAGAGGTGTGAATCTCACATTAGACTCTAAAGGAGTTGATTTGATGTGATTATCAGTGAGACTGACTCAAGAAATAAGATTTGAGTATATTTAGCTTGAGACAGGAAAAGACCATCAACAGAGGAAAGGGCTTCAAGACCCAAAAAGTAACTGAGAAGTCCAAGATCTTTCATCTCAAAATGTTGACTAAAAAATTGCTTAAGCTCAGTAATACCAGTAGTATCATCACCAATAATAATTATATCATCAACATAGAGAAGTAACATAATAATACCTATATTAGTTTTGTGAGTAAACAGAGCAAAATTATGAGCATTAGAGGAAAAATAAAATTGACTGATAGTATTGTGAAACTTGGCAAACCAAGCTCGAGGTGCTTGTTTAAGGTCTTATAAAGGCTTTTGAAGACGACAAACCTTATTTGGTGGACAAGTGTAACCAGGAGGTGGACATATATAAACTTTTTCTTCTAAATCACCATTAAGAAAGACATTCTTCACATCCATCTAATTAAGAGTCTATTTTTGAGTGATTACAATAGCAATGAGAGTACGAACTGAAGTAATGCAATTAGCAACAAGTGCAAAGGTCTCCTAATAATCAATGTCATATTCTTAAGTGAAACATTTAGTAATCAAACGAGCCTTATAGAGCTCAATGGAGCCATCAAAACGAGTATTGATCTTGAACACCCATTTACATCCCACAAGTGCCTTACCAGAAGGAGAATCAACAAGGTCCCAAGTATTACTGTTCTCCAAAACCTGTAACTCTTCTTACATAACATGCTACCAATGAAGATCCGTGGAAGCTTCTTGATAAGACTGAGGTTCATGTAAACGAAACATGGTAGAAAAATAGTGATAATCACGAAGATAAGTAGATTGAGTTTTTACCCTAGTTGGACGCTCAGAAGGAAGAGAGGTGTAACAATAGGTGCAGGATCTACATCTGGAACGACGTCATCAAGAGTGGTTGGAACATCGGAAGTGACTGGGAGCTCATTTGAGGAACCTTCATCATAATCAATAGGAAAGAGATCAATAAAAGGGTTATTGAAAAAAGGAGTCGAAATGGAAGGGATAGGCTTGAACTAGGAGAATGAGGAGAACATGGTGTCTTCCTATAAAATGACATGACGTGAGATACGGATGCATTGAGAAATAGGATTCCAACAGCGATAGCCCTTATGTTCAGTGTTATAACCAAGAAAGTAACATAAACAAGCTCGAGGCTCAAGTTTAGTGTACTCATGGGGTTGAAGGAGAACAAAACAAACACAACTAAAATTTTTAAAAGAGTTGTAATATGGAGAAGTATGGTGGAAACATTCAAAAGGAGATATATTACCCAGAACAGAGGAAGGAAAATGGTTAATGACACAGACAACGGTGAGAGTGACTTTACCCTAAGTACGTTCAGGACAAGAGAATGAGATGAGCATGGCTCAGGCAGAGTCAAGGATATGACAGTATTTTTTTTTCAGCACGACCATTTTGCTTAAAGGCATCCAGACAAGAAAACTCAGGGAGTGTACCCTATGTAAGAATTGTGAGAAGTTTTGAATCACGATATTCAAAAGCATTATCACGATGGAAAACTTTAATTATTTTTAAGAATTGAGTTTTGATCACAATAGCAAAATAAATGTAAACTTGGAAAAGTTCTAAAAGATTTTTCATTAAATATATTCAAGTGAAACGATAAAAGTTATCAATAAATACCACAAAATATTAATTACTTCTCATAGTTGATGTGGAGGTAGACCCCAGACATCA
The DNA here is from genome assembly GCA_029884595.1 of Ormosia semicastrata. Lineage (NCBI taxonomy): Eukaryota > Viridiplantae > Streptophyta > Magnoliopsida > Fabales > Fabaceae > Ormosia > Ormosia semicastrata. The sequence goes on along the minus strand of JAQQTO010000038.1, from coordinate 16,962,520 downwards.
GAGTGCATAAAGTTAAAAAGAGATTTAGAAATATAGACATTTTTATTAAATGAAAGTACATGTTGTTTAACAGTTTGATAGGAAGTACCAAAATTCATGCTGATATAGACAAATAAAATTATGACACATTGATTAAATAAAATTAAGGTGAGCATTTTATAAACTTAATTGCAAATAAATACTCTTGAAAAAGAAAATTGCAAGATAGTTCCTTTTGATTTTATTTTTTACACTAATAGACAAAAACTAAAAGAAGATCAAGGATCTGGTCATGATGCTGCTGGGAGGGTTTACTGTATTTTTCACGTTAAACTCAATGGGCACATATTCCATCCATTATATAATGTCCACCATTATTCCTATGGTGTCTCATTTTTTGTTGAGTCTTGTTTGATTGTTTCTTTATTCTTTTTCTTCGTTCTGGGTAAAAAGCATAGTATCTCTCAAAAGAATTTCAAAATGCAGGTGGTTGCAGTGAAAAAAAATATATTTAGATGATTATAGAGTCACCACCACCGTCCATCGTCTACGGCAAAGGAAAACTGCAAATTTGCACTTACAGTTTCCGGACATATTTTGGATAATTATAAAAATTAGATTATTTTAATAATTGATTATTGTATAAAATTATTTTGTTATAATCGATTATAAAAAAAAAAGTTTTATGTTTGAATATATTAGTTGAAAAATAATTTTAAACTAAGTTGTTTTTCGTTTAGATGATATAAAAATATTATTTTTGTACATTAAATTACTACAGTAGATATAAAATAATGAAAAAAATATTTGATTAATTAAAAAATTTATTTAATTAAAGATAAAATGATATTTACATATTACTTTTGAAAATAATCTCAATAACTTTTTGTAATAATGCTCAAATTTTTTATTGTTCTTCAATAACTTTTTTCTCTCTAAAAAAGCTGTTAATTGTTTCTTTTAAACAACCCAAACACATTGTGTAATTGTCCTAACTTAAATGTTAAACATGCTCTCCTACCGCTGTCTTGATAAAAAATAAAACAAAAATTGATCCATAAGGCACTTTGCCACCATTCAAAGGCATAATAAACAAGTAAAAGAAGACAATTTCATCTTTGAATAACGTTCTGGAACAAATTTGAAGTTAATTTTCTCTCTCTCTCTTTTTTTTTTGAATGGGGGAAAAATTCCTAAGTAATCCACAAGCTCACATAATACTTCTTTATGCTGAAACAAAAACTAGTGGATGCCGATTCACTACACGAGGAGTTTGGTTTCATGAATTTTTGTTAAGGATTGTAATTACCAATCATATCCAAAAGCTTGGGACCAAGCTAGTTTTTTTTTTTTTTCTAAGGTTTCATCTTTTGTGAATTCTATCTTTTTCGAAATTAGTTTGAAAAAGTAATTATTAAAGGAAACACGCTTTACATGTAAATATTATTATTCCACATTATTATTATTTTTTAGTCCACATAAACCTGAATTTTAAAACCCAAATTTATGCTTGGATTTCATAGAATTTTCTTTTAAATTTCTAATTTTTGAATAATACCTATGATAATTAATTAATTCATCTAAATATACTTTGATGTGAGAAGTATACTTTGAAAATCATGAAAAGAATTAATTTTTTTGAAAAAGGAAAATCTTAATATTAATTAAGGCAAAAGTTAACCACAAAGCTCTCACCCTGTATAATGAAATTCTTATATATACTAAGAGTAATGCTTTTAACGATTTTGTAACTATCTAAATTTAATTTAATAATATTTTAATTTTCATCCAATATCTTATATGGTTGTACATTGTTATAAGCCATTTTTTTACCGGTGTAGTGTAGAATTCTTAGACTACATAATAATTTCTTATATATATTACACAGTCAGACATTTTTCATATAGCATTGACTTCATAATAATAATAGTTAGCGCTTTTGTACCCATCCAACGCACAGGATAATTAAAAAATTAAATAAATAATTATTTTATATTGTTTAAACTAATTTAATTTTTTGAATCTACATTTTTTAATATTAATTTTATGTATTTATTCATTTAAATATTTTATCACCACATTATTAAGAGTATATCAAGTGACCTTTAATATAAAATTATACAAATAAAATAATTTTAAATTGATAAATATTATAATAACGAATAAAAATAAATTTTACTAAAAATTGAATGGTTAATAACAATATAACAAATTATACTTAATTCATTTAAAAACTTTAACATTTTGTAACTTATACATTTAGTTTACAAAATTTAAGTAGATTTAAATAAAATAATACATTAATTATTTTAATCAATTGACATATAACTTATTACCTTCTTAAGTTCTTTAATTTAGTTTTTTTTTTCACAAACTCAACATATTTTAATATGACACACAACTATAGATTGTCTATTAGATCAACTCCCCATCAATGCTCCTTTTGAGTTCAATTTATTTCCTTACTTGTCCACAAAAATTACTTTAATTCCTACAAATAATTTCACTCAAAACATAAATAAAACATTAATTTTATTTTTATACAAGTTTTACTTAGTTGCATTTAAGCTATCTTATTATACAAACTTTACTTAAATTCATATTTTTTAATTGATTTTATCATGTCTTCTTGTAAAAAAAAAATATTTCAATTATAAATATTAATATATTTTCATGTAAAGTTTGTAATTCCGTAAAATATAAATATAAAATATTTAAATATTATATATTATATATAAACAAAAAATTTTAAAAAGTATAATTAATAATATTTAATTTCTCATAAAAATTATATTTAATTAATTTTACCATACTTTTATTTAAAGTTTTCACTCTGATGCTATGTACATATTAAAGTTTTTAAAATATTATCGAACAAATAAATATAATAATTTAAAAATATAATTAATTAATTTAGTTTTTTTATAACGAAACTTATTTAAATCAATTTTATTATGGCTTCTTAAAAATATTCAAACTCACGTAGAGATTAATATATTTTTATGTAATGTAAAGTTATTAATATATTGTGATGTGAATAAAAAATATTTAAATATAAAATAATAACATCTCTTTTAATGAGAAGTTATATTTTATTTTTTTAATCAAATAAACAATTATTACTATAAAATATGCACTCAATAAATTGAATAACACGAAATGATTAAATTTCAAATAGTATATATAGCTCTCTATATTCTTATATTTTATTAATCTATTGACATATGTTTTATTTGATTCTTTAATCTTGTTTTCTTTACAAGCAATTATAACTTGTTCATTACATTTACTTTATTAATACTCTCGTTAAGGCTAATTTTTTATCTTACTTATCTACAAAAATTATATAGTATGACGTGAACAAAAAATATTTAAATATAAAATAATAACATCCATTTTAATGAGGAGTTATGTTTTATTTATTTAATTGATGCACACTTTTTAATTATCGCATTTGCAAACCCAAGTGCAGGTTGTCTCAAGTAATAAATTTATCGAGAGTTCGAGGTCGATTCACAGGTAATTGTTGAAGATTAATTAAGGTGAAGTAAATATTTTGTTACTACAATAAAAATTATTTACTTGAGTTAAAAGATTTACTCTTGGCAAATAAAATAAAGATAAGATTAATTCTTTTTATAACTCAATTAGAATCCTCGCAATATGGAGGTTCTAATCAGAAAATACAACGTTAAAAGTCCATTTAAAATAATATACGTAATTATATTATGTTTCCAAAAAAATATTACCATCACTTATAAATAGATTAAAGCATTCATTGTACTAATATTTTATCTACAACAAATCAAGAACTCCTCTTTACAAGATGATTTCTAAATTATAAGAAACAAAATATAACACGTATAATGGTTACTAAAAAATATAAATCATTTAAGCACAAGAGAAGAATAAATATAATCTTATTTTATTACCAAGAGCTTCACTATTTCACCCAAGTAAAATGAAACTTAGTTACTCATAGATAAGAAGAAAGAAAGAGAGAAGAAGAAGAAGAAGAACATGACTTTAATTTAGAACAAAGAAAAATTGCTACAAGAAAACTTAGTAACAAAATGACATCATTTTAGTAACTAACACCTAACACCCTCAATGATCTGTCAAGGCCCCCTTTTATAGAGGATTAGAGATACAAAATGGCAAGGGGGCTGAGTCATTAGTGAGTGGATGAGTGAAAAATGCCAAATGACTTTTAGTGAGTGAAAAATTATGGAGATTCCTTATCTCCGAAATCATTTAGCTCTGAAGTCATTGAATGCGTCAGAATGAGCAAATATGATCTTCATCAAAGTTGTAGGCCTGGATCTTAGCTTTCAAGTGGCTTTGGTTTGAGTCCAATATCATTTCTATAACTCCAGATATGTTCAAATTACTGCACACTGCTCAGGCCTAGTCACAGCTCCTCTGTTCTGACTTGCAAGCCCAATATCACCCATTATGCCTCCGATTCTAGAAAAGTGTTCAACATGAAAGTTGCAGATATAGGTCTCAACTATTCAGCATCAAAATTTCAGCTCATTTGACAACCTCTAGGCCGAAAAATGGCATGAACAGTACACATAGGTCAAGCTGTCAGGAACAGCACTGTAGTTCTTACTTCAACCCCAATTTAGTTATCTACTCGTGTGATTGGGCCTTTGAGGTCTTCATGAAAGTTATAGAGCTCTTTCTTGTCTTTAAAATGCCATCATATTCACCTCATTTGACCACCTACATCCCAAGATATAGCCCAAATACAGAAATAACATAAGACATAAATTATGCTGAAAAATTCAATTAAGTCCAATTTGAGTCCAAACTTACAAAACATAATCAAAATCAATCAATTAAGTACATGAAGAGTGTAAATGACTAAAAATGAAGGCTTATTAATGTATCAAATATGTGATCATCATTAATCAAAGAAAAAATTATCATCATAAAATATGCACTCAATAATTTGAACAATACGTAAAGATTAAATTTCTAACAGTATATGGCTCTCTATATTCATATATTTTATTTAATCTATTGATATATGTCTTTTTAAGTTATTTAATCTTCTTCTCTTTACAAACAACTATTACTTGTCCATCACATCTAATTCATTAATACTCCCGTTAAGGTTAATTTATTGGTTTTACTTGTCCACAAAAGTTATCTCAACTCCTGCTAACAATTTCAACCAAAATATCAATGAAATCTTGATGTTATATGATACAAGTTTCGCTCAATTGCATTTAAGTGATATTACTAAGCAAACTTTATTATAAATTTATATTTTTCAATTGATTTTACCATGTTTTCTTGTAAAGTTTTCAATTTCATGAAATATAAATATAAGATATTTAAATATTGTATATTATACATATGAATGAGAAATTTAAAAATATACTTAATAAATTTTTATTTTTCTCATAATAAAATATTATTAATTAACTTTACTATATTTTCATAGAAATATTTCATTTTTGTGCGATGTATATATTAAAAAAATTAAATATTATAGAACATACATATATATGAATAAATATAGTAATTTAAAAATATAATTAAATAATTTAATTTGCTAATAATAAATTTTATCTGAACTAATTTTACTATAATTTCTTATAAATTAAATATTAAAACTTATATAGATATTAATATATTTTTATGTAAAGTAATTAATCTAATATGATGTGAATAAAAAATATTTAAATATAAAATAGTAACATCACTTTTAATGAAAAGTTATAATTTATTTAATTTATTAAAAGGACAATTATCATCACTATAAAACATACGCTTAGTAACTTGAATAATTTAAAAGGATTAAATTCCTAACAATATATGACTCTTTATATTCTTGTGTTTTACTCAATGTCAAAATAATTTAAAAATTTTAACACAATGTTAAATGAATCATGATTTATTTAGAATATAATCAAATATAGAAAATTCATAAACTTGTATTACTCGAAATAATAGTATAAAAGATATCCAACTAATATTATATTGAATTTATCTTGGAAATACAATAATAATAACACTATTATTATCAAGTATATTGAAGTGCTTATAGCTGTACAAAAATAATGGCAAAAATGTACTTATTGAAGAGAATATAAATTTTTTAATTATATAATATTTTAATATTATTTTTTAAAAAAATTATTATTTTTAAAAAAAAGTATGTTAAATATTTTAATATTTTAATATATTAATATTAAAGTATTTCTATTCTTTATTTTAATAATTTTTATTTTAAATAAATATTATTGAATTTTTTATTAATTTAATATTATTTAATTTAATATTATTATTTATTATATTATATCAAATTATTTCTTAATTTTTAGCTTTTAATATTAAAATATTAAAATAATAATAATTTTATAATATTAAAAAATTAGAGTATGTGAAAATATTAAAACATAAAATATTACAAAATGATTTAGTAATAATATTAAAATATTTTTTTGTTTTATTATTTTTTAAATAATAATAAAAAATTATTTATCTTAATATTAAAATAATATAATATTAAAACTGTGAAAAGCCCTAATACTGTTGCACAATATTAAAATATTTTAATATTGAAACCTATAAATAATAAAAAAAAAAGAAGAGAGCCTAAGACTGTAGCATCTACTATAGATGCTACAGCAAAAAATTCCTATTATAGATGCTACAGTAAAAAATTCTTTTAGTTTGTAATATTTATAGATAGATAGATAAATAACAAATAAAAAGTTAGTATTTAATTTCCTCGATTTCAAACACTTTCTTCGGGTAAAATATTTCAAACACTCCTCAATGAGATTAATAGGTAAATCCTAGTAATATTCCTATAACCACGATTTCGTTACAGTAGTTTTGACTTTTAAATGTCTTTGTATTGAATCAGATAATCGATTATCAAGTAAAAAAACTTCTTTGCTTTAACTTAGGTGAATTTATGGAAAGTTTGAACTAGATCTTAAGAATTCTACCCTCTTATCTATTGATTATTTTTTTTTATTTTTTTAGCTAAATTCCACACAACCCCAAGCTTTATTTCTTGTGCACTTAACACCCAATACTCTCAAGTGCAACAATTTACCTCCCTAAACTCCCAAAATCATGTAAGTAGATCATTTTATTTAAAACTAGTTGTAGTACTTGTGTTTTGCACGAATTACTTGTAAGCAAAAATATATATAATAATAATAAAAGAGGGATGACATGAGGAGAAGCAAGAGGGATGGCATGAGGAGAAGCAAGTGGAACGGCATCTAGGCAGGAATAAAATACTGTATAATGTAAAGTGTTGACAGATTTTATAAATTAGGTAGATTACATGAAATAGATAAAAGAAGATAATTGTGTAGGCCGTGCCAACTGCTTCTTGCCCATCCACCACCTCACACCTGTCTCTCCCTATGAAAAGTCATCCGTTAAGCAAACTTAGCAAGCCAACTCAATGAAATTTAACAGTATTAGTGGGTTATAATGCGGCTTTCTCCATGTTTAAGTAACCATAATGTTAAACAAAAAAAAAACGTCACAATATTAGGATCATTGAAGCTCAAAGTTTGAATTTCTTCAAGATTCATTACTTTTTATGTAGGCTCGAAGATGGGCTTATCGTGGAACAAAAGCATTTGTTGATTTTTAACATAGCCTTTGTGGTTTTGAGGATTATGCATATTTGATTTATAAATCTATGGTATTGTGTGTGATTCGTCATCATCTGCTCCCTCTCTTGTAGGCTTTGATCTATCTTGTGCTTTCTTCTAGCTTGAAATTGGAAAATTGAAAATTAAATGATTTGGGTTATGTTACTAAAATAAAAGCTTGTGTTAGACGGTGACTTGCATTTGTTAAAAAAAAATGGAAGACTTTTGTCTTCTGAGACATTTTGGTGGTGGTTAGAGTTGGCAAGCATGGAAGCATTAAATGTAATGTTTGGAGAGATTTTTATAAATAGAGACAATTGTTTCATCCAAAGCATCAAGTAGAAACAAGAAACAATACGAGCTTTTGAGAGTGAGAACAAAAATAAAAAGTGTGAAGAAATTTTAAGAGTACAATGTGTGTGTGCATACACTGAGAATTTTTTGGTATATTATATAATCTCTATAATACTACAATTATAATAGGAGAGAGTTTTATTAGAAAACACTATATTTTATACTTATTATATGAGAGAGTATAAATAAGATATTGTAATTATCCTTTATATAGTGGAATATTTTCAGAGTTTTACCCGTGGTTTTTTTCCTCAAAGTACAAGGAGATTTTCCATGTTAAATTTGGTGTATACTTCTTGATTTATTTTTTCTGGTGTAAATAATACTGACAAATAGGTTCCATTGTGAAAGTACTATTAATGTGCTTCACTATTTTATTGATTATTCTTCATGGATTTGAGTACACTTCCACTCACATTCATAAAGTGTTCAAGATGCTTGGGGTGTATTCTACTCTTATTTCATAACAAGTGGTATCAGAGCCACTTGATCAAATTTTCAGATCGAATATGTCAGTGCCAAAATTTGATATGAAGAAGTTCGATGGGTCCAACGACTTTAGTCTCTAGAAGCTGAAGCTGCAGACATTACTAGACTAGCAAGGTCTGTCAAAGGCATTGGATGACGAGAGTAAGTTGCCATAAACATTGTCTTTTGATAAAAAAGGATGAGATAATGGCCAAAACACGTAGTACAATACAACTGAGTCTAACAGACAATGTGCTGCGAGATGTTATGAACGAGAAAACTGCAAATGAACTCTGGAAAACTTTGGAAGAAAAATACTCCATAAAGACCTTGTCAAACCAACTTTACCAAAGGAACCGATTGTACACATTCAAACATTGAGGAGAAAAACCAATTCGAGACCATATAGATGACTTCAATCCAATGATCACCAATGTATAAGTGGCTGAAATTAAAGTTGAAAATATTGATCAAGCTATGATCTTACTGACTTCACTACCTCCGTCTTATGATAATTTCTATGATATCATGTTATATGATAGATCCACCATCACTGTCAAAACTATCAAGGAGGCGTTGATGACGAAGGAGCATCAGAAATTGGTATCAGGATCCAATGTTGATAATTCTACAGATGGCTTATTCATGATGAGAGGGCGTAGCCGAGAAAGATGATTGAGAAGCAAAAGCAAAAAAAGATCAAAGTCTAAAAATCACAAGTCCCTAAAGTATTATCATTATCACCTGACATGACATATCCAAAGAAACTGCCCAAAGAGGAAGGAGAAATAAAGAAATTCTGCCAACGTAAGTTGTAAGTTCTGAAAATAGTGATGTTGAGTTTGTCCTAACAGTTTCCACTAATGACTTGGGTAACGAGTGGATCCTGGATGCTGACATATTTTTTCACATGACACTTAATAAGAGTTTTTTCTCTTCTTATCAAAAGCGAGAAAGAAAGGTTAGATTGGGAGATAATATGATAATTGTTGTTAAATGTGAAGGAAAGGTACAATTCAAATTAGGTGATGGTATTATAAGGACATTTCAGGTGTGGCATGTAACAAAGCTGGGTAGAACATAATCTCTTTGAGTGCTCTAGACAACCAATGGTACAAGTTCTTTAGAGAGGGTGGTCTATTGAAGGTGACCAAAAGCTCGATGGCCGTGATGAAAGGAAAACTGCAGGGCGAGATTTACCTATTGAAAATTGTGTGAAGTTCAATTTTGCAAAACATACCAGCAAAGACATTATGAAGTATGTTCACTCGGATATTTGGGGTCCAACCCCCATTAACTCATTGAGTGGAGCTCATTATTTTTTTACTTTGATAGATGACTATTCTAAGAAGGTCTGAGTTTATTTCCTAAAGCAAAAGGATGAGATGTTCGACAAATTCAAGCAGTGGAAGGTCATGGTCGAAAAGTAAACCGGGTTGTTAGTCAAGCGACTAAGAACTGACAATGACAGAGAATTCTACAGTAAAGAATTTGAAGAATTATGTAGGAATGCAAGTATAGTGAGACACCATACTGTATCTAGAACATCACAGCAAAACAGAGTTGCAGAATAGATGAATAGAACCTTTTTGGAGTATGTATGATATATGTGGATTAATGTTAAACTTCCCAAATCATTTTGGGTTAAGGCAGTCAATATAGTTGTATACCTAGTAAATAGATCTCCATCAACTGCAATTGATCTAAAGATTTCGCAAGATGTATGGTCCGGTCGACCTGTGAACTATTTTGATTTTGAGATATTTGGTTGTCCTACATATGCTCATGTGAGTGATGGTAAACATGAGGCAAGGGCAAAGAGGTGTATATTTCTAAGATATGTACTAGGGGTGAAGGGTTACAAATTGTGATGTACAGAAAAGGCAAGTTCACCCAAGATCATTGTTAACAGATATGTCACATTTGATAAGGCGACAATGGTAAATTAGAAACAATAATCTAAAGTATATTAGGCAGCTACAAATCATGGTACTGAGAAATAGGTGGAGCTGGATATTGATACTTGGAAGATGAAGCAAGAAGAAAACACAAATCATCCAAGTACTTAAGGCATTGCTCAACCTAAAGCAGAACAACAAGATGAACCTGGTAACAAGAATGCTAGTGAAAAAACCAGAGGAGTAGAGCCATACAATATTGTTAATAGCAGAGAACAACAACAAATTTAGAAACCTCAGAGATATATGAATTCTATTGCTTGTACACTTGACTCGTCAGATGCAGATCCTATAGTTTTTACCTTGGCTATGGTGGACGGTGTAGTACAAGATGAACTATCTACCTACCATGATGCAGTAGATAGCAAGAAGTCGAATGAATGACTAATGACAATGAATGAGGAGATTGAATCTCTTCAGAAAAATCAGACGTGGGAGCTGGTACAATTTCTAGATGGAAAAAGAATAGTTGGCTGCAAATGGGTCTTCAAAAGAAAAGAGGGAATCCCAGGTATTGAGCCTCCAAGGTTCAAGGTGAGATTAGTTGCAATGGGTTATACTCAGAAGAATGGCATTGAGTTCCATGAATTATTCTCTTCTGTGGTGAAACATAGCTCTATTCGGATCCTATTAGTTATTATAAGTACACTTGACTTGGAGTTAGAACAACTTGATGTGAAGACAACGTTCTTACATGGTGAGCTAGAGGAGTAGATCTACATGAGTCAATTGAAGGGGGTTTATAGTTCCTGAAAAGAAAGATCATGTTTTCCTATTAAGGAAGTCATTGTATGGCTTGAAGCAATCCCCAAGGCAGTGGTACAAAAGGTTTGATGCATTTATGATTGGTAATGAATACAACATAAATCAATATAATAATTGCATCAACTCTAAGGAACTTCCAGATGATTCTCAGATTTATTTGTTGTTGTATGTAGATGACATGCTAATTGCAGCTCGTAACAAAATTGAAATTAGTATATTAAAAATTCAGTTAGGAAAAGAATTTGAGATGAAAGACTTGGGTGCAGCAAAGAAGATTCTTAGTATAGAGATTTATAGGGAGAGACATCGTGGCAGACTATGCTTGTCACAACAAAGTTACATTATGAAAGTGCTATATCGCTTCAATATGGATAAATCCAAACTAGTAAGTACTCCTTTAACTATGCACTTCAAGATATCTTCAAAGGAATACCCAAAAACTGAGGAGGAGGTCGAGCATACGAGTCATATGCCTTATTCTAGTGCAGTTGACAGTCTCATGTATGCCATGATGTCCACTAGATCGAATTTTTCACATGTAGTAAGTGTGGTGAGTAGATTCATGAGCAAACTGGGAAATGTGCACTAAAAAGCTATGAAATAGATCATGCAATACTTAAAAGGTTCCACAAATGTTTGTTTGGTATTTGATGGTCAGTAGACCTATAGGGTTGTAGGCTATATATGCAGATTTTAATTATGCAGGTGATTTGGACAAAAGGAGGTCATTAACATGCTATATCTTTATAGTATTTGGATGTATTATTAGTTAGAAGGTAACATTACAATCCACAATTGCAATGTCAACTACTGAAACTGAGTATATGACATTGACCGAGGCTGTGAAGGAGAGTATATGGGTGCAAGGTCTTTTGAATAGTTTTGGGTTTGATCAACAAGTACATATCGTACATTGTGATAGTCAAAGTACCATTCATCTGACTAAGAATTTAGTTTACCATGAAAAGATAAAACACATTGATGTTAGACTTCACTTTGTCAAAAAAAGTATTAATGATGGTACAATTGCAGTTCAGAAGATAGTCACCACTGAGAACTATATAGACATGATGACAAAATCATTGCCGATTGATAAGTTCAGACATTGTTTGAACTTGATCAATATTTGCAAAGGTTGAAGACTCTTGCAAATGTAAACCAAGGTGAAGAATTGTTAGTCGGTAACTTGCATTTGTCAAAAAGAGGTGAAAGACTTTTGTTTTTTGAGGCATTTCGATGATGGTTAGAAGTTAGCAAGCATGGAAGCATTAAATATAACACTTGGAGAAGTCTCTATAAATAGAGACAATTGCTTCATCCAAAGTATCAAGTAGAGAGCAAGAAGCAATACGGGTTTATGAGAGTGAGGGCAAAAATAGAAAGTGTGAAAAAATTTCAAGAGTGTAATGTGTGTGTGCATACACTAAGAATTTTTTAATATACTCTTTAGTCTCTATAATACTATAATTGTAGTAAGAGAAGGTTTCACTAGAAATTAATATATTTTGTACTTCTTATGTGAGAGAGTATAAATAAAATATTATAATTATATTTAATATAATAAAATATTTTTAAAGTTTGACCCATGATTTTTTTTTTCTTCAGTATACAAGGAGATTTTTCACATTAAATTTGATATACATTTTTTGATTTATTTTTTTGATACAAATAATATTAACAAGTAAATTCTATTATAAAAATACTATTTATATACTTTACTATTTTATTGATGCTTCTTCACAAATTTAAATACGTTTCCACTTACATTTATAAAATATTCAAAAGACATTTGGGGTATATTATACTTATTTCCCAACAGCTTGAGGCAATATGGTATATGAAAGAATGGTTTCAGTTCATATGTGGTTGATACGTGAGTTACATAGAATCATATAAACAATAATTTCTTCATGATAATGGGAAGAGGAAAAGTCGCAGACGTAATCACTCTTACAAGTTTAGTGAAATTCTAAATAGAGGTCTATGTGCTCTGGATTCTGACTTCAAGAGTTAAATTGCTACTATTTGACATTAGTTTCCCGAAGAATGATATTCTTACGTCTTTAAAAAGAGGTGTATTATTATTTATATATTTTTTAAAATTATGATTAAATGAAAAAAATAATAATAAAAAATAAATATAATGAATAATATTAAAAATATATAAAAATAAATATATATATTATTTGTGATAAAAATATTAAAGTTATAATTCCTCGTACAAAAGACTTGAGAAAGTAGGAAGAAAACCCAGTTCAGATCACAAGAATATTATCTAAATTTATATCTATCTATTTTGCTATTGTATCTAATGGACTGGAGAAACTTTTGTATTTGGTTTTATATATAATATATTTATTGGCAAGAAGTACAAATATAACAAATAAACGATAATTATTAAATTTCTTCTTTTCAGCAGGGGTTGCAGAAGTGAGAAATATCTGGAGTGGAATCAATAATATATTGTAGTATCGTACATGCAAAATTCTCTTGACAGTATTCAAGTTTCTGTGTGTTGAAGCTGCTAGTCCTTCTTTTTTCAGTAACACTTCCGTTATACTTTACTGTAGCTATATTAAGAGAGATGTTTCTTGCACATTACTTTTTTTTATACTTTTTGTTATATCTACTTGTCTAGAGAAAACAAGGAGAGAGACTGTATATTAAAAAGTATATTTCTCTGATTTTATCATAAAGGAAGTGGTGTAAAAATTATCTAATAGAAATAGTATTAAAAGTGTTTAAAATTGAATCAATCCAATAAAAAATAAAAAATAAAAAAATTGAACAAAAAAAAAAAAAATGAAAAACCAAAAAAATTAATTAAATTGGATGAATTTTCGGTTTCAATTTTGAAAACAATTCAATTCAATTCGAATTGAATTGTTTTTATGTATTTTAAAATAATATTTTATCTAAAAAATTACTATGTTATCCACAATTATTTAGGAACTTTACCATTATAGTCTAAGTCAAACTTAATTTTTTTCTTTAGTTTCATAGTTTGGACTTTTAATTTGGACATGTATTGTAGGATTAACTATTAGTTTAGACTTATATTTTGATGTATTTTAATGAATTAGTTTAAATTTATATTTGTTGTATTTTGATAAATTTTGATTTGTGTATTTTTTTTAGAATTTAATTTTGATACATTATCACTGTAAAATTTTTTATACCATCATTTAATCATACACTACCATATATATGATTTTTGAAATTGTTGTTTTGAGAATCAAATATTTTTTTATGACGTGATAATATATGATTAGATGATAATGTAAAAAACTTTTATGTTGATAGTATATTTAAATTAAATTTTTTTAATTTGTTTATTTTAAAAAAAGTTGAAAAAAAATTCAAACTAATATATATTGAATTAGATTGATTTTATATTTTGAATAAAACTGATGAGATGATAACATAAAAAAAATTAGATGAGACTGATTCCGTGTACCCCATGGGCTGGTACAATAATGGTTCCTAAAGGTTCAAATTTGTATAAGAACTATGATTTTTCTATTACACTTTTCTCTTATATTTTTTTATATTATTTTTTATATTATTGATTACATTATTTTTTTTATCACTTTCTCTCACTTAATTACAACCATTAAAAAGTGAGATTAAAAGTGATATGAGATAAAAAATAATGTAAGATCATCATTTTTCATTCTATAATTAAAGTTGATACTCCTTATGTCAGCAGCACTTCATTCGACTAAACATAATCGAACACTAGTTTGAATTTTCTAGTTGAAGAATCCTTCCAATCAAGACAGATTTCTTTATAAAAATGATAGTTTTATACTCTTTTTTAAATGTGTATTATTATTTACATCTTTTTTAAGAATTGTGATTAAATGAGATAAAATAATAAAAAAATAAATATAATAAATAATATTAAAAAATATATAAAAAATGTATACATTATTAATAATAAAAATGTCAGTAATGTTCTTTATATGGGGGTATCCTCATGGGCACTCGCACTCAATTTGAGATTTCCACTAAGAGACCCTGAAGCCCTATGGGCTTGGATTCAGGCAGAATGATCTGTTTGTTTCTAAAATTAAAAACTCTAATCATGGTTCCTTGTTCTAAGTACACAAACCGTACCATTCAATTGCCCTTAATATGCATGGACATTTCGAAATGTCTGTTATACTTATGTCGATGTTGGATACACACTCGTATCAGAGTATCAGATATTATATTGGATACCATTCATATTTATTGGTTACATTTTTTTAACTGCATATTTATTGGATATTGTTAGTTTACATATTATAATTTATTTAATATTTTATTCTACAATGTTTGTGTCAGGTGGGATTTCATAAGAATTTGATAAATAATAATCCTTTATGGTGTCTATAATGACTAATGTTGAAAATAAAATTACTTTATTCACTTTTCTCCCATAATCATGGAATGACCTAACTATATATATATATATATATATTTAATTTATGATGTGTTCTGATGGTTTTATATGTTTTTTTAAGGTTATATATATATATATGTGTGTGTTATATTATATTTTGACGTAATTGTATCTTAATTTTTTAAGAAATGTTAAATTTTTATGTCATATTAGTGTCGTATCTCATACTTATACCTATATCTACTTATACCCATATCAACGTTCGTCTATCATACCCTGACAAAGGTAAAATAAATAAGAGTAAATATTAATACAAGTTCTTTGATTTGGTACTATTAATACTCATATTATTTTGATTTACATATTACCTTACCGCAATAATTAAAATAAAAAAACACTTAATACCATTTAGAAATCAACATTTTCAACCGTCAAGTACCAACATTCTTTGCTGCAAGCAAATCTTCTTCTAGAACTGCCTATATATATTACATATTGTCAATGTCATCAGTTGAATAAATTGGGCAAGGTTCATGTTCATGTGGAGGTAGTGGCAGTTTTATACCATTGAATAGAAAAGGAAAAATGTATTCCGAGTCTGAAACTCTTCTGGACAGATGTTCCCTCTCTCTTTCTCTTTGTTGGCTAAATAGTTAACAGATTGAAGGAGAGGAAGGACTGAGGATTTTGTGTTGTGAGACTGGGCACCAATATCACTAAAGAGATTCATTCCATATGGAAATTAGCACTGTGAAGAATATATCACCTGCCTCCATCCACAGGAAGATTAATTAATTGTATCCTCTTATAAAATTTTGATCAAAATGAAAAGGCATCCTCTCCTTTGAACTTTGAGAAGGAAATAGGTAAAATAAAGCTAAAAATGTTATCAGAATTTTCAAAATCATCTTAGGTTCACCAAGTAGATTTTTTTGTGAGGACTAAACGGTAGAAACTTGGGGAGGAAAAGTTGCGTAAGAATTTATCAAGAGCAATCCTGACAAGATACATCATGTCTATCGATTATAAAAATTCAACAGGGACCCAAAATAGATGCAGCAAAGGAAGTATAACCACAGAGATACATCTATAAATAAAGGGTTCAAGCGTTCAACAAAAAGAAAGGTTTAGAAAAGAAACATCATCAATAGCTTTCCTGCAAAATAAAACCTTAATACTGATCACTTTCTCAATACAAGATATATATACTATACATCATGATATCTATGGGCCATATTTCATCTATAGATATATGTATGTGTCGTCTCTAATCATGAGCAAATGATTTGAATTAACTTGAACCCTTTTTGATAGTTTGTTCAAACATGACTTCCAGTTCCTTGAAACTCTGGTTCAAAGTTCTTGACAAAAGGCTGCTGCTTCTGGGACACAACATCGGTGTGATATAATATGATATTAGGCCTTATATCAAAGTCCCTAATAAAATAATGATCCTTCCTTGCATCTGATACTTGTGGATCTTGAACAAGGAGGTCTTTAATTGCTTCAGGCATAGGTTGGCCATTCATCATATTCTTCCAATAGTCTCCCTGGTCTTTTCTTGCATAGCTGAGGTTGGCAACCTATTTCAGCAGAGAGAAAAATAGAATATAGAAAGTTCATGAACAACATATGATAAACTCATTGGTTCAAATTTCAAAAACAACTGAGTTACTTCAATGAAATCAGGAAATTCCTGATAGCTTGGATTTGATGCAAGTTCAAGAGAAGCTTCAGAAAATATAATTAAAATGAACTTTCATGGAACTGCTTCATAAAAGCTTACCAGGAGAAGGGAGAAGACTAGGAATAAAGCAAAGATGGACTTCATTTCTTTGCTAAGATGTGGACTTCTCGTTAGATTTGTCAGTTTGAAGGCTAGGATCTTCAGCTTCTGACTATTTCTTTTTATAGCCACAAGTGACCCACGATATATAACTTATATTGGAAAATGAGGAGAGTAAATAGAGTGGTTAAGCTTCACCCAAAAAAAAAAAAAAAGAAAAAGAAAAGAAAAGAGTGGTTAAGATTAAAATCACGAAGAGAAGTGCTCTATTTTCACAACTTTTAAATTCACCACGTAGGTTCATTTGAGTTCAAATAATCCCTCCAGAGTTTTCCATTAGTGTCAAGTGGAGCCACCTTTTGTAAATTTAAGAATTGTACTTATTTTATGCAAATTAAGTAATGCTACTGCACCAGAATGCAGAGTCAGGAAAAACCTGTTCATGGTGGATATGTGAGGTCGGTGTCTTTTTCTCTACCCGTTGCATATGTTAGCAGAAGTCACGGCACTTCATCACTATTGCTATATTATATTTACACTAATCATTTCAACTTTATTTAAGTTAAACATGTGAGAGATCTAATGCTGCCTTTGTAAAGCATGGGTCAACAATTCTCGATCTTCTTTCGGCTGCACAATTGCAAAGGCCATACAATAATATTACAACGCACAGAAACAGTTACTCTGTTCTGCCATGCAAAACAAACAACCCCACAACCATTATACACAAAACTATGTCAAAACTTATTTCTTAAAATGATGTAACAGGAACACAGTAGTGTATAATTAGTCATAGCTGCGAAGCACCATTTATCTGCCTTTTTTTTTTTTTTAAATTTAGGTAACTCGTGCATATGAGATATAACTTACTTTTTTTTTGTTTTTTTTAATGTCATACAAAGTTGTGGGTGCCAAGTATGACTTGCATTAAGCTTTTCAATTTAATAATAAGTCATGAATTATTAGGATTTGTGTTTATAAATTTCACTATCTCCTTCCAGTACTGTTTCGTATTTTAGTATTTTTCAAATTCTCTCCACCATTGCTACTTTGTATCAAATTTGGTTCAATTTCGTTTAATTCTTTCTACTAGAGTTATTTATTAAGAATGTTAATTATATTTTTATTATTATTATAATTTTTTTACGTTTATTAGTATGAAGTTTTTCTTTTTCTTTTTTTTACTTAAATTGACAAATGTTATCACATAACTCTCTTTGTAGTTCATTTGTTACTGATGTTGGTGATATTTATGAATTTAATGATCCTTATAGGACTCTAAGTCCTATGATCGCTAACTCTGTTATTGGAGTAAATATTCATTTAGCAGTATTATATAATCCAAACAATGTAACTCTAACTATAAGAAATAATGTAAGTGATTTTAGTGTAGATGAGGAGTATGAGAAAGGCGATGAGGACAATGGAGCAGGCGAGATAGGTGTGGGTGAACTTGCAACTATAACTTATGTTACCTCATCCTCCTTTTTATCAAATATTAATTCCTAAATTTCTTGATGATTATGGAATTAGAAGAGGAGACAATGTGAATATGAATAATGATTTGTAGGTTGGCATGTAAGTTGAATCAAAACAAGCAACATGTAATGTAATTAAACCACGTCTTATTATTAAATTACAAACATTAACACAAGACATGAATTCATTTTTTTTTAAAAGTAAGTCGCAATTCTCATCCACGATTTACTCTAAATTTAATTAAAAAAAACTTATAAGATAAGTCGTGGATGAAAGACACAATTTACTTAAATATAATAAAAATATTATTATTAAATAAGTCATACAGACTTATTATTAAAAAATAAAAGATTATTCAAGTATAAAATTGTATTTAACAAATACAATTTATTATATTTTATTATTTACTTTACATTATTTTAAAAACTAATTTTTGACTTATAATTCTACAATAAATTAATTTTCAAATTACACCATTTGATTAAAAAAGTCAAACTAAATATCGCTTGTGCAACTTCATAACAAACAAATAAACAAAAAATTTATTACGAGTAACATGCAAGTTGCAACACGTGGTCGTCTAAGAAATGAAGACAAATTTGTATTTCAGATAGATGGATTGATTTCAGAACAGTCATTGACTGTGACCTATAAAAATCAGTCACTTGAAAGATCCTAATTTTGACGCGTTTTATATATAACTAACGGGTGAGAATGATATACGTCAAGCAAATTTTGCAAGTAAAGAGTAACCAAAAAAAAAAAATTTGCTGTAAAGAGGGCAGGTGTTTTCTGTAACTGTGTGTGATGGCATTATTCAAGCACAAAATATTTCAAGCTAACGTTGTCTTTCTCTTCTTTTTGGGTGGTAAGCACATTGTCTTTCTCTAACTTTTTTCTTTCTTACCAAGCCTCACAGAAACCTAAACTGGAGTAACCGATACCCATTTTGAGTATTAGGGGCGTAATTATATATGGGTCGTCATGCTGACATACCAGCAGCGCAACTATGAATATTGGTATTAATGAAAGGGTTGACACTGTGTCACTCACCAAGTATATTACTTATATATTCTCCATATCTACAACACAAAGGCAAAGACGACTAATTTCATGACCACAGTACATCTCCATATCTACACTTTATTTTTTTAGTTCTCTATATACCTCTTTCTTATAGAAAAACAGAAAAAGAGAAAAATGCATTTTTTTTCTTTTCTCTTCCTTTTTTTATTAAAAAAAGTATAGAACATGAGCATAAAAAATAAAGTGTAGAAATTACATTTCTTAAAAAAAAACATCTCTTAAAAGTTCAAATAAACCTTATTACATTTTTTTCATGTTTTTCTTAGCAATTATATGTTATAACTTATAAGAACAGTAATATTATTCTTACATACTCTACTCTCTCTCTTCTTCTTTTTTTTTTTTTTTTTTTTTTGAAAAAAGGGAGAGAAAGGGGAAGGAGAGGTGTGTTTCTTTCTCCTTTTTTTTTATATAAAAAAAGGGTGTAGAACCAATTGTAGGACGGTAACGACATTTTTGTGATAAGAAACTGTAGAAGATTTAATTAATAGATTTCATGTATGTGGTTGGAATTATTTTTCAAGCAAACAGTTTTTTTTAAATTTTTTTCCACTATTTATCATATGTTTGGATAATTCTTCAACAACTTTTGCATAAAATTAATGTATTATAATAATTTTTTTATAAATTTGAAACTTATGATTCTAAAAATATCATTTTGTCTTTAACTAAATATTTTTTTAATCATTATATATATATTTTAATAATTTAATACATAAAAATAATTATTTTTATATCATTCAAACGAGATAAATTATTTTAAAATAACTCTTTAACTAATATATTTAAATATAAATTTAATTCTATTATAATCAATTATTAAAATTAATAATCAAAATTTTTATACCTGAACGAAACACATCCTTCATGCGAATCTACGGTTGTACACCTCGGAGGATTCCAACTTTGATTGTTAGCCAAAAGAAAGATGGAATTCAGTGGGAGTAGCCGGATTATGTGGTAATCAGTGGGTGTATCTGCTACCTAGATATATATTGACAATGAGTTCGCCAAAATGCTCCGTTGGCTTTTTTCTTCAAAGTCAACTTAAATGTGCATCACTAAAAAAATGATTATGATGTTTTATAAAGAAATCGAATCAAAATTCAGTTGCACTTTGTTTTGTTTCCTATAGGTTCATGCATGGCATGTAATCCCTATTTTACTATAGGATGTCTTCTGTTTTTTTGTGCCTCGTGGGGGTGGGTTGTGATCTATCTGGATCTGCCAAAGTCAACTTAGTTTCTGCATCAGAATGCCTACTTGTCATTATAACATATAATTTTTCATAAGGAGTTTCTGTCAGTTTAAATTCTTAATTCATTAATGTGTATTATCTGGTAGAAGACACAACGCATTCCTTTTTTTTTTTTTTTAAATAATTTTTGCTGTCAACAATGTGATGCTATTTGATCCCAACGGCTCTTGATTGTGTATACAATTTAGAAATAAACCTTCCAAGTTAATTATGGCACCAAAGTTGCGTCAGTCTAATTAAACAATGTTCAATTCATTGAAAAATATTTGGGGGAAGGGAGAACTAACTTTTGAAGGAAGCCGTTGGCCAAGTGCTTTTCCACATTCAACATTCAAGTAGTTGAAGAAAGTTTAGCTATACCTTCCCCTACCCCCACATATTAATTTATCTCTTGGGAAATCAACACCTCGTTGTGTAGGTATTACAGCATAGTTGGTACCAAAAATTGAGTTGATGTCGTATGATTTTGATATGATAATGTTAAAATTTTCAGAACGGGATACATGTGTGTATATGGCGAAAAAAAAAATATGGAATGAACCTTGTACAAGAAAACTAGATTGTTCTCATAAATCATAGGCTCTGCCTTTAAAAAAGGAATAATATTATCATATTGGTCTTTTTCTTTATCCTTGGTTGACTTGATCTGCACCTGCAGATGTGATCCTAATACCCTATGATATTGGTGTGTGAACCACCGATTGGGCGAACCATGGTTGTCACTTTAATTGGTTTGTAACGGCTTATCAGTTCCATTTGAGATGTTTACTCAAGCACAGTCTTTAATAAAGGTTTTAGTGGGTTGTTTGGAAACTTTTTGGTAGACTTGTGGGATGAGGTAAGCCTTGAGGTCCATGACAGCTGATGCATACTGAACAGTTTTGCCTACACACTCAGTTTCCCACTACATGGGACGCACAAATAGTCAAAGGAATTAATTAAGAGACACCATACACTTGAGGACTAGTCAATAGTGTGGGAGGTATAAATCATGAAGAAGTGATATATGATCTGTTGCCACTATTCGTTTAATCAAAAGTCTACCAAAGGATTGTGGCTCCTTTTTCTTCTTATTCCTTTAAGTAATTTTTTTTTTCTTTTTCACGACCTTGTTGATTTGAGAATGATAGCTTTTAGAACCAAATTTGTGATAGATCGCTTAACTTGATTTTTCAATTCTTTTCTTTTCTTTTGCCTTATGGATTATTACAGATTGCACAGGGCAGTAGCACACTAGAAGATGGTTACAATATCCGGGGAGAGACATACATAAGACTGAAACAAGTATCATGATTTGCAACAGCTTGCTCCAGACGGTCATATACTTAGTAATATCACACAGCCATAGGCCAGCTGACGGCGCTGATGTAGAAATGAATAAGACAAGCATGTTGATAAAGATGATAATGAGGTACATGAGGATGAGGATAGAGATGAACATAAAAAGTTTATAGTATAGGGAAATGATTTATCCTCCTACTCAATCTTCTTACTAATCATTCTAATTATTAAATAGAAAAAGTATTAAATGTTTTTTATATTTCTAAGACATTAGATGTATTTATTTTTTCATTTAATATTTTCTTCATTTAATATTAGAAGGATTATTAGGAAGATTGGGTAAGAGGATATAGAATTACTCTTATAGCATATATAGGATGGGCTGGCAGCTTGCCTGTAAGCCATATGTAAATGATCTAACTCAAGTGGGAGAGATTTTTGGTTACACATAATTGTATCATATCATTTTTATATATACTTACAAAAAATTAAAGAGAAAAAAAAATGAGACCCTATAAATTCACTCATCATAAAAAAAATATTTTTTCTCTCTAATTTTTTATAAGTGTATATAAAAATAACATAGTATAATTGTGTGTAATCAAGAATTTCTCCGGAATTCTTAAACTAGTTGAGCGTTGCGCCTTGGCATCAACAATTAATTCTTAACTCAAGTGGTTAGTTAGTGTTGAATCACTCGATGGATCTCCCTGGTTAATGTCTTGATTTTGACATAAACAACACACACACAAAAAACCCTTTTCTTTAAGTATTCACCGTTGAAGTCCCACGTAACTTCATTTAACAATCTATTATATTTCGAATCTGAATAAGGATACTAAAATACTAGAAATACCTTAGAATTCTCGTTAAAGAAATCTTTTAAATCAATTCAGTCACCAAACAAATGACTACAGCAAGATTATTAATTAACAATAAAATTGGGTCAATTATAATGTAATTTTTTTTAATAAAAACAATACTTAAAACTTTAATAGCACTTTATTTTTTATTTATATTTTTTGCCATTTTATTTTATGATTATTTTTATTCATTGTGATTATTTCCAGTTTAGCAACGAAACGGGCCATCACTCAAGTGGCCCAAAAAGAATAGGGAGATCCAATGGGCTTTGTAGAACCGAACTCTGGACCTTGGTGGAATCGAATAAAAGGTTAATGTTTCTTGCTGAGCGTTGATACACCTTGTTCTTTTGGAGTTTCACGTTTCAACAATGGTAGCTCCTGCAGTGTCAGTTCCTACGAGTGCCAGCTTCACTATCGCTTCTCGGAGCAGAAATTCGTCCCGTGTCGTATTCTCTCACAGGTTCATATTCATGCTACCCAATCTAATTCCATGCAAGTTTCACTTTTTGTAAATGTTGTTTTTAAATCCCAAACCATTAATTGCCATTTGCCAGAAACCCGTGCTCGAAAGCTTCTTCCTTGCCTAGCCCCTATGGAGACACATCAAAAGTTGGTAACTTTCTAAAATTTTTACTATTTCTATGGCTGTAATTCGAAATTTGGTAGCTTTTCTATGCTGGGAAAGTTTGAAGTTTCAACCCGCTTTGGGTATGACCCGTTTATCCTATAGCTTCATTTTATTCTAGTTACTGTCTCTTTGGGTGTAATGCTCCTTTTTTTTAAAGGCTATTATTGTCGTAATTTGAGTAAAATTGATCTAGTTTTACGATAAGTAACTTATAACTATCTTGCGTAACTTCAGATATTTAACCGATGTTGCTTGATTTCAGAAAGAAAATTAAACTTGGACCCCAAATTATTACTGATTTGTTTCAAGATTATTTAATTTAATACCTACAAGCTTTGAGTTTTCCAAAAAAGTGGCCTTTCTTGATGAAAGGTCAAATTTCATCTTGAAGACTTGAGTAAGGATGTTTAGACCTTTGGTCTTAATCTTTGTTTTAAGACTGTCTGTATTTTAGGCTGCTACTGTGGATTGCATGTTATTGTGATAAACAAAGATGGAAAACAAATCCAATCACATATTTGCAGACCATCAACAAAATTATTGAACATATATCTTGGAAATCACGTAAAATATCCTATTAGAATAATGCACTAACCGGTAGATGTAGCATAATTATCTATTCTTTTTTGAATACCTTACATGTCCATCGTCAGTTGGTCCTAATTCTCTCTAATGTAATTTAATCTATAAGATTCAATCATTGAATACGCATCTACCATGAATTTGAATTGATAAAATAACTTTCTTGAATTCAAAAGAATTGAATTGTCACAATTTCTCATTTGAATCTTGTA
The DNA here is from genome assembly GCA_029884595.1 of Ormosia semicastrata. Lineage (NCBI taxonomy): Eukaryota > Viridiplantae > Streptophyta > Magnoliopsida > Fabales > Fabaceae > Ormosia > Ormosia semicastrata. Next base: position 16,937,794 of record JAQQTO010000038.1, on the reverse strand, counting down.
TGCAAAGAATTCCCTCATGCTTAAAGTTTTTCTTTTCCTAGAGGTCGATATTGAAGAAACTTTCAAAAAATATTCTCTCTAAATCCATCTTCTTCATATGAAAATAGTAATGGATACTGTAAAGGAAGATAAAGAGGATGCAACTCACCTATATGTTGCAACTTTTTAGATTGAATCTTGACTACAATGTCCCTGACACCTTCTTGATTATTAAAATCTCCAACAATAAGGGATGCGATTTCACTGGCATTCAAAAGATTATATGTCCTTCCATTGCACATGTAATCTTTTGAATGCCATTGAAATTGCAGCCCTTATTGTTGGAGACTTCGATAGTTAAGAAGATATCGAGGATATTGTAATCGAGACCTAGTCTAACAAGTTGCAACATATAAGTGACTTACATCCTCTTTATCTTCCCTTATAATATTCTTTGCTATTTCCATATAGGGAAGATGGATTTAGAGAGAATATTCTTTTGAAAGTTTCTTTAATATCGACCTCTAGAAAAATAAGAACTTTGAGCAGGAAGGAATTCTTTGCATACAAGATTCAAATGAAAAATTGCGATAGTGCAATTCTTTTGAATTCAAGAAAGTTATTTCATTTCATGGTAGATGCGTATTCAATGATTGAATCATCTAGATTAAATTTCATTAGAAAGAATCAAGACCAACTAATGGTGGATATGTACAAGGGTATTCAGGAAAGAATTTTGGGAGGAGATAATGATGCTATATCTACCGGTCAGCACAATATTCTACTAGGAGCTTTCGTAGGAGGTCCAAGATAATTTTGTTGATGCTCTTATGTAATTGGATTGATTTTCGTTTATCACAATAGCATACAATCAGTGGCCTGAAATACAGAAAGTCTTAAAAACAGAGAAATTTAAATCTAGGGGATCATTTAGACAACTTTACTTGGGTCTTCAAAATGAAATTTGACACCATGATGAAAGACTTAAAGAAGGGGCACATTTTTGGAAAACTTAGAACATGGAAGTAATAAATTAAATTATCTTGAACCAAATCAATACATATTTGTGGTCAAAGTTTAATTTTGACCACAAATCAGTGCATAAAAGTGTCATGTCATTGTAGTAACTAAGGTTTTTCACTTGAAGCACAGTTTTTTAAACAATTGGCATAATATGGTTCATTGATAATGTAAAACTCTTTACACTATTAGTGGATCAAAATTTAATCCTTTTAACAAATAATTGGTTGTTTGTTTGCCTATTATTATTTACTTTCTTATCGGATGTATGTATGATGCATAAGGCAATGAGTTATGGATATAGATTTGAGACTAAGCTGCATTTGCACAATAAAGCATGTTGTGATACGGTCATACTTATATTTTGTTGTTTTTCACTTGCAGCAAATTGGCACCATTTGGTTCATTGATAATGTAAAAATCTTTACACAATTAAGGGATCTAAGTTTTAACAAACACTTGGTTTTTTGTTTGCCTATTATTATTTACTTTCTTATCGGATGTATGCATGATGCATAACAGCATAAGGCAATGGGTTATGGATAATGACTACTTTGCATTTGCTAAATAAAGCATGTTATAATATGTATATTTTCTTTTATGCAGGGTTATCAAGTAAAAGTCCTGGCTTTCCTTTAAAACTTGATGAGAAAAATACCCATGATGCTAGTACAAGGTACAATTTTGCTCCCTTCCTCTTTCAAGTGCTTCGTGTATTATGAGTATGTTTTATAGGATGCTTATAATACCTATTTTTGTCCATTTTGCATTGTTCAAGGTCTGACTTGTCTGTGATTCTTTACTGGAAAAAGTAAGTGCATGTGTATGGAGGTGAATTAGGTTATAAAGGAGTGCATTGTGAAACACTACTAAAGCAATCAGCTGATAGATTGTGGCATGCCTATAAGCACTGTGACCTATCTATACAGTTAGTCTCAGAGTATCATTGTCACTAGACATAGATAGATGTCTTTTTTTAATTAATTTTATATGTACCTTTTTTCCTTGAATTGAGGCTATTTATTAGAGTATTCTCTTACAGACATGAATTTAATGCCCAGTCTCTGCATTTTTTTAATTAGTAGTGAATGGGAAAACAACTTATTGATATTCCAGTTTACTTGTAGTTATGGTGCAATTGAAGCCAAGAAGGGGAATCCACCAATAACACCAGCAGTGATGACTCCTGGAGGACCTCTTGATCTCTCATCTGTTTTGTTTAGGAATCGTATAATATTCATAGGACAGCCAGTTAACTCACAAGTAGCTCAAAGAGTTATATCACAGCTTGTGACTCTGGCTACTATTGATGCAGATGCAGATATACTGGTTTGTTATGTCTTGACATTGTTATTTTACTTTCGTCCAGTTATGAAGTGTTGGCAATTTATATTTAGCTGCTTCTATTGGCAGGTGTATATAAACTGCCCTGGTGGAAGCACATATTCAGTGTTGGCAATTTATGATTGCATGTCTTGGGTAAGATTGTAATGGTTTTGCCAGTGCCCCAGCAATCCCCCCCCCCCAAAAAAAACCCATGAAAAAGGGTTTATGTATATATATACACATACACACACTTTTTGAGTCCAGTTACATCTTCCCTCCTTTGCTAGTTACTTTAATTCCTTAATAGATGTCAATGTTTCTGCCCTGAAAGCAGTTGGTGACTCCATTTGTTTTCAGATAAAGCCGAAGGTTGGTACAGTATGTTTCGGAGTAGCTGCAAGCCAAGGAGCACTTCTCCTTGCAGGTGGGGAGAAGGGAATGCGCTATGCAATGCCAAATGCACGCATAATGATACATCAACCACAGAGTGGATGTGGGGTAAGAATTAAGCTTTTGAAATTTTGTTACGAAAGATGCACTTGAGATTTTAGAAGCTGCGAAGTCATGAAACAGAAAAATCTCCCATACTGATTTGGAGTAGGAAGAGCATAATAATAATACAGTCGTAACTCATAAGTTATATCATAATAAGTAATAAGATAGGACAAATGTAATATTATATTTGCACCATCTAGTATATAAGCAAAGTGGTCAAATGTTCATCATGTTTCCCTTCCTCCCTTCAAGTTACAAACTTTTATAAAACTAGAGGGCATAAATTTCCAGACTTGAGATTGGAGCTACTGTGCCTTTTATTTTATGGGACAAGTGGCAATGGATGATCTAAAAGTTATATTGGATGCCGGACCTCTTCCAATGTAAATGTTATGTTCAAAGTCACATCTTTCAAGCTAATTGTTGGAAGCTTGACATGTGATGTATAGATGCATTAACTTATGAAAGTAATTTTTCTTCATTTTTTACATGAGAAGTACTATAAAATAATTTTGATTGACAGGTAGCAGGATAAAATTTTGGATAGTATGTGAAGTTCTTTGGTCAATACTCAACAAGCATCATATTTCTGATTGTTTGAAATCTTCTTGTAGGGTCATGTCGAGGATGTGAGATGCCAAGTGAATGAAGCTGTTCAATCTCGCCATGTTAGTCTTTCTTCCTTTGAGTTGCATAATTCTAATAATTTCTGGACAACTGTAATGCTCCTATGAACTTGATTATGCTGAAAACAGGAATTTTCATTTGGTCTGAAACGTGGCATTTATATTTGTGAGTTGAGACAATCACAGAAGTGTATCTAAAATGTTGTTGGGTTTTCTCAATTCAATGTCATGTGCTGCCTCTTGGAAACCCTGTGACTGGAAACCCATATCTTATACTTAGCCTTCTTAAGGAAGAATATTTAATTTCAACTTCAATGTGTGTGAAACTGAAACCTTCATTTGACATGTTTTCTTCATGCTCAAGTTTCCACGGCAGTAGTTACTTTGTTCTTTTTCTTGTTGTAGTTTATTTGACAGTTCTTGGAATGATAAACCTAAGTGCCTTCTCTCTCCCTTCTATTTTGAGTACAGAAAATTGACAAGATGTATAGTGCTTTCACCGGACAGCCAATAGAGAAGGTGCAACAGTACACAGAGAGGGACCGTTTTCTGTCTGTTTCTGAGGTAATGTGAACTGTTCTTCTTCTATGACTGTGAGGACATGTTTGAACTGAGGACAAATTCTCAAACAAACCAGAATGTGCTGTCTTTCCAATGAGAAATGAAATTTAGGAAAAGAAGCTTCTGTTGTTGGACAGGAGTAAATGTTTTAATGTAATTTGGGTTGTCTGTTTAGGTTATACCAGTGAAATATTTGATTGGCTTAATTAGTCTATGAAAGGATCCGGCTTCTCTCCAGCCGGATCTCCTCCAGCAGCCTCCAGCAGTATTTCGGACCGTTGGATGAAGATCCAACGGTCCAGATTAAAAGATATTAATTTAATATTATTTTTTTTAATATTTAAAAAAAAACTGGACCGTTGGATTTTCATCCAACGGTCCAGACTCCAGCTGCTGGACCTCCAGCAGCTGGAGAGAATCCATTTCCTGAAAATAATGCTTGAGAAAACGCCATTATTGGTTGTAACCTGAATAGTCATTTGTCTATTTTCTGTGAGGGGATTATTAAGGTGACTAGTTTCAGTAAAGGCTGCTATTATGTTCTGATCTCAGCTTCTATAATTGGTGATCCTCTAGAAATCTCTTACTGGATATTTTCTCTCACTGCCTTTTCGCATTGCAGGCTTTGGAGTTTGGTCTTATTGACGGCGTCCTGGAAACAGAGTATTGAATACAGATTATTTGCAGGACATTTATCCTTTCTAGAAAGTTGAAAATGTTAATTCTTGTCAAACTGATATTGTAGAATTTCATTAATTAATGATAATCTGCAAAGCAAATGTTGAGAATGGTTTTTCCTTCTTAATGCCTCAGAATTATGCAATTATTTGGAAGTTGACTTTCAGAGAATGGTTGATCTAGTTTCAATTTACAATTATTGAGTTTAAGGTGGCTAGCCGTTGTTGTCGTTTTGATCTGAGAACCAAGGTATACGCCCCAACTTATACTTTGATGCACATGTTTTGGGAAGTATCCAGTTTCCAGTTTCTTTGCTAATTTACCGAGGTTAGAGCATAGTGGATTTTGCAGTATATCTGAAACTGGCTTACATGTACATTTGTTTTCAAGCTGTAGACAGTATTGAAATTTATAATTTCTACAATATAATCTGATAAAGGAGGGCAGCTTTGTATCATGCAACGGGGTGTAAGGTTCCTGGCTTCTTAGTTGCATTCAGATCATGGATTATAAAATTAGTGTACCCAACTTGGGGTACACTAAGCCTGTAAAATATTGGTACATTTGGGTGTATAAGTAAAATATTGGTACATCGTTAATGCAGTAGCAAATATAATATTTTTTAATAAGAATTATGTTAATATTTTATTGTTCTAGTGCTCGAGTTAGATACACTATGTTTATATAAAAATCTCTTCGTAGTGGTGACCATTGACCAACGAGCAATTAATATCTACCAAGATAGCAAGATATGCGCCCCTCCATTTTCTTTCATGAACTTCGCTATATGAACTCATACATAGCTTTCTTTAGGTGTAAATGTGAACAGTTGTAAAGTCACTTTTGTGGCATATATGGAAACAAAAGTAAAAAAGATGGGATGGCAAAATTTCAATGATACTTTCGGTGGATGACATGTTTTTTTAACATTGAAGATAAATTTTTTTTTTGATGTTTTCGGTGGAACAGGGAGGAAGTTCTTCTATAAACAGGGACCTCTTCCATTCAGTTTCATCCATCTCAAAATTCTTCTCCTTTTTCTCTTATTGTTCTCTCTTTGTATTTAGAGAAAGGTTTTGTAATTTTCTTTCACATAGTGAAAATTTTCTAGTCTAGCCCGTAATTTTTTTCTCATCATCAAAGGAGGTTTTTCACGTTAAATATTGTGTGTCAGTTTCAATTTTCTCAACTCTATTTTAGTTGTGTGTTATTGTTTTCACAACTCTGTACCCTACAGTGGTATCAGAGCCACAGGTTACTACGGTGCAGGGTTCAGAAGAAAATTCTTAGTATGCTTTGTGGTTGCAGCATTGACTGATCTTCTACATCAGAAAAGAATTATTCTTGTTACTGGAAATAAAGTGTGGTAGTGTGGGAGTATATGTCTAGAAAAGTTCTGGCTAGGAAAGACTTAGTATTTAAGCGTGTCCATTAGTGACCTACCTCTCTTTCTTAGGAACTTGCCTAGTACACTGCTCACGGTCTACGGTCACTATTCCAGTATACGGCACTATTCTTGTATACGGCACTACATGTATGACTATTCATACATGTAGTTGTATACTTTTACAGTGATTGTTAACGCATACTGGATTTGTTCTAGTATACGGTAATACGTATAATACCGTTCACGTATACGGTACTATTCATAGTGAAATAGTGTAAGCCGGTTCAATTGAAAATTATTTGGTGTAAAACCATGGCGACAAAATATGAGATTAAGAGGTTCAATGAGAGTAATTTCTCCTTATGGAAACTGAAGATAAAGGCAATTTTGAGGAAAGACAATTGCTTAGCAGCAATTGAAGGCAGACCCACTAGGATACTTGATGACAAGTGGAAGGAGATGGATAACAATGCTGTTGGCAACCTGCATCTAACTTTGGTAGATTCAGTTTTGTCAAGTGTTACAGAAAAGAAGACGGCAAAGGAGATTTGGGATGCACTCACCAAATTGTACGAGATCAAGTCATTTCACAACCAGATATTCTTAAAAATGAGGCTTTATACCATTCGAATGAGTGAATCCACGATAGTAACGGATCACATCAACAATCTGAACATGCTATTTTCCCAGCTAACTACATCAGATTACAACATGGTGGAAAATGAACTTGCAGAACTTTTACTTCAAAGTCTACCTGATTCTTATGATCAACTCATCATCAACATAACAAATAATAATATTGTTGATAGTCTTCAATTTGATAATATTGTTGTTGCTATTCTTGAAGAAGAATCCAGGCGGAAGAACAAGGAAGATAGATTAGAAAGCTCAAACTAAGCAGAGGCTTTGTCAATGACGAGAGGAAGATCAACGGAACGTGGCTCTAGTGGGAGCCGAAATCAAAGTAGATCAAAGTCACGAAGAAGGAATAACTTCAAATGCTACCATTATGGCATGAGAGGGCACTTGAAGAAAGATTGTTGGTATAACAAGAAAAATGCAGGAAAAGCTCCTGAAGCAACAACCTCTCAAGGATGTGTTGCGAGTACCTCTGATGATGGAGAAATTCTTTACAGCGAAGTAGCAATTAGTTCCAAAGGCGAAAAATAACTCACTGATGTTTGGATAATGGATTCTGGAGCAACATGACACATGACTTCACAACGAGACTGGTTTATCTCTTATGAACCTATCTCAGAAGGATCTGTGTTCATGGGAAATGATCATGCATTGGAGATTGCTGAAGTTGGTACTGTCAAAATAAAATTACACGATGGTACTGTTCGCACAATTTAAGGGGTATGACATGTGAAAGGTTTAAAGAAGAATTTATTGTCTATTGGGCAATTGGATGACCTCGGGTGCAAGACCCATATTGAAGGTAGGATCTTAAAGGTGGTTAAAGGTGCTTTTGCGGTGATGAAAGCAGAAAAAATCGCGACAAATCTATACATGCTTCAGGGAGAGACATTGCAAAAGGCAGACGCATCAGTTGCATCAGCCGACCAAGAAAAATCAACGATAATGTGACATCGCAAATTAGGCCATATGTCATAACGTGGTTTGAAGATTCTCGCGGAACATGATCTCCTTCTCGGGCTCAAATCAGTCAACTTACCTTTTTGTGAGCACTGTGTTACAAGCAAGCAACATAGATTAAAGTTTGAAGAATCAATTGCTAGAAGTAAGCACATACTGGATTTGATTCATTCTGATGTGTGGGAGTTACCAGAAATGTCCTTAGGAGGAGCAAAATACTTTATATCATTCATTGATGATTACTCCAGGAGATTATGGGTGTACCCAATCAAGAAGAAGTCAGATGTGTTTCTAATTTTCAAGGACTTCAAAGCAAGAATAGAACTTAAATCTAGAAAAAAGATTAAGTGCTTGAGGACAGACAATTGAGGGGAATATACAGATAACAATTTTATCACATTTTGCAAGCAAGAGGGTATTCAAAGGTAATTTACAGTTGCGCACACACCTCAGCAGAATGATGTAGCAGAACGGATGAATAGAACTCTCCTAGAAAGAACAAGAGCTATGATGCGAACTGCAGGCCTAGGCAAGTCTTTTTGGGCAGAAGCAACCAAAATCGCCTGTTACGTGATAAACTGGTCGCCATCAACTGCAATTGGTTTAAAAACACAAATGAAGATGTGGAATGGCAAGCAAGCAGATTATTCTTCCCTTCATGTGTTCAGATGTCCTGCATATGTGATGTACAATTCCCAAGAAAGAACAAAGTTGGATCCAAAATCCAGGAAATACATATTCTTGGGTTGTGCTGACGGTATTAAGGGGTATCGCCTGTGGGATCCCATTGCCCACAAAGTTATTGTCAACAGAGATGTGATATTTGCAGAAAATGAACTACAAAGTAAATAAGAAGATGTCAGCACTTTGAAAGAGACTACTACAGTTCAGATAGATGGAAAAGCTGGAGAAGAAGATTCCTCTGAAGCAGAACAAGAACTAGAGCATGAGGAACAAGAACCATATGAGGCCAATGATACAGAAGTTCGCGGTCAACTCGTCAGATAAGGCAACCATCATGACACTCAGACTATGTTATGGCAAGCCACGATGCATATTGTCTTTTAATAGAAGAAGGAGAGCCATCAACCTTTCAGGAGGCTGTGAGTAGCTCAGATGCTTCTTTATGGATGGCAACAATGCAAGAAGAAATGGAGGCCCTACATAGAAACAAGACATGGGAACTTGTTGAACTTCCATAGGGACGGAAATCCATTGATAACAAATGGGTCTATAAGATCAAACGAGATGGCAACAATCTAGTGGAACGATATCGTGCAAGGCTGGTGGTCAAAGGGTATGCTCAGAAAGAAGGAATTGATTTCAATGATATATTCTCTCCAGTTGTCATACTTACCACTATCAGAGTAGTCCTGACTATGTGTGCTACATTTGATTTACATCTTGAACAATTAGATGTGAAAATAACTTTTCTTCATGGAGAGCTAGAAGAAGAGATATATATGCTCTAACCAGAAGGCTTTGAAGAAAAAGACAAAGAAAACTTGATTTGTAGGTTGACCAAATTTCTGTACGGTCTAAAGCAGGCGCCCAGATGTTGGTACAAGAGATTTGATTTCTTCATTATTAGCCTTGGATACAATAGACTAAGTTCAGACCATTGTAAGTACTACAAGAGGTTTAGTAATAATGATTTCATCATTTTGCTGTTATATGTGGACGCCATGTTAGTGGTAGGCCCCAACAAAGATCGAGTCCAAGAATTGAAGGCACAGTTGGCTAGGGAGTTTGATATGAAGGACTTGGGACCAGCAAACAAGATTTTAGGGATACAAATTCACCGAGATAGAAAAGATAGGAAGATTTGGCTTTCTCAAAAGAACTACTTAAAGAAAATCTTGTGGCGCTTCAACATGCAAGATTGTAAGCCAGTCTCTACCCCATTTCCTATCAATTATAAATTATCCTCAAGTATGTGTCATAGCAATGAAGCGGAGAGGATGGAAATGTCTCAAGTACCGTATGCATCAGCAGTGAGAAGTCTTATGTATGCTATGATCTGTACTAGATCAGATATTGCTTAAGCAATTGGTACTGTCAGTCGTTTTATGGCAGATCTTGGTAAAGAGCATTGGAATGATGTTAAGAGGATCCTAAGATACATTAAAGGGACCTCAGATGTTGCATTATGTTTTGGAGGATCAGAGTTTGTTGTCAGGAGATATGTTGATTCAGATTTTGCAGGTGATCTTGATAAAAGGAAATCTACTACAAGCTATGTGTTTACACTTGCAGAAGCAGCTGTGAGCTGGTTATCAAAGTTACAGACTGTTATAGCTTTATCTACTACAGAAGCTGAATACATGGCAGCTACGCAAGCATGCAAGGAAGCAATTTGGATTAAAAGGTTAATGGAAGAACTCGGGCACAAGCAACAAAAGATTCCTTTGTATTGTGATAGTTAGAGTGCCTTACACATTGCAAGGAATCCAGTCTTTCATTCTAGGATAAAGTACATAGGAGTTCAATATCACTTTGTTCGAGACATAGTATAAGAACGGAGCGTGGATATGCAAAAGATTCATACTAAAGAGAACCTCGCAGATGTTATGACAAAACCAATCAGCTCTGAAAAGTTTAAATGGTGTATCCTCTTATGGCCTATTAGAAACGTAGGCAGCATGAAACTAGCAAGATGAGAAATGTTTTGAAAGCTCACCAAAAGTAACTTTAAGTGGGAGATTGTGAACAGTTGTAAAGCCACTTTTGTGGCATATATTGAAACAAAAGTAAAAAAAAAGATGGGATGGCAAAATTTCAATGATACTTTCGGTGGATGGCATGTTTTTTCAACATTGAAGACAATTTTTTCTTTTGATGTTTTCAGTGGAACAGGGAGGAGGTTCTCCTATAAATAGGGACCTCCTCCATTCAGTTTCATCCATCTCAAAATTATTCTATTCTTCTTCTTATTATTCTCTCCTTGTATCTAAAGAGAGGTCTTGTAATTTTCTTCTACATAGTAAAAATCTTTTAGTCTTGTCCGTAATTTTTTCCTCATCATTAAAAGAAGTTTTTCACGTTAAATATTGTGTCAGTTCTAATTTTTTTAATTTTATTTTAATTGTATGTTACTGTTTTTATAACTCTGATATCCTATAATAAATATATATTTTATTGATCAGAAAGAAACTTTCGACCCAGCACTCTATTTATTGTAGAACAAAACTTGATTTTAATAATTTTTTAATCTTTTTTTAAATCTTTATAATTATTCTTTATTTATTATTATTATTTATTTAATTAAATTAATAGACATATAAAGAATTATTAAAGAAATTTGATGGAAGGAAAGAGTTGGAGATAAATTTTGTTTAAATGGAAATGGATATAACACATATACAAATACGAGTGAAATGTTATATTTTAGATATTCAAATAACAAAATTCTACGGATAATAAAGACACAAAACAGCTATTGACTTCCAGCGTACAAGTAACGCAGCTTCATTTAAAAAAAGAAAGTTATGTACTTTAAGAACAGGTTTCAAGGAATAATATATAGATAGTGATATGCATCGATAATTGCCTTTAAAAAAAAAAAAGGGTCCGATATTTTTTATTTTAAAGAGAGTCCGATATCTTCACTAGATTACGGAGGATTTAACTTCGTCTTTAATTCAGACTGGTTGAAGAGAAGCCTGATGATATTATGTCTTAGGAAGAGTACATTAAAACTATGCTAATATGTTAGTATATATGCTAATATGTTAGTATGCTGCAAGTTAAGGATGTAAATAGGTAGTTTAGTTTGATTTTTTAGAGAAAATAAATTTGAATTAATTAAAATTAATTAGTTTTGTTTGATTTAATTTTTATATTTTTTTATAGTTAAATTTGAACTAAATTGAATTAAATATTTATAGATTGATTTAGTTCAGGTGATCGAATTGACTATTTTTTTAACACAAAAATCAGTTAAATAATTAATTTTTCATAATGACAAAAATACATAATAAACTTATGAATTTTTTTAAATAGAATTAAACTTATTAATTTAAACACTAATAATTATTTCATGTTTTAGAATGTGTATTAAAAGGTTCATAAAGCGGGAATAAATAAACATATTAATATTTGTATTAAAAATTATATTTGAATAAGTTAAAAAATTCTTCAAGAGAGATTTAACTTGACAAGTTGTATATTATTACTATTCAATTAAAGAGGAAGTTGTGCGGTTACTAACCTGAAGGTATATATGTAATCAATTGAACCCCTAAGGGTATGAGTGGAACTATTGAAAACTTGATTAGTTGAACTTTGAATCACCAACCTAGCAAATCCAAAGTTTACAACCTTTGCAGTTATAATTTCATTCAAGAGAATATTATTGGGTTTCAAATCATAATGCACAACAAGAACTTTATTATCATTGTACAAGTAATCCAATGCATAAGCAGTATCAATATCTATATTCAATCTCTCTATAAGGTTCAATCTATTTTCGTTTGCATGCTCTCTCTTCCCCTTAATTCAATCTTTCAAGTTCCTATTACTTAAGTGTTCATAAATCAGAGTTAGAAATTCATTGTTTTAGAAAGATATAAATTCAAAATTGACTTTTAGTGCAGTCCTATAATTATAGGGAACATGCATGATTATTTAACTGATTTGTTTCTAATATCAAAATAAAAAGATATGGACTCAAAGTTAAGTGTTAGTGCAGTCCTATAATTATAGAGAACATGTATGATTACATAGGTAAAAAAAATCAAAATTAGAGAACGAAATAAAAAATCTTCCCATATTTGAATTATATTAAATTTATAAAAATATTTGTATTTTACACTTTTTTCCTTTTTTTTGGTAATTTATACTTTTTGACCTTTTTAAAGTAGACCATTTGGATTTCCTGGATGTGGATTAGTGGATACAGGAACTTTCCTATTCCTATCTTTTGTTTCAATCAATCAGAAGGATAAGGATAGCAATGCAGAAAAATAGGATTAGTATAGGCATTGCCTAGTTAATAATTTGCCAACTTTTGAAAAAAAAATTATTTAGTAGTTGATTTTCGTGGACCTTGATCCAATGCTGGAGGAGTTTTGTCTCCATGCGTGACAAGTTGCAGGAGGCGTACGTTGCGGAAGCTAGTCAACGCATTGTTGCATAATGCAGGTGTATTAATAGCTTTGGGAAACTCAAATCAATTTTAAAGTGGAAAATGATGCTTGGACTGTTGAACATGTGGGCTTATCTTGCATTTGCATGAAGTGATGCTGGTTTGGTTAGATAATACATAGTTTTATTCAAATTGAACTTATGTTCGTTCCTACTCCAATATTTTGCAAACAACATTGCTTTAAAAGTTCAGGTGAAAGGTATAGAAGGAATTGCAAACTATTTAAGAGGTTACATCTGACTAATTTGAGTTTATTCATAAAATAAAGTTTATGTATTTACTATGTAACATTACTCATTATTACTTGTGTTAAAAAGGCATAGGAGCTTTTTCCTTTTCATTACTCATTATGTATTTACGTTACTCGTCAAAAAAAATAAAATAGTATAGCAGCTTAAAAGACAAAAATTATATAAATAGCATTACTCTCACTGGAGGAGTTTTGTCTACATGCGTGAGTTGCAGGAGGCGTACGTTGCGGAAGCTAGTCAATGCATTGTTGCATAATGCAGGTGTATTTAATAGCTTTGGGAAACTCAATCAATTTTAAAGTGGAAAATGATGCTTGAACTGTTGAACATGTGGGCTTATCTTGCATTTGCATGATGTGATGCTGGTTTGGTTAGATAATACATAGTTTTATTCAAATTGAACTTATTTACGTTCCTACTCCAATATTTCGCAAACAACATTGCTTTAAAAGTTCAGGTGAAAGGTACAGAAGGAATTGCAAAACTATTTAAGAGTTTATATCTGACTAATTTGAGTTTATTCATAAAATAAAGTTTATGTATTTACTATGTAACATTACTCATTATTACTTGTGTTAAAAAAATCATAGGAGCTTTTTCCTTTTCATTACTCATTATGTATTTACGTTCCTAGTCAAAAAAACAAAAAAAAAACATAGGAACAAAGACAAAAATTATATAAATAGCATTAAGATAAAATTTAATTCTATTTTTTATATTCATTATATTCATTTTATTAATTAAGTTATGATATATGTGTATTTTTTTTTAAAAAATATATTAATAAATACATGTCATAATTTAAATAATAAAATAAATATAATAAACATAAAAAATAAAATTAAGTTTTGTGTATAACATTACTCTTGTTAAGTGCGGGACTCAAAAAATATTGAAGCAGTGCAAATCATAAGCGTCACATTATGCTTTTCCAAATTGTACTTTTTCCTTTTCATTTACCTCGGAAAATTTTCTACAATTTTGAATTTTTATTCTATTTCTTTTCTCAAGCTTGAGAAGAAAAAAAATTGATATTAAGAATGCTAAAATTGGTTTAAAAAGGTTGAGCTTTTGATTTCTCTAGCTCTAAAAAAAATGTTCTAAACTATCTATTTTTCTTTTGTTTCGGTTTAGCACCTCAAGTTTTTTAAGTGACAACTCCATCCCTATTTTTCTAAACAAATTTTTTCTAATGCATGCATTTGATAAAAAAGAATGATAAAATATGAATTAGAGGGATTAAAGTGCCTTTTTATAAAAGCACACGTGTACATGCGAATCATGATTGAGATGGAGTTAATTAATACCCATGCGTAATGATAGTCCTATGTAATACTTGTCAAAATATGTACAACTGCACAGATGGAATAGCGTTTGATTTGAGCAAAAATGTGTTTTGTTAGAACAAATTCAGTTATACATCGAAAGTTTTAAGACAGAAAGGAATATTTGATCTTAGAATCAAATTAATTCCTGAAAAGACGCAATATCACTTGAATTATATTTCTTGCCTTGAGTTATCTATACAATTTAATCAATTACATCTTTAGTTTTTTTAAAGTAACTCCACACTTTTTAAATGTATGACTAATTCTTTCAAACAATGATCTGATTAGCTCTCGTCATAATTGACGCTTCCAAGACTAGAACCAATTACATTTTATTTGTACCCATCTGCAAACATGATTACGATAACCTTGTTCATTTTGCTATGGAAACTGCAACATTATCTTGTCTATTAAGCAAGTTGTATTAATTAATATATATTTAATGGATAAAACCTCCCTAGCGCCTATAAAAAGGCTAGTTCTCTTCATGTGGAACACATCTTCACTTCACTAGTGAAGAAGCTTTCCTTCAATATAGCAGAAAGATGGCTCCTACACTTGCACTTCGGTTTATTTCTTGTGTCCTTTTCTTCTTTATGGTAATTCAATTATGCATGGTCTTAAGATTGCAATGATACTATATTTGGGGCAATTTTCATATGTCCTTGTAGGAATATATCCACTATTTCAGCACTTAAAAATATCTTCTACTACGTATTATTTCAACTTAATGACTCGTTTAAGTGATCCTCCACGTATATATTGTAAAACCATTAACCATAATTTTTTAACCTTTGTTTTTAAGATTCTCTTTTAGCCAGGCTTGTAGAGGTTATTAGTCTTTTTAACCATTTAAAGCGTTATTAATTGTACTCCAAAAAAAAATTATTAGTAAGAAGTAAATAATAGGGCTTTGGTACAAGTAGAATTGACTCTCCCATGTATTTGTCTCTTTCATTGTTTAAAATCCTTGTAATCAAAACCTCAAGATAAGATATACATATTAGTTTCCAAAGTTGGGTCACTCATTAACTTCTTATTGACTTGCATTGTAGAATGACCATGGCATCGGTGCTAGTAGAGATCTGAAGGTAGAGCTGCGAGATCAGAAACAAGTGGATTCGTACGGAGCCACACCAGTATCCAAAGCTGAGCCTTACATTACCGGGTCCAAAACCACTCCAGACTCCACTCAAGCTAACTATATAGCTTCATATACCTTCATGAAACAAAACCATCCATCACACCATGGAAAGCTCAATCACCCTTACATAACTGGGTACAAAACCAGTACCCATGAGGCCAATGAACCTTACTTAACTGGGTACAGGACTACTGGTGCCCATGAAGCCAATCAACCAGCTAATTACCTCACCGGGTATAGGACCAGTACACATGATTCCCATGAAGCCAATCAACCTAATTACATTACCGCGTATAAGACCAGTACCCATGATTCCAATGAACCTTACACAACTGGGTATAAGAGTAGTGGTGCCCATGAAGCCAATCAGCCTACTTACATTACCGCGTATAAGACCAGTACCCATGATTCCAATGAACCTTACATAACTGAGTACAAGACTAGTGGTGCCCATGAAGCCAATCAGCCTAATTACATTACCGCGTATAGGACCAGTACCCATGATTCCAATGAACCTTACATAACTGGGTACAAGACTTCTGGTGCCCATGAAGCCAATCAACCTTACATTGCTGGGAACAAACCTACTGCCCATGACTCCAGTCAACATGCCCGTGATGCCACTGAACCATATATAACTAAATATGGTAGAATTGGTCCCAAAAAAGATCAAAAAGAGTTGTCTGCCCAAGATCACAATAAACCTTATATAACTCAATATGGTGATCATGTTCCCAAACAAGATTACACGTACAAAAAGAAATCGGACAACGCTTATGCTGCCAAAATGGGAAGCATGCATTTTTCCATAAATAGAAAAAGTGGGCAAGACTTGGAAGAATCAAAAGGGGGGCCATCTTCCAATGTGGATCACACAGAGGCATTCAAGACAGGGTTTTTCTCTTTGGAGGATCTTTATGTGGGGAATACAATGACCCTCCAATTTCCTGTCCAAGAGATTTCTAACTTCCTTCCAAGAAAAGAAGCCGACTCCATTCCTTTCTCAATGTCACAACTCCCAAGTGTTCTTCAACTCTTCTCAATCTCTGAAGATTCTCCTCAGGCCAAATCCATGAGAGACACACTTGAACAATGTGAAGCAGAAACCATCACAGGGGAGACCAAGATCTGTGCTAACTCTTTAGAGTCCATGCTCGAATTCATTGGCACCATCATTGGTTCAGAGACCAAGTATGATATTCTCACAACTAGCCACCCCACAACCTCAGGTACCCCTCTGCAGAAGTACACCATTTTGGAAGTATCACAAGATATCTATGCTCCTAAATGGGTAGCTTGTCATCCCCTCCCTTACCCCTATGCGATTTACTATTGCCACTTCATAGCAACAGGGAGTAAAGTGTTCAAGGTCTTACTAGGTGGTGAGAATGGAGATAAAATTGAAGCTCTTGGGATTTGCCACTTGGACACATCTGATTGGAGCCCAAATCACATTATATTCAGGCAGCTTGGATTCAAACCTGGGGAGGCTCCAGTGTGCCACTTCTTCCCTGTAAAACATCTTATGTGGGTTCCACAGCCTTCAAAAGCCACCATGTGAGGGGAGTTCTGTTTCATATCATGTTGCTGGGTGTGTGTGTCTGTGTCTAATAAAGGTCAATCTCAGCAACCGGTCATGTTTGACCTCAGCAGCCTGCTGATGACCATGTTCCTTTCGGACTTCCTCTTTATTTGTATGTCTTGTGCCTTTCTTTTATGTATAAATAATGTGGTAGGCAGAAAGAGTGATCGAAAAGACTTCCTTGTTGGTGTTTATGTAGTGCAACTGGGGGAGGGCTGCACAGCACAACAGGAATGGAAACATGGACTTGCTGTAACCTTGAATTCATAATGAATATTCCAGTTGTAGCAGCTAGTAACTAGTGTTTAACTTATTTTGTGTGATTATTTAAGAAACGCACTATTCTGATATCAACTAAGTGTAAACTGTAAAGTGATCAGCTATCCATTCTCAAAAACGCCCAAAACCGGATTCTGATTTCTCAGAAGTGTCCACCCAAAATCCCAGTTACATTACCGGTACAGACCTAGAGCTGATGAATCCAATCAACCTTATATTACAGCATATAGAGCTAGCCAAGATACAAGGGACTCTTAAAAAAGCCAGAAAACCCTAGAACAAGAAGAGTATGCAGATGCAGAGCAAATGTTGATGAGCAAACTTTATTTATTTATACAATACCAAAAAAGAGTCACAAGATTCTTATGTAGTTACCGACCAAAAAGGTGGACAAGACTTGCAAGAGTTAAAAGGGGAACCATCTTCTAAAGCGGACCATACGGAGGCATTCAAGATAGGATTTTTCAATTTGGAAGATCTTTATGTAGGAAATATAATGACCATCCAATTTTCTGTCAAAAATTTTCCTCACTTCCTACCGAGAAAAGAAGCCAACTATATTCCTTTCTCAATATCACAATTCCCAAGCGTTGTTCAACTATTCTCAATCTCTAAAGATTGCCTTCAGGGCCAAGCCATGAAAGACACACTTGAACAATGTGAATTTGAACCCTTAACACCAAGGTTTGCGTTACCTCCTTAGAGTCCATGCTGGAATTCGTTCACAGCATCCTTGGCTCAGGAGCCAGCTACAATATACTTACGACCAGCTATCCCCCCCACATCAAGTGCCCCTCTACAAAACTACACTGTTTTGCAAGTCACACAAGATATCTATATGCTCCTAAATGGGTAGCATGTCACCCCATGCCTTACCCCTATGCGGTTTTCTTCTGCCACTTCATAGACACAGGGAGTAAAGTCTTTTAAGGTTTTACTGGGTGGTGAGAATGGAGATAACATGGAAGCTCTTGGTCTTTGCCACTTGGACACATCTGAGTGGAGCCCTGATCACATTGTATTACCGCAACGTGGAATCAAACCTGGTGATGCTCCAGTATGCCATTTCTTCCCTGTAAAACATCTTCTTTGGGTTCCATCACCTACAAAAGCTTCCATGTGAGACTTAGAGGCTCTGTTTCATATCTCTGGTGACGTGTGTTTAATTAGCCATATGTTAATCCAAAACCTTAAAACAATAAATTTATGAGTCTTCTTACTTATATATTTTTCACTTAATTCATTATTTATCAATGTGAGACTTCAACACTCACACTTGAATTTCTAACATTCTCCTCCTCAAGTGTGAGTGAGTCTCAATATTAGTATGTTCTCCCTCAAGCAGAAACGATTCTGAGTATTCACAGGATTACTAACCAAGACCCACCAAAGTCTTGTGAATGTGCTCTACAACATGGGTTATGACCGAACCTGAGCATCTATCACTATCTTCAAATACTCGTCCTAGACGAATCATCGACTTTAATACCATTTGTTAGGCTATAATAGGAACCCAAAAGTAGGAGAAATCTTTATTAATGAACTAAGTAAAAAAAAATATAATAATAGATTTAACGTCACATCTTGACTCAACCTTAAGTAATTCTAAGTATTCACGGAGTTACCAACCAAGACTCACCTAAGTCTTGTTAATGTACTCTACAACATGGGTTAGAACCGAACCCAAACGCCTACCACTATCTTCAAATACTCGTCCTAGACGAACCATTGGCTTTGATACCACTTGTTGGGCAACCCACCCAAGTCTTGTTAATGTGCTCTACAACATGGGTTAAGACTGAACCTAAGCACCTACCACTGTCTTCAAATACTCGTCCTAGACGAACCATCGTCTTTGATACCACTTGTTGGGCGAGAAAGAGCTCAAAAATAAAAGAGATCTCTATCAATGATCTAAGTGAAAACACAATAGTAGGTTTAACGCCACATCGTAATCCAAAATCTTAATACAATGAGTCTATAAGTCTTCTCACTTATATACTCTTCATTTAACTCTTTCCTTACCAATATAGGACTTCAACACTCACACTTAAATTTCTAACAATATCTCAGTAATTTAGAAATGTGCTCGACCTCAGCTGTCCAGCGAATCAGCGATAGTGTTGCTTTGTTGTCACCTTGTTTATATGATAAATAAGTTTCTTGTTTGTATAAATAGGGTGGTTGGGAAAAGGCCTTCTCGTAACGATTTTCCTTTATGTACAACGAGGAGTTTTAAGATAGTAATACGTTAAATCCATGATGCACATACATATTTTGTTTATATCACTCAGCAATATTGGTTAATAAATACAATGCCTTATTGCCTTGTTTATTAACCACTACCTGTAGCATGCAATCATAAATAATATAATAATACAAAGCAGGGTAAATGAAAAACAAGGAAAGAGGGGGGAAAAATACTGAAGGCTTTAAAGGTTTCAAGCAGCAAGCATGGAAGTAAACAAGGCAATTGAGACCTCAATAAATTTGGTGGCCAGAAAGGGGAAAATAGAGAGAAAAAATCAATGCAGCATGCTTATCCATGTTATGTAATTAGATTCCAGCATAGTCATTTTGTTGGATATAAATATATAACTAACATTAAGTATCACCAACAAAAATTAAGGATTGTAGCATGCACATGAGTTACATCCTTTAACATAGGATACATGTAGTTTTATACTCTTTTTAAGAGTATATTATTATTTATATTATTTTTAAAGAATGTGATTAAATAAATAATAATAAAAAAAAAATATGTATAATAAATAAAATAAAATAAAATATAAAAATAAATATATGTATTATTTAACGTAAAAATATAATGGTTGTTTAACATAATACTAGCACTTAAATGTGTTATGTGCATAAACAATGCCTAAAGCGCTGCAGCCTAAGTACAACTGAAATAGAGAAGTACGAAAACATTAAAGCTTACAGAGTTACAATTACATTTATGCTACTGAACAGCATCTTCAGAAAACCTGGCATCAAAAGGAGCAAAGGGATGGGAATGAGCTGAATTAGCAGCAGCAGCTCTAGAACCATTCTGCAGTTCGTTTTTCGAATATATGCAAAGGAATAAATTCTTTATCTAGAACTTTGGCCTTATTTATAAATTTATTGTTTAGTTTCTTTATTTTTTTTTCTTCATTAATAGAGCTCCAATAATTAGACAATTCATCATAGGAGATTTTTTCTGTTGTGAAGAGAGAAATTTTTGTTTGCATCATTTTTAGAAAAGTTGACAAATTGGGTGGATACATAAAAGATATTCTTTCTTTTCCATCACTTTGACATGTATGGAAACAAATTGTGAAATTTCATTTGTTATGAAACTTTTAAATTGAACATTTTTTATATATCACAATGGATGATTCCATCGTTTATAATCGAAAAGAATGGTTTGAAAAAGTTTTTGAAATCCGAAGATATCTTTTTCAAGAAAAAGATGAGAAATATATTTTTTTCTTATTTAGTTTCTGTCGTTTTTGAAGTTCTTTCAACATCAATTTTTCTTTTTTTATCAATTTAATCTTTTTCTTGAATTCCTGACAATCTCTTAGTAAAAAAAGTCAATGGTATTATGCCAAAATAGTATAAACCAGTGTTATCAATATCGTAAGAATTGCGATTTGATTCTTACTATTTGCCACAAGTCAGCCTTCCAGCGATACATATCGTGTGTTATATCATTTCAGTCTCAGAATTGCATTGCAAATCAGTTGAATAGTAGTAGAATCGCGAATCTATAGTGATTCGTGCGATTCTCACAGAGATAGGTCATGCTTGCAGAAACGGGTCGCGAAAGCAGAAGTTGCAGAATGAGTCATGTCGTCAAGCAAGCAGAACCTGCAGAACGGGTCGCACCATCGAGCAACCAGAAGCAGCAGAATGGGTCGCATCATCGCACTGCAGAACGAGTCTCGAAGAAGAACAAACAGGTTGCGCGTGAAAATGGGTCGGGTTTTGCGCAACTCGATTCTGAAAACCCATTTTTTATGTTTTTTTTTGTAATTTTTTTATGGGCTTGGAGGGAAAGTGCCGAATCTTTCCCTCTCATCATCCCAAACAATAATATTAAAGAAACGATGACCTAATATTAGTCCCCACTCTCTTTTTCTCTCTCCCACATTTTGTCACTTTGCCCTTTACTCCTGAATATTAGTTAGATTATTTATTAGGCTTATATTGGTTTATATCTACAATGATGATCATTAGATTATGTATTAGGTTTATATTGATTTATATCTACAATGATGATCATTGATTTTGAATATTAGTTTATATTTTAATTTATTGGCTCTGTAGTGAGTTATTTGACTTCAAAATACTAATATCTGGATGTTTTTAATATTTCTTTATGTGAAAATATATTTTATGCTTATTTTTAATTATTGATCATAAATCTTACGATTCATGATACGATTTGATTCACGATTCGAAAAATAGGTCTTCTGATTCACGATTCGAATCTCGATTTGACAACCTTGGTATAAACAGGTAATAAATAAAAAAACAATAAAGATTTGAGACATAGAATTTCGAAATTCTAACATAATGTATTTATTAGATCGAATAGGTACATTAGACTTAATCGACTTATTTTGTTGTATCCAGACTAATATCAATCCAATCCATTTCATAAAAAAAAATGTGACCAATTAACCAACCAACAAATCTACTTGTTAAAAATAACAATTTTTTGTTCCATTGAAACATTGACTAAGATTGAACTTGGTAAAATTAAAACAGAGGTTTAATAACTGAAAAATAAGATCATTAAAGAATATTCTTTGAATGTTAAATTTATGTAATGAATTTTGATTCTTATATCCATAATTCAAAAAGGTTTTGTGATTATTGCCAAAGAAATGAAATAAAAGATACGATAGAGTTATGATAGTTATTGTATAATTCTTCTCTTTTATCATAGGGTAGAGTAGTTTGATAGCTCGCAAGGCTCATAACCTTGAGGTCACGGGTTCAAATCTCGTCTCTGTAACATCTTAAAATTGGGGTTCAAGAAAGGGGATACTACACTGTCACAAATTCTTTTATGCTATTGCTACAGTTTTACGTGAAAGACATTTCTTCCGTAAATGAAAATGAATTGTTCTTTAATTAGTCATATATCTTATCTATCTTAATTCTTCTTTTTTATGTTTTTTATCTTTTGTTTAAAGTAAAACATTGAATATTAACCCTTTTTCAAAAAAATTCCAAACATAAATGTCTTTTTTCATTTTTTATGATGTTTTTGAAAAATAAATTTCATTAATTGATTCAAAACATCTTTTATTAGATAATATTTGTCAATATTTTTACTTTTATTTTAAGTTAAAAGAAAAGTAAAAGAAAGAATCAATCAAAGAAATCACTCGATTTACTTCTTTTGGGTGGCGCAATAGTACTCATCTGTTCCAACCAAACTGCGATGATGGGAGGAAGACTAGTCATTGTAGCTTGTCCAGACTTTCCAGCCACAGGCCCTGTTGCCTCATTCACCAGACACTTTGTTCCTATCCTTTGCTTGACAGACTCCACAAACTCCTCAGCTTGATCACATGCTACTCTAAATAATTTCCTCTTCTACTTGAAGTTTCTCAGAGCGGTACCTGTTGATGTTTTAAGAGCACTGTCATTTTCTTTGGCTTCAAGCACATTTGCTGCCGCAGCAAAGTCTTGATAGGCATTATTTAAAGAATCAACTACGTTGTCCATTGTGCCTGTTTATTTAAATAAAAAGGGGACGGGGTAAAGATTCTTGTAATTACAGATATTGAGGGCAACTAAGACCTCTTGAATTAAGGTTCAAGAACACCGTATGCTCATATCCACTAAGGAACATAAGTCCCAGACCAAATTACAAAGCAGAACATCTAAATCCTAGTTTAAATGTAAAGAGTATGCAAATGCAAGTTCAAAAGAACCAGCCCAAATAAGATGTCAAGCTCAAGGGAATTTTTATGGTACCTTCATGGGTTTGGTATTCAGGATAAGTTGTCAAGCATTTATTGAATGTTGAATTCATAATAAATGTTCAATAATAATCAATAGCTAATAAAATATTTGACAATTCATCCTAAGTACTAAACCCTAAAAAAAATATAGATACCATAAAAATCTCCTAAACCAAAAACTAGCATTGTCAGTATGAATATTAATCAGACTCAATATACATAAAATTAAATAACATAAAATACATCTTAGTGATTGGTGGGTGGCTAACATATACCAAACATAATCACATGGTCCATGCTCAGCAAAATTAAATAATACAAAAAATACAATTTATTTTGTGATTGCCAAGATAAAAAGTGAAGATTAAATACAACAATGAAGTTTAGCTATTTAGCTCCTTCCTTGTCTAAACAATACAAATCAATCGACAACAAACATAAAGCTCCTGCGTTCTATTATAGGGCTTTTGCTTTTATAAATGTATTAAAAGCCCACCTTGATGCTATAAACAACCATGCAATGCAATTAACTAATTATAGTTCCTTATACACTATATTGTTCCCCTTCCCCCTGGGACCAAAGTCCGAGCTACTTACTCGTTAAATTCCCAATTCCAAAAGAATTTGTAACTTCAATTCATATTCCAGAACTCACAAAATCTGTATTGCGAATAATATACAGACCTGACTCCTGGTCAAAACTTTGCCTTCCCTCACGAACTTGTTAGTACGGATAAAAAACGCAAAGGGATACGATCACACGCTCATTCTTTCTCTTCAACTAAGGTTTTGAAAGAAAGAACGCTTACTGCTGAGAAGAAGACAAGTAACCTAGAAACTGCACCTAGGATTTGATTGCAGCACACAAGATCTCCACAAAGAGTGCAATTTGCTGCCATCATTCATAAATCTGGTCATTCTATCAAAGAAAAGCATTACATCTATTTAGATAAACCTCCCATAATTCGGAATAATAAAGTCCTAATCACATTGGGCAGAGACTACTACTAAGCCCATAAGGAAACTTGGACATTACCCCCAGGCCCAAATACAGCCCCAGATCAGGAATTATGGAATTTATTAGACTATCCCCAGTACTGAAAATGTAAATTAAGTTACAACTTAACTGAAATCGACAACCCTAAATAAGTTGATCAAGTAAGGTTATGGACTGTTAGAATCAGTGCCAAAATATGAACAAAACCAAAAATAGAGATGATTTGATTTTTAAGCTTATGCTCTTTTTTATGCTAGTGTTTCTTGGTCATCTTATCTTGAAGGCAAGGAACAGAAAAAGTAAAAGATGTTGGGAAATTGTTCAGTAAAATTAACTAAATAATTTTACGGCGGGA
Organism: Ormosia semicastrata; assembly: GCA_029884595.1. NCBI lineage: Eukaryota > Viridiplantae > Streptophyta > Magnoliopsida > Fabales > Fabaceae > Ormosia > Ormosia semicastrata. Next base: position 16,913,075 of record JAQQTO010000038.1, on the reverse strand, counting down.
AAATTATTCAATCTCTTCTCATATCTTACAGCTAATTGATGCTGCAACAAATTTTGGCCTGTTGACAATTATTATTAATTACACATTTGGGGAATTATAAATGTAAGGTTCAAAGTTAGATTTATTGCTGAATGAACAGATATGCTTCACAAAAGAAAACGTGAAACGAAGTAACGAACAAGCATCTCTCCTCTAATTATTCCCCTGAGCCATTATTTTGAAGGGTCCTATCTGGGGGCTAGCTTGGTGAATCCAAAATCTTATATTAGAACACTAATATTGGCTAAATTTTTAATTCAACGTGATGCTATTGAGTTGGCTGTATTGAAAACTGAGCGTTTTTTCACCCGTTGTTGTATATATAGTCTGTACAGTGTGAAGGGTTACCGTGCTGCCCGCTGTCATATGATGGGGTCATCAGGCATTAATGCTAGACAGCGAGTTACTTTGCTACAGCAGGGGTGACCCAATTGGCAATCTTCGGAAGAGATTTCATCCAGAGATGAGTGAGCATTAGGCAGCCCAATTCATGCATGATCCATGTGTGTGCAGAAGCCTACAATACAATAGGCGGGCCACTGCTGGTTATGACTTGATACAATGATACAGTACCTGCAGCAAAGGCATCAAGCTAGAAGCGAAATATAACAATGTACAACTGATCTAACATATTCATGATTGCTTGTTATTTTACTCTCGTTGTCTTCTTGCTTTGATTTTTGGAGGAATTTTTCCACAGTTGTCACATTGAGGAGGGAATAATACAAAAAAAGACAGATGAAGATTCTATGTTTTGGAATTTAGTGGAGGGTGGGTTCCTCGTGTTGTAAAAATACAGCTTTGCAATCTTGTTTATTAATGGTAAATACAAGTCATTGGGTTGATGAGTACAAACTCCCTCCTCTCGTCTTTCCACCTCCCGGCAAAATTTTGGAAAGATAAGAAAACAAAAATGTAAATAAATTCACCTGCAGCTGCAGCCAAACATGATAATAATTTGTAAATTGAGTCTGGTGGGAGATCACATCCATTAAGATTAAAATACCCACAGACACAGTTCGATTAGCATGGACGGATGGACTCTCTATCCGAATTTGGATTCTCAGCAGCTGCCGGACCTCCAGCAGTTGGAGTCTGGAATTTTTTTTTTTAATATTAAAAAATATTAATATTAAATTAATATTATTTTATATTGATGGACTCTAGCTGGATCCTGCATCTCAATTCTCAAGACAAATACCACATGCTTGCTTCCCCACCATCGCCTTCACCTGCTCAGTGCTTGCAAATTATTTACGGAATCTAGATACCCTACTACTACAACTTGGACACATTGTTTGTCCCAATAGTGGAAAATTTTAATGCTAATCAACCTCACAACTGGCACTCGTGAGAGACAGATAATGACGCCTGTTTGTTTAACCAATGAATTAAGGTCAATGTCTTAATGGTTTAAGGAATGCAACAAAACACGGTTTTAGTGTATTTTTTTCTTGTTTTTTTTTCCAGTTGTTTTCATCTACGGTCATGGTTGGTGATGTTGCTCACAAGTTTCAAGGCCTTTGATCCCTTGCCGGCAAATTTGCATTAGAAACCAAGAAATAAAAATTAATAAAGCTTGATTCTTTGACGTGATATTCTTGATATGGATAGAATATATAAGTGGACCACTTGTTATTATTATTGTCATAAACAACAAACAATTTTCCTTAGGCTTTTCAAATTTGATTATTCAATCCAAAGAGAAGATGCAGAACTATTTTTCAATAAAAAAAAATTGCACATCTCAATTCTCAAGGTTTTCAAATTGAAGAAATGGTACTTTGTGCCAGTCCACGGACTATATGTATGGTTCTTAGAACCAAAAACAGTGCCCAACCAACAAAGATAAATAATCGGCTTCAAAATCAAAGAGAAAAGGTAAGAAAACAAAAGGGAATGCAAGGTCATTCTAACTCTGCTTGTAGTAATCAAATCCACAGGAAAATGGACAACTTATACTTTTAAGTTTTAAGACCCCAAAGATTTCTAAACACAATAAATTGAAAAAGAAATAGGAAAAGTGACAACCAAACAAAAAAAAAACATATCTATTATCCACAAAGCCACATTTCGTCAGCGTGCCTAAAAAAAACGGATTCGGATTGTCTCCAGTCACATTTCGGAAGATCTCAATCATTGATTTTTTATTTAACGGTCAAGATTTTTATTTTATATTTTAATATTTAAAATATTTATTAATTTTAAATTAATATTAATCGTTAGATGAGAGATAAACGGTGAAGATTTGTTCCAACAATTATTGGAGGTGCAACTTGCTGGAGACAAACCGGATCAAAAAAAACCACTTCATTCCACACAATTTTTTCCCTCCCTCGTTAGTGAAGCCCGTTTCACTTTTTTTTTTTTTTGAAAAACACTTATATTACCCCTAATCCACATTTCTCTAAGTTCGGACATTGGTCCCTGATTGGACAAGGCCATTACTATTGTCAACTCCCTTAGTGGTGCCACTGGTGTCGGACTTCCCCCTAAAGTTACCAAAAGACCCTTCCATATCTTCTAGGGTTTTACCCTTTGTTTCAGGGAGCATAGTATAAAAGAATATCCAGCCAGCAGTAGCAATCCCACCATAAAGGAAGAAGGCTCCACCAATGGTGATCCCTTTGGACAAGGACAAAAAAGTCATTGAGATGACCCCACTGGTGACTCTACCCACCATAACTCCCATAGCCACACCCTGCGCCCGCAACCTCAAGGGAAAGATTTCAGAGCTATAGACCCACGTGATGGGTCCTGCACCGATCGAGAACGTAGCCACATAGGATAACACGGTGGCTATGCTCAATCCAACAGCCCACAACAGTTTCTTTTCTGAATGTCCAATGATCGTGAGGCTCACAGCGAGTGTCAAAAGCGACAGTACCATGCCACCAACACTAGACAAGAGCAACGGACGCCGTCCGACACGGTCTAACATAAATGTGGCCACCAAGATGAACATTGTTTTCACGAATCCAACGGCCATTGTTGCAAGAAGCTTGTCTCTGTCCTTCTTGATCCCAGCTTTTTCAAAGATCGTGGGGCTGTACAAAACGACGACGTCTACACCTGATGCTTGTTGGAAGAAGTAAATACCAAGGGCAGCTATTAAGATGTGACGAATTGCGGGTGTTGGATAAAGGAGCAGTTCTTTCCATACACCCTCACCGGTGTTTTTCTTGGGTACTTGAACGACGTCGTCGTTGCAAGTGTCAGGGATCCCAGCGGCTCGCTTGATGTCGGCTAGCCTTAGCTGAGCCTCTTCCTTGGAGTCTGAGGTTTTGTTAAGGACTTTTATTGCGTCCCTTAGACGACCCCTCATGACGAGCCATCGAGGGGACTCTGGCATGGCTAACACTACCAAGCCTAGGAATACTGAAGGAATTGCACCAATTCCAAGCATAAGTCGCCAACCCAAGTGAAGGGCCATCTTGGAAAATGCATAGTTTGAAATGTATCCTAGTAATATCCCTCCATTGATGAAAACCTGAAAATAATATCAATATATATAACAAGATTTAGTGAAGATTTCTTATGATATATGGAAAAGGGAAATTATGGTTGCACACACCTATTTTACACATGTTAACAATGTATAAATTAATACAATCATAATTTTTTCACACTACTTTTTTTATATCATTTTTTACACTACTTTCTATATCATTTATTATATTACTTTTTTATTATTATTTTTTACTTAATCGCAATTATTAAATAATGATGTTCTTTAAAAAATAATGTAATAATATCATTTTACAAATTTATAATAGGTTAGTTATCGATTTCCATGACTAGGAAATCAGATAACTAATTAGTTAACCTAAAAGTACATGTAAAAAACTTAGGTGTGCATATAACATAGGGCGATGGAAAATGTTTGATACATTTTTTATGAGTCACATTTCCTTTGAGGTGTCAAAAAAATAATGAAGTTGCGTGAAAAATGAGTTAAAGATTAATTGGTAATTAAATAATAAAAATTATATAAATATAAAGTAAAACGTGCTTAGATGTGTGTATGGCTTTATTATTAAGATATTATTATGGGTAGTTAATTTTTTTTAATGTAAGAAATAAAACTACGTAGAGTAACTAAATTCCATAAATATAAGTAGAAGTTATTAACGAACCTCAGGGAAGGAGGTGAGGAAGCCCCGAGAGGAAGCGGGGGAGATCTCGGCGGTGTAGACGGGGGCAATCATGAGGGCGTAACCAATGCCAATACCGGCGACGAAACGGCCGAACATGAGGAAGGCATAGTTGGGGGAGAACCCCATGAGTATGGCTCCGGCGAAGAAGATGGCACCGGCCAGGACAATCGTGTAACGGCGACCAATCCAGTCAGAGGTTCTGCCGGCTAGGCAAGAGCCTATGAGGGAATAGAGGTTGATGATTCCCAGCAGGATTTCGATTTTCACGTCGGAGACTTTGAGGTCTCTTTTTATGTAGATGGCTGCTCCACTCATCACACCAATATCTGTAACATAACATTATATTAATGCTTAATTGTTGTCAACTCATGAGTCACACTCAAGTTGAATAACGTTCTCTCATATTCTCTATTTATTCTAATGATTCATCATTCATGCAAAACTTTTTGTCCCACAAAACAGTGCTTTTTTAAAATTAAAAAAAAAACTTTTTTTCTGTTTTGTGTTCCAAAAGGTTTCTATATTTATTTATTTTTTTGTGAAAACTGGATAAGTTTTACAAACTTCAGCACATACTACAGTTGTTTTCATCGGAAGAAACGTTACGCTTTCTCTATAAAGAAACAGAAAGGACAAGAAATAAACCGGAATGGAAATCAAGGACTTTGCAGCGGATCGAGAGCAAGCAAGACAAACTGACAAATTAAGGAATAAATGAATGGTTATATAGATGTGATAGTAGTACTCACCATAGCCAAGTACGATGGCAGTCATGGAAGCCAATATAGCACAAGCGAAAGCGTACTTGTTCCTTTTGGGCTTCTTTTGAGGATGAAAATCCTCAAGAGTTTCCTGAGCTTTTGCTTCAATTGCTTTTCCCTCAGTCATCTTGACTTAATTAGTTGAATTGAATATCCGCAGAAGGGACTCACAGAGAGAGATTAGAGAAGGTTGTGTTAAGTTGCTAGCTAGTATCTATTTCTCAGTGCATGACGACCATGTATGTTAAGATAAGAACCAGTACTAGTAGAGCTGGCATATGATGCAGGGTATGAGGTTCCGCTATCGTGCTTATATAGACCAAAGGCTTACATCACCTTAGACCACACGTAGTCAGTCCACATGGTAGAAGCCCCAACTTTCTTTCCCAGTGCTCCCCAATTTATGTTTGTGTGCATATAAATATAAAACATTATTTTTATATATTAAATTATTTAGTACAAAATATTATTTTTTTTAAATTTTTTTAAAAAAGCCAGAAAACCCTAGAACAAGAAGAGGATGCAGATGCAGAGCAAATGATGATGAGCAAACTTTATTTATTTATACAATACCAAAAAGGAGTCACAAGATTCTTATGTAGTTACCGACCAAAAAGCTGGACAAGACTTGCAAGAGTTAAAAGGGGAACCATCTTCTAAAGTGGACCATACGAAGGCATTCAAGATAGGATTTTTCAATTTGGAAGATCTTTATGTAGGAAATATAATGACCATCCAATTTTCTGTCAAAGATTTTCTTCACTTCCTACCGAGAAAAGAAGCCAACTATATTCCTTTCTCAATATCACAATTCCCAAGCGTTGTTCAACTATTCTCAATCTCTAAAGATTGCCTTCAGGGCCAAGCCATGAAAGACACACTTGAACAATGTGAATTTGAACCCTTAACAAGAGAGACAAAGGTTTGCGTTACCTCCTTTCCATGCTGCAATTCGTTGACAGCATCCTTGGCTCAGGAGCCTGCTGCCATATACTTACAACCAGCTATCCCCCCACATCAAGTTCCCCTCTACAAAACTACACTGTTTTCCATGTGAGACTTAGAGGCTCTGTTTCATATCTACGGTGATGCGTGTCTAATAAAGGTATATCTCGGTGGTTTAGAAATGTGCTCGACCTCAGCTGTCCAGTGATAGTGTTGCTTTGTTGTCACCTTGTTTACATGATAAATAAGTTTCTTGTTTGTATAAATAGGGTGGTTGGTAAAAGGCCTTCTTGTACCGATCTTCCTTTATGTACAACGAGGAGTTTTAAGATAGTAATACGTTAAATCCATGATGCACATACATATTTTGTTTATATCACTCAGCAATTTTGGTTAATAAACACAATGCCTTATTGCCTTGTTTATTAACCACTATCTGTAGCTTGCAATCATAAATAATATAATAATACAAAGCAGGGTAAACGAAAAACAAGGAAAGAGGGGGGAAAATAACTGAAGGCTTTAAAGGTTTCAAGCAGCAAGCAGCAAGCATGGAAGTAAACAAGGCAATTGAGACCTTAATAAATTTGGTGGCCAGAAAGGGAAAATAGAGTGAAAAAATCAATGCAGCATGCTTATCCATGTTATGTAATTAGATCTCCAGCATAGTCATTTTGTTGGATATAAGTATATAACATTAAGTATCACCAACAAAAATTAACGATTGTACATCCTTTAACATCATACTAGCACTTAAATGTGTTCGGTGCATAAACAATGCCTAAAGCGCTGCAGCCTAAGTACAACTAAAATAGAGAAGTACGAAATCATTCAATGAAAACATTAAAGCTTACAGAGTTACAATTACATTTATGCTACTGAGCAGCATCTTCAGAAAACCTGGCAACAAAAGGAGCAGAGGGATGGGAATGAGCTGAGTTAGCAGCAGCAGATCTGCAATTCAATCACAAGCCACCGAACAGCTTAGCATTACACAACCTAATTCGTTTTTGGAATATATGCAGAGGAATAAATTCTTTATCTAGAACTTTGGCCCTATTTATAAATTCATTGTTTAGTTTCTTTATTTTTTCTCCATTAGTAGAGGTCCAATAATTAGACAATTGATTAAAAGAGATTTTTTCTGTTTTGAAGAGACAATTTTTTGTTTGCATCATTTTTAGAAAAGTGGATAAATTGGGTGAATACGTAAAATATATTCTTTCTTTTCCATCACTTTGACATGTATGGAAAAAAAAATTGTGAAATGTCATTTCTTACGACACTTTCAAATCAATCATTTTTTATATATTGTAATGGACGATTCCATTGTTTATAATAAAAAAAATAATGGTTAAAATTTTTTTTTGAAATTCGAAGATTTTTCTTGAAAAAGATAAGGGGAAATATATTTTTTGGTGGATTTTTTTCTTGTTTAGTTTTTATCATTTCTGAAGTTCTTTCGACATCAAATTTTTTTTTTATCAATTTTATTTCTTTCTTGAATTTCTAGCAATTTCTTAGTAAAAAATATCGATGGTGTTCTACCCAAATAGTATAAACAAGTAATAAATAAAAAATAAAACTAAAGATTTGATGACATAGAATTTCAAAATTCTAACATAATGTATTTATTAGATAAAATAGGTATATTAGACTTAATCGAATTATTTTACTGTATCCAGACTAATATCAATCCAATCTATTTCATCAAAAAATTGTGACTAATTAACTAACCAACAAAACTACTTGTTAAAAATAACAATTTTTTTTGTTCCATCAAAACTTTGACTAAGATTGAACTTGGTAAAAAAAAAAAAAAGAGGTCTAATAACTGAAAATAAGATTATTAAAGAATATTCTTTGAATGTTAAAATATGTAATGAATTTTGATTATTATATGAATGATTCAAAAAGGTTTTGTAAATATTGCAAAAAAATAAAATAAAAGCTATGATAGTTATTATATAATTCTTCTCTTTATCAAGGGGTTCAAGAAGAGGGATACTATACTATTACAGTCAACTCTATAAAATGTGAAAGACATTTCTTCTATAAATGAAAATGATTTATTCTTTAGTTAGTCATATATCTTATCTATCTTAATTCTTCTTTTTTATATTTTTTATCTTCTATTTAAAGTAAAACATTGAATATTATAATCCTTTTTCAAAATTTTTCCAAACATAGATATCTTTTTTCATTTTTTTTGATGATGTTTTTGAAAAATGAACTTCATTTTTCAAAACATCTTTTCCTGGATAATATCTGTCGATACTTTTTCTTTTATTTTAAGTTGAAAGAAAAGTAAAAGAAAGAAGGAATCAAAGGAATCACTTGAGTTACTTCTTCTGGGTAGCGCAATAGTACTCATCTGTTCCAATCGAATTGCGATGATGGGAAGAAGACCAGTCATTGTAGCTTGTCCAGACTTTTCAGCCACAGGCCCTGTTGCCTCATTCACTAGACACTCTGATCTTATCCTTTGCTTAACAGACTCCACAAACTCCTCAACTTGATCACATACTACTCTAAATAATTCCCTCTTTTGCTTGAAGTTTTCAAGAGCGGTATCTATTGTTGTTTTAAGAGCACTGTCATTTTCTTTGGCTTCAAGCACATTTGCTGCTGCAGCAACAAAGTCTTGATAGGCATTATTTAAATAATCAACTACGTTGTCCATTGTGCCTATTTATTTAAATAAAAGGGGGACGGGGTAAAGATTATTGTAATTACAGATATTGAGAGCAATTAAGACCTCTTGAATTAAGGTTCAAGAACACTGTATGCTCATACCCACTAAGGAACATAAGTCCCAGACCAAATTACAAAGTAGAACATCTAAATCCTAGTTTAAATGTAAAGAGTATACAAATGCAAGTTCAAAAGAACCAATTCAAATAAGATATCAAGCTCAAGGGAATTTTTATAGTACCCTCAACCATGATAAGTTGTTAAACATTTATTGAATGGTGAATTCATAATAAATGTTTAACAATAATCAATAACTAATGAAATATTTGACAATCCATCCTAAGTACCAAACCCTAAAAAAAAAAAAGATAGATACCATAAAAATCTCTTAAGCTAAAAACTAGCATTGTCAGTATCAATATTATTCAGACTCAATATACATAAAATTAAGAGTAAAATACACTAAATCCCCTTTAACTTTGTTAGTATGACAGTTAACCCCATTTTTGGACAAAAATGATACTCTACCCCACTTAACTTATTGAGTAACAGTAGTGTTAATACATTTGATAAAATATGCTAAAAAATGCTAGTTATCAACTATAATTAGTGTGATTAAAATGAAAAAAAATTTAAAAAAAATGGATGGGCCACACGTTATGCTATAGTTAGTTATCAACCATATGATGGTTATCAATAGTTTCTCTTTTACTAAACTGTTATTTATGACAAAATTATTTATTAAAATGTTATTATTTTAAAATTATTTATTAAAATATTATTCTTTTGAAATTATATATTAAATTATCATTTTTTGTCCAGTGTAATATTTTTTATTTTTATTTTTATTCACGTAAAAAACGCTAAAGAGGGTGGCACATCCACGTGAAAAACGTCAAATAGTTTAACGTTTTTATAATGAAAACGTCACCATATTTGACGTTTTTCACGTGAATACGTCATCTAGTTTGGTGTTTTCAGTGTACAAACATCATCTTCTTTGACATTTTCCATGTAGATACATCACCCACTTTAACGTTTTTCACAAAAAAATAAATAAATAAAGTTATCATGTTGCGTGTACTTCTAAAACACTTAACTCATTCCACATAAATCTCGCACCATAATGTTAAAAGATATTAGTACTAATTAACTTATTTATAGACTAAGTGTATACTTTTGATTCGTAAAATAGTTGATGTAAAACTTTAGTGTTGTCAAGGCAAAGCAACAAAGTAAGGCAATAGGATACCTTTATTTGATGTGAACTATACTCTCATAAAAAATAAATTACATAAAATGTCAATTAAATTCTATATCTGCTATCATGTCTTATCAATTAATACGCTCATATTCATAATCTTTAACCCAATGAATTTCAAATAAAACATTTAAAGTGATAAAAAAATATTTCCATACCAATTTTATATACGAAATAGATTTAGCAAATTGTGTTTAGTTTAAAAAATAAAACACTATGAATTTAGCAAATTGATGCTTTTGCAACTCAACTTTTCATGGTTTTTATTTTTTTTACGTTAACTAAAAAATGTACCTTTGTTGCTAAATTTGATTTGAAATGGAAATAAGGCCCCAATTAGACTAATGGAAATATTTTCGTAAAATTGAAATTCATAATTTTTATGGAAATCAAATTGGTATGGAAATATTTTTGGTATTGGTATGGAAATATGTTTTTTTATTATTATCACTTCCAATGTTTTATTTGAAATTTATTGAGTTAAAGTTTGTGAATCTGAGTGTATTAATTGTTAAGGCATGACAGAAGATATAGAATTTAATTAACATTTTAGGTATTTTATTTTCTATGAGAGCAGAGCTCACATCAAATAAATGTACCTTATTACTTTACTTAGATAATTTGTCTTACCAACACCAAAGTCTCACATCAACTACTTTAAGGATCAGAAACAAATACTTAACCTATAAATAAGTTAATTGATACTATTATCTTTTAACGTTATGGTGCGAGATCCATGTAGAATGAGTTAAGTGTTCTAGACATACACGAAATGTGACATTTTTTATTTTTTTATCCACGTGAGGGTGATGCATCTACATGAAAAACGTCAAAGAATGTGACGTTTTTACACTAAAAACGCTAAATTGGTTGGCGTATGCACTTGGAAAACACTAAATAAGGTGACGTTTTCCATGTGGATGCGTCATCCCCTTTGTCATTTTTCACATGGACAATAAATAAATAAAAAATGTCACGTTAGATAAAAAGGTGACAATTTGATATATAATTTCAAAAAAATGACATTTTGATAAATAGTTTTAAAATAGTAATATTTTAGTAAATAATTTTACCATAAATAACAGTTTGATAAAAAAGTCAATTGTCAACTATAGTGGCCCACTATTTTTTTTTATTTTTTTCATTTTAATCAAACTAATTATAGTTGATAACTAGCATATTTCATCAAATCTATTAACACCACCGTTACTCAACAAGTCAAGTGGGGTGGAGTGTCATTTTTGTCCAAAAATAGGGTTAAGTGTCATACTAACAAAGTTTAAGGGGATTTAGTGTATTTTACTCTAAAATTAAATAACATAAAATACGTCTTAGTTATAGGTGGGTGGCTAACATATACCAAACATAATCACATGGTTCATGTTCAGCAAAATTAAATAATGCAATTTATTTTGTGATTGCCAAGATAAAAAGTGAAGATTAAATACAACAATGAAGTTTAGCTATTTAGCTCCTTCCTTGTCTAAACAATACAAATCAATCGACAACAAACATAAAGCTCCTGCGTTCTATTATAGGGCTTTTGCTTTTATAAATGTATTAAAAGCCCACCTTGATGCTATAAACAACCATGCAATGCAATTAACTAATTATAGTTCCTTATACACTATATTGTTACCCTTCCCCCTGGGACCAAAGTCCGAGCTACTTACTCGTTAAATTCCCAATTCCAAAAGAATTTGTAACTTCAATTCATATTCCAGAACTCACAAAATCGGTATTGCGAAGAATATACAGACCTGACTCCTGGCCAAAACTTTGCCTTCCCTCACGAACTTGCTAGTACGGATAAAAAACGCAATGGGATTTGATCACGCTCATTCTTTCTCTTCAACTAAGGTTTTGAAAGAAAGAATGCTTACTGCTAAGAAGAAGACAAGTAACCTAGAAACTGCACTTAGGATTTGATTGCAGCACACAAAATCTTCACAAAGAGTGCAATTTGCTGCCATCATTCATAAATCTGATCATTCTATCAAAGAAAAGCATTACATCTATTTAGATAAGGATAAACCTCCCATAATTAGGAATAATAAAGTCCTAATCACATTGGGCAGAGACTACAACTAAGCCCATAAGGAAGCTTGGACATTACCCCCAGGCCCAAATACAGCCCCAGATCAGGAATTACGGAATTTACTAGACTATCCCCAGTACTGAAAATGCAAATTAAGTTACAACTTAACTGAAATCAACAACCCTAAATAAGTTGATCAAGTAAGGTTATGGACTGTTAGAATCAGTGCCAAAATATGAACAAAACCAAAAATAGAGATGATTTGATTTTTAAGCTTATGCTCTTTTTTATGCTAGTGTGTCTTGGTCATCTTATCTTGAAGGCAAGGAATAGAAAAAGTAAAAGATGTTGGGAAATTGTTCAGTAAAATTAACTAAATAATTTTACGGCGGGAAAATTATTCAATCTCTTCTCTTATCTTACAGCTAATTGCTGCTGCAACAAATTTTGGCCTATTGACAATCATTATTAATTACACATTTGGGGAATTACAAATGTAAGGTTAAAAAATAGATTTATTGCTGAGTGGACAGATATGCTTCACAGAAGAAAACGTGAAACGAAGTAACGAACAAGCATCTCTCCTCTAATTATTCCCCTGAGCCATTATTTTGAAGGGTCCTATCTGGGGGCTAGCTTGGTGAATCCAAAATCTTATATTAGAACACTAATATTGGCTAAATTTTCAATTCAACGTGATGCTATTGAGTTGGCTGTATTGAAAACGGAGCGTTCTTTCACCCGTTGTTGTATATATAGTCTGTACAGTATGAAGGGTTACCGTGCTGCCCGCTGTCATATGATAGGGTCATCAGGCATTAATGCTAGACAGCGAGTTACTTTGCTACAGCAGGGGTGACCCAATTGGCAATCTTCGAAAGAGATTTCATCCACAGATGAGTGAGCATTAGGCAGCCCAATTCATGCATGATCCGTGTGTGTGCAGAAGCCTACAATACAATAGGTGGGCCACTGCTGGTTATGACTTGATACAATGATACAGTACCTGCAGCAAAGGCATCAAGCTAGAAGCGAAATATAACAATATACAACTGATCTAACATATTCATGATTGCTTGTTATTTTACTCTTGTTGTCTTCTTGCTTTGATTTTTGGAAGAATTTTTCCACAGTTGTCACATTGAGGAGGGAATAATACAAAAAAATTAAAGACAGATGAAGATTCTAAGTTTTGGAATTTAGTGGAGGGTGGGTTCCTCGTGTTGTAAAAATACAGCTTTGCAATCTTGTTTATTAATGGTAAATACAAGTCATTGGGTTGATGGTACAAACTCCCTCCTCTCCTGTCTTTCCACCTCCCGGCAAATTTTTGGAAGGATAAGAAAACAAAAATGTAAATAAATTCACCTGCAGCTGCAGCCAAACATGGTAGTAATTTGTAAATTGAGTCTGGTGGGAGATCACATCTATTAAGATTAAAATACCCACGGACACAGTTCAATTAGCATGGATGGATGGACTCTCTATCCTGCATCTCAATTCTCAAGACAAATACCACATGCTTGCTTCCCCACCATCGCCTTCACCTGCTTAGTGCTTGCAAATTATTTAAGGAATCTAGATACCCTACAACTACAACTTGGACACATTGTTTGTCCCAATAGTGGAAAATTTTAATGCTAATCAACCTCAACCGGCACTCGTGAGAGACAGATAATGACGCCTGTTTGTTTAACCAAAGAAAGGTCAATGTCTCAATGGTTTATGTAATGTAACTAAACACGGTTTTAGTGTATTTTTTTTCTTTTTTTCTTTTTTCCAGTTGTTTTCATCTTCGGTAATGGTTGGTGATCACAAGTTTCAAGGCCTTTGATCCCTTGCCAGCAAATTTGCACAACAAACCAAGAAATAAAAATCAATAAAGCTTGATTCTTGACGTGATATTATTGATATGGATAGAATATATAAGTGGACCACTTGTTATTATTATTGTCATAAACAATAAACAATGCTCCTTAGGCTTTTCAAATTTGATTATTCAATCCAAAGAAAAGATGCAGAACTATCTTCCAATAAAAGAAAATTTGCACATCTCAATTCTCAAGGTTTTCAAATTGAAGAAATGGTACATTGTGCCAGTCCACGGACAATATGTATGGTTCTTGGAACCAAAAAGAGTGCCCAACCAACGAAGATAAATAATTGGCTTCAAAATCAAAGAGAAAAGGCAAGAAAAACAGAAGGGAATGCAAGGTCATTCTAACTCTGCTTGTAGTAATCAAATCCACAGGAAAATGGACCACTTATACTTTTAAGTTTTAAGACCCCAAAGATTTCTGAAACACAATAAATAGAAAAAGAAATAGGAAAAGTGACAACCAAGCAAAAAAAACATACCTATTATCCACCCAGCCACATATCGTCAGCGTGGCTAAAAAATACCACTTCATTCCACACAATTTTTCCCCTCCCTCGTTAGTGAAGCCTGTTTCACTTTTTTTATTTTTTAGAAGACTTATATAGTATTTCAAAATTGTTAAATGCCATTTGCAATTGTGAGATTTACCACCTCTTTATCACATTATATTTTGATAATCAAAAGCTCCCGTGAGTCGGCATGACCCATCCCAATTGATCATTTCTAATATAAATGCAATTACCCCTTCCATAAGAAATTAGGGAAAATCCTCACAAAAAAAAAAAGAAATTAGGGAAAAAAGAGAGCTAAAACACCTTATTTTTTTCTTCTTATCATTCATAAAAGTTATTGTAAATTCCTTTTTGCATACAAGCCTTGTGACATCTGCGCCTCGCTCGTCATTTTTCATTTGAAAGGCTACTCTGAAAACACACACAAAAAATTGACTACATTATATTACCCCTAATCCCCATTTCTCTAAGTTCGGACATTGGTCCCTAATTGGACATGCCCATTGCTATTGTCAACTCCCTTAGTGGTACCACTGGTGTCAGACTTCCCCCTGAAATTACCAAAAGACCCTTCCATATCTTCTAGGGTTTTACCCCGTGTTTCAGGGAGCATAGTGTAAAAGAATATCCAGCCAGCAGTAGCAATCCCACCATAAAGGAAGAAGGCTCCACCAATGGTGATGCCTTTGGACAGGGATAGAAAAGTCATTGAGACGACCCCACTAGTGACTCTATTCACCATAACTCCCATAGCCACACCCTGCGCCCGCAACCTCAAGGGAAAGATCTCAGAGCTATAGACCCACGTGATGGGTCCTGCACCGATCGAGAACGTAGCCACATAGGATAACACAGTGGCTATGCTCAATCCAACAGCCCACAACAGCTTCTTTTCTGAATGACCAATGATCGTGAGGCTCACAGCGAGTGTCAAAAGCGAGAGCACCATTCCACCAACACTAGACAAGAGCAACGGACGCCGTCCGACACGGTCTAACATAAACGTGGCCACCAAGATGAACATCGTTTTCACGAATCCAACGGCCATGGTCGCAAGAAGCTTGTCTCTGTCCTTCTTGATCCCAGCTTTTTCAAAGATCGTGGGGCTGTACAAAACGACTGCGTCTACACCTGATGCTTGTTGGAAGAAGTGAATACCAAGGGCAGCTATTAAGATGTGACGAATTGCGGGTGTTGGATAAAGGAGCAGTTCTTTCCATACACCTTCACCAGTGTTTTGCTTGGGTACTTGAACGATGTCGTCGTTGCAAGTATCGGGGATCCCAGCGGCTCGCTTGATGTCGGCTAGCCTTAGTTGAGCCTCTTCCTTGGAGTCTGAGGTTTTGTTAAGGACTTTTATTGCGTCCCCTAGACGACCCCTCATGACGAGCCATCGAGGGGACTCCGGCATGGCTAACACTACCAAGCCTAGGAATACTGAAGGAATTGCGCCAATTCCAAGCATGAGCCGCCAACCCAAGTGAAGGGCCATCTTGGAAAATGCATAGTTTGAAATGTATCCTAGTAATATCCCTCCATTGATGAAAACCTGAAATTGATATCAATATATATAACAAGATTTAGTGAAGTTTTCTTATGATACATGGAAATGGGAAATTATGGTTGCACACACCTATTTTACACATGTTAACAATGTATAAATTCATACAATCATAATTTTTTTACACTATTTTTTTTATATCACTTTTTATACTATTTTTTATATCATTGATTATATCACTTATTTCTTATTATTATTTTTTACTTAATCATAATTATTAAATAATGATGTTCTTTAAAAATAACGTAATAACATCATTTTTCAAATTTATAATAGGTTAGTTATCAATTGATGACTAGGAAATCAGATAACTAATTAATTAACCTAAAAGTACATGTAAAAAACTTAGGTGTGAATATAACATAGGGGGATGGAAAAGGTTTGATACATTTTTTATGAGTCACATTTCCTTGGATGTGTCAAAATAATAATGAAGTTATTAATTGTAATTAAATAATAAAAATTATATAAATATAAAGTAAAACGTGCTTAGATGTGTTTATGGCTTTATTATTAAGATATTATTATGGGTAGATTTTTTTTTTTAATGTAAGAAATAAAACTACGCAGAGCAACTAAATTCCATAAATATAAGTAGAAGTTATTAACGAACCTCAGGGAAGGAGGTGAGGAAGCCACGAGAGGAAGCGGGGGAGACCTCGGCGGTGTAGACGGGGGCAATCATTAGGGCGTAACCAATGCCAATACCGGCGACGAAACGGCCGAACATGAGGAAGGAATAGTTGGGGGAGAACCCCATGAGTATGGCTCCGGCGAAGAAGATGGCACCGGCCAGGACAATCGTGTAACGGCGACCAATCCAGTCAGAGGTTCTGCCGGCTAGGCAAGAGCCTATGAGGGAATAGAGGTTGATGATTCCCAGCAGGATTTCGATTTGCACGTCGGAGACTTTGAGGTCTCTTTTTATGTAGATGGCTGCTCCACTCATCACACCAATATCTGTAACATAACATTATATTAATGCTTAATTGTTGTCAACTCATGAGTCACACTCAAGTTGAATAATGTTCTCTCATATTCTCTTTATTTTTTCTAATGATTCATCATTCATGCAAAACTTTTTATCCCACAAAACAGTGTTTTTTTTTAAAATAAAATAAAAATCATTTTTTTTCTGTTTTGTGTTCCAAAAGGCTTCTATATTTATTTATTTTTTTGTGAAAACTGGATAGGTTTTACAATCTTCAGCACATACTACAGTTGTTTTCATCGGAAGAAACGTTATGCTTTCTCTATAAAGAAACAGAAAGGACAAGAAATAAACCGGAATGGAAATCAAGGACTTTGCAGCGGATCGAGAGCAAGCAAGACAAACTGACAAATTAAGGAATGAATGAATGGTTATGTAGATGTGATAGTAGTACTCACCATAGCCAAGTAATATGGAAGTCATGGAAGCCAATATAGCACAAGCGAAAGCGTACTTGTTCCTTTTGGGCTTCTTTTGAGGATGAAAATCCACAAGAGTTTCCTGAGCTTTTGCTTCAATTGCTTTTCCCTCAGTCATCTTGACTTAATTAGTTGAATTGAATATCCGCAGAAGGGATTCACAGAGAGAGATTAGAGAAGGTTGTGTTAAGTTGCTAGCTAGTATCTATTTCTCAGTGACCACCATGTATGTTAAGATAAGAACCAGTATAGTAGATCTGGCATATGATGCAGGGTGTGAGGTTCCGCTATTGTGCTTATATAGACCAAAGGCTTACATCACCTTAGACCACACGTTGTGAGTCCCACATGTTAGAAGCCCCAACTTTCTTTCCCACCTCAGTCAGTACAGTCTTTTTCAGTGTCCTTTCCTAATTCCACATTTTTTTAAAAAAAATATTTGTTTTACATTTTTTTAAAGTTATAAGAGTATTTATATTTTTTAAAAAAATAATTGAATGAGAAAAAAAATAAAAAAAAATATATAATAAATAAAATTAAATAAAATATAAAAAAAATATAGTAAGAATATTATTATTACTTTTTTAAGCCTCCCTCTGCGTCGAAATCACGAATGCAAATTGGCCTCGTGGTGGCTCCCAGGCACAAAATGACAAACGAGTACAGTCAGTATTTTCAATAATGCCAATTGATTTATGAAACGACTAGAGTACTAATACAATAATACTCTCTCCGTGGTCCGTGCCCCTTGGCCGGTTTCGTGTCGGTCTAGTCAAGCCTAGAAATAACGATTACAGCAATGAAGGTGTTTGCACATGTCTGTTTAGTTGCTCCGAAAATGCTCTACCAGTCTTTGGAAAATTTCATTACGGATTTTAGATATAACATTCCAGATTAAGACAACTTTCTCCCTCCTTTAGCAGTAACAGGATCATGCATTTTTGAACAGTCAAGTTTCGTTTTGCCAATATGATACGTAGGTTAGTTTCTTAATTATTACTTTTCGGGAGCATATAAAAGACAACCTAACCTATGAAGAAGCACATGTTCATGAATCTTTTGTGATTTGAACTGCAAAGTTTTTGTAAAATGCGATTACCATTTTATTTAGTTTGATGGTAAATCTTCTAATCAAGGAAGTTGTGGAACGAGGAATCCAACGACAATATGATAAACAAGGTCACTTTTGGCATAGAAAGGCATGTGTATATATGGCTGGAAACAGAAAGTGCTTCACTTACATAATATGTTTTCATAAATTTTGTTACTTATAGAGAAAGGACAAGCCCGACTTTTGCAACTCATGGGTTCAAAATAAGGGTCATTGCTCATCCTACGGAAAACAACAAAACAATTCTGACAAGATACATTACTTAGAAAAATGCTTTATGGAGATCTTTAAAAAACACTTTATCTCGTATACCAGGATATTCGGCAAAATCAGAAACATGAAGAGAAAAATAGATAAAATCATACCTAATCAAGTGATAAAAATAATATATATGTAAATATCTGTGAATGAGAAATTTTTAAATACTTCGAGAGTAATAGATTTTTAATACTATAGATAATGTACTCCGTTACTTAATGCTGCTTTTAGCTACTGGCCAAACTTTCTTTCTATATAAGTGAATATATTTCGCTTAATTACATCCCTAGTTTTACTTCTTTTTTTTCTCTGCTCGTTTTATTTTTATATTGAGAATAATATACTTCTTTAAAATTTCAAGTTTAATTTGAATAATTTCTTTCTATGTTCTCTATCATTCTTATCCAGCTTTTTAATTTCATTTTATAAAAAAAACTTTTAATCTTCACATTTCATATCAGAACTTTTAAGTTTTAACAAAGAGTGCTTTGTGTTTATTTAAAAATAAAATATAATAAAATATCATTTTCAATATATTTTTGTAACTTTTGTCAACGGGTTAGTTACACATACACAATTCGCATATGAAGAAAAATTGCGTGCAAAAATAAAAAATAAATTATTGCATTGCATTTTTCTTTTTTCTTTTTTGGTTTCTTTTGCATATGTCAACTGAACGGATCGATTACCTCACCAACCAACATCATTTACGAGCAGATAAAAATTGAGCAACGATCATGTTCCCAAAAAGGGCAAAAAAAAAGAGTAATGTTCTTAACAAAAAACAATTTGTGTAATGACAATGTTATCTATACAGTTTTACTGTATACATGTTTTATTTGTTATGTTAGAATATCTAAAATATATTTTAAAATTAAATCAGGTTTGATTTTATGTTATCTTATATATTTGATTTTTAAATAATTAAATATATTATTTTAATTATATTTAATTGTATTTTCTTCTTTATATAAATTTATTATTTTGTAAATAAATCTTTTTATATCTTTTTTTACGTATCCTATTTTTTTATTTCTAACATAGTATCATAGCAGTACCATCTTCCGTATCTTCCGTAACCTATCTCATCACTATTCCGCTGGATAATTTCCGAAAATCTAGAAGTCTAATTAGTCACATATCATGTTGTATTCTCTTTCTGACTTCCTCTCTCTATTTCTTCGTTATCACTTTCTCTCTCCTATTTGTAGTTAGCTTCGTCCTCTGCTGCGCTCCTCAGTTGCGCGTCTTTGCCCTGCTCCTCTGTTGTGCTTCTTAGTTACGCTTTTCTGTTGCACTCCTTTGCTCCTTCGTTGTGCTCCTAATCAGTTCTATTTAATTCGGCCTAAAAAATTGGCTCCATTTTTGTTGCTCCAACCTTTGATTAGTCATCTGATCTAGCTTGAAAGATTGACTATGTTTCAATTATTTTAGTCAAAAGTAAATTGGTTCCATCCTAGATGCAATTTGACTTCGTTCTTATTGTAGATTTTCATAAATGTAAATGAGATTACCATTTTATTTAGTTTGATTGTAAATCTTCGAATCATGGAAGTTGTGGAACGAGGAATCCAACGACAATATGATAAACAAGGTCACTTTTGGCATAGAAAGGCATGTGTATATATGGCTGGAAACAGAAAGTGCTTCAATTACAGAGCATTGTTTTCATAAATTTTGTTACTTATAGAGAAAGGACAAGCCCGACTTTTGCAACTCACGGGATCAAAATAAAGGTCATTGCTCATCCTACGGAAAACAACAAAACAATTCTGACAAGATACATTACTTAGAAAAATGCTTTATGCAGATCTTTAAAAAACACTTTATCTCGTATACCAGGATATTCGGCAAAGTCAGAATCATGAAGAGAGAAGGAAAAATATAGTTTTACATTTTTTTTAAGAATATATTATTATTTATACTTTTTTTAATAAATGTGATTAAGTAAAAAAATGATAAAAATATATATATAATAAATAATATTAAATAAAATATAAAAAAAATATGTATTATTTGATGTAAGAATATAAGAGTTGAAGAAAAAAAATAAATAAAATTACATCTAATCAAGTGATAAAAATAATATATATGTAAATATATGTGAATGAGAAATTTTTAAATACTTTTAGGTTATGTTTGGTACATCTTATAAAAAAAATGATAATATAAATTAATACTATAAGATCTTATTTAATGTTTGATCGTTATTCAATAATAAGATAATAAAATCAATTCTCATTTTATCCTATTTTAAGTGATAATTATTTTCTCTCTAATCGTGATAAGGCGCTAAATTTTTATTCTAATCTTATCCTCAACTTTATTTTTATCACTCATCTCCTTGATTCAAAAACCAGCCGCCACTTAACACCGCTCCATTTTTGCCGCTCCAACCTTTGATTATCACTCATCGGATCTAGCTGTTTCAATTGAATTACATAAGACTTATTATATTCTAATTATTTTAACTTTTATGTTAAATAATATTTTAATCTTAAAAATTTTACAATCAATTAATTTATTTTTTTATTATCAAATAAAAAATAAATTATGTGTTATTCTATTAATTATATTATTATATTATTTTATCATCCTATTTTATATTATAGCCTTAGAATAATAGATTTTTAATACCATAGATAATATACTCCGTCACTTAATGCTGTTTTTAGCTACTGGCTAAACTTTCTTTCTATATAAGTGCATATATTTCGCTTAATTACATCCCTACTTTTACTTCTTTTTTTCTCTGCTCGTTTTGTTTTTATATTGAGAATAATATGCTTCTTTAAAATTTCGAGTTTAATTGGAATAATTTCTTTCTATGTTCTCTATCATTCTTATCCAGCTTTTTAATTTCATTTTATAAAGAAAAATTTTAATCTTAACATTTCATATCAAAACTTTTAAGTTTTAACAAAGTGCTTTGTGTTTATTTTTAAATAAAATATTTTTAAAGTTTTTTTAACTTTGTCAACGGGTTAGTTACACATACACAATTCGCATATGAAGAAAAATTGCGTGCAAAAATAAAAGAAATTATTGCACTGCATTTTTCTTTTTTCTTTTTTGGTTTCTTTTGCATATGTCAACTGAACGGATCGATTACCTCACCAACCAACATCATTTACGAGCAGATAAAAATTGAGTAACGATCATGTTCCCAAAAAGGGCAAAAAAAGAGTAATGTTCTTAACAAAAAACAATTTGTGTAATGACAATGTTATCTATACAGTTTTACTGTATACATGTTTTATTTATGTTAGAATATCTAAAATATATTTTAGAATTAAATCTTTTTTTATTATATACATTTGATTTTTATATAATTAAATATATTATTTTAATTATATTTGATTATATTTTTTATATAAATTTATTATTTTATAAATAAAGAATCTTTTTATATAAATAAATATATAAAAATATTTTCTAAATTTTTCTGATTTTTTTATTTCTATTATCGAGTAGTATCAAAGAAGATTATCCTCTCAACAATTTAAAAAATCTAAAAGTATATAGAAATTTTTTCTAGGCTTTTTTTGTAGCCCTATTTTTTTTTGTTTCTAAGACTTTGAAACTGTCATTTTCTCGTTAATTTTATTTTTTTTTTTGCTGCTCCAACCTTTGATTAGCAATCTAGAAAGGTATGTAGAGGCACCATTATAGAGAAGGATATCTCAACTAGGTTGGCACATCTCGTTAATATTATTCATTTGATGTAAAAATCGTAATAAAAAGACATGAAAAGTAGTATACAAAAAGTGAGATAAAGTTTCTTTTATAAAAAAAATTCTAAACTTTTTTGTTGCTTCATTTCTTTTTTCAAATTTTCAATCATCTAAAAGTTATAAAAAAGTTAAAGTTAAAAAAATCTTCTAACGTTAATTATAAAAAAAAATATAAGTATACTTGATTAAATTGTTTTCGTTAAAATATTCAAATTATTATCACTCCAGAATGCATTTTTTATTTCACTTCATTATTGTTTTTTTTTTCATTTCATTGAGTAAAAAAACCAAAAAATAAGGATAAAATTAGAAAATAATTAATATTTATAATTTTTAAAATGAAAGATAAATTTTAAAAAAAAAAATTTTTAAAGATGGAGTAATTTTTAATCAAATATATTATATTCTTTCAATATGAAAAAATTTGTAAGACCCAAATATATATCATATATTTTTCTAAGTCAAGCAAGCCTATCAATTTGGATGGAAACAAAATGGCATGGGTTTCAAATTATTTTACTTTTTTTTTGTCCAAAAGTAGCTTTAACTTTTTTGGATAAAAGTCCAAAAGTAACTAAATATTTTTAATTTACTTCCATTTTCTTAGGTCAAGATTCAACAATGACGAGCTGATCTATGTGATGTAAAAGGGGGCCCACTCAAGCCTTTCAAAGTCTTGTTGTGGGACACCTAGCCTTTCAACCAGTCTTTGCAACTTGTGCTGGTTAAGGACCTCCTCACCTCTCTTCAATTAGTGTCTTTCTTCTGCCCTTAATTAATTTTTGTTAATATATTTGTTAAGTTTTAGAATGCATGCCTGTATTATTATACTTAAAACCATATGGAAATAAAGGATAGTGATCGTTTTAAAGAATAAAAAATCATTTATTATATAACTCAAATTAATAAATTAATAAATTAATAAAATTAAGTTAATAATTGATAGTACTTAAATAAGAGCATGATAAATTAATCGGTTAATAATACTTAATCAGGTAAGTTGAACAACCATGCTCTTATTTTGTTATCCTTTCACTATCAATGCAAATATAAAACAGACACGTATAACATATATATCATCATTATCATGTTGAAAGAACAGTCATTCAATAAAAGATTTGCATATAGCTCACCAAAAAATAAAACTTTGAATAGTAAATGAATTAATTTGTCACGCATCATTTACGTGTTCTTTTTGAGGAGTCTGGCTTATCATCTTCCCAAAGTTTTGGCTCTCATCTTCAGGTGTATATATTTTAATTTAATTTAAAGTATATTAAAATATTAATCTAATAATAATTATTAGATAAATATATCTTTACTTCTCCTTACTTATTCAAAACAATATAATTAGCTTCTTGGTCATGAATTATTCGATACTAACTGTGTGAACCAAGGATTCCTACTGAATATGCTGTTTTCATTTCAGACATTTATATTAGGTATATTTTATAGGGTTTTGCTAAAAATGACACTTATTAATAAGATTAAAATAAGAAGTTTTAAATAAAAATAAAATATTTAACAAGTAATCTTAAAATATGTTGTTTTCCTTTTTTTATTTAAAATTTTTTATTTTAAAATGTTTAACAAGTAAGCTTAAAGTACTTGTTAGTAAAATCTTATTCTATATATAATTTAATATGACAATTTAAATATTATTTTATGTGTATTTTAATTTGTATTTGCGTCGATATTCATGCTATATGAATTGCTATGAATTACGGCTCCATCTAACATGCTTCCTGGTTATTATGGTGAAGCAATGCACCTTGATTAATAGCCACTCATTTGGCTCAAATTTTCATCAGCAGCTCACCTGCAGTACCGAGTAACCAATTAGCAGGTGAAAGGGTACTGTCACCGAGTTACAGTGACGTGGCAACCAACTTCCTCTTGAAAAGGTAAACCAAATTCTATAGCCAAGGAAGGGTATCACTGTCAGCAGAACACGATGTGGTGCGCCAGGCGATCTCGCCCGGCCAAATACATCGTGTACTCTCGGTTTCATCAATTTAAACTAACTTCCTCTTGTATGTAGGATGAGCATAGCTTTCCTGAGTTGCGAGAAACCTACAAACAAGACTCTTCGCATGAATACATAAACAAAAAAGATTAACAGTGACAGAAATAAGTCCAATTTAAATTGAGATTGTTAATTTAGACATGGTAATCGTATGTCGCCAATCAAGAGAATATAATCTTAATTTCATGACACTAAATTTGTGAAAACTCTTGTTCATTCATGATCAATAGAATAAGGAAAAAAAATGACAACACAATCATAAATCTTCAACATATATTTCAAGAGTAGACCATCTAAGTCCGATAAACTCGGGTAGGTCTGGTTAGTCTCGCCTCAACTAATTAGTTTATATATATCCAATAAATTAGGTGAGCTCAATCAACATTCAAGACCTCTATTTAAGCATTATTGACAGAAGACCTATATTGTCATCACCATCATGACTTTGAAATTGATGGGTCAGAGTAACTTTGCAAGTATTCTTCCATGTCTCCAATCAACGGATTGTCAGACGGCCAAGGTGGGGCTCTCTGACGACTACTCTCTTGGATAAAGGATGGAACAAAAAGGAAGTTTGCACTTGTACCCCATGTAAATATCAAAATGGTTTTCAAATTTTGCGAAAAAATTTGAGAAAATATTTTCATAATATATGGTATCATTCAAGTGAGTTAGGCATTCAATCACATACGTGAGAATCAATTTAAACCCACATCCCTTCTAGTACCATTGTTCTCATACAACTTATTAATATTGTTCACATTATTCAAGCCTTGTGACATTAAATGAAACCAGGGACTCAGACCAAGAATTGTTTGATTCTCCGATGAGTTAGGACTAATTCTTAGAAAGAAATATCGACGATTGGTCGAGCGAATCAGAGGAACCACCTGAATAGGAGAATGAGGATTCAAAGCAACTCTGATTACCATGTTCGATCAAAGGCTGAGAATCCCGACAAGGCCGTGAACAGCAACATCGCGACCATACAACAGGATAAGGACTGCCGATGGAGATGGTGGGGGAGACAGGGCAATGCGTGAGTTGGAGGTTGCTATTGGGGAGGGTGTAGTGATAGAGGTGGAGGCGATGGTTCTATAAAATATTCTTATCTCTGGTCTAGTAAGTAAAAGTGGAGTGAAGTCTCTCAAAAAAAAAATTCTGACCCCACAAAAGTTATATTTAATTATCAATTATCGATTAAAAAAGACCACTACCTCTAATAATAGGTAAAATCAAGGGTACACCAATGCTCCATAACTTGAGAAGGTGTATTGTAGAATTTGCCATGAATTACTTATCTAAAACATATCATCAAACATCCAAGACAATTAAGCCTCAATCAAATGCTTGCCTAAAACTAATGTTTTTAAAATCAGACCGATCATTGAACTGGTGAAGAAATTGGTTCACAGTTCATTGGTTTGATCCTAGTCGAATCGGTGATAATTAATTTTTTTAATATTATATAATATTATGATGAATTGTAAGATGCCTTTCAAAAATTGCATGATGAATCTATGAGGCTCACAAAAATAGTTTTATCTTCTAACAAAATAATCTCTTTATTGGTAAATAAAATTTCTATTTTAAACAAGGAGATTAATAAGCTTAACATTGAAAATGAGACCTTCAGACTTATTGATGCTAACTCATTGTGCATGACTTGCTCCTCACATGATAACACATTCATACCCTTACCTTACTCATCATGCAAAGCATTTGAAAAAGAAATTGAAGATTTAAACAACACTCTTGTAAAATTTACCTTTGGAAGAGACAACTTGAATGTGTTGTTAAGGAAACAAAAATGTATTTTTCAAAAAGTCGGTTTGGGGTATAATCTCAATAACCAACAAAAATATTACAAAAATTTCTTTGTTTCCACAAATACTTCAAGTAGTCTCTTTATCAAATACTTTCATTGTAGGAGGAAAGGGCATAATGCATCCACATGTAATGTTAGAAAGAACATTAACACCAAGATTGGAACTAAAAGGGTTTGGGTTCCTAAGGGTACCTTGCCTAACTCTAATACACAATGACCCAAGACAATTTGGGTACCAAATGTTAAAATTTGAATATGTGTTGAAGGTATGCTTGAAGACCAAAAGTTCAAGCTAGTATATTGATAGTGGTTGCTCTAAGCACATGACCGGTGATGGCTCTAAGTTTTCCTTTCTTGTTCTCAAAAAGAGTGGTCACGTGACATATGGTGACAACAATAAAGGGAAGATCATTGGAATTGAAAAAATTGGTAAGAACCCTTCTTCATCTATTAATAATGTCTTGCTTGTTGAATGACTCAAACATAACTTGCTCAGCATTAGTCAGTTATGTGATAAAGAGAGTAGAGTAATATTTGATTCTAATTGTTACATAATTGAGGATAAAGATGATAAGTATGTTAAGTATGTTAAGTATGTTGGTCATAGGGTCAATAATATATATATGATTAGCCTTGATGACATTTCCTCAAATGATGCAAAATGCTTTATGAGTAAAGAAAATGATTCATGATTATGGCATAGAAGAATTACTCACATTCACATGGATCACTTAAACAAATTGGTTTCTAAAGAACTAGTAATTGGTCTTTAGAAACTCAAATTTAAAAAAGACAAACTTTATGATGCATGTCAAAAGGGAAAACAAGTAAAGGTCTATTTTAAAACTAAAAATGTAATTTCAACTTCTAAACATTTACAACTCTTGCACATGGATCTTTTTGGTCCCTCTAGAACTATGAGTTTTGGTAGAAATTACTATGCATCAGTGATTATATATGATTTTTCTAGATTTACATAGATATTATTCTTGACTCACAAAAATAATATTTTTCAATCATTTAAAAAGCTTGTCAAAGTTATCCAAAACGAAAAAAATAATATATTAAGTAATTAAGTAATAAACTAATATATTAATATTTTATATTATATTACTTAATATTTCAAAGTCTCACATTGTATAATAAGTGAAATATTCAATCATACAACATATATAAAAGTTAAAATAAATCACACTTATAAGTTTCATATAAAATAATGAGTAAAACATTCAAACAAACAACTTATATAAATGTTACGAGAGACACAAACCTTCTTATGTTTTTTTTTTTTGGTTTTATATGTGAGCCTTTTTAATTTGATATTGAACCTTTATTTGGCTCATTTTTTTTTTAAATGAGTTAAGAATTTGTTAGTAAAAAGAGAGAGTTTAATTTAAAAAAATAATTCAAATCGGTTTATTACTAATCTTTTATTGATTCAACCGATTATTAATTGATTATTGAACTGACCAATTTTATAATTTAATTAGACCAAACCTATAATAAATTCACCAATTTTTCAATCGAACCGTACTTTCGATCTAGTTTTTTTTTTTCAACATTGCCAAAAACATGCATCAACGTCAAAGACAATTGATGCACAAATAATCAAGTTCAGTGGGTTCTTATGTGGAGTGTATTCCCTTCCGCTTCACTCTGAATTTGGCCATTAGTTGAATTAAATACCAAATCAAAATCTCCCAAATGAAAAATGTTATGTATCAAAACCCCCCGAATGTTATGTATTAAAAAAAACAAAGACAAAAAGAAAAATGTTATCAGAACCTTAACGATAACGACAAGGTAATTATTATAAAATATATTTACGTTTTCTGATTATCCGTTCTCCAGTGACACGTGATAGTGTATTTGTACTTCCTAGGTATACAATAATGTTTTTTTATATCTCAAGTTGATATTTCATAAAATACTTAATGAGTGTATTTGAAATGTAAAAAATAAGAAATAATTTAATTTATAAATTAAATTTAAATAAATTTTATGTTTTGAATGTTAAAAAATGAAAAATAATTTGATTTTTAAAATATCATAAATTTTATTTTTTTTATTTTAGAAATTTTATCAATTTTAATAGAATTTATTAGAATTTAATTTGATTTTAAATAAATAGACTATTTTATTTTTAGTAAGTACCTCTAACCATTTTCATAAGAGTTAAAATGTAAAATAATAAAATTAAATCAAATTAATTTTTATTTTAATAAATTCTAAATACAAAATTTGATTTATAAATCAATTCAATTTTTTTTTAAGTTCTAAACATAAAATTTGATTTTAAATCAAATCAATTTAAATCAAATCAAATCAAATAAAATTATTTCTTATTTTTATTTATTCTAAACACAACTAATATTTATATGAATGGAATTGAATATTATTATATACAATATATAAAGAGGAAGGATCTTCTAAAGTAAGGATTATTGTAAAGTAAATAAGTAAACATATATTAATCATCTCACTTTATAAAGATTCTCACTTTAAAAAATCTTTGTCCATATATAAACCACTATAAATAGATATAAGTGACATAGAGAAGTATTAAGAATATATTTTTTATCACATTTTTAATACATTCTCTTTTATTAGGTAATGTCACACACTAAAATACAAATTCAAACTTGATTACACACTAATTGAGTTACTTACACATTAATCAAATTAATTATAAGTTAATTAAAATTAATTGTGTATTTTAATGTGTGACGTTGTTTAATAAAAAAATATGTTGAAAGAAGTATGATAAAAATATTTTCCTAATATTTATTAAGTGACATATTATTTCGATGTTGAATTTTAAGTGTTTAAATAATAAAACTTGCAGGCATATTCATGAATTTGGCAATCCTTATCAACTTTTTATAATTTTTAAATAGGTTTAAATATGCTTTTATTCCTAAAAGGTATAGTACTTTTTAATTTAGGTCTTTATTATTATTTTTTGTTTTAATTCTTATTATTAGTAAACTTTTATTAAGTACTTACATGACAAATAGAAGTCTTATTCAATGATACTATATGTTAGTAGTTATTTTTGTCATGTAAGCACTTAACACATATTCATTAATAATAGAGATTAAAATAAAAATTTATTTAAAAATTTTGAACCAAAAAAATTAATAAGGACCTAAATAAAAAAAAGTGTTATATTTTCATAGATAAAAATGTATTTTAGCCATTTAAATAATATAATATATATTTTGAAACGAGAGGATAGTAGAAAATGTACATGTTATAACATTAGGATTTCAGTTGAGGGGCAAGGGTTTTTTTTTTTAAAGAGTGGCAAGTTACTAAAATAATGTAGTTTTATTATTTGCGCATATAATTTAATTTATTTTTTACACAAAGATTAATCAGTAAATTTTGCAAACGATAAATTCCTATTAAAAATGTGGTGTGTAACAAATATTACTCATAAAGTAATAGGTAAAAAAACGAAACCTGCATAATTTTGTGTCAAGTAACTAGATATATTATAAAAACAAAACCGAATGCAACAAATATTATATATATTCTTCCAGAAAGTGCGCTTATCCAGTCTACGGTGATCTTATAATCCTTTTAACGTTAACCAACTTAACTAACTACCACAATCTTTAATTACTTAAACTTCGACCAACCTGGAAGATAAGCAAAGTCGGTTTAATATCTTCTCTGCTAATGGGTTGTCATGTATCGAACCAAACTGTGGTATCGAAAAAAATGAAAGTAGTCTACTTTTCTCAACAGATATTAAAAAAAAAAACGCAATTGCTTAATTATAAAGGTTGAGCTGTACCTCATTGATCTCCAGTTGGTAAATTGAGGGACATTTGTCATTTATGCAACTTGTTTATCGGAGAGCGCAGGAACTAATCAAGTTGGCAAGTGGGTTTTATATATATTAATTATACAAATCCTTTGTTAAGTTCCCTTCATTTCTTTTAGTGATAGAAACATTTTATATTCTCAAATAATAATAAAAAGCGCATGGAGCAAGAAAATTGCGATTGTAGGCTTCATGTTCTGATTCGTATAATAGATATATGATTAATTAATAATATCTATTTTTTGGTGGAAGGAAAAAAATAATGATCAGCGAATGATACGTCTCAGCGATGCACACAAAGGACAAAGAAAAAAGAGAGAAGGCTATAGTGATATGTACTAATAGGGGCCAGATTCAGTTTATTTATGATAAGATATATGTCGAATGGTTTCTTGTTGGAGGGAAATGTGCAATAAATTATATACACGTCAGTTAATAATTCCACATGAAAATGAGATGTTCATGTAAGTTGTGTTCAATTCATGGTGGATGCTATGTATACTATCTTAAATTTAGGTGTATCATATACTTTTTAATTTACTTATTATAATATTTTTTTAAGTATTTTTTTAAGTTTTGTTTTGTTTTTTATATTTTTTATTAATTTTATATTTTTTTTACATACCACCACAATCACTATTGTACTACTCCTCCACCGTTAGGTATTACTATTTTTTTCAAGTCATACTATTTATTTTTTTAAGTTACATAACTATGTAAATAATGTCATTTAAAATAATAGCAGTTAAAATTATACTACTTCTTATATTTTTTTCATAAATAATTGTACATACTAAAAATTCTATAAATTTTAATTAATAATATTTACACACAATAAAATTGATAGAATTTTTAATATACACGCTTATATATAAAAATATAGAATTAGTATAATTTTAATTGATATTATTTATACAATTTTACAACTTAAAAAAATAAACCTTATAACCACGAAAAAAAGTGGGGGCCAGTTGTCGGAGTTGGCCGACTGATGCCCGGAGTTGTTAACCGGTGCCCAGAGTTGGCCGGAAGGTGGCCAGAGTTCGTCGAACGGTGGTCGTAGTTCGCCAGACGATGGCCATAGTTCACCGAACCATGGCTGAAGTTCGTTGAATGATGGCTAGCCGATGATGATAGAGATTAAAAAAAAACTTTAAAAAAAAAGTCCAACAGGTTACTTGTCATTCATTCTAATTGTTAATATATTTTTTAACGCAATCAATGATTAAGATTAACTAAGTGTATGGTATACCTTCCAAAAGGTTAATATTAGACTCTCCCTCAATTCATATCAACATCTGGGATCAAAATGAAAACCTAGCTTTTCCACTTTTGTGAACGTATGGATTGGAGGTTCCCACGGTGGGTAGCAAGCATCTCATAATGCATTGCAGTTCCATATTATCATTGTTTTTGGAATCCTTATCATCGAAATTTGCATCAATTTTATGTTAGAACTATGATCGGATGTTGGTAATGTGGTGTGAACTATTCACCATAGAGAGTTGGACTCCAGAATAATGGAATCTGTCTTGGGAATAATTTTGATAGATGAATCAAATCGTACCAAACATCAATAATGCCTAACCTAGAGGAGAACCGCTGTACAGGTATGATCGTGCATGATACCCAGGCATTTTTTTTTGGCATGCCTTTTCAGTAATTATGCACACCACTTAAAGGTATCTAAGCTAAAAGCAAAGAAACACAGAGAGAGAAAGAACTAATAGAAGAACTGAATATACTCTGTATATTGAGATATGAAATGAATCGTCATAATAGAAAAGTTATCTATTCATATATATACATAGTATTCTAACTATGTATAACTGAACTGTATAAGCGAATGTTCACATTTATGAAGCAAAGCAAGTGAGTTTTGTAACGGAAAATAACAGAACCTAACTGTACAAATGTTTTTAACGATACAAACAGATTCTAACATTAACTACTCTTTACACCCCCTCGCAAACTCGTAGTGAGTAATCTTGAACTATCTACATAACTAAAACGGTGAAATTGGTTTAGTTAAAATATCATTGCTTGCTCCCGAGAAGGAATATGATGAACTATTCGATTCTTCTTTAATTTTCTCTCGAACAAAATATAAGTCTAGCTCAAAATGTTTTGTCCGAGAGTGAAGTATAGGATTTGTAGCAAGCGAATGTAACAAAGACTAAGATTGTCACAATAAATGGTAGGGGTCTCAGTGTCATAGAATATGCAATTCGGTTAAAAGGGACTTGAGCTTTTATTTCAAAGAACAACTCGCAGCCTTACGATACTCGGCCTCGGTATTGATCGAGAGACAACATGTTGCTTCTTGGAAGACTATGAGATGAGATTATTGCCAAGATAAACACAATAACTGAAGTAGATCGTGTATCATCAATATCGATCCCCATCGTTCACATTTGAAAATGAGATGATTTGAAAGCCAAATCGTTTGCAGATAGCGCAGATATGGTCCCACTATGCATATATTGACAAACTTTATTCACGAATATGCAAGCTCGTGTCTTGTAATAGTCACATACAAGTCCACTCACGATGGACCTATATAAAGAAGGATTTGGATATGGATCAAACCTTCTCGTTGTGAGTTTCGCATCCCGTAAATCATAGGAGTTGGCATTGACTTAGTCTGCAATCATATTGGCCTTAGTGAGGAGGTCCTTAATATAATTGGTTTGGGAGAGATGAATACCACCTGTAGCAGTAGGATTAACTTCAATGCCTAAAACAAAATTGAGATCACCAAGATCCTTAAGAGGAAAATAGGTATTGAGGATTGCAATGAGATCAGTAACAGCTTGAGAGGAACTACTTGTAATGATTATGTCATCAACATATACTAAAACTAGGATAGTATAATCAGTGGCAAACTTCATGAAGAGAGAAGTATCACAAATGGCAGAATTGAAGCCAAGGTGGAGAAGAGTAGATTGAAGCTTCTCAAACCAAGCCCGAGGGGCTTGCTTGAGTCCATAGATTGCTTTATGTAGCTTACAAACTAAGGAATTATCACCTTGTACATAACCTTGAGGCTATGACATATATACTTCCTCAGCTAGATCCCCATTCAAAAAAGCATTATTGATATCAATCTGCCTGAGAGACCATCCCTTAGAAAGAGCAATGGTGAGCACTGTTTCACAAGTAGTAGGCTTCACAACTGGACTGAATGTCTCAAAAAAAATCAAACCCTCTTGTTGGTGGAAACCCTTTGCAACCAGATTAGCCTTGTGCTTATTCACACTTCCATCGATTTCTTTTTACTTTGAAAACCCATTTACGACCTATATATGCTTCGGCCAGATAGAGATACTAATGACCAAGTGTTGTTCGGATGAGAGCATGATATTCTGATCCATAGCTATTTTCCAAGATGGACATGACAAAGTCAGCAGAGATGACTTAGGTTCTCGTGTCGAATTAGCAGAAAGCTTTTTAGGCTTTTGAATACCAAATTTTAGCTCTAAGTGACCATAGGATGCCGATTTTGAACTAAAATCAAGGGAAGTATATCCTTAATGCATCTTGACCAGGAAGAACAATAGATTGCTCATCGAAATAACAGGAGCAGAAAATGGGCTCGATAAAAAGTATCGAAGTATGTGAAACACTGGAAGAAGTTTGGACAGGAACATGAACAAGAGGAATAGAAGGAGAGGCACAAGGAGTAAAAGTACCGTATTAACTGAGTGTTTCGAATGAAGAAATGTAGAACTAGGATTTTTAAATGGAAACTGAGACTCATCAAATAGAACATGCCTAGAGACAAAAACTTTGCCATTAGAGGCCAAACACAAGTAACCCTTATGTTTTCCACTATAGCCAATAAAGACATTGCTGAGATCTAAAATCAATTTTAAATTGATTATAAGGTCTCAAATATGGATAACAAGCACAACCAAAAGTTCTAAGAAAATGATAATTTGGTGGATGATGAAACAAAACTTCAAGAGGAGACATGTTATGAAGATTAGGAGTTGGTAATCTATTGATAAGGTAAGTTGCATTCCTAGTTTTGAGACATTGATGCATTGGCTAAAAGTGTTAGACCTATCTCTCGTGATGTGTCTATGTTTCCTTTCTGTGAGCTATTCTCACTAGTGTGTAGGGACAACTAATTCTATGTATGATGCCTTGAGATTGAAGATATTTTGAAAAAAGCAAGATCTCTTTACCTCCATCAGATTGAAAAGCCTTGATTTTAAGACCAAGTTGTAATTCAATCATAGTTTTGAAGTGAACAAATGTGGTAAGAGCCTCGATTTATTATGCAACAAATATATCCAAGTAAATTTGGAATAGGCATCTATAAAATGAATGTAGTAACGACTACCATTAGAAGATGGAATAGGTGAAGGTCCCCATATGTAAGAGAAAATGAGTTCCAGTGGGTTTGTATATATGTAGAATCAGAAGAATCAAAGGGCAA
This sequence comes from Ormosia semicastrata, assembly GCA_029884595.1. Lineage (NCBI taxonomy): Eukaryota > Viridiplantae > Streptophyta > Magnoliopsida > Fabales > Fabaceae > Ormosia > Ormosia semicastrata. The sequence continues at coordinate 16,878,585 of JAQQTO010000038.1, read as the reverse complement.
TTTATGTGACTTACCCATACAACAAGATTCACACACAAAAGGAACTTTATTATGATTGATAGCAATATTACAATGTCTCAATTTACAATTTTAGGTGAGGCATTTTTTAACCTAATCTAATGCAAAGGAGAAATTCGAATCAACAAAAACTGAATTACATGAATTAGAACTCACAGTACACGAATTGGAAACTGAATTACAAGGAAAAGACTATTTAAAAGGTGAAGAGGATATCTGAATATTGTCAAATGCATATAGACCATTTCTAAGCTTCCCTTCCAAGAGAATTTGATTGGTGGCCTGAGATTTGACACAACAATGATCAGAATGAAACTCAAAATAAACTTTATTATCTTTGGCAAATTGAGAAACACTTAACAAATTTTTGGAAATGTGAGGGACATGTAACAAATTATGTAAGAACAGTGGTTTGACAGAATTTGGCGAAAAGAAAAAAGAGTTACCAATGTTTTGAATACTAACTGCTGCTCCATTGGCCATTTTAATCCTATTATCACCATTGTAACTTGAACCAGTCATCAGATTATTAGAAACTGGTGTCAAGTGGTTTGTTGCTCTGAATCAGGGATACCAGTTTTAGATCAAAAAGCGTTTCTAGTGTATCATAGCAGACATAGATGCATGCTTGATTACCAACAAACCTTGGCTCGGCTAAGTGTTGAGAAGGACTAGAAACTTGTCCTTATGATGAACTAGAAAACTGCATATGATTGAAACTTGGCCTTGCATATTGCTCATCAAACCTGTAAAAATAATTTAATGCTTGATGACCATATCTTCTGCATAGTTGACACTGTGGTTTATTAATTTGTCTACCTCCAAAACCTCCTCTCTCGAAAACGACCTCTACCTCTATAGTTTCCATAGAAACCTCGCCTCGATTGTGAACAAAAGATCGATATCTGTAGGACCAAAGCTCTCTCGACCTTGAAAATGTTGATGCTTTGAGGCAAATTAGCTTGCATTGCTTGCATTGAAAAAGCATCATTGATGATTTCTTATTCTTTTCTAATCTTTCTTCTTGAGCCATTAATTGAGCCTCAAGTTCATTGAAAAAGGTTCGATCTTGTCATAGCGTAAGTAATAAAACCATCATATTCATCGTAATCCATAAAAAATTACATCAATGTAATCGCTTGTACCTGAGAACCAATTGTCTTAATCTTTTTGATTGTGAGTAGATAATCTCCTATTCCAGATACTTTCTTTACACTTTTGAGCTACAATTTCAATTGTTTTACCTTTGCTCTTGTCTGTGAAGCAAAGAACACTTCAAGATTTTTCCATACTTGGAAGGAATAATCACACCCAACCATTCGAGTGGTCAAAGTTTCTGACATTGATGAAAGTAGCCATGACATCAGAGCTGATCTTGCTGTTCCCAGTTCAAGAAATCCTCACTGATAATACCTTTGGCTTCATCTTCTCAATTTGGTTGGCATACTTCCCGATTCTTCTGATTCTTCAATAAATTTTTGCAACCTGAAACCCTTGATTGTTGCAAGTGCTTGCTGCCTCTAGGGTAGAAAATTACCCTCATCTAATTTGATAGAAACAGGATTTGAAAACGTGTGCACAGTGAAGCGTGAAGAGGAAGGCACAGCAGAACTTCCTTCCATTGTTGATCGCTGAAGCTCTGATACCATAAAGGTATCTGAGCTAAAAGCAAAGAAACACAGAGAGAGAAAGAACTAATAGAAGAACTAAATATACTCTGTATATTGAGATATGAAATGAATCGTCATAATAGAGAAAGTTATCTATCTGATATATATACATAGTATTCTAACTATGTATAACAGAAGGAAGCAAAGCAATAATTACCAACTATAACTGTTGTAATGAAAAATAACAGAACTTAACTGATACAAACAGATTTTAACTGTTAACTACTCTTTAACTGATACAAACAGATTTTAACTGTTAACTACTCTTTACACCATTTTTTCTATTTTAAAAACAATTTAGCATATCGTCTATCTAACAGGTGAGTTTTGTATACAACTGTCAAATGTTTATGTAGACATTAATTAAGGCATGAAATGTATATGATGGTGATCATTCATTGCTAGCTTATTAGAGGTACTCTTATACGGTCTCGTAGAGGTTTGCAGTAAATCGTGATTTTAAAATGTGATAACTTTCCCTTCCCTATTTATTTTTTTGGGTTAATAAAAAAAAAACTGAACTGTATAAGCGACATGTTCACATTTATGGGTGAAAGGTCGTTTCAGTATATATGGTCCCACGTGATTCCCACAATTGCGAGAAAGCTCTCAAAGGCACAAGTTAAGCGCATTTTAGTCAATCTCATTCTCACGTGTTTTTGAATTTAGAAAATGCACACAACTTTTACTTGTCTGGCCATCCCATTGAATAGGAAAAAGCAGAAAAAGTGGCTTTTAACTTTAAGCATCACATGACACCATCCTTATTGATTGCTTAAGACCCCACCGGCCAGCAATTCGAGTGTGGACCTAGATATTTTTTAACTTTCATTTGATAATTTAAATCTTAATATATATATATATATATATCGATTTATCAGAGTAGGATTTTACTTAGATAAAAAGAATATTTATTGTGAGAAATGAAAGAGTAAATTTTAATCATTAAATATTTTATAAATAATTAAGATTAAAAGATAAATACATATAATTTTTTAAGTAATCACGTGACTTTAGAAAGTAATTTTTAATATTGATCATCTATGTATGATCAGTATGATTAAAATTTACTCCTCCTACATTCTCATAATAAAAACTTCTCTCACTAGATATGCTTTCGCCATTATAATATTCCTACCCCATATATATATATATATATATTCTGAAATTAAACTTAGCACTATATATTTAAAAGATTTGAATCATTTTTAATTGGACTATCATATATTAATAATTTAAATCTTAATATTAAATATCCGTTTACATATAACATTAAGTTTTAATTGACTAAATAATTTGAGTTTATATCATTGCAGTTAATGAAATTATATTTTAATCATAAAATTTTGTTATATTTTTTTAAAACATATTCTTAATATCTTCCTATTACATAATAAAAAAATAAAAATATTAAATATAACTAATATATTGAGAATATAAACTGCATTTAATACTTTTTTTATTAAGTAATTAAAAAAATTCTGAAGAGAATAAGTTTGGAAGATTTAGAATTATTTTTTAATCATGATTCAAAGTTGACATTAATTTCACGTTAAATAGTACTTGTGAATGAAACATAGTGAATAGTTTTAAGAAAATTATAATTAAAGATCGATCCATGATTAAGGAATAAAGGATCTGTCTTGAAAGTAATAATTATTATCTAATCCCACTTAATTAATAGAGCACTAAATGCATAACGGCTGAAAAAAAATAGAAGTACTAAATGTATCGGAGGGATTTGGATCCTCTCCAAATAAAAAACTCTGAGAGGAGTCCAATTTTTAATCTCACATTTAATAATATTTATTTTTAATATTTTATTATATAAAAATTAAATTTTAATAGTTGAGATTCTCTCCAATTTTTTTATAACTGGAGAGGATCCAAATCCGTATCGGAGATGTACGTAGTGATAGGTATGGATGAAGAATTGTTTACTCCATATGCTTACAATATTTCTCTTATATACTAGTGAAAACATTTAACTTGCATCATGAGTTATTCGAAATGTATTAGACATAAAGTCCTAAATTTAAAATTTTTTCATTGTCAGGATTAATTTTTTTGGAGGTTTAGGTTGGAAACTATTATGGATCGAGTTTCAAGTTAACTCGACATGCTAGAATTGAATATCGAATATTCATTAGCGTTATTAGATAAATAAATATATATATTTATGATGTGAAATAAATCTTTTATAAAATTTATCATAAATATAAGAATAAATTATAAATGATAATAATATTATTTGATTCTTATCTTAATTGACAACGTTTATTATTTTTTAATGTAAACATAATTTTTATTTATCAAAATACTCTTATAAATATCACATAAAGTAATAAAAATATGCATTTAATTCTAAATAATATACTCACTTTATACACGATATAACTTGAGTGTCAGATTACTTTTTACAAGTAGCCACCTCACACTCTACTATGACTAACACGTATTACGAATAAAACCACTTTTATCAATTTCATTTAGGTAATTATTAGAAACCATACCAATGCTTATTCGAGATGCTCTCCTAACCCTAATTCTGGTCCTCCGTCCTCAAGTCGATAGATTTACCTAACCAGCTTCTAAAATTATTTCTTATTGAATTACTGCATGACAGTGATTGGAACAGATGCAATAACACGTAAAGTAAGCACCTCAATTCACAAATTCAAAAAAAAAAAGCATCTCAATTCACATATAACGTAATCTTCTTACTCATTTGTGTGCTTTAATTTATATTTCCCGGTAAGCATAGCAGTAAAACCATGAGGTATCATTGTTTATTTTATGAAAGTAAACCAGGTAATGTTTACAAATATAATGAACGCTGATTCCTTACCTACCTTTGACCATTTTTTCCATGATTATATGTTCTAGTATAAACAACAATGACTCTTAATTCATGTAATTAGAAAAGAGAGGGAAAAAAGAAAGAAAGAATGAAGAAAAAACAATGGCATTGCTGCTTCAGACAGCTAGGCCACGAGAAGGGGAGAAAGAAAGTCTATAATGAGTCACGTATATATACTTTTTTATTTTAGCTCAATCATGACCTATTGCCTTATGGATTTCTTTCTAATTAAGTCAACACAATAAAATAGTTTAAAATTTCTCACAATATTGAAGATTCCAACAACGTGTCTCTCTCTCTCTCTCTTTTTTCCCATGACAGTGCCCTTTTTATTTGATTAAGCGGAAGTTTAGAATTATTTTTCGTTTGATCTTTATCTTATAAGTGACAGATTAATTTTTTAAAATATAATTAATTTTTTTAATAATATTATTTTTATATACATAAAATTTAAAATTTTATATAAAATCATATGTTTAAGATATCTAAATTTATTTTACTCAAATTAACACATATTAATGGTGACTTGTAATTAGAAGAGCTTAATTAATACCAATTTCATTGTATTTCTTAAACAAGTTAGTCAACAAACTCATGCTATATATTAGAATGATTGAAGCTGATCAACTTCTCTCAATGATTCTCCATGGTACACTTGGCAATGTTGAATGCCTTAAAAAATCCTCCCCAAATTGTTTGTGATAGATATTTAATTTCCTGCTAACACATGCACATAAGCAAATTAATTGTCTTTTTCTTTTTGAGTTTATTAATATCATCATCATCTACGTCATTATCATATCAAACCCAAGCTAAAGTTCCAAAATTTGGTAGGGACATTGCAGTAGTCCCCATTTCATGTTTACTATTCTTCGCAGTTTGGAGCTAACAATTGGACTCTGGCTTGGGGGACCAAAGACCCAATACATGCAGCAATATACATGTGAGTACAGATTTTGACTCCAACTTATCAATGTATAGAGTGACTTTTTGGGCCCTTTCTGGGTACGTTAGGGTCTCAGATCTGATTCTTGTTTGCGCCTTGTTCCCTTTTGGGAATGTGGCAGGTTAGGCACCGAATGGTAGTGGAGGAGGTGGAAAAGAAGGAATGGCTGGTCTTTGTTTCATTTGGCAGATTAATCAGTATATATAATGGGTGAACCAGTATTACAAATATTGAAATGATTTTTAACATGATATGCGAATTTTAATGATAAAGTGGTTTGGTATTTAATAATTATTTTCCTATATATATTTTTATAAGGAAAAAGCCCAAATGATACCATTCAATTTTGTCTGTTACATTTTATTTCTTCAATTTTCAAAATGTAAAATAAGGTCTTTAAACTTTTAAAAGTATGTAAATTGGTCTAAAATTATAAAAGAAGTATGTTAATTTTTAGACAAAAAGCGTCACACCTGCTTTGTCATGATTTTGGATCATTTTGCACATTTTTGAGAGTTTAAAAACTTTGTCATACATTTTTAAAAGTTGAATGACCAAAGTACACATGAAGCTGAGTTGAATGGTGTAATTTAAACTTTTTTCAATTGAAAATTAATATTGACAATTCAAAAATTAACATCTATCATAATTTTAGACCACTTTGTACACTTTTAAAAGTTTAGAGATGTTGTTATACATTTTAAAAGTTGAAAAACTAAAATGTACATAAGTCAAAGTTGAAAGTATAATTTGAATTTTTCTTTCTTTTTATAATTAACTAAAGGAATTATACAAGAAAAAGTGGGTTGTTCTCATTTTTCATAATAAAATAAAATTTAAACAAGAAGTAGATTTGTATATTGTCTTTGGACTCATGCCTGAGAATACATGTTACCGATATAGAATCTAACAGGTTTTTTTAAAACATGGTAGAGAGGAGATAAAAGAATGATAAGAGAAGATATTAAAATTTATTGAATGAAAAAAGTCAATTACACACTCGCTACATATATGGCGTATATACTAGTCATCTAACTAATTTCAATAATCTAATTAATTACTAATAAAACTAACTAATTACTAACAAATCACACTCAATCAACTAACTACACGTAATAATAGCCTCTGGCAAGCTGGATAATGCATACTTAATATTTCCAATTTTGGATAAATAATACAACTTAACTTAATCAGTCAACAACAAACATTAATTGCAAAATATAATAGATATGCTTTAATCACATCAGCCAACAAAGAAAAAAAAAATCTGAAATTGAATAGGAAATTTCATTATCGGTTGAGGTTCCTACTTTTAGAAGCTTTTGACCCGTCATTAGACCTCTTTGATCTTCTTTTGACATTTTTACTGTTAAGAAATATTGTGTTATTTTGTTTTATTATTTATTAAGAATAGAATAATATTTTTCTTTTTCTATTTAGCCTATATATAATTTCTTTGTATTTAAGTTAAATTAACTTTTGCATTTCAACAATCAATGAAACCTTTGTTTCCTCTTCATAAATGTTATTGTATTTTTCTTTGAATTCTTTATCATGGTATCAGAGAAAGCCATGAGATGAGGCTTAATCTCAAACACAGCATTCGTTCAGTTTGTGACGTGATCGTACAATTTCAAGAAGGCATTTCAGTATTCGTTCAGTTTCTGTAATCTGGTATTTCATTTTTCTTTTGGCTGCAATCTGGTATTTCGTTTTCTTTTGGCTTTCTTGGTCTTTTGATTATGGCTACAGAAAGAGACGATTCGCTTCAATCTGTGAGTGTGAGGTTGGATGGAAAGAATTATTCGTATTGGAGTTATGTGATGAGAAATTTTCTTAAGGATAAAAAGCTATGGGGATATTATAGTGGAACTTTTGTGAAACCTAAGAATACTATTGAGGGGTACGGTACTTTGATAGATACTTGGGAAGCAAACAATGCAAAAATTATTACTTGGATTAACAATTCTATTGAGCATTCCATAGGTACACAGCTGGCGAAGTATGAGACTGCAAAGGAGGTTTGGGATCATTTGCAAAGGTTATTCACTCAATCAAGTTTTGCAAAGCAGTATCAATTGGAGAACGATATACGAGATATTCAGCAGAAGAATATGAGTATTCAAGAATTTTATTATGCTATAACAGATCTTTGGGATCAATTGGCTTTTACAGAATCGGCATAATTAAAGGCATGTGGTGCTTATATTGCTCGTAGAGAACAACAGCGGTTGGTACAGTTTCTCATGGCACTTCACAGTGATTTTGAAGGACTTAGATGTTCAATTTTGCATCGTTCTCTTCTTCCTTCTATTAACTCAGTTGTCAGTGAGTTATTGGCTAAAGAAATACGTCTTAAGTCTTATTCTGAAAAAGGAATTCTTTCTACTTCTAATCCTTCTGTGTTAGCGGTATCCTCTAAGCCACCCTCCAATAATCAGAATAAGCCTTACACGAGGGTTGTCATTGACGAGTGCAGTTTCTATAAGCAGAAAGGTCACTGAAAGGCTTAGTGTCCTAAGTTGAGACAGCAGAACCAATCGCAACAGCAATCTCAAGCTTGGAAGCCTGGCAACCAGTCACAATCTAATGCTTATAGACCACCTCAGGGTTACAGACCACCACAACCTAATACTGCAGCAGTTGCTTCATCAGGTTCTTTCACCGATCCTAGTACTCTAGCTGAGCAATTTAAGAAGTTTATCTCCTTACAGCCACATGCTATGTCTGCTTCTTCTTCCATGGGTCAGTTGCCTAATATTTCTTCAGGTATGTCTCATTCTGTATGGGTCTTGGATTCTGGTGTTTCACATCATATGTCTCCAGATTCTTCATATTTTGCTTCTGTGTCTCCTTCGTCTTCTATTCTTGTTATAACTGCTGATGACACTTCTATGCCTTTAGTAGGTGTTAGTTCTGTTGTTACACTTAACTTGCCTCTCCCTAATGTTTATCATATTTTGAAACTCAAATTAAATCGTGCTTTTGTTGGTCAATTATATGATTCTGGTAATTTATTCATATTTTCCTCTTCTTCTTGTTATGTGCAGGATCTGCAGTCTTAGAAGCTGATTGAGACAGGCCGTAGGGAGAGGGGACTATATATTTTGGATGAGTTAAAAGTGCCAGTTGCTACTGTTGCTGCTAATAGTGTTGATTTATAAGTGCTAGTTGCTGCTGTTGCTGCTAATAGTGTTGATTTATCTTCTTTTCGTTTGAGTCATTCTTCTTCTAGTTTTTACTTATGACATTCTCGTCTAGGTCATGTTTCATCTTCTCGTTTGAGATTTTTGGCATCTATAGGGGCTTTAGGAAATTTATAAACTTTTGATATTTTTTATTGTAGTGGATGTAAACTGACAAAATTTTCAATATTACCTTTTAATCAAAGTATTTATGTTTCTTCTTCTCCTTTTGATTTGATTCATTCAAATGTATAGGGACCTTCTCTTGTTGCCACAAAAGGAGGGTCTCGATATTATGTTTCTTCTATTGATGATCATACTCGTTATTATTGGGTTTATTTAATGAAACACTGTTCTGAATTCTTTGATATATATACAGTCTTTCGGGCTCTTGTCAAAACTTAACATTCTGCTATTATCAAATGTTTTAGGTGTGATTTGGGTGGGGAATACACCTCTAATAAATTTCATGAGTTGCTTAGCCTAGATGAAACTATTCACCAAGCTTCGTGTACAGATACTCCTGAGCAAAATGGTGTTGCTGAAAGAAAACAAAGGCACATTGTTGAAACTGCTCGTTCTCTCTTATTGTCTGCTTCTGTTCCTAGTGTGTTTTAGGGTGAAGCTGTTCTTACTGTTGTAAGTTTGATTAATATAATTCCTTCTTCTTATATTTCAGTTTTGTCTCCTTTTGAAAAGTTGTATGGGTATGCTCCTGATTATTCTTTCTTTAGAGTTTTTAGTTGTACTTGTTTCGTTCTTCATCCTCATGTGGAACGCAGCAAGTTATCATCTCAATCTGTTATTTGTGTTTTTCTTGGTTATGGTAAAGGTAAAAAAGGGTATCGTTATTTTGATCTAATAACTTAGAAACATTATGTGTCTCATCATGTTGTTTTTCTTAAGCATATACCTTTTTTTTTATTCCATCCACTACTCATAGCTTGACTAGATCTAACCTTATTCGTATAGATCCTTTTTTTGAGGATTCTGATGGTTTGTCATCTCAGGTTCCTAGTACTTCAAATACCCCTTCTGCAGGTACTGATACTTTACTCTCCGGCACATCTGAAGCTTCCTCTTCTCCTATAGACCCTCAAGCTCCGTCTGAGATTGTGGATCCACCTCTACGTCAATCCATACGCATTCGTAACTCCACAAAGTTACCAGATTTTGCTTATTCTTGTTATTCTTCATTTTTTTCTTCCTTTTTAGCTTCTATTCATTGTCTTTCTGAGCCCTCTTCTTATAAAGAGGCTATTCTTGATCCTCTTTGGCAGCAAACTATAGATGAAGATCTTTCTGCTTTGTAAAAGACAGGTACTTGGGACTTGGTTCTTCTACCTCCTGGTAAGGTTGTTGTTGGTTGTTGTTGGGTGTATAAAATCAAGACTAATTCTGATGGATCTATTGAGCGATACAAAGTTAGGTTGGTTACAAAAGGGTACTCTCAACAGTATGGTATGGATTATGAGGAGACATTTACTCTTGTTACAAAAATGACTACTATTTGTACTCTTATTATAGTAGCTTCGGTTCGTCAGTGACATATCTTTCAACTTGATGTTAAAAATGTCTTCTTGAATGGAGATCTTCAAGAAGAAGTTTATATGGCGCCTCCTCCTGGTATTTTACATGATTCTGGGTATATCTGCAAGTTCAAGAAAGCGTTATATGGTCTCAAACAAGCACTTCGTGCTTGATTTGAGAAATTTTCTGTTGTGATCTTTTCCTTTGGATTTACTTCAAGTAGTCATGATTTTGCTCTTTTTGTTAAGTGCACTGATGCAAGTCGTATCATTTTGTCTTTATATGTTGATGACATGATTATCACTGGTGACGATATTGATGGTATTTCAGTTTTGAAGACAGAGTTAGCTAAACAGTTAAAAATGAAGGATTTGGGTTCTCTACGATATTTCTTGGGTATTGAGGTAGCCTACTCACCCAGAGGTTATCTTCTTTTTCAATCGAAATATGTTGCAGATATTCTTAAGCTAGCTAGACTTACTGATAATAAGACTGTAGACACTCTCATTGAGGTTAATGCAAAGTTTTCTTCTTCTGATGGTTTACCTTTGTTAGATCCTACTTTATATCGTACTATTTTTGGGAACTTGGTATACCTTACTATTATTCGTCTAGATATTGTATATGTTGTTCATGTTGTTAGTCAGTTTGTTGCTTCTCCTACTACAGTTCATTGGGCAGTTGTTCTTTGTATTTTGCGATATCTTTAAGGTACAGTCTTTCATAGTCTTTTATTTCCATCAACCTCTTCCATAGAGTTGCGTGCATACTCTGATACTGATCATGGCAGTGATCTCACAGATTGCAAGTCTATTACTAGTTTTTATATATTTTTGGATGGTTCTTTTATTTCTTGGAAGAGCAAGAAATAATTTATTGTTTCTCAATCTTCAACTGAAGCAGAATATCGTGCTATGACATCTACTACCAAAGAGATTGTTTGGATAAGTTAGTTACTTGCAGATATGAGAGTTTCTCTTTCTCGTCCCACTCCTATGTATTGTGACAATTGGAGTTCTATTGCTCACAACTCAATTTTTCATGAATGAACTAAGCACATTGAGATCGATTGTCACCTTACTCGTCATCATCTCAAGCATGACACCATTACCTTGCCCTTTGTTTCTTCTTCTTTGCAGATTGTAGATTTCTTTACTAAGTCGCATTCTATCTCTCGTTTTCGTTTTCTGGTTGGCAAACTCTCGATGCTTGTAGCTGCCGCATCGTGAGTTTGAGGGAAGATGTTAAGAAATATTAAGTTATTTTGTTTTATTATTTATTAAGGGTGGAATAGTATTTTTCTTTCCCTGTTTAGCCTATATATAATTTCTTTGTATTGAGGTTAACTTAACTTTTGCATTTCAACAATCAATGAAACCCTTGTCTCCTCTTCATAAATGTTATTATATTTTTCTTTGAATTCTTTATCATTTACAAATATGAAATAAGTCAACTCGTTGAAGTTATTATTAGTAACAAGTCGTCGCAAATCATAGGCCTCCAAATAGCATATAATATGATGCTAATAAACTATCCCAAATGTTGGAACAAGATCACCAATTGAATGAAAATTGGGCAACAAAGGCTCAAATACACCAGAAAAATAAAAATCCAAAACTGAACTGCATGGAAGAGAACAAAAATTCACATTCATTCACTGTGGCCAGTAATTTAATACCATGTTAAAAAATATGATAGAAAATATGAAATAAATAGGGGGATTGCTAACCTCATGACTCTACATGAAAATATTCACATCTTTATATAGAAGTTAGCAATTTCTATATTTTGTTTTAGATAAAATAATCAAAATTTATAAAATAACTTCATCTTAAGGGTATTTTAGTAACTTATTATTAAATTTAATAAAAAATGAAGATTAACACATATTTAATTATGAGAAAGAATTTAACTTTTTTCATTAAATGAAAAAAAGAAAAAAATCAAATCACAAGACATAATATGGTAATCCTCAACTTCACGTATTCTACTCATTAAAATAACTAACAATTAAGATTTTCTCAATCCTATTATCAATTATTATTGTTAGATGGTCTCCTCTCCCTTACTATTAGAGCTGTTAAAATAAGTAGAGTTTGATGTGTCAGTTTGAATAATATGACAAATAATCAAAAAATGTAGGTTGGCCTAACAAAATTTAAGTTCAAACTTAATTTAAGTTCAGACCACATTGAAAAATTAAGTTTCTTATTTTTAATCTAACTATTTTTAATTTAAGTTCAAACTTAATTTAAGTTAAAATTAAAACTTATTTTCAAACTATTTTATTTTTTTAATCTAACAAACTACTCTTGAAAAAATATTGCTATTTTTTGTTTGAAAAATTAAAACTCAATTATCAATTGAGTTAGTTCTTTAATTTGTCATTAACTTTAAAATAAATAGTTCAAATTTTTTATTTTTCATTGATTTAAATTTTTTAAAGTTAAATTTATTATTTAAAAAAAAACAAAAGTGTTGACGAGCTAACCTAACACACAAGCCTGCAATGAGTTGAACTGCATAACAAAATGCTAACCCAAAACATATTAGACGTAACTTAGCCTTGAGACAATAATTCTTCCGACTCATTTTAATAGTTCTACCTATCATTTGATCTTATTAATGAGGCACCAACATAAGGACAACATGTGTTATCGAAGTCTTCATAGAGCGGATGGGGCTAGTGTGGGGTGAGTTTCACCATTATCGGAGTTATTAGAAGGTTCCCATTGGTATATGGGTTTGCATTTTCACCGTTGTTTCTATAAGTTTGGAGCTCCATTATCGTGCTCGGGTCGTTTTAAAATAGACTCTGCTATTTAAGGGTCATCTATGGACCTTGTTTTCTGAGCCTTTATATGTTCTGAAAATTAAATGAATGGTTAGATGTTATTATTGGTTACCTGTTAATCAGGTTAAAAGGAGAAGTGAAATATTTCTAAATGACCCCTTAATAAAAATGTAATTGTTAATCATGTTAATTTGTTTCTCGTGCTCTACCCTTCTCCAATCACCACCCTCGCTGCCGGTCGGGAACTACACGGTGGCTGGCAGTGGTAGCTGATATTTTTCTTATATTCTCTTGTTGCTACTTGCTCCTATATTCTGGAGTCTTTACTAAATTGTGCATCAACCTCCTCAAAATTTCTTCCTTGCACAAACTTCTTCTGTCATATTGAAATTTTTGTTTGATTCATCCAACAAGTTTGTATGCTGTAAATTGTCTTTTACAGTTTAACTAATAAGCTCTCTGTTTGTGACCAGAGATTATATGGTTTTGTCATATGCTTTGCTGCTGGATTAACTTGTACACTATTGGTAAGTTTGACTGCATGATTTTACTTTCTAGTTTAGATAAATGAAGCTTTATATACTAGTTCTTCAGTTGAATGTGGAATATTAATCTTAAGCTTGAAATTTTCCATAAATATGGCCATATGTGAGTACCTGCAAGCTTTTGGCTACTTGAATTATTTGTAATTTATTGTTCTAAAGTTTTTTGAGTTCTTGGTCTTATACTACTTGTCATGCAAAATTTACTACAATTTCTTGCCAACATAAGCTATATTGAGTTCCCAGCTATTGATCGTTCTAGACTTTTAGAAAAGAAAAATAATTTTTTTTTGTTTATCTTTAGAAAGACTGGCTCAATTCAGGGGCGACTGGGCAGTGGTCCATTATTCCGATGGTCCGTTATTCCGATGCAGCAAAGGCAAACGTCAAGGTGGGTAAGGGACTTGGTGGCGAGGATGCTGTCCGTGGTGCCGACACCATCAATATAGAGGATCCTGACCTTGTCGGTGTCTTGTTTGGTTGATTCCACGTCTTTCACTTCAATCCTGTTGCTAGGGGAGTCTTCTTTCTATGCTTCCCAGTTGAAGGCAAAGAAGTTGACTGCAAATGGGTACTTTGAACTTGAACCCATTTCCTGTCAAAAGAGGACGAGAACCATTGACTTTTGTGGTCTTGATTTTGACAAAGCTGGAAGTCATGGTCAGTGTTCTGGACCGTGAACCGGGATCCCATCCAGAAGGATCAACTCGGCGCACGCTCCACCGGACTCCTCCATTAATTACCCCGGAAAGGTCTATAAGACCTCGGACTACGACATTGGGCCATATGACGAAGATCACTGAATCAGCGTAGACTTTTGTAATTACCAATCAGGATCTTACGAAATTAAAGGCTCTATAACCTCTCTTCGCAATTAATATCCGTAACATTCACATTTCAATAATACCTGCACTTGATATCATGATTCCAATCATGCTCCATAAAGACCAAGCTAAATCAACCTAATAAGGTAGTTGTGATCTAAACACAAAAACCCAACTTGCACACGGCCTGACTTGAGCATTGGAGTCTTTTTGCAGGTACCACCCCCACCGGATCACCGCGCTTGAGTGCAGCTGCGCAAGGAGGAAACCACCACATCATACCTCTTACAGGTATCCCTCTGAATCTATTTCAGAACATTTGGCGTCGTTTATGGGAAACTGATAAACTACTATTCCCACGTTAACCATGGTGAGTACAAGGCAAAACCAACGGAGAGGAAGTGCTGCGCATGCTACCCCTGCCCACGGACAGGGCCCAGCAACTCAGCGTGACCTTCCTTCTGTTGCACCACCGGAAACCTCCGCCGCTAGAAGCAGGCCTGTCCTGGTAGAGACACTGCACGAGGGGCGCGAGACCTCGGCTTCAGCTGAAATCCCCGCCCCTTCGCGAAGGGTTTCTATCCGGGATAGGCTTGTCTTCCCCCTTGCTGGTGGAGAGAATATCGCAAATCAAGGGACAATGATCCCAGCACATGCTCGCCTGAGTATTTCAAATGTGGATGATGACCATGTGTCTCATTATGAGGACAACTCGCAATCAGCAATAGCGAGAAATGAACTTCGAGAACTACTACGCCAACAGACCGCGTTGATAGACAACCAACGGCGTCAGTTGGAAAAGCAACGCCATCGTTTCGACAATTTAGAAAGATCTGCGCGAGTTGACAATGAGGGTGGAGAGCGAATCACAATTCATAGAGAAGTCTGTCATGCCGGCGCCGGGATCATAGAAAACAATAACTCGGCCCCCGGCCGCTAGCAGCAATTCTCCGACGCCTTAATGGCTTACAGGGTCCCAAGGAACTTCAAGTCCCCAAGCAACTTGGAGCCTTACGACGGGACCACGGATCCGCATGAGCATTTGGATGCCTACACACAATCTATGCAGCTTTACGGATACACCCCGGAATTGCTGTGTCGTGCTTTCCCCCTCTTCTTGAAGAAGGATGCTCTCCGCTGGTTCGTCACTTTACGAACAAAAATCACGGGATTGGGGGACCTTACACAACGTTTCTTATTACATTACACTACTGCCAAAGAACGACCGAAGTCGATCGATTCTCTTTCTGGAATTCGCCAAGGAAGCAATGAATCTTTGCGTGAATATATCAAGAGATTCGGCTATGCTTGTGTGGGAATAGAAAGCCTCGATGACAGGATAGCCCTCCATTATGCTTGAAACGGTCTACGGACTGATTCAGACTTTTTCTAGTCACTTGCTAAAAAGAAGCCAACCAGTTTAGATGAGTTCCACTTGCGGGCAGACAAATATGTTGAACTGGAGGAGATTACCAAGGCTAAGGAGAGCTTGGAAAAAGGCGAACTCGTTCTCCAGAAAAAGAATCAAAACTCCAATCAACCCTGAGATTCCCCCAAAAGTGAACGGTATAGACCTAGGTATTCTGAATATACTCCTTTGAACACCCCTCAAGAAACAATCTTGAAGGAGGTCCTTCAAACCGACTTTCAGGATATCAAAAGGCCACCACTTGTGAAGAAACAATCCCAGAGGAATCATTCGAAGCATTGCAGATGGCATAACAGTTACGGCCACGAAACTAAAGATTGTTATCAGCTTCGAGATGTTATTAAGTCCCTGATCAAAGAGGGACGATTACAGAAGTACATTAGTAGTTTCCGAAGTAATGAAGACCGTGGAAGGCGAAGGGATCAGAGATGAAGCCGCAGTTCATGGCGGAGTCCAAACCAGCGTCGGCAAAGGACCCGAAGTCCAACTGGAAGAATCCGAAGTCCCGCTAGAAGATCCCGAACCCCGCCACGCCGAGACGAGGAGAACAGGCAAGGTCAGAACCGGGATACTCAGGGAGAAAGATACCAGAAAGACAGACTTATTCATACCATCTTTGGAGGGTTTGCTGGAAGAGAATTGTTTAATAATTCCCGAAAAAAGGCATTCCGGACTGCGGTCTTGAGCATATCTAGTTCCTCACAAAGACCACATGTCCAAGACAATGATGCACCACCCATTTCCTTCTCCAAAAAGGATTGCAGTGATATTATCTGAGATTATGACGACCCACTAGTGATTTTCAGAATAATATCCAACGCCGAAGTCCGTCGAATCTTTGTGGACCATGGGAGTTTGGCAGATATCATGTTCATGGACGCATTTGAGAGGTTGGAGTTCCCTTTGTCTGCATTGACTTCATACGAAGGTGAACTTACTGTTTTCTCCAGAGAGAAGGTCACCCCGGTGGGATATTTTGAAACTTTCCTAACCTTGGGTGACGACAGCATGTATAGAACCGTCAATGTGAGATTCTTGGTTGTGGATTGTCCCTCGGC
This sequence comes from Ormosia semicastrata, assembly GCA_029884595.1. Lineage (NCBI taxonomy): Eukaryota > Viridiplantae > Streptophyta > Magnoliopsida > Fabales > Fabaceae > Ormosia > Ormosia semicastrata. The sequence continues at coordinate 16,861,729 of JAQQTO010000038.1, read as the reverse complement.
TTACAACATTATTTTGGGTAGTCCTACGTTGAATGGCATTGCCATTGTAATCTTCACCGCCCACCAGGCCATGAAATTCCTTAATCGGGATAATAAAGTGGTCACGATCAAGGGCAATCAAATTGCAGCCCGCAAATGTTACAATAAAAGTTTAAAAATCAGTAGGGCTTTCAGAAAAACGAAGGTGCGTACATCCACCCCAACGCACCACCAAGTTAATATTTTAATGACTGAATTGGATGCGCGTGAGGAAATCCGAGGCACTAGACCCCAACCCGAAGGAGAATTGATTCCGTTGCAGCTTGGTGATAAGCCCAATCAAATCACCAAGATAGGGGCAAACCTTGATGAGCAGGAGAAGACTCGGTTGGTAAATCTTCTGCAAGAGAATAAGGATCTTTATCTCTCAATAAAGTCAGAAGCAACAATTTTCAAAGATAGGACTCGGATCTGTACCAAGTTTTCAGAAATTTCATCACAAAGGGTCCCAGTAACTCAAGGGAGCAACAAGAACCAAACCCCGGAACAAGGAATACAGATTTACCACATTCCAACTTCGGAGGTATTTCTATACAATGGATGTCGGCCTCAGTATGAGACATCGCAAAACCTGACTTTAAAGCTGGGGCGTAGTCCGCTAAGCATTATAAAGCTAATACCTTGACACTTAGCTATCCTATCAAAGCGCTAAGTTAGGAGCAACTGTTCTAGACCGTGGACCGGGATCCCATCTAGAAGGATCAACCCGGCGCACGCTCCACCGGACTCCTCCATTAATACCCTGGAAAGGTCTGTAAGACCCCCGACTACGGCATTGGACTATATGACGAGAATCACTGAATCAGCGCGGACTTTTGTAACTGCCAATCAAGATCGTACGAAATTAAAGGCTCTGTAACCTCTCCTCGCAATTAATAATCGTAACGTCCACATTCCAATAATATCTACACTTAATATCATGATTCTAATCATGCTCCATAAAAATCAGGCTGAATCAACCTAATAAGATAACTATGATCTAAACACAAAAATCCAACTTGCACATGATCTGACTTGAGCGTTGGAGTCTTTTTGTAGGTACCACCCCCACCGGATCACCGCGCTTGAGTGCAGCTGCGTAAGGAGAAAACCACCACATCATACTTCTTACAGGTATTCCTCTGAATCTATTTCAAAACAGTCAAAAAATTATAGACATTGTCATAAATCATGATCAAAAAATTGTAAACATTGTCGAAACTAATGTATAAATATAAATATTTTGAGGATATAGAATAATGTTAAAATTTACCTATAATTAAAGATAAATTCAAAGGTCTTATCATGAACCTTTGATAAGAGAGTTCATATTTAACGGACCCATCGTGCTCACTGTATTGCTCACGCAGAAGGTCATGAAGTTTTTAATATTCTATTCAACCCAATCATTGGGGGTCCAATTGTCCATGCATGACGCTTCTCTACCATTTTTTAAAGAAAAATTTCACATTGTTTTTCTAATGAGAAAGAAAGAAATTATTGTGCTGTTAATTTTTAAGAAATAGTAAATTGGTGTTTTTCTGATATTTATTTTAAATACAAATTATTATATCATTATTTTAAAAAAATAATAATAAGAGGGAGATAATTGTTTTTTATTTTTTTATTTAATGAAAAAAGTCAAATTTTTTATCATTAATTTAGGTTATTTTTCTATTTTTAATTAAATTTAATAATATTAAATTATTAAAATATCTTTAAGACTAAATGATTTTATAAAAATAGATTTTTTTTTCTAAAACCAAATAGAGAAATTAACAATTTTATATATATAATAAGAAATACTTACACTTGTTATTTAATAATTATTATCTTTAATTTCTTAACATGTAATTGGCACATATTAACAAAACACTAACATTAACACAGAAGACTAACTATTTATTAAACTAATTAACTAATCATAACTAACCAAATTCAACCAACTAACTGCGTGGGGTAAAAAGCTTGAAGGTTGATCTGGTTGTAGAATAAAAAGGTACATGTAAGCACCGAAAAAAGGTTCAACTCAAACCCGTCGATATTGATGATCACTTGCGAACGAATTTGGGCCATGTGCAGTGCCTTTCCAATGCCTAGTTTCCACTGAAATTTGAATGTCTTTTTATTTAAAAGAGTGTGTTTGAAATAAATAAAAATAAAAAATAATTTGATTTGATTTGATTTAAATAAAATTAATTTAATTTAAAAATTAAATTTTGTGGTTAAAATTTAAAAAAAATAAGATTTAAATTAATTTAGAAATTAAATTTTGTATTTGAAATTTATTAAAATGAGAATTGATTTGATTTGATTTTAATATTTTACATTTTAACTCTTATGAGAAATTATTAGAGGTAGTTATTAAAGGTAAAATAATCTATATATTTCAAATCAAATCAAATCTTAATAAATTTTATCAAATTTGATAAAATTTAAAAATAAAAGAAATGAAATCTATGAGATTTTAAAAATTAAATAATTTTTTATTTTTTAATATTTCAAACACAATATTTAATTAATTTAATTAAGTTTGATTTATAAATGAAATTATTTTCCATTTTTTTGTATTCCAAACACACTCAAAAGGAATTGTTTAACATTCTCCACACTTTTGTTTGGAGTGTGATATTTTATTTAGTATTTATTTGACTCTTGAAATTGAATATAAAATTAGAATTTAAAATTAAAATTAGATATATTAATTCTAATTTTTATGTTTAAAATGTTACTTTAGAATTGAAATTGTAATTTTATAAACTAATTTTATAAATTAAAAAATAACTAATTTAAGTCTTTTTAAATTCTTAATCTATACCTTAAGAATTATCAATTTTATAACTTAAAAATTAAATTCTTTTTCTCTCTCTCCACATTTATTTATAAATAATTATATTTATTGAGATTCTATATTTATATAGAAAATTATTTTTTGAGATTTTATATTTATTTAAAAATTATTATATTAACTTATAATTTTTTTTCTGAAACAAATTCATGAAAATTTTCTTTATAAAAAAATGACTATTATATTATAAAAATATTATTGTATAAATTTTATTTTGTTTTTAATTTTTGTAAATAATTTTTTAATGTTTTAAATTATACTTTTAAACAATAAAATTATAATTAAATTTAAAATTATAATTTATTATCTTAATTCTTTGACAATTTCAAACATAAAATTTAATATTCTAAACTAATTCTAATTACGAAAGAATTAAAATTGAAATTAAAATTTTATATTTCAATTTCAATTTCGCTATTCAAACGGACTATGAGAGTTGATGATTTATTGTTGAAAAATAGATATGATAGTTATTTATTATTTAATTAATAGGTAATAGACATAATTCATATTATACGTACAAGGTTTTTTATAAAATTGTTTTGAAATAGATTTAGAGGTGTATCTTAAATAAACATGTCATGATAGCTTTTTCTTTGTACTGTAACAGTCAAGCGTGTTAAGACAGGGGGTTGATACTTAAAAAATGACTCTAAAACTCAAGTCAGACTGTTCATAAATAAGGTTATGCTATAAGTGATAATTTATTGATACATATTTAAAGTTACTTAACCTGATATTTATAAAAGTTGAATAAATATGATATCATAATGAAGAGATACATTCTTGTAATTGTAGTAAGAATAAATATGTTTTTTATTGATACCTATTTAAGATTATTTAACTTGATATTTATGGAGGTTAGATAGATAAGATCGTATAATAAAGAAACATATTTTTGTAATTATAATAGGGATAAATAAATTTTTTATTTAGTTGTAGAAGATTCTTATATTATGAAAACGCTAGCATGATACTAATAATGCTATTATTTCATAAAATTACGATTGATAATAAGAGATATTATAAATATTTATTTATTGCACAAATTATATGGTAAAATTGTTAACATTTAGTGTCAGGTTCCGACGTTTATTTCCGAAATATCCTTGTCGAGGGTATAGATGTCAGACTCCAATGGACACGCGCGCTAAGTTAACCTATGGTTAATGAACTCAGATTACGGTCAGGAACATAAGTTTTAATTGATAATACTTTCTTAAATAGTAATAAGATTAAAAAAAAAATCCTACTATATCAAGGTAAATTTTGGTGAATGACACAGAAAACGTGTCCTTTACTTAATGTCAGATAAGCTTTCACGAAATGAAGCAGAGTCGCGGCATACATCTGTGTCAGATATGATTATGAAGCTATAGAATAATGTGGCTCACTTTTTACAAAAGTTGTACATACACCGTTTATATCAATTGGCATTTGATTTGGTAATGCGCGCAGTGCAACTTTTTACAATATATGAGGCACTGCCAGTTGTGACATGCCATGTGTCCAGCTTCAAGTTCATGAGGTACAAGGAATCCCCACATAAATCATTCCTCGCGTGGGTCTGCCGACTTTCCTCCCACTCAGCAGCTCAGCTCATCGACTCACTTTCTGCTGGCCTGATATTCACTGTATTTCTCTCTCAAAGTTTTGTAATACCAAATCATTCTTTCTCAGTTCTCAGTACATGACATGATGATCATATATCCGGATCGAATAATCAAGCTCTTCATGTTTTCTTTCTTTTGGATCAGATCGATTTACCGCAAGAGAAGGAAAGATCATTAGTAAGAAAACCACCGAAAGAATATTTATATAGATTATATACTATCACCTTGATTTGTATATATATATATATATATATATATATATGAAACATATTAATAAGTGAGAGAAGAATAATTTATTGTGAGAGTAAGAATAGTAAATTTTAATTATTAAATTTTATATAAATAAATTAAAATATAAAATTATGTGATTTTTAAGTGATTATATGATTTTTAATTAATTTTTAACTTTAATCATAATGTATTTTGCATTATTTTAAATGTTTGTCTTAATTAGCATATAGAAAGAAAATAATATTTTTTCATATTTTTTATGTAATATTTAACTTACATTAATTTATTTTTTATACAGTAGTGTGTTCAATTTCTAAGTAAAAAATTCATAATGTATGTGGATTTTATAAAGCATCAATATATATAGAAAATAAAATAAAAATTTAAGAAAATAATATGCCAAAAAATCATCAAAACATAATGGCGCTGCAATATAGACAATACTGCCTTGATCGAGACATCAAGTATGTATGCGTGGTTGTGCCTTGAGCTTGATGGACACACTGTTGAGTTAGCAATTATAAGTTGCGGATATAATTTGGTTTTGCATTCCCGTCTTGCCAATACTTTGTACTGGTAACCACAGAAATCACTGTCGTCAGATTGCCGGACGTGATAACCGATAAGTCGATAACCCACAAAAAATGAATATATTTTTAAAACCGTAAATGTCTTAATGAATGTCATTTTAATGATCTTGTGAGGAGTGTCATCAATATATTTTTTAATCATTTTTTAATATTTTTTATTAAATTATGTCATATATTAAATTAATATTTAAATTTAATTATATGTTATTTAAAATTAATTATATATTAATTGAGTTAATTATATATTAATTAAAATTAAATATTATTTTATGATCTAATATAAAAATATATATTAAAAAATATTTCTAACATTATCCATAACCTCATATATCATTCTTTCTTCAATTTGTTGGGATAATTAAATTGCAAAAACAAAAAGCTGTTACATGAACTGTTTTTCTAAATAATTATGATAATGGGCGGCTATTAGATAAACATTGCACACTTTTTCTGCCCATGCTCATTGGGCAATAATTATATATAATCAGCAAATAATGCATGTGGAGTGTGGACACAGAACAACGCTTTTGAAGTAATAAGTAATAGCCACATATTTAAAGAACAAGGAGCCATTTTATATACTCTTCACTGCCAAATCCGTAGCGTATATCCTATTTCTCCAGAAATGTCCACCTTCTCAGCCCTCAAAAGTCAATTGCCTTATTCTTTACTGAACCAAACGGGACAGGGATGTAATATAAAGTTAATCCTACACACACAAAAATACAATAAAAATAATTATTGATAAGAAAATCTAAAAGTAAACTTAAAGAAATTTATTTTTTATTTATAAGTTTATGTTTTATTGCAATTTAAAGCGTTCGATTTTATGTACCAAAAAAAATCGTTTACTATTAATCAATTAATTATTATTAATTTTTATATCATAAGGTGCGTCTAATAAGTTTCCAACTCTATTTTTATAAAATGTATCCTATAATTCATGAGAGGTTGTTGATCCTACGTCATTAACAGCCTTAGCAATTAGCATCCTTGTTACGATAGATTTCTAAGAACTTCTAGAGCAAAAGATTTTTTTTAATATACATCATTAAATTTATATTACATCAATTATGTGAATTATTATTATCTTTTATTTTAATTATATGTTTTATATTATAATTAATGTATTACACAATATTTAATAATACAAAACAAGATAAATCTATTGTTCCGAAAAGATATTCTTACATAAATTTAAAATACTTAGTTAAATGTATTAGGTTAATTAGTATTTAATATTTTTATAAATTTTTGTATTATACAATTAAAAATATAAAAATTTATAAAAATATTAAATATTGATTAGTCTAATACACTCAACTTAAATACTTTAAATTTAAGTAAAAATTTCTCATATTTCAGAACCATATAAGAATTTGTCTATACGGAATTCATTCTACTAGTTTGGGTGCTGATTTTTCCTTTGCTTATCAGAAGAGGTAAGAGTAACGTGGTGGGAATTAATATCCATCTCAGATTTGTCTATGAAACAAATCAATAGATAACCCGTCCTGTATAAATTAAACATACAATTTGATCTTATACACAAAAGAAAAAATCGGAATTAGTAATGTTTTCGGAAACAGAAATGATAAATATTATATCGCGAATTTGTTTTTGTAAATTTTTAACGAAGCTTTTATTGGGAGCATTTTATATTTTTAAAAAATTATACTAAAATTTGACTTAATTATACTTGATATTTTTTATTTTAAAAATTACATTAATATTCCTTAAAGTTTATATTATTATTACATTAATTTCTCTTAAAATTTATATTGTCATTATATTAATTTCTCTTTAATCATTACACATTTACACTTACTTCCCTTATAAGAGATATCGATATAAGGGTGCAAATAAGAAAAGTGTAAAATATAATTAGACTAAATCTCAAACAAAAAAATTAATATAATTTTGTTTTAATTTTCATTACCTACTTATTGCATTTTTTTGGCTACCTGTTTTCCTTCTTACCTTTAATCCTATTGGTCCATCTGAATTCATGAGGAATATTTTCATATTAAATAGCATAACTCTAGTGGAAATAATTTGATTAAAAACAAAAAAAAAAAATAGTCAACTTCTGACCTACCATAGAAACATATCCCCTAAAGTTGTAAAAAAATATTTTTTTATAAAAAAAAAATGCAAGGTATGCAGTTTTATATTTAACTACTAAGAATGGAAATAAGTTATGTCAAGTTAGGCTTTACCTTAAATAGACTTGACCTGTATCTCAATTATAAGGTTTGAATTTGACCTCTGAATCTATAATAGACTAAATTTTAATGTCTGACATAACCTTTTTAAAAGCCTAATCTTACTTAAAAACTTATTTAAAGGTCTACTTTATAATAAGGTCTTTAAATAAGCTAACAGACCTACCTTTAAATAGGTCAATAGACCTTTACATAGGCTAACAGACTTATTTTTAAATAAGTCAATATACCTTACATAGACTAACAAACTTATTTTTAAATCTTTAAATAAGTCAATATGTCTTTATATAGGTTAACAGACCTAAACTTTGAAATAAGTTAATGGGCCTACTCAAAGCCAATAGATATTTGTTATAATTTAACACTCACCTTCTAATTTTATAGATACTCATTACTTTCTTACTCTAATTTTTAGTCGATGTGGGACTTAGAAATGTACTAAGTTCCTCACTTTCGTATCTAATCTTTCAAGTCCCACATCAATTAAATATCAGAGTAAGAAAGTAGTGAGTATCATCTAAAAAAAGAGATGAGTGTTAACTTATTATTTTCAATTTAATAAATATATTAATAAATATGTTATTTTTATTTTAACTTACTAACTTAATTTTTTATTACTTGACTTTGATTAAAATTTAATTAAAAATATATTAATATATTATAATAAATTAATAATTATAATTATAATTTATAATTATTATAATAATATATATTATACTATATATAACTAAATAGGCTAGATAGACTTACTGCAAACTTTAAAAAATCTATTAAATGACTTGAGATTTGACTTTTTAGTTAAACAGACTTTTAAAAAAGTATTAGTCTAACTTATTTAATAAACAGATTAGGCCAAATCAAATTTCAAACAGGCCAAATTATAAACCCCTGACATACAACTTGTCCTATTTACACCTTTATTAACCGTTCAATACTGTTTAAGTATATTTACCACTTATATTTTATTAAATGTTGAAATGATTTTCAAGGGTGCAGTCTAAAAGAAATTGCAGAAAATCCTGATGCAAACTACTATTGACCTACTGTTTTGCTAAACACTTTTCCTTTTATTTTTTCCTTTGCTGAGAGCTAAGCCTAAGCAAATAATTTAGTATTAAAGCCTCAACTACTAAAGTTTTGCATTTCAATGTTCAAACAGACAAATAGTTTCAACTTTCAACTAAATCCAAAGGAGTGTCATGCTGTCATCACCCCACGCCCCACCTAACCGCTCTAAAAATAATAATAATAATAATAAACGGTATTAATAAGTTTTTTTTATTGTCATACCCTTTTTTTCGTTCATTTCATTTTTGATTAATTTTCCTTTCCTTTTTTTTCCTATGCGGTCTTTCTTTATTTTTATTTTTTCTTGGTCCATGAGAGGTTACTCAACCTTCAACCTTGTATGACTTGTATCTATTATATTTTTTGACTGGTATTATGTTGCTATATTCAATTTTTTTTAGGTCTTTATATTCAATGTTTTTTTTGGTGTTAAACTATATTCTATGTTTAAACCATGAAAGCATGTTGATTGGGGGTGGGCTGGCTTAGCGTAGGAGCCAGATCTTCATTCCATTCATTTGCTGGTTATTCTGTCCGGCCCATTTCTAAATGGTCCATCGCTGAAGGTTCACTATTAAGGATTTGGATTTTCCATTACCTAACAAAAAGAGGGATTTGGATTTAGAACCTCCAAATCAAACATTTAAACTTACAGTCTGGTACCCAAAAAAAAAAATTATAGTCTACTTAGTCACCTTTAATTTTCTTTCTTCTCTTTTTTGGGGTAAATCTACTCAGTCATGTATATTTATGATCTCTATCTATTTTTGACCATCTTATTCATTAAATTAGAATTTCTAATTCTATTTTTTAAATAACATATATCATTTTTATTTTTTTTAAATTTAAATATGTATATCTTTTTTTTTCAAATTTAAACATTTTATCCTTTTAGTTCATACTTTTCAGATTTTTACGGAATTTTAAAAAAACTCATGTAATGCATAATATACTCATAAGTTTTTAAAAATTGACAATAAATATATAACAATTTAAGATGTGATTCCCATAAATTTATATTTGATTATATAAGAGGTAAATAATTTTTTTGTGCACCCTTTGTTTAATATAAAATTATGTCTTTCTAAAACTGAATATAGTTTTATTAATATTTTATAAAAAATTAATAAAATAACTAACAGTAGTGAAAAAAAAACCCATAAGGTTTGAATTCAATCCATCTCACATATGTGGTTTTAATGGATAGCATTGTATCACTTTGTAATTTTGGCTTTGTCTTTTGCTTTTATGTAATTAAAACTATTTAAGCATTCGTGTTACATAAAAAGAAATGAATAATAAAACATTGTTCTAAAGCCATTATGATTGGTCTAGTAATGAGAATTTTTAGTAATTTGGATGAGATTATAAATTGAATACCGTTGTACCAAGAAAAAATTGTTCAAAAAATAAAGTAATAATAACGATTAACACTTTATCACAAAAAAATGATGGAATAATACTTTAAAGAACCACTCTTGTTTAAAATTAAATAGCTTGATTTTTTGAATTGCATATTAACTTTTACATAGGATTTTCTGCATATGCAAAGTGTTAAACTTAAACTATCCCCATGGTTGGTAAGCTTAGAAACTGAGTTTTAAATTACAAGAAAAAGTTATATATATATATATATATATATATATATATATATATATTTATCTATCGTAAACTTATAATTGAAGAGAATGGGTGTTTAAGACTCAGTTCATCCTATTAATCTGACTTAGCCTAAAATTAATTGAGACGAATTTGAGTTATATTTTGAATCTTTCTAACCTAGTTTAATATTCTAAATTATTTAAAAATTTATACTTTTTGTTTACAATTAATTATAAATAATAATATTTTTGATTTAAATTAATAATTTTTACATAACATGATAATATAATTATATTGATATTATTTATTTTAAAATATATATTATAAAATATATCTTAACTTTAATTTCTTAATTTTATAATTTTATGATTTAATTATGTATAATATTTAAATTTATACATTATATTTACATATCAAATTAACCTTAATTTGAGTTCGATAATTATTGGATCAAGTTTAAATTTAAGAAAAATAATTTAATCAAAATATCAAATCGAGTTAAAGTGATGTCTAACTTATCTCAACCTATCATATCTATACCCTCATTGGAGAGGGTTATCCCCCTTTTGAAAAAATATATAAATAATCTGCCTAAAAAAAATGGGAGGGCGGAGAAATACAGAATTGGGCTTTCAAAGCAGCCTAACCTATAATGGCTCGTAAGCGTTAGCAAGGAGTAAAGCGAGCAGCCCACCATTTTCAATTTGAAAGGCAGATATAACAATAACATACGCAACTCAACCCAAGAATAATAGGAAACAATTTAGGTAATTTTTTTAGGTATTTATAATATTTATTTTTAATAAAAATATGATATATATATATATATTTTATAATTTAATAATAAAAATTTTAAAAATAATAATTAAATAACTAAAAAATAAGACAAATCCCATATTGTTATTGAAAATAAACACCACGAACCCTTGACGAACTCTTAACTAAGTTTTCTCCGTAATAATATCCGTCCCTAAACTGCAGCGCACGCAACGTAACTGTCTCCGATCGGAAGGAATTGGATTTTCATAGAAACTATGCGCTTTGTCTCTTGGGATTGAAATTTGAAAGCCCTAACTTCAATTTAATCAATCTTTCTCTGCAATTATATTCTATTCTATCCCTCATGGCTTTACCAAGCCAGGTTCCCCTCTCATCACTCTCTTTTTCTTGATACTTCTTATAATAGCATGACATGACGAGGTGTTTTTGTTTGTTGCTGTCTTGCTGAGGCAGGTTGGGTTGGGACTGCTCCTTTGCCCTCTCAATTCCAACATTGTTATCCGGACAGCATGGTATGCTTCCTTCATTTTTTGGGGTTATCCATCAAAATTTCATTTTTAACATGTTTTTCGCTCTACATCAAAAATACCCCTTTTCAGTTTTCACTGATGATGGGTATCGGTTGCTTGTTATATATAGCTGTTCTGTAGGCCTTGTGCTTCCCGTTTACTCTACATTTAAAGCTATTGAGAGCAAAGACCCAAATGAGCAACACAGGTGGCTTTTATATTGGGCAGGTTGTAATTTTTCTTCACCATCAATTTCCTTGTTACTGAAAATAAAATAAAAAGATAAAATAAAATAAAAAGATAAAATAAAATGATTAATTGATTTTGTTTTTTATAGTATTATTGTTTTATTAAGTCTGTGATGAGGTGATTGATCTCAGTGACATATGCTAATGCCTTTGTGATGTGTAGAATACTTGTCCTAAGACAGGTTGTAACTATTCTGGATGTATTTTGATTTATACTTGAACAACTTATAAAATTTTTGGTAGTTTTTATAATATGAAGTTATATTATTGGAAGTTTTATGTCATTGCTTGTGAATTTGAATGAACATATTTGAAGAATTGCCAAGTTAGTGGGAATAATTTTAGGTAATTATCTATGCAGTTTTATCATTTGGGTTTGCTAACTTGGATGAGTTCATTGAGTTGATGGCTTTATCTGCATCATATGTATTAATACTGATCTCTCTTGTGGTTTTCAGCTTATGGATCTTTTAGTGTAGCAGAAATGTTTGCAGAAAAAGTACTTTCCTGGTATGGTCAAGTTCTCCATGTGTTTTTTCAATTTTTTTTTAATTAACTTTCATGGTTCATCATTTTTTTTTCACGAAAACTTACCTTTATCTATTTCAAATCTTCATTGTAAACAAATTTAGTTCTATACGATCTCTTCATTTCTCTTATGTGATTCCAGTCTTCTGCTATTTACAATCTCCTGAATGCCTGAACCATTAACCATTGAGGATTTCTATCCTGATTTGTTTCTGTTTGCTTTCACATTTTACTTGAGGTATTGTGATCTAACAGGGATTTTTTTTTGTCATATTTAATCAGGTTTCCACTCTATTACCACATGAAGTTTGCATTTCTTGTTTGGCTACAGCTTCCCACTATCAATGTAAGGTTAACCAAACTGCTGCTTTTATTCCTTTCCACGCTATGCTTTCAGATAATTTGCTTAGTTAATTACCTTATTTTGATTGTTTGGTCTTTTTAAAAAAAAAAAAAATTATTGAGGAAGATATCTTATCTTCTGTTCTTTCACTTCTTTCTTACTTGTCTCATAAAATTTCTTCTTCTTTATGAAAGAGAAATAACAAATAAACAAAACCACGTGGTACTTGTTGAATAGGGTGCAAGCCAACTGTATGCTAATCACTTGCGTCCATTTCTGTTGAAGCATCAAGCTAGACTAGATCTGATTGTCGAATTTGTGTATCGTGAAATGGTAAGAAGTTGTTGATTGATTTCATTATTATTGGAAATGCATTGTTCTATGTGGTTTGATTTTCCAGTTGTGGGTTATCATTTGGCACAGTTAGGGTGGAGGGTTCATCTATTTGAGCACCACTTACAATACCTTATTCTTTTTGTTTTTTAAAATTATTATTGCCTGTGGGAATTTGTCTAGGTACAATTTGCATGCCAAATGCCAATGATACTTAGTTAAGTAGGTGCTACTCAACAAATTTGTATTATGAATGGCACAGGCTTGAATTGGCAATCTTCTCCATTATTCATATAGTTGCATATAGCATATATTATATTATATAAATAAATTTATTAATTGTTTCTCAACAAAATAAATTTATTAATTGGTTTCTGACCTTGCAGAGTAAATTTATTAGTGCACACCAAGCGGAATTGCACTTTGCAAGATCTCTTGTATTGAAGGTTTTAGTGACAGGTATGCAAATGAACTTTGTAACTCTATATATGCCATTAAACTCTCTATTTCAATGCCAATCTGTTGTTCTGAAAGAAAGTATCCAAACAAAGCGGGCGAATGGAAGTTAGGAACTAGTTTAATTCATTTAGCTTTCCTATTCTTTGTTCTGGATTCTTTGTAGTTAGTAGATATGTTGTCATTGGAATCTTGGCAACATAATCCTATTTTGGTATTACCAGGTATACCACTGTAGATTTTTATTTAAATTATATACTCTCACTAGGGCTTTTTTAATTCTATGCATAGTAGCTTTTGTTTACTATGCTTCCAGTATGTGGGCTTATGGTTTTTGTCTTCATTGCATGGATTGGTTTTCCTCTTTTATAAAAGATATTGGTTTGTTACTAATTTTTCAGCTAAGACATCTGTATGCCCATTTGATTGTTTTCTGTATCAGCAAATCAAATGATTAGGGATATCTTTCAACCAGTTAAAAGGGAATCAAATCACATCGAAGGCCCAAAGAGACAGGTTCAGAATGCAGAATCAGAAGGAGAAGATTAATGCATTTTTCTTTCTTGTTATTAGACAAACATAGGTTGGCTAGTTCTTAAAGCAGGAATGTTTTGATTTGCATGTGGTGCCGAGTTTTGTTTTAGTTCTGATAAGATTTTCAGTTTTCTTTATTTTCTTGGTTTCCACTCGATGTACATAGGATATCACTTTTGCTTATCTTGCATAACACTCCCAAGTCCAACTGCTAGGAACATCAGTCTATTTGCGTCAATATGTCCATTTCCATTCTAAAGCTTTTTGGTTGAGATCATGTTCTTCCCATAATCTCCTATATATTTGTCACATTGGAGGAAGCAATAACAAACGATGGCCTTGCCACATTCATACTGTCCGCTTAGCTGCATTCATTTGCACCTTTGAATTTGAAGAGAGACGGACTCAGAAATTTAGTCAGTGAGGAAAAGACAAAACATAAGCATAAAAGAAATTTTCAAATGAAAAAATATATTAATATAAAAAGATGAAAATTTGATTTATAGTTATTCTCTTTATGTTAAATGATTTTTTTATCATTAATATTATCAAATATTTCTTTTTATATATGTTTGAATAATCTTGACAACTAATCATGTGATATGCAGCTTGAGAAAAAAGCTAAGATGAATTTTAATTTATTTTATTGTAAATTTACTTACTTATCTATTATAGGAGGGCAAAGTTATAAATATAAAAAGAATAATAATGATATACGGCTATCATAGATTATATAAAAATTTCAAAGGTGAGTAGGGGTATGTGTTCTCAAATATATCTTATTACAAATTTATTTACTTATTATATGGGAGTAAAATTATAAATATAAAAAAGATAAAAATGACATATGACTATTATAGATAATATAAAAATTTTAAAGATGAATGGTGGTACGTGTCCTCACTTACTACTAAGTACGTTGGTGTTGAATTTGAATATTTTTACTATATCCTTCCACTATATAAATTGATAGATCAGGTTCATCTATCTATTTTGGTTAGTATGCTATGAGGAATTACAGCTGAAGATAGCTAGACGGGCTTGTCAGTTGTCAACTAATACTCTATTCTCTCTAATTGTTTCTCTTTTCTTTGTATTTTCCCCCCTTGCGCTTGAGAAAAGTTGCTAGAACCGGCATTGGCCGTTGCTACATCGCTTGTTATACAAAGCCAGAATGACAATGGCAAACTGTGAAGATCATAATACTATACCCAATAGACTTTAGGAATAGGTAAATCGTCATTTTAGCTCTTGAAATTATAAGCACTGATTATATTAAATGTTGATTTTTGATATTGATCATATTAGTCTTCAAAATTGTAAAATATTAATCAAATTAATCTTTAATATCAGTCATATTAATTTTCACATAAGAATTAATTTGATTATTTTTTATAATTTTAAATATTAATATGACCAATTCTTAAAATTAGGAACTAGTATAATCTGTGTTAATAATTTCAGATACTAAAATAAAAATTTACTCTTTTAAAAATCACTTGTCAATTTTGTCTCAAGGACAAGGTGATAAAGAAACTGCTAAAGCGCTGTTCATAATGGTCTTCTGAATATTTATTATATGCTCCAATTTTAAATCACTCCCTAGTCATACTATTGATAGATAAGATTCTTTAACCGGGGCTTGAAAATTAGAGTGGGCATTATATTATTATTAGGCTACTTGAAGAATATCAAAAGGGTGTGACTAAAAAGTAAAAACTGGAGTGCTTCAGTGAATTTTACTACTACTTCGTCATGTCGATAGGCCCAGCTTATTGCACTCAATGACTGTTATACTTCCTACAAAATTTTATTATAATAAGAATAATGTTACCAACACATCATTTCACATTTATATAAGTTTAATGATCTGGTTATAGCTTGTTTCATTTTTTTTTCATACATTTGCTCTAACTTTGTCACATATTCATAGATCTAAGAGATGTGCACATAAATGATGTGCAATAAACTTCATCTTTATAATATTTCATATGAACAACTTCTTTTTCCTTTTTTATTTTTATATACCCATCGTGTATGCAAACAATCATATAATTATATTTTAAAATTTTGTTAACAAATGTCTCAAATACACTTATTAAAGAATATTTAATATCTTATTAAATATATCTAATTATTTTAAGAAGTAAGTCTTTAATATTTTTTGTGATCCTAATATAATAAATATTTTATTTTTCATTTAATACTTTTCATTTTTATTTTATTAACCGGTGTATTAAGGGTATTCCTTAGCAAATTCCTATAATTTATAATTTATATTTTAAGTTTGTGAGTTGGGACAATTGGTCCTGTGAATGTCTGAGGATTCATCATTTATCTATTATTGTTGATGAAAAAATTTGAGCATCTTTATCAATTTCAACTTTCTACAGTAGATGAAACTAATAGTGGTGTTTATAGGTTGCACTGAGTTTAACCTGGTAAAATTTTGATCTAATATTTTGATTGGGAATATATTTTTTGATATGGTGTGGTTATGATAAAGTTGACTTAATATTTAAATAAAATATATAAATTTAAATATTATATATAATTATGGAATAAAATTATAAA
Source organism: Ormosia semicastrata (assembly GCA_029884595.1). Classification (NCBI taxonomy): domain Eukaryota; kingdom Viridiplantae; phylum Streptophyta; class Magnoliopsida; order Fabales; family Fabaceae; genus Ormosia; species Ormosia semicastrata. The sequence continues at coordinate 16,845,229 of JAQQTO010000038.1, read as the reverse complement.
AATATAAATCTTATAAAAAGTATTAATTTAAGTAACAAAAATTTATAAGTTATCGTTAATTTTTACAATAATTATAAAGTTTAAAATATTATATGATAGATTCACAAAGAGTGAGTTGAAGAGTTAAATAATTTCGATATTTATGAGTTAAAAATGCAAGTTTAAATAAATAATAATAATTTTTATAAAAATATCGTATAATCTTAGTTCTGTAATCGAATTAAAAATAGTCTTATCAGTAGTTTTAATAGGTCAAATTTATAGGGATATTTCATGTTTTAAAATATATATATATGAAGGTGGGACTGATCATCGGGTGAGACCGGGTGTTGAACACCCCTGAAACCAATATGAAGGCTATGCGTTTCTTCTTTCCCGAATTAACTATTTGTTTCAATCTAATTTTGATACTCATGAGTAACGTTATTAAAAGACAGAAAAAGAATTTTTTTTAGCTAGGAAAACTAACAACTTTTGACACTTCATATGCTGGTTTGTATTTGGGTTGGTAGGACGATGATTTTTTTAATAGGAAAATGCTATTCAACAATGAATTTCAGATCTCAACTTCTGATTTGATACCTCTTCCTCAATCCTATTTGTATTTTTTTTGTTCTTTTGCATTGAAGAGCATTATTGATCAGACAAATAATAATAGCTAGAATTATTATTATTAAATATTAATAATACTTACTATAACTTTGGTTTGCTATTAATAATTATTATTTTATTAAACTCTATTAGAATTTTCAGACTTGAAAATATGCCTGTGTTGCTGTCAGTTTACTTCCACTAAAAGCTCATTTCTTCAATCCTCTTTAATATCAGTAAGAAGCTGTACCTAGAAAAAAAAGAATCTAAGGAGCTTGTAGCTCAATAACAATCATTTTCAAAAATCAAACTCAATGCCTTTGCTCACATTTACAACCTTGATTCTTCCATTCTTCATCCCTTAAGTCTTAACCCCAAACCCCAACTCCAACCCCAAATAAAAACCCAAGAACCAGAGAAACAAGGGACAAAACCAAGAGAAGCCATGTTTGGCCGCAAAGAAGGACCCCTGATGAGGAACAACGCCCATTCTCTACGCAAATCGAGGGTCGTAACCGCCATAGCAATTGGGGTCCTTATTGGATGCATCTTCGCTTTCTTGTTCCCCAATGGCTTCTTCGTTTCTCACTCTGTAACCTCTAATCGCCATCTCTCTCTTGCGGGATCCAAGACCCAGGTTTCATTTTCATAAAAGATTATAGCTTTTTCTTTTTTTTGGGTCTCATCTGAATCTTAGTCTCTTCAATTATTTTCGTTGACTGGGAATTCCTCTGTTCTGACTAAACTGTTTCTCTTGTATCATTGTGGAATTGTGTTTTATCTTGCTGATTCTACTAATTTTGGATCCATCTTCACTCATTGTAGCCCTGGAGAAACAAAAGAAGCTTGTTTCCTCTTTTAAGATTTGTTAAATCATTTAAATATTTCACATCTCTATAGTCATTTGTGCTTGTCATATGTTAAATAGGGATAGTAGAAATGCTAGTTTTCAATGTGTGGTTCAATATGGCCCTTTTTGCCTAGAGTGGTTGATCTTGAAGAAAAACTGCCCAGAGTTGGTTGGCTTCCATGTCAAGCTGGAATTCTGTCTATCAGATGATTGGAGTTGTTGGATGTGGCTGATATTGTTGAGTTTCTCACAAATGCTTAAAAAAAGTTAAGGGGTTATCAGTGCTTCCTTGCGTACTGCATAGGCTACTATCTTTTGCCATGATTTGTATGGCTAACTTTTGTCTTTGTTTAATTGGTTTCCAAATAGTTTTTCTGGAGTTATAGGATAAAGTATCTTTCTGTATGAAGGAAGAGCCCTGTGGCATAATAAGCTTCATTTTTATTATGATTTTTTTTTTGGGAGCAGGAAAATTCAGCTGAATGTGAATCCTCAGATCGGGTCAACATGTTGAAATCAGAGTTTGTGGCAGTATCAGAAAAAAATGCTGGGCTGAAAAAACAGGTGAGGGAATTGACTGGAAGGCTTCGGCTTGCAGAGCAAGGGAAAGACCAAGCTCAAAAGCAGTTTCTTGCATTGGGTAAACAGCAAAAAGCTGGACCTTTTGGTACTGTCAAGGGATTAAGAACCAACCCTACTGTTGTTCCTGATGAATCTGTGAACCCAAGATTGGCAAAGATATTAGAGAAAGTTGCAGTTAAACAAGAGCTTATAGTTGCACTTGCCAACTCCAACGTGAAGGAGATGCTGGAGGTCTGGTTCACCAACATTAAGAGAGTTGGTATACCCAATTATCTGGTTATTGCTTTAGATGAAGAGATTGCGAAGTTTTGTGAATCAAATCAAGTCCCAGTTTATAAGAGAGACCCAGATGAAGGTATTGATGCCATTGGAAGGATAGGAGGGAACCATGATGTCTCTGGGCTTAAATTTCGTATTCTAAGAGAATTTTTGCAGTTGGGATATAGTGTTCTTCTATCAGATGTTGACATTGTATATTTGCAGAACCCTTTTCATTATCTGTATCGGGATTCAGATGTGGAGTCCATGAGTGATGGTCATAATAACATGACAGCTTATGGCTATAATGATGTCTTTGATGAACTTGCAATGGGTTGGGCTCGATATGCTCATACCATGAGGATATGGGTTTACAACTCTGGTTTCTTCTATATCAGACCAACAATCCCTTCAATTGAGCTTTTGGATCGTGTGGCAACTCGACTTTCCAAGGAGAAGGCGTGGGACCAGGCTGTTTTCAATGAGGAACTCTTTTACCCTTCACATCCTGGTTATGATGGGCTTCATGCTGCCAGAAGAACTATGGATTTCTATCTCTTCATGAACAGCAAGGTTCTGTTCAAGACAGTGAGGAATGATGCTAACCTCAGCAAATTGAAACCAGTAATTATTCACGTGAATTACCACCCTGATAAGCTTCCACGAATGAAAGCAATTGTTGAATACTATGTCAATGGGAAGCAGGATGCTCTCAAACCTTTCCCTGAAGGGTCAAATTGATAACCTTGCTTATGCAGCTGGGGTATTCTCTTGGCCTCTTCATTGTTTAAAACAGTTTTACAGTAGATTTTATTTGTTATAAAGCATACTTGTAGGTCAAAAAAGATATCATTTTATGAGCACGTTGAGTTATGCTTTTGCCCCCATTCTGAGATGGTTCAGGTCTTTTTTTTTTTTTTGCTTGTTTTCTTGCTTGCTTTAGGCGGGGCTTACATAAGATATCTTCTATAATATTTGTCGATTGCTAATCGAAAGCTTTTGTTGTTTTTATCTCAACCTCATATACACATGGGAAAATACATAAATCAACAATTTGCGGCTCAATAAGCAAACCTGAGTTGAAGTTGAGGAGTAGTGTCAGGGGTTTGGATACCCCGGACAATGACATTGGAGAACACATAAAATCATACTTATGCTTAGATACATATGAAACTTAATAAAATTTATATTTCATCTCAAATAAAAAAAAAATTTACATGTAGGATTTTTATTTTTTTTTCTAAAATTGTATTTACATGTATTTATCGCAACCGTTCAAGCATAACCTGGATAAAGTATTGTAGTTCAGTATGTGTTTCTCTTATCTTTTTTAATTGCTTTTGTAAGTTTGTTAATTTCCAATTATCCGTTTCTTTTATCCCTAAAAAGGTTACCCGTTTTTTGTTGTGAGGGAATTTTCTTGGCAGTGTAGTTGCAATTCAATTATACAACACTATCGCAGTATATGTAATTCATGCTAATGACAATCAAAAAGAAAAATTGCTAGCCATGCAGAGAGAGACTAACACATGATTTTTTGGTCATCCAAAGTGATACCTAATACCCAAATTGTTTGCATAGATCATACAAAAGTTTCGGAAAAAATTTATATAATTTTAGCTCTGAATTTTCACTTGTAAATACCACATGGTGAGAGTAAAAAGACTTTTGCATGAAAGAAGTCATCTATTAGAATTCTAAAAATCCAAGTCTCCTAATTAGAAATCCAACTATCCTTGACAATAGATGTAACTTCTTGTTACCAAAAGAAGTTTTGTGGACAGCTTTACTCTCGATAACCTAAATAAACAATTTTTCAAGAGAGAATTATAAGCAGGACTGATTTAGCAACAAAATTATATGTGGTTAATTAAAAAATGGCTAAATCCTTATTTGTACCGTGAATATAATTTACTCTCAACTGATTTTTTTATTTATTTATCCATATTTTCCATAACTTCATCTTATCTTCCTTTATTAAAAATGCGGTGGAGAAAAAAAAGGAAAACAAAGAGAAAAGGGACTTGCAGACTACAAATATAAACCAAAATTGGCACAAGTTCCTCAAATCTCCATAATGAAGTTTCAATGTTGGAATGATCCAGCAGAATGAGAAGTATTTATTACAATACTACGTAAATATTTCGAAGCCACCGGAGAATAACATTATTATGGTCCTTCTCATATGATAGATTCTGATAAGTTGTAAGTTGCTTCCTTAACTGTTGTTTCAGCTTCCACCAGCAACGGACTCAGGCAGCCTTTGTGTTCATAAGATTCTCTACTGATTCTTGTCCATACTTCTCAACGAGTTCTTCCTGTCCCCACAACACACCAAATCAGATGATGAAATTAGTAGTTATCATGCAAAAATCTGTTTATATTTTAGTTTTCTGTTTATAATTATATCTATTCAAACTGCTTTAAAGAGAGAACGTAACATGGGGACCATTTCTTTTTTTTTTTTAATGTGAATCCAAGTACTTCAGAGTTCAGTCAGTCAACTGAAAAACCAAGAATTAACGGGTAAATAACTAAGCAAGTAGGGATTTAAATTTAAATGGCAGACCAGTATGGAGTTGTTTTCATTTGTGAGCTCCTCACACTCCTCAGAAAGGCGAAGAAGTTTTTTCTTGAGCTCGGAAATTTTTACCCTAAGATTGTCCACGTTTTTCCCTTGCTCTTCACATTCTTTCTGTCAAGTTAAGACATACAAATAATGGAAAACATCATATGAAAGACATACCAAATTTAAGAAAATGATAAAGGTTTCAACAAATACCATCTATTTCCAGAAGGAAACTATCATAAAAGATGCGACAAAAGTGAGAGAGAAGCACAAGCAAAATTTGTCACTTCCATAGTGGCATCAAAGATATGATTTGGCTGTTTGGAAAAGTTCCTTCCGTCATGCTCCAAAAAAAAAGGGGTAGGTGGCTTTAAACATGTACTATAACATTAGTCTTGATGAATTTATTAGCTCACTCTTTTGCAAAATTAGCCCCTACATCCTTTGTACAATATTGAGAAATTTTCATCTGGTTAAAAGTTAAAGCATGTGCAACGAGAATTAATGTGTTAAATAATTAAATTTAAAAAAAAAACAACACCAAAACTTAACTACATTCCAGCAATATTTCACATATATGTATTGTATACCTCTTTCCGCATCTTTGTTCTCCTAGATGATTCCCAATTTGACTGCCTTTTTCTTGCTTTTCTTGTTTCATCACTTTCCTTTCAAAGTAAATGCAGCTCAGCCGTAAATAGTAGACATCACTAAGAATTAAATGGAGCGACCTTAAGCAGAATATTTACTTTCTGAAAAATATTCATCAAAGAAATTCATTTTCAATGTAGTACACATCTCTATAAGCTGTTGATAGAACACTAATTATAAAATGGTAGTAGCGTTTCATGCAAAAGGGCCATAAGTGACAAGGAATGAAGTGTGGAAAGAACAAAGCAAATGCAAAATTACACATAAGTTTAGAGAAGTCGAAGATATAACTTCTTCCATAGTCACTTGCAATGCAAGCAGGAAAACATAATAGGAGCATTAACACTGCAAATGCCCCTCCCACAAGCCATCCTGGGGTGGCATGGATCACGTAGATTTAACGATACTCGAATAAACCAAACTATATAGATGAAGTAGCTATAAGAGTAACTGACAAAATTGAAGATGGAAAATCAGTAAGTTTAATCTCAGTAGTGTATCTATGGAGCATCTCATGCATGTGATTCTAAACCAGTGGTATTTTAATATCAAAATTAAATTGCCCTTTTTGACTCAGTACAGTTAAAGTGGTAAGTCCAGGTTTCCCTCCATGATAAAGCCCAAGTCCATAGAAAGCTGGCAAAACATTAAAATTAATTCATCATTAAGAGCACAAAAATCCATTTTGCAAAATTACGAAATGACCCAATCCTCATGGATGATGAAGACTTTGTGAAACTCCCTTCTTTGAGTAGGGAAGATTTGTTTGGATTGGTAATAAAAAATAAATTAGAGTGAAATGAGATAGAATAGAATATAATTTTATTATTTGAATTTTAAAATTAGAATAAAATAGGATAATATAAGATGGTATTTATTTTATTTCATCTTAAATTTTATTTTTTCTTTTCTTTAAATTAGACAAAATAAGATATAATAAAATAATATAAAAATAAAAATATTATAATTATCAACAATCTATTTCACCTACCATTTCACACAATATATATAAACTTTCTTCTATTCTATTTTTAAATTTTTAAATAATAATATAAAAACTTCAAAAAAGAGTATGCAACATTTTTAACCTTTAACTTTTTTGCAAATCACCATCATGAACTTTAAATTTTTTTTAATTAATTCTTAAATTTTCATTAATGTCTTAATAGATTATTTTGTTTAATTTGAATCTATTAATTTATTAACGATGATATTATGTAATAATATTTTATCTGTATTAATATTTTATAAATTAAATTTTAATAAATAAATTAATAAATAATTCTTAATTAATATTAGTATAAATAAAATAATATCATATAATATTATCTCATTAATAAATTAATAAATCTAAATTAAATATAAAAATTTATCGAAATATCAGTTAAAATTTAAATATTAATTAAAAAAATTTAAAATTCATAATAATAATTTAAAAAATAAAATTTAAGAAGTCTATGTACTATTCTTTTAATAAATTTTAAAAAAGATATTTTTACACTCTTAAAAAAGATGTATTACTATTTATATTATTTTTAATAAATGTGATTAAATAAAAAATAATAAAATATATATATATATATATAATAAATAATATTAAATAAAATATAAAAAAATATATGTTCTATTTAATGTGAAAATATAAGAGTTGATAAATTTTATACTATTCTTTCACATTCTATTTCATACAAAATTTCGTTTAATTCTAATCCATTCCACTTATGTAAGTTATCCAAACATTTCCGCAGCACACAGTGTGTAGACTCTTCCAAATGTCGAAGCTAATATTGGTGTTCCTCACCCTCATTCCCCTTTTCTGCAGCTCTTCTTCTCCCGAGAGACCCTCGGAGCGGCGCGTCCTGGTGTTGCTCGATGACTTCGCCGTCAAATCCTCTCACTCTCTCTTCTTCAAGTCCCTCCAATCTGGTGGTTTCGATCTCGACTTCAAGCTCGCCGACGACCCCAAGATTGCGGTCCAGAGATACGGCCAGTACCTCTACGATGCCTTAATATTGTTTTGCCCCACCATCGAACGTAAGGCTCGTACTTTTCCCTGAACTTATAGAGATCTTAATTGATGTTACTGTTGTACAAATGGGGCTCGAGCAACTGTAGTTTTTAACTTATCTTTGTTTTGAAGTTTCGATTTTTAATCTAATTTAAGCGTATTTTAGTTGGTTGGTTGATTTTAATTGAATGAATGAAGCTTATGGGTCTTACTTGACATGCAGGTTTTGGAGGATCCATTGACGCAGCTGCTGTTTTGGATTTTGTTGATTCCGGTCATGATTTGATAGTTGCAGCTGACAACAATGCATCTGACTTAATCCGAGAGATCGCCACCGAGTGTGGAGTCGACTTTGATGAGGTGCTTACAATGAAATTGATTGTCGTACATTCGCTTCTTTTTGTTTCTTTCTCCTATGGCTAAGTTTCCTTCTAGTGAGGATGACGTTTCCCAGTTATAATGTAATTAGCTGCTATTATTTGTATGTCATTTTGGGCACTCATGTCTTTTACCCTTTATTTTTGAATTTTTTTTTATTATCTAGGATCCTGCAGCTATGGTTGTAGATAATTCTGGATATGCAGTCTCTGCTACCCAAGGGGATCAAACATTGATTGCTAGTGATGATTTTATCAAGTCGAATGTGATTTTGGGAACCAAAAAGATTGAGGCAAGTGCATTGTTAACTTAAACTTCATTATGCACAATAAATTTCTAGGCATTAACATTACTTTTTCAGTAGTACAGTTTGCGCTACTGTTTGAGTCCATGAAGTTGATTTTGCTTATTTGCTTTTCCCCTTTTGTCCTTTGTTTTGAGAGGGGGAGGGAGTGGGTTGAATCGATGTACTCCATTACAGCATTTATATGTGTTCTATACATTTATGAGAATTCTTGTCCTCTCCAATTCCGCCCTGAATAACATTGTATGTTACTGGCAAATACTTATTATAAGCCACAATCTTCTTCTTCTGATATTTTCATTACATGGAACAGGCTCCAGTACTTTTCCAAGGGATTGGGCATTCATTAAATCCTTCCAATAGCCTGGTAATATTTCTTTATCTAGTTCTTATGTCATCATTAGCTTATTGTACTTATAAGTTAACTTATGTTTGGTTACTGGACATGACCGTGTTACGTTTTACTTTCTTTTTTTCAATTTGTGTTTCACTTCAGGTCTTGAAAGTTCTCTCAGCATCTCCTTCAGCCTATTCTGTTAACCCGAAATCTAAGTTGACAAGTCCTCCATCACTCACTGGATCTTCGATCTCATTAGTTTCAGTTATACAAGTATGTCAATATTTCTAATCCTCTTATCTCGTGTGTGTGTGTCATTCTGAACGTCTCTGGTTGTCTTTTAACAAATCCTTGTTCTATTGCTTTTGAAATATGCATATAAGGTTTGATTCCTTTTGTTTTTTTCTCCTTTCCAAATTGTCCATTTCCCTTTTGGAGTATTAATTATTTACTGCAGTAATATGCAAACATATTTGCTTTTGAATATCTGGCATAAAGAATATAGAATATGATCGCCTTTATCTTTTTGTTGTTTCAGAAAATATGTTTTCAACACATATTACTATTCATTGCATGCTGTTATGATTTCTGTAAAGATTAATTAAGAACATTGTATTAATTCCTCACTTATTCTTTTTTTTCTTTGGGCAGGCAAGAAATAATGCTCGGATCTTGATCTCTGGCTCATTGAGCATGTTCAGCAACCGGTATGAAAAGGCTCACTTGTTTATCAGGGTTTGGTAATTATAAGATCTGAAGCTCATTTGTACTATCATAAACTTGGGTTTTTCTGCAGATTTTTCAGGTCTGGTGTGCAGAAGGCCGGGAGTCCAGCCAAGTGAGTAATGCGTCAAACCTTTTATTTTTCCTGTCTTCTGTCAGAAATTTGTTCACTGCTAGAGTGGCAGTCTTCTCCCTTAACACTGCCACTATACAGTTTCTATTGGCTGGTTTGTGTAATATTTTCACAGTTTCATTATATCCAACTTACAGTGGCCATATATCTATCTCCCCATAGAATCTGATTTTTAGTGAAACATACTTGCTGCAAATAAAGTTTGGTAGTGATTTTTTTTTTTTTAATAACAGACACGACAAGTCAGGTAATGAGCAGTTCTTGACTGAAGTCAGCAAATGGATTTTCCATGAAAGAGGTCACCTCAAGGTAAGGCAAAAATGCTTCTGTCAATTTTATTGGCATTCTTCATTTATTTGATATTTGACATCATAATTAACATCATTTAGCATCATTACTATTAACTAATATGTTTTTACTTAATATTTTGACATTAAGGCGGTGAATGTGCAACACCATAAAGTTGGGGAAGCTGATAAACCTGCCATGTATAGGATCAACAATGATTTGGTAATTTAAATATTATTTCAATGCTGGTATATGTAATGTTCACTTTAATTGAAACATTACTTTTGGCTGGGGCTCACTTCTCAAATCTTGTTAAAGGAATACTCTGTTGAAACTTATGAGTGGTCTGGAACAACTTGGGAACCTTATGTCGCTGATGACGTTCAAGTGCAATTTTACAGGATGAGCCCCCATGTCTTGAAGACTTTACCAACTGACAGCAAGGTGCTTTTGAATTTTCTTTTAGCCATATTCTTCTTCTAATCTTCTCTATTAAACACTTGAGAGTGAAATTCGCTGGGTTACATTTTTGCTTTCAGGATCATTATTTCATATCGTTTAAGGTTCCAGATGTCTGTGGATCGTTTAAATACTATACATCTCTTTGGTCATTTGTGCTTGTCATATGTTAAATAGGGATAGTAGAAATGCTAGTTTTCAATGTGTGGTTCAATATGGCCCTTTTTGCCTAGAGTGGTTGATCTTGAAGAAAAACTCCCCAGATTTGGTTGGCTGCCATGTCAAACTGGATTCTGTCTGTCAGTACTTCCTTGCATACTGCATAGGCTACTATCTTTTGCCATGATTTGTATTGGCTATCTTTTGTCTTTGTTTAATTGGTTTCCAAATGGTTTTTCTGGAATTATAGGATAAAGTATCTTTCTGTATGAAAGAAGAGCCCTGTGGCATAACAAGCTTCATTTTTATTATGATTTTTTTTTCTAATTTTTTGGGACAGGAAAATTCAGATGAATGTGAATCCTCAGATTGGGTCAACATGTTGAAATCAGAGTTTGTGGCAGTATCGGAGAAAAATGCTGCGCTGAAAAAACAGGTGAGGGAATTGACTGAAAGGCTTCGGCTTGCAGAGCAAGGGAAAGACCAGGCTCAAAAGCAGTTTCTTGCATTGGGTAAACAGCAAAAAGCTGGACCTTTTGGTAATGTCAAGGGATTAAGAACCAACCCTACTGTTGTTCCTGATGAATCTGTGAACCCAAGATTGGCAAAGATATTAGAGAAAGTTGCAGTTAAACAAGAGCTTATAGTTGCACTTGCCAACTCCAACGTGAAGGAGATGCTGGAGGTCTGGTTCACCAACATTAAGAGAGTTGGTATACCCAATTATCTGGTTATTGCTTTAGACGAAGAGATTGCTAAGTATTGTGAATCAAATCAAGTCCCAGTTTATAAGAGAGACCCAGATGAAGGTATTGATGCCATTGGAAGGATAGGAGGGAACCATGATGTCTCTGGGCTTAAATTTCGTATTCTAAGAGAATTTTTGCAGTTGGGATATAGTGTTCTTCTATCAGATGTTGACATTGTATATTTGCAGAACCCTTTTGATTATCTATATCGGGATTCAGATGTGGAGTCCATGAGTGATGGTCATAATAACATGACAGCTTATGGCTATAATGATGTCTTTGATGAACTTGCAATGGGCTGGGCACGATATGCTCATACCATGAGGATATGGGTTTACAACTCTGGTTTCTTCTATATTAGACCAACAATCCCTTCAATTGAGCTTTTGGATCGTGTGGCAACTCGACTTTCCAAGGGGAAGGCGTGGGACCAGGCTGTTTTCAATGAGGAACTCTTTTACCCCTCACATCCTGGTTATGATGGGCTTCATGCTGCCAGAAGAACTATGGATTTCTATCTCTTCATGAACAGCAAGGTTCTGTTCAAGACAGTGAGGAATGATGCTAACCTCAGCAAATTGAAACCAGTAATTATTCACGTGAATTACCACCCTGATAAGCTTCCACGAATGAAAGCAATTGTTGAATACTATGTCAATGGGAAGCAGGATGCTCTCAAACCTTTCCCTCAAGGCTCAGATTGGTAACAGGACGTAAACAGAATCAACTCCATATATATACATAATATATAAATTTGAATATTATGTATAATTAAGTTATAAAATTATAGAAGTGAGAAATTACAATTAAGGTATATTTTATAATATGTATTTTAAAATAAATAATATCAATGTAAATATATTATGTTATGTAAAAGTTATTAATTAAAGTTAAGATGTCTTATTATTTATAATTAATTGTAAAAAAGAGTTTAAGTTTTAAAATAATTTGAGAAATTGAGTCAGGTTGAGATAATTCGAAATATAACTCAATCTTGACTTAAAATTACAGAGTTTAACTTTTAGAATTTGAACTCGTTTCAATTAGTTTTTGGTCAGTTTCGTCTTGAACATTCCTAATTATAAAGTATACTTGTATGTCAACAAAAATATCATTTTATGAGCACACTTAGTTATGCTTTTGGATCCGTCCTAACTTTAGGTCGGGTTCAGGTTTTTTTTCTTGTTGGTGCTCTTGCTACATTGGAAAATACATAAATCAAAGGGTTGCGACTCAAATGATATGCAACCTTTAGCTAAGCGGTTTAGGGCCAATGTCACGGGTTTGGATACCCGGGCCAAGACATTGGAAAATACATAAAATCATACTTATGTTTGCATACATATGAAACTTGAATAAAATTTATATTTCAACTAGCATTTCTTTCAAAAATTGTAATTTCCATGTATCTATCGCAAGCCTTAGCACAACCTGGATAAAGTATTTGTGTTCAATGTGTTTCTCTTATCATTTTTAATTGCTTTTGTAAGTTTGTTAGTATCCAATTATCCATTTCTTTTATCCCTAAAAAAAGAAAAGAAAAGAAAACCCTTTTTTGTATTGTGAGGGAATTTTCTTGACAGTGTAGTTGCAATTCAATTATACAACACTATCACAGAATTATGTAATTCATGCTATGACAATTAAAAATAAATAAAATGCTACCCATGTGGAGAGATACTAGCACATGATTTTTTGGTCATCCAAAGTAATACCTAATGCCCAAATTGTTTGCATAGATCATACAAAATTATGTAGTTACGGAAAATTTTTATATAATTTTAGTTTTGAATTTTCATTTGTAAATACCGCATGGTAAGAATAAACCGACTCTTACATGAAAGAAGTCCAAAAATCCAAGTCTCTAATTAAGTATATGTTTGGGATAGTTGTGAAAATTTGATTATTTTAATAATCAATTATTGTATAAATTTTTTTTGTTATAATCGATTATTAAAATAATTTGTTTCATTTAGATATTTTAATATAAAAGTAATTTTAAATTAATCTGTTTATTTTAAATAATATAAAAAAATTATTTTTATATATTAAATTATCAAAATAAGTATAAAATAATTAAAAATTTATTTAATTAATGACAAAATAATATTTACATATAAAAATATAAAATAATCTTAACAGCTTATTTAAAAATGATTGTTATAAAAGCTGTCGCCGTATAATTTTATAACATCAACAACTTTTCTTTAATTACCCAAACACGTTGCAATAGGCAATGAACAGATGTTATGGAAAAAAAAAAAACCTGTTGGATGCCCAAAAGAATACGAAACGAACGGGCCCTAAAAATCTAACTACCCTTGACAATAGATGTGACTTCTTGTTACCAAAAGAAGTTTCGTAGATAGCATTACTCTCGATAACCTAACACTTTAAGCAATTTTTCAAGGAAGAATTATAAGCAGGAATGATTTAGCAAGAAATTTACATGTGGTTAATTCAAGAATGGCTAAATCTTTATTGGGACTGTGAATATAATTTACTCTCAACTGATCCTATTATAATAATCCATATTTTCCATAACATCATGTTATCTTCCTTTACATGAATGTTTATTAAAAATGCTGTGAAAAAAAAAAGGCAGAAAAAGAGAACAGGTCTAGCGCTAGCAGGCTACAATATAAACCAAAATTGGTACAAGTTCCTCAAATCTCCATAATGAAGTTTCAATGTTGGAATGATCCAGCAGAAAGCAAAGTATTTTTTACAATACTATGTAAATATTTGAAACCCACCAGAGAACATTATTATGGTCCTTCTCATTTATTTCTATTTCGGGAGTTTCTATAAGCTAGATATGGATAAAAGATTCTGATAAGTTGTAAGTTGCTTCCTTAACTGTTGTTTCAGCTTCCACCAGCAACGGACTCAGGCAGTCTTTGTGTTCATAAGATTCTCTACTGATTCTTGTCCATACTTCTCAACGAGTTCTTCCTGTCCCCACAACACACCAAGTCAGATGATGAAATTAGTAGTTATCATGCAAAAATCTGTTATATTATAATTTCCTGTTTATAATTATATCTATTCAAACTGCTTCGAAGAGAGAAGGTAACATGGGGACTATTCAAACTTATTTATTTTTTTAAAATGTGAATCCAAGTGCTTCAGTCAGTCAACTGAAAAACCAAGAATTAACGGGTAAATAACTGAGCGAGTAAGGATTTAAATGGCAGACCAGTATGGAGTTGTTTTCATTTGTGAGCTCCTCACACTCCTCAGAAAGGCGAAGAAGTTTTTCCTTGAGCTCGGAATTTTTGACCCTAAGATTGTCCACGTTTTTACTTAGCTCTTCACATTCTTTCTGTCAGGTAAGACATACAAATATAATGGAAAACATTATATGAAAGACATACCAACTTTAAGAAAATGATAAAGGTTTCAAGTTTCAACAAATATCATCTGTTTCCAGAAGGAAACTGTCATAAGAGATGTGACAAAAGTGAGAGAGAAGCACAAGTAAAATTTGTCAATTCATAGTGGTCATCAAAGATATGATTTGGCTGTTTGGAAAGTGAAGTTCCTATCGTCATGTTCCAAAAAAAAAAAGGGGTAGGTGACTTTAAACATGTACTATAACAGTACTTTTGATGAATTTATTAGCTCATTCTTTTGCAAAATTAGCCCCTACATCCTTTGTACGATAATTTTCATCTGGTTAAAAGTTAAAACATTTGCAATGAGAATGATCATCAATGAAGGCAACTAAAGAATTAATGTGTTAAATAATTAAATTAAAAAAAAACCACCAAAACTTAAATACACTTCCAGCAATATTTCACTTATATGTATTGAATACCTCTTTCCGCATCTTTCTTCTCCTAGATGATTCCCTATTTGACTGCCTTTTTCTTGCTTTTCTTGTTTCATCACTTTCCTGTCAAAGTAAATGCAGCTCAGCAAGAAATAGCAGACATCATTAAGAATTTAATGGAGCGACCTTAAGCTGAGATTTACTTTCTGAAAAGTATTCATAAAAAAATTTCATTTTCAATGTAGTACACATCTCTGTAGGCTATTGATAGGACACTAATTATAAAATGGTGGTAGCATTTCATGCAAAAGGGCCATAAGTGACAAGGAATGAAGTGTGGAAAGAATAAAGCAAATGCAAACTTACACACAAGTTTAGAGAAGTTGAAGATAAAACTTCTTCCATGATCACTTGCAATGCAAGCAGGAAAACATAATAGGAGCATTAACACTGCAGATGCCCCTCCCACAAGCCACCCTGGGGTGGCATGGATCACATAGATTTAACGTTACTCGAATAAACCAGACTATATAGATGGTGTAACTATAAGAGTAACTAACAAAATTAAAGATGGAAAATCTGAGTTTAATCTCAGTAGTGTATCTATGGAGCATCTCATGCATGTGATTCTAAACCAGTGGTATTTTATTATCAAAATTTGATTCCCCTTTTTGACTCAGTACAATTAAAGTGGTAAGTCCAGGTTTCAGTCCATGGTAACTATAAATGGTCTATGTAAAAGAGAGTTTTGCCCTAAGGGATTTATAAGATATATCTATATAATAGGAAAGGGGAGCTAGTCAATGTCATCCTCCTTTCTTCCTTTTGAATGCTTTCTTAATGAATTTCATCATTGAATATTCAGTTGATCATTAATATTAAATGTTTGGAACTTTAACCTTAGATGTAAAAGTCCATAAGCACAACCACATCACCCTTAGATATACATATATGTTCAGCATGCTAATTCAATAGGAATTTTAAAGTGCAGTTAGCTGACCTATTAAATTTATTTTCCCTGTATTTTATCTAATCCATCAGAACATAAGGCATCCCAGGTAAACCATAAAAGCTAATCAACATGATATAAAACCCATAGAAGTTTATAGTACCAGCTCTTCAGGTTGGGGATTAGTGCCAGATGCGTCGAGCCCTGTCCCCAAATTCTGATTCAGTTCAGTTGGATTTGCTGCAAGATGCGATGCAAAACTTTTATTCTCATGAACAGCATTACAATTTTCGAGACTAGTCACCTTCTGTCCATCTTGCCCTGCTCAAATCTCATAGATCATAAAACATGAATTTTCATTTTTCATATAACAAAGTACAAATCCATGAACTTCAAACATACCATTTCCAAGCATCATATTACATTGTTGCTTCTTAGTTGAAGGAAAATCCTGCAGCAGAAAGGATATATATTAAACGTTCTTGCCAAAGATTCTAAGCATCCTGAACTATACATCTGAATAAATTAGTGTGATAAGTGGTGACAATATATACTACAATGCCCAGCTGCATATGTACCTTAAATAAAAATTTTGTAGATCCATATACATTGTTGGCGTCATGGCCTTCATATGGTGATCCCATGCTTCCACTTGCCGCACTGTGCACAGATAATCTACTAATTAAGTTTGGAGGGAAAATGTGATCAAGATGTTCACCAGAAGAACAAATGTACCTCCATGATACTCCTTCCCAGTTGGTTTTTGGGATTGAAGATCTTTTCCCATTTTCTTTAGATTCCTTAGTTACTAAACTTTTAAGTTGTAAGTTCTCATCACTTTTTTTCATTGAATCCAGGTTTTTTCCACCAAACATCTTTAGTACTTTTTCCGAAAAAGCCAATGCAGCACCCTGACCAACCTGCAAAAGAAGTTGTATCATATATATGCATTAATGAATATACAAACAAATACACTTTTTCATCATCGACGTTTCCCTAAGAGGAAGAAACATAGATTGAATCCATTAATAATTGCTAAACTCACCCCACTTCCACTCCTTAAAAAGAATATCAAAATGCCATAAAATCTGAAGCAACCGGCAATTTGAATTTAATAGAAATTACGAGAGAAAAAAATAAAGTAAGAAGGTACACTGAATAAATTTATTAAATGATTTAGGAATTAGGATTACCCCAGATGCCATAGGATAATTGGACAGCCTCCTATGATCATGCAGAGAATCATATTGACGTGGTCTGCCCCATGCCTGGACCAAACAAGATATAACAAGAAAATGAAGCACGTGAGTTTTCCTCCCTTTATCATATATAGTCAAAGCACGCAATTTGCTATAAAATGCACGAATATGTATATCACTACCTGGTTTGGCCACCAGGAGGGATAAAAGTGAGAACCAGCTGGAGTTAAACTGGTAGTTGGAGTAGACCAAGGATTATGATATGCCTAGTCAAAAGTGATGTAGAGCGTTAGTTGTTTGGCTATGAATGAGAAACATAAGTATACATTGACTCAAAAAAATAAATCTTTTATAGACCTGCATAGAAGTAGACCAAGGTGGTGGCAAAGGTTTGTTGGGAGTTTCCTTTTAGAAAAATAAAAAAATAAAAAAGTGAAAAAAACTAGAGAATATCAGATCTAAGTAGATTGCAGATAGAGAAATTTAGTTGAGATGGTACATAGAACGTTTACTGACATGTTGAGGCTCCGAGTTTTTGTTAGTTTTAGCAAATATGTCAAATATGTTGGATTCTTTTCTCTCCATCAAGCTCAAGATGCGTATGAATTTAGTACCTGAAATGAACATGAACAATTGCTTTTAAATCAAACACCCGGACAATGAGAGATAAATAGAAGAAAGAAAAGAAAGCCAAAAAAAAAAAAGGCGAACAAAGTAACGAATGACCTCGGGTTTATTTGAACCTATGGCTTACTTTTGCTACATATAAATACAGACATTATTTCAGCACAACAGCATCATTGGCTTTCCATCCATTTTTCTCTTGGGAAAATTTTAGGAGAGTAGCTTAAAAGTTGCATATGGAGTTCATCAATTACATGACAAAACCCACCCACATTAGGATCACCTGTTATATGGTAGATTAATTTTGACAGATCAATCTCTGAAGCAATGAGATTAAATAGATGTGACCAAAAAATAAAAGTAACTAATTTGTATTTAACTTGATACAAACCTTCTCTTTCTTCCCTCAAATAATATATATATATATATTGGTTAGTTTATTCTTGAGAGCCATAAAATTCAAGATCAGCCATAGAAACACAAGCTAAGTTCCTAAAACACCAGCCACTCTGATAAACCCTACAAACCCTCTTTTTCAGTAATAAAATCTCGATTACAAAACTAATTAATCAAGAGAAGAAAAAACAAAGATATTAGTTACGGAAAAAAAATAAAAATATTTAAAAAATTTAAGCATCTATTATAATTTTTTAATAAATGCTAATAAATGTTTTACTATATTAAATGCTTTACTATATATATTACAATAAAAGCATTTATTATATTAAAAATTAGGAAAATAAAAGTATATTTAAACACTTTTTCTTTAAATAATTAAAGAACATTTAATAGAGACTATTAAATACTCTTTTAAAACCTTAACCATTATTCTTAAAGTATTCATTAGCAAAAATCCAAATATATATAATTAAAAAAAAAAGAAAAGAAAAGAAACATATTTAAATACTTTTTCATTAAATAATTACGAACCCTTAAGACCTTAACCAGTACTCTTAAAGTATTCATTAGCCAAAACCCAAATATATATAATATATAATTAAGAAAAAAAGAACTTTCAACATCATAAGCGGATAAGCCAATCCCAATAGAAATAAAGCACCCATAATGAATCTTTCAGAAATTTCCAAAAGAAAAAAAAAAACTGTTTTACACATACTGCTACGAATAAGTTAAAACTCTGAAGATAACATCCAGAATATGAGTAACTAAATCCAGAACACAATTGAAAGAGTATTAAAGAGCATAAAGCGCAGGAAACCCAGTACGTTCCTGTGGCTTGTGAAACAATTTTAGATCAACCAATATGAATGAACATGTTATGTCTGCATCGAAAAAATCTAAAGTAAATAGCAGTTAAAAAGAGAAGGGAAAGCTTCAAATTTACCGGAACCAAGAAAGTAGCATATGTAAACCCAGGTATGAACTATGAACAGTGACGGAATCAAGGATTTTATTAAATGGAGACAGAGTATATATGCTAAAAAAAATCTTCAAAAATTTATATTTAATATCACATATTATTGTTGAAAATACAAATAATAAGAAATCTTTTGTATATTGTGCATATTATTCTTTATAATATTTATAGTATATAATATTATTTAAATCGTAAACTTAAAATTTTCAAAAATAACATTTAATATATATTTTATAATTCTATTTCTTTTTGTTTTCAGATTTTTAAAATTTAAATCAAATCAAAACAGAAAAATAATGTTAACTTGTAACCTTCAAAAGTTTAGAGTTATTAAAAGAATAAAAATAATTTGATGAGTTGAGTTATTATTGGTTTTTACAATCACTTATATAAGTAATAGACAAACAAAATAATATAATGGGAAGAATAGTATATATACATATAATATAAATTTAATTTAAATTTCAATGTGTCATATGCCCCCATATCTTATAACGTGGATCCATCCTTGACTATGAAGTTAACAAAACACACACATACAGAGGGAGGAACGCAGAAGAAGAGAGGAAGAGTTTAGAGAAACCTGTGTCTGTGTCTGTGGGGCGAAAACGAAGTGTGAATGATACTTCCTATTATTTGTGGAGCTTATACATATATGTAATATATAATATACAATATAATGAATTTAAATTCTCTCATATCATGTTTTCTTTTAAGTAATCAAATAGAGGTGAGAGATATAATATTAATATATGTACCCAAAATATAATACTAATATATGTATTAATTACATATGATTATATTATATTTATCTATATCTATATATTTCTCGCTAAAAAGGGAACGTATTTATTACTTGATGTTTGTACTCTACCCACCAAACAATTTGTCATGATTGTAATGATTTGAATGCATGATCAAATTTGGTATTTAGCAAAGGGGATGACGATTCATATTTAAGGAAAGAAAATATTAATTTTTCAACATGGAAATTTTTAAATGGTATGAATATAAATAAATTTGAAAATCTTACTGAATTTTCAATTTGATATTTGTTATCAAATTAGCATGAATGTAGACTTTTTATTTTCAAAATGCAAGAAAGCCCCCCCGGATTTTCACGTTGCAAAATTTTTATCCGTTATGAATAATAAAGGATAATTAAATAACATGTTTATATAAGAAAAGAAAGAGAATAATGTATTTTGTTTAAAATTTATGAAATAAAATATGTGTATTTAAAATAAAAAATTTGATTGGTTGTTAGTATTTGAACTTAGTTGGGTTTTGATAATCGGATTCTCCTGAACATAAAATAATCATAAAAAGAAGGATATTTCTTAAAATTATAATATGTGTTATTTTAACATGACAAGACAAATATAAAATGTTATCATGTGATAAATACGTATTTTTAATAATTGTCATTTAACATATCATATAACAATTTAAATAAAAAGTGTATACGTATCATTATATTGAAAAAATCATGGCATGCTAATTTTTTTAAAAAATAGAAAATAAATAAAATTTAAAATTTATAAGTTTTATTTTATTGTGTTTGTATTATTTTATAATTTTTTACTTTTAATATTATATCGTGCGAGCAAAATATTCTCAATAAATAAATATATAAGATTATTATTTTTAGTTAATATTAATTTATTTATTATATGATTTTCAATATTATCTCAAGTATCACATAAGACAAGTACATATATCGTACGAGACTTGCATGTGCATCAATATCGCACGGGTGATAATCTAGTGTTAATAATAATAATACGCGACGAATTAGGATCAAATGGGTACTACAAATAATTAAGTTGACTATTAAGTTATTTCATTATGTAATATACATGGAAAAAAATTTAAAGGCTGGAAAATAAATAAAAAATTAGAATTTATAAGTTTAATTTTATTATGTTGGTATTATTTCATGATTTTTTACTTTTAATATTATCTCATGCGAACTAAATATTTTTAATAAATAATGATATAATATTATTTTTTAACTTAATATTAATTTTATTTATTATATAATTTTTAATATTATCCTAAATATCACATGAGACAAGTACATGTATCGCACGAGATTTGCACGTACATTGCACATGTGCTAATCTAGTATATAAAATAATATAGTAATATATTATTATTAAAAGAAAATTGCAAATATTAGTAAAATATATTTTATCTAGAATTTGCTTCAAAAATTGTATTTCCGTGCATCTGTTGCAACTTGCAAGCCTTCCAACACTGTCACGCAGCAAGCTCGCGCATTGTCCTTCAAAATTGCTTTTTGGTTGAAGTTATTTTACCCGTGTAGCTGCAATTACGACAATATAATGCAATTCATGCTTATTAGAATAAAGATATCCGTGGAGAGAGATCCAACGCACATAATATTTTGGTCATTCAAAGTCACACATAATGCCCAAATTGTTTGCATGTTTAATTGATTTGACGCACTATTAGAAAGGTGTTTGCTTACACTAAGATGCCGTCTAATATGCACTTTAAAGAATTATGGTGCACGATACACCTTATATTGTAGTCATTGATCTGGGTGACATTTAAGTCAATGGCTATGAAGTGTAATCTATAACCTGATCACTAGGTAATGTATTTTTTACTTTTACAAATTATTATATATTATCAAAATATTTTATTTATGTTATTTATTTTTGAGTCCTTACCCCTCCTCCAACCCCTCCATCATCCACTGCCACCGAAGCCACCTAATCACCTTGCCATCGCCAGCCATCAGTATCAACTAATCACCATCAGCATCATATAAGAGGTCAGTTTGAGAAGGAAGCAAAAAAGATAAAGAAATCGAGAAAGGAATAAAAATTAAAAGTTAAAAATAAAAAAAAATAAAAAAATAAAAAAAATGACATTACGGACAAACAGAGCCAGAGAAACCCACAAAGAAGAAAGGAGGTAACGCACTTGACATCCATTTTTATTTAATAATTTTTTTTTTTGTGTAGTAGAAGAAGAAGAAGAAGAAAAGGTGGTGCTGCCTTCCACACACACACACTCCCTCTATCTTCCTGTCTCCTTCTCCCTAATATTCATTCTCTGTGAAAGACCCACTAAAATTTCACACTTTGAAATGTCTCTCTGAGTTTCAAGATTGAACATTTTCTTGTCACCAAAATATGGGTCTCTCTTTTCCATTCATTTCCTCAACACCCTCTTCATATATTATTAAAAAAAAAACCACCATCATGAGGAGGGGCAGAGGAGGAGCGGCAGCTCTCAAACCGATGGCGGCTGCTGCGGCGGCGATGGAGCTCAAACCGGCGGAGCCTAGGTATCGGGGTGCGAGGAAAAGACCATGGGGGGGTTCGCGGCGGAGATCAGGGACCCTTTGAAGAAAGCGAGGGTGTGACTTGGAACCTTCGATTCGGCCGAGGAAGCAGCTCGAGCCTACGACGCCGCCGCTCGTTCCCTCCTTGGACCCAAAACCAAGACCAACTTCCCTCTTACCCCTTCCCCCTTCCGCTACCATCACGCCACCGATCCTTTCTTCGATCATGACCAGTAGTTTAGGGTGGATTTGAGGAGGAGGGAGTGGAGTTGGAGGATGTGGAGGAGGGGTGGTTGTTGTTGCCGAAGTGAAAGGTGGAGTTGCCAATAATGGTTAAGATTGGTAGAGGAGAAGGAGGACGCAGGTGGCTATTGGAGAAAATAATTAAAAAAAGTTAGGGATGTTTTTGCAATTACTTAAGGCTTTAGTTGTAAATACTCAAGGGATTTCTAATTAAATATTATAAACTAGTAAATAAGAAATCAAACCTGTAATAATAAGTAAATTTGAAGGTGTATAATACACCATAACTTAATAAAGTATATATTAGCATCCGCCTTTACACTAATCTAAACATAAAAAAAAATGTATGTATATATATATATATATATATTTAGGTCTGAATTTTTACTTGTCAATATCCCATGAGTAAATTAATGAAAAGACTCTTACACAAAAGAAGTCGTTTAGTAGAAATCCAAAAGTCCAAGTCTCCTATTAAAAATCCAACTATCCTTGATAATATATGTAACTTTTTGTCACAAAAAGAAGTTTCATGGATAACATCAACCTAACACATGAACATATTTTCAAGGGAGGATTGTAATTAGCAGGACCAGTTTAGCAATAAATTTCTATATGTCGTTAATTAAATAATGGTTAAAGCTTTATTACAACGGTAAGTATAATAATAATAATAATCTATAACTATTATAGTAGGGATTGGGAAATTTGGCATCCACTCATGACTTCTCAAAATTATTATCAATATTTATTTAAACTCTAATTAAAAAGGGTAAAATTGTAATGTTATCTTCTCCAGCTTCTACACCTAGTAGTGTAAGTTGTAACTGCTATAACTCTTCTGATAACTCATAAAAACTAAATTGCAACTGTTTCAACTCTCTTAATAACTCACAAAAATTGAATAACTTATATTAACTTATTCATTTAAATAATAATAAAATAAATAATATAATAAAATGAATAAAGTAAAAAATGCAAATCGACAATCGATCCACTAGAAAATAATAATGATACTTTCCATGTTTAAGTATATTTGTATTAGATTTTGTAAACAATTTTATATGAAATTTTATTTTCAAACTTACTTTTGTTGAGAAGTGAGTTTGAAGTGAAAGTAATCTAAATTGTTCGAACTTTGTTAATAAAAATCATTTTTAATTATGAAATTATAAAAAAAATGAGGGTTACTTCGTTTGTGTGTGTTTGGTTTCAAATGTAAAAAAATTGTGTTATTTTAGTGGGGTATATTGGTATTAAATTAAAATAATGTTGTGATTAGAAAATCCTCCGAATAATTTGGCTTGAATTGTTTTTACGAAAATAAAAATACGTTTGTTTGTGCTTAATTTGTAAGAAAATTATTTTTTTATTAAAAAATTACTTTTTAGACATGCATAATTGTTTGGATAAAATCTTGAGAAAAATTAGAATCTAAAAAAATCAATTTTATACTTTTAATCTAAAGCTAAAATAAGTAGTTTCTAAAAAAATTAAATTTAAGAGATATACAATAGAATAGAAAAAAATATTTTTTAATTGTATCTAAACTTATTACTTTTTCTTTTCATAAAAATTTCTAAAAAAAATAATTTTTTGTACTATCTTAAAAGCAATTGTTTTGCAAAGTTTATCCAAATGCATCCTAAATCATGAATGTTATAATTCACATTTTCCTTCTTGTCTCACTACCTGTCTGATAAAACACAAACCTGTTTAGTATATTTACTTCTATATTTGTGTGTTGTTCTACAAAATTCGTTTCATAAGTTTTAGTATTTTACTTTTGTAAATCATAAACTCAACTGTGATTTTCTATTTGAGATTCTAGGGCCGATTTGGTGTTTGCAAGAAGACGATCAAACATGTGGAAAGAAAAAGGAAATCACAATTTTGATGACAAAACCATAATTTGAGTTAGACATGATAGAGATGTAATAAAGTTATTAATGAGCCTTTATCTAACAACTTAGATATTTAGAAAAGTTAATCTATGACACCATATAGAAGTCTCAATAATCAAATGGCCAAAATGATGAGGAGTTCAAGTATATTGTGGCTCCATTCTTCTGAATAAAAAGCTAAATAATACCGTATATTCAGTCACTATCTTCAAGGCATAATCTTAGGGATTGCTCTCCATCAGATAACTAATTTGTTATATATTATTCCCTTATTTATTGTACATATCAGCTAATCAAATCAAGGATATCAATGACAGATGTAAATGAGATATTATAGGCATTAGTTTAGGACACGTGAATCTTATGTAATTTGTATATATTTGGTATCTGTTCAATGGAATGATACACACATTCTTTCCACCATATTCTGGTTATGGTATCAGAGCGATCACGGTGCTGGTGAGAACGTGTGAAGCAAAAAAATTTCATGGCAGAAATGTCGAAAAAAACTGAAATAGAGAAGAAAACTGATTTGGTGAAAAAGAACCCTTCACCATATGATCTTAACTTGAGTGATAATTCAGGAAACCTGATTACTCAGGTTCAACTGAAAGGGGAGAATTATGACGAGTGGTCTAGAGCTTTGCGTACTTCTCTCCGTGCAAGATGCAAATGGGGGTTCGTGGAAGGAAACATCCCGCAACCAAAGAAAGATTCTCCTGAATTGGAAGACTAGTGGACAGTGCAATCTATGTTGGTCTTATGGGTACTAAACACGATAGAACCAAGCTTGCATTCTACCATTTCATATCAAGAGAATGTGAAAGACCTGTGGGAGGACATTAAGGAGCATTTTTCAGTAGTGAATGGACCAAGGATTCAACAGATAAAGACAGAACTAGCAGAGTGTCGACAAACAAAGATGAGCATGGTAACATACTATGGAAAGTTGAAAAGCTTATGGGATGAATTGGCAAATTATCAGCAAATTCCTCTCTGCACTTGTGGAGGATGCAAGTGCGATGTTGGGAGCAAGATGGAGAAACAGCGAGAAGAAGAGAAAGTTTATTATTTCTTGATGGGACTAGATGATACTTTGTATGGTACGATCCACTCTAACCTTCTTGCAACTGACCCCTTGCCTACATTAAATAGAGTGTATGCCACTCTGGTGTAAGAAGAAAGAATGAGAACCATATCTCGGGGAAATGAGGAACGAGGAGAAGTTGTTGGGTTCTCTGCACAGGCTCATGGAAGAACTAAAGGACTTGCTGAAACAAAAGACAAAAATATGATGTGTTCAAACTGTAATCGAACATGTCATGAAGCTGAAAATTGTTTCCAGTTGATCGGTTACCCTGAATGGTGGGGAGATCTGTCACGAGGTGAAGAGAAAGCCAATGGGCGAGGAAGAGGACGACAGCGAGGAGGAGCCGCACCTAGCAGAGGCAGAAATGGGTGTTCGAGCCAATGCAACCCACACTAATGGGGAAACCAGTGCTGCATCGACTAATGCAAACAATGCACTAACTGGACTGAGTACTGAACAATGGCAAACACTAGTGGATTTTTTGAATAGCCAAAAGGGGAACGTAAATGACAAAATGACAGGTAAACATAGCGCGTGGATTGTTGACACAGGTGCTTCTAGCCACATGACTGGGAACTTGAAATTCTTGCATGGGCTGAGAGAAATAACAGGATGTCCAGTTGGACTTCCAGATGGAAAACAAGTGTTAGCCACTAAAGAAGGGACAACAATACTTGATGGAGGATTGAAAATTGAGAATGTACTTTATGTGCCAAAATTGAACTACAATTTGATATCTATCTCTCAATTGATTGATGAAACAAATTGTGTTGTCCATTTCACTAATACCTTATGTGTTATGCAGGACCGCACTTCGAAGATACTGATTGGAGCGGGTGAACGAAGAGATGGGCTTTATATTTCCAAAGGTATCCGAAGTGAGAAGGCACATAAGGCTAGTGGAATCTGTCAGTTTAATCTATGGCATCAACGCATGGGACATCCATCTTTAAGGATCACTCAATTAGTTTCCAATATAAGTTGTGAAAAAAGTGAGTTGAAGAATAAAGCATGTGATCTATGTTTTCGGGCTAAACAAACTAGGGATGTTTTTACATTGAGTACTCATAATGCTACTAGTAGTTTTGATTTAATTCATTGCGATCTGTAGGGACCTAATCGGACTCCCTCTTCTTATGGTGCATCATATTTTTTGACAATAATAGATGATTTTTCTCGTGCCATATGGATTTATCTATTGGTTGATAAAAGGGAAGTATCACGTACATTGATAAATTTCTTTGCCTTAGTAGAAAGACAGTTTGATAAGCAAGTTAAGATGATGCGTAGTGATAATGGAACTGAATTTACATGTTTGAAAAATTATTTTCATGAACATGGAATCTTGTTTCAAACTTCTTGTCGTGGAACACCGCAAAAGAATGGAAGAGTAGAAAGAAAACATCGGCACATTCTTAATATTGCTCGTGCTCTACGTTTTCAAGGTAGCTTTCCTATTTCCTTTTGGGGTGAGTGTGTCTTGACTGTTGGATATTTAATTAATCGCACACCCACTCCAGTGCTACAAGGAAAAACACCATATAAGATGTTGCATGGTCAAGCTCCATCGTATGATCATTTGAAGGTTTTTGGATGTTTGTGTTATGCTCATAACCTGGGAAAAACAAGTGATAAGTTTGCCAGTTGAAGCCGAAAATGTATTTTTGTTGGATATCCTTATGGTAAAAAGGGTTGGAAATTATTTGATTTAGATACTTAACGTTATTTTGTGTCACGTGATGTTGAATTTTTAGAGACAGGATTTCCTTTTGCTCATACAAGCGAGGAAGGGAATGTTTCATCTGTGGATTCACCCGTAGTGTTTCCCTTGTTCGTTGGTGACAATGATAGCGCGTCTCATGATCAAATTGACACAGAAGAAGAAGTAGGCCCAGCTAGCAGTGTTGATATGGGTCCTAACATAAGGGGGGTACTAATGACTCAGACAATAAGGCAAGTGAAGATTCAAATAATCCTTCTCTCAATCCTCCTATATCAGAATCAGTTGCTCATGACATTGTGGAGGAGTTGGGAAGAGGTCACCGCATCAGGATGCCCTCAGTCAAGTTACGTGACTATGTGACTTATACTGTGCAGAAGTTAAGCCCATCTCCCAGTTCGCCCTCTTCACAGTATATTTCAGGTGCTCCTTATCCCTTAACACATTACAATTTCTCTATAAAGCATCGCAAGTTCATTGCTGCTCTCACTATGGAACGTGAACCCGTCCATTTTTTTTATGCAGTTTAAGATGCTAAGTGGAGACTTGCAATGCAACAGGAGCTCGAAGCACTGGAAAGTAATAGGACCTGGACTCTACAATCCTTGCCGGATGGGAAGAAACCTCTTAGTTGTAAGTGGGTGTATAAGATTAAGCATAACTCCGATGGCACCATAGAAAGATACAAGGCGAGGTTGGTCATTCTTGGGAATCATCAAGTAGAAGGAGTTGACTATACTGAGACGTTCGCCCCTATTGTTAAAATGGTCACTGTTCGTCTTGTTCTTGCCATAGCAGCAGCAAAGAAGTAGGAAATTCATCAAATGGACGTCCACAATGCTTTCCTCCATGGTGATCTCCATGAAGATGTTTACATGAAGTTTCCCCCAGGCTTTCGCACGTCTTAACCAGGCCTAGTTTGCAAGTTGCACAAATCGTTGTATGGCTTGAAGCAAGCCCCTCGATGTTGGTTTGCCAAACTATCATTTGCCTTGACGAATTTTGGGTTTCAGCAATCATGCTCTGACCACTCACTCTTTACCCTTCTTATTCATGGAGTGCAAATAGTAGTTTTGGTGTATGTGGATGATTTGATCGTGTGTGGGAATGACTCCGCTGCAATCCAAAGATTTAAAACATATCTCAGCAAGTGTTTTCACATGAAAGATTTGGGGACCTTAAAGTATTTTCTTGGTGTAGAAGTTGCAAGGAATCCAAGTGGGATATTCTTATGCCAACGCAAATATGCCTTGGACATAATTCAAGAAGCGGGTTTACTTGGTGCCAAGCTCGTGTCCACACCTCTTGAGCAGAACCATCAGCTTAGTCTCGCTACTGGACGTCTTCTTGATTAACCTAAACGTTATCGACGTCTAGTTGGTTGTCTCATCTACTTGTGTTTCACCAGACCAGAGCTATCTTATTGTGTTCACCTCTTGTCACAATTCATACAGCAACCTCGCGAGGAACACTGGAATGCAGCTCTTTGAATTGTTAAATACCTAAAAGGAAGTCCTGGCCAAGGCATAATTCTCAGCAGTACGGCTAACTTTCAACTGCATGGATGGTGTGATTCTGATTGGACAGGCTGCCCTTTAACCTGGCGCTCAACCATTGGCTGGTTTGTGTTTTTGGGTCACTCTCCTATCTCTTGGTAAACCAAGAAACAGCACACTGTCTCTCGTTCCTCAGTTGAAGCAGAATATCGCTCTATGGCTACTACCACCTGCGAACTTAAGTGGCTTAAGAGTTTACTATCTAAACTTGGCATATTACATAAAGGTCCCATGCGCCTTAATTGTGACAGTCAAGCAGCTTTGCACATTGTCAAAAATTCAGTTTTTCATGAATGCACAAAACATATCGAAGTGGATTGTCACTTTATTCATAATGAGGTACTTCAAGGTAATGTTCAGCCATCTTATGTCCTTACGTATGAACAATTGGCTGACATTTTTACCAAAACATTGAGACGACATCAGTTTTAGACTTTGCTTGGCAAGCTAGGCATTCGTAATCCTCACGCACCACCTTGAGGGGGGTAATACCGTATATTCAGTCACTATCTTCAAGGTATAATCTTTGGGATTGCTCTCCATCATATAACTAATTTGTTATATATTATTCCTTTATTTATTGTACATATTAGCTAATCAAATCAATGATATCAATGACAAATGTAAATGAGATATTATAGGCATTAGTTTAGGACACATGAACCTTATGTAATTTGTATATATTTGGTATCTGTTCAATGGAATGATACACACATTCTTTCCACCATATTCTTGTTACTAAATCTCAATAAATGATAAAAACTAGTCTGCATTGTTGCTTCCTTAATTGTTATTTCAGCTTCCACCAGCAACGGAATCAGGCTTCATGGGCATAAGATCGGCTTTTGATTCTGGCCCATACATCTTAATGAGTTCTTCCTATCTCCGCACCAAACCGGATTATGAAATTAGTAGTTATCTTGCAAAAGAAAGCACAACATAACAAGATAGAAGGTGGAGAAATTCTTAGCTCCCCATGACACCGGAAGTCCAGAGGCATTTCATGTGTCATTGTTTAGATAAAATATTTGAATATTTTAGTTTTCTACGTATATTATTTATTTAATTTTTTTCTGTCAAATAAATACACAAGAAAAATTCACATATAGACATTTTATCTACACCGAGACACATGAACCTCATCAGAATCACTAGAAAGAAAATAATATTCTTCCTCGTCAGCAGCTCATGTATACTATCAGACTCAGAATTAATTAATTAACTTCATACCTATGAATCACCAATATTTTCAAATAGTTGTCATATTCAATATATGAATATGTATCATATTAGATATTTTTTAAATACTTTTAAATATTTTTAACATAAATCTTTTAATTATTTTTTAAATTTTCGTATTAATACATATAGGATGCTACAATGATTAGACAAATAATAATATTTTATTATATCTACAATGATTAATATTAATTAATAAAATATTAATATCTTTATTCTAATTTAAGATTTGAGTTTTTATATTTATATTATATTAATTTTATATATTATATTTTAACTGTATTTACATATTAACATAGTGTCATATCCGTATTTTACACGAATATCTATGCTTTGTTGTTTCATACAGTAATTTAGTAAACCATCAGTAAGTACCGGTAAATAAGTAATTGTGATTTAAAAATAAATGTAAGTTTCGTTATTTATTTAATTTTTTTTAATTTATTCACAATTTTTTTTTATATTTTACAAAAATATTATAATTATATATAAAATAATTTAATCTCTCTCATATTAGTAAATAGAATATGCGTATAAAATTTATACACAAAATATTTCCCAATAAACGTGGGTCCTGTCAAAACAAAGCGAATTTAACCATGCTATGGTCGCATATTGATGTGCATGCATGTGAAAAAATCACGACTCATAATGCAAAATACTAGGTTTACATTTGGAAAGCACATTATGGTTTTTAATCATCATCTCAAACTGTTTTAAAGAAAGAACGTGATACGGGGACCACCCATGGTTCTTTGAAGTTTGTCGAAGTACACTGTACATCAGTCAACTGAAAAACCTATAATTATTAACGGGTAAATGACTGAATAAATAGGGGTTTAAATGGCAGACCTATACTATGGAGTGGTTTTCATTGCTGAGCTCCTTACACGCCTCACAAGTCTAATAATCTTTTCCTTGAGTAAGGGACTTTTGTCCCTAAGAATGCCGGCGGTTTTACCTAGCTCTTCACATTCTTGCTGCCAAGGTAAGACATACAAATAAATGAAAACATCATATGAAAGACCAACTCTAAGAAAATGCAATCGTTTCAACAAATCATATCTATCGAGAAGGAACTATCACAAGGTGACAAAAGTGAGAGAGAGAGAGAGAGAGAGAAGCACAAGTAAAATTTGCCACTTCGATATATTATATACTGGTCATCAAAGATATGATTTGAGCAATTTATTAGCTCACTCTTGGAAAATTAGCCCCTCCATCCTTTGTACGATATTGAGAATGATCATCAATGAAGGTGACTAATTAAGGATTAATGTGTTCTTTAGATCAGCTATATGATGTAGACATTACATGAGAATTTGGAAATGCAATAATCAAATTATAGATCCGAGAGCAAGCTTCATGACATATTGAGTAGACATTAATATATAAGGAAATTGTATTGAACTGATTGAAAGAAAAAATAAATAAAAATAATGTAGGGATGGTTAATGAGGTGTAATTCACATATTAATTAATGATTTAGGTTTAAACTTTA
The DNA here is from genome assembly GCA_029884595.1 of Ormosia semicastrata. Taxonomy (NCBI): domain Eukaryota; kingdom Viridiplantae; phylum Streptophyta; class Magnoliopsida; order Fabales; family Fabaceae; genus Ormosia; species Ormosia semicastrata. The sequence goes on along the minus strand of JAQQTO010000038.1, from coordinate 16,813,693 downwards.
GATTAGCACCTAAACGATTAATTAATTTTCTTAAATGTGTCGATGCTTACTATACATGCTTTTTTAAAAGATTAGGTTCAAAAAATTTATTGAAAGAATTCTTTACAGTGGAAGAAAAGATTCTTTTTTTGATCTTTGCATGAACTTCTTCTACTTTGTAGAGGTTATATAGAGGTTGGATTTAGTATTTGGATAGCAATCATCTAATAATGGGTAAATAAAAATTATCCTTAAATGAACATAATAATAAAAATTCATTCATTGTGCTCTTAAAATCGTTCCAAGAGGAACTTAGTGTCAATTGACACAAATGTTAATCCAATAACATTTTTATCATATAAAAAGTTAATTGAAAGAAACAATTAAATTTAATTTTTTATTTCTCTTAAAAAATTTATTTAAATCTTACCAAATATAATTTTTTCAATTCAGTTAAATATTCTTATTAATTTAAATCTTACTAAAAAGTTAATAAGAATAAAAAAAAATTGTGCAGTTTGTTTGTTTTTGGGTCCTTTGACCCCTTTAATTTTGCTCAAAAAATAATAACAAAATAAAATTTTTATTTAAGATTTTCTCATTCTACTTCTATTATCTAATAGATAAGGTTTGGTAATTGCTGTTATATTTTTTTAAAACTCTATTCTTTTAATAGATAGTTAATTTAAAAAATCTTTAAAATTTTAATCATTAAATGACTCACACATAAAAAAAGAATGATGAAGATAGAATTTAATTACATATCCTTACATTCATTTACAAGGGTTTTATCAATTAAGTTAACACATTCCTTACAACTGTCTATTTTCTCAATAGTGATATTTATATTGTTGATAAAATTAGAAACATCAAAATGAGTCAAGTATGATGAATTGGTTCGAATAACCAGATAAAATGAATAAATTAAAATAATAAAAATAAATACAAAATTAAAAATATTTTAAATTAGTTCGATCTAAATGAACTAACCCACGATATGCTGATCCGACTTAATCTGTTAACATTACATAAGAGTAGGTTAAATTAAAAAAATGCTAATTTAAAACTTACGGAACCTAATCTGGTGAGCCAGACCAACACGTGTTCAGAACTATAGATAAAACCATAGATGAATTTTTTTTTAACAGATGGTGTATTTTTTAACCAAAATAGGAAGAAGTAAACCACGGACAGACAACCCTCCAAAAATTATGGCCGATACTCCGGTAATCTGCTGACTCTATCTTTCAGAGGAAAATGTCATTTGTTATTTTGTTCTTTTTTTTAGTGAACTATTTTGTTCATTTTTTGTCTTAATATATATATAGTGCTTGAATTAATTTTTATGTTTTTTTTTTCACAATAACTTTAGATAAAGCTGGTTTTGTTGATTAATGACTAATGAGTGATGTGTGGAGTCCTATCTAATGAGTAATGTTTAATGTTTCCTTAATGAATGGGGCTAACCACCAAATCTCAAACAAAACAAAAAGAAACACTGAAAAAGAGAGTGTGCATTTGATTAAGCCATCACAAGATCAAGGCAAGCCCTGGTGCCAGTCAATGTCAAAGTGTCAAATTGGGACAGAATTTCTTTCACAGTGTCACTTTTTGGTTGCAAAATTTTGTTTTTGTTTTTTCACTTTATTATTTAAATTTTATTTTTCATTTCCAACAAGAAATGACTTATCTTTCCTGCCTTCCTCATTGTGCTCCAAAAAAGGACAAAGCAGTTTCTTTCTTTCTGCATAACTGCAGCTACAGCATTGGTTTCTGTCAGAACAATTGTGTGAGTTTCAGGCACGCCGCACACACATTGTTCCATTCTCCAATGCTTTCTCTGTCTTGAAAAAATGGCTGTCTCATATTTTGGAGGAGTTTTTCACTTCACTCTCTTTTGGTTGCCCTTTGCAACATAAGGTTAGTTAGTGGCTCTTTCTGATTTCCATTTTTCTTGCATGGCTTTACTTTGTTCTTCCAATTTTTGTTTTGTTTAGCTGAATGTTTCTACGTCTTTTCTTTTTCTCGTTGTTGCTTTGCTTGTGGAAGATGGATACTACATTTCTTGTTATTTTTCTCTATTTTCTTTCTTTGTTTTCCAATCTGATCTACTGCCTAGAACCCCCCCCCTCTCTCCCCAAACACCAAATATTTTGCCAATTTTTCACCCATCTTACCCCACATTCATGTTACAAAAGGTGAGCTCAGACATCAGTTAGATCTTTATTTAGGCTATTCATTTTCATCTCTTTCCTAATTAAATAATAGCTTCTTTTAAAAGGGAAAAAAAAAAGGTTATGAAAATCTTATTTTGGAATCTGGGGGATTATTTGATTACTCGTATCCGTTAAAAGCATAAACATCCGACATGCATGGAATTAGGAAGATGATTCACTACAAGTGGGCAAGGAAGGGCTCAAGGCTAACCCCTTTTTGGGTTTCCCTTGTAAGTTATAACTAATACTCTTCTGGACATGTCATAATTAAACTTGGAAATTGCTCTTTTTTTCCCCATATTTTATATCCTCTAATGATCTCACTAGTAACCTTATTTCTCTATATTATCTGTAGACAGAAACAGGTATGAATTTTATCTTTTTCTAATCCTAGAATATGCAACAACGTACGCCATACAAATGATTTCTATCCATTGTAATGTAATACGAGATAAGGATAAGGATAAGCAACAATAGAACATTCCATTGTTCTGTTGCTATTTGATTTGTTACCATTCAAATTTGAATTAGGCACACAGCTGTAACAGTTGAAGCTATCTCTTAGTTTAGCTTGTTTGTTAGGATCCATTCTTATCCTTATGATACCAGAACATACGTGTATATATATATATAGCCAATTGTAGCCTGAAAATAAGAAAACATATTTATTTTTCAGTCAAATACACGACTGATATTTTATCATGGCATCAAAGCGGGTCGACGGGGATCCAGAGAGAAAAAATGCCTCTGGCAATGGGGAACCGGAGAAGAAGAATGCCTCCGGCAACACCTCAGCTTAGCACGTCATCACGCCTTCTTCACCATATTATCTTGGATCATCAGATAATCCTGGGACGCCGCTGGTAGCAGTTCCACTCAAAGGTGAAAATTACTGCAACTGGGCCTGGTCAATAAAGACAGCTCTGCGTGCGAAGACAAAGCTAGGATTCGTGGATGGGAGTCTAAAGAAACCTGCAGTAAGATCACCCAAGTTTCACGATTGGGAGAAGGTGGACTCCATGGTTACTGCATGGATAATCAACTCAACCGATCCAACGTTGCATAGTAGCATATCTCACGCTACCACAGCCAGAGACATTTGGCTTGATCTTGAGGAGAGGTTCGCTCAAACTAACGCACCACGGATTCATCAACTCTGGCGTACTCTTTGCATGTTGCAACAAGACCCTCACATGAACGTGACAGATTTCTACACTGAGTTCAAGGGCCTCATAGATGAGCTAAGTGAGTTGCATCCGCTGCCTCAGTGTAACTGTGGCGCATCAAAGGAGCTAGCTCAGAGAGAACAAGACCAACACGTTCACTTGTTTCTTGGGAGCCTTGACAACGAACGTTTGGGTCATGTGAAGGCCACCACACTTAATACAGATCCTTTGCCCACGCTTCGTCGAGTTTTCAACCATGTGTTGCGTGAGGAAGCGCGGTTCATGGCAGAAAGGGAAAGGGAGCCAAAGCTGGAGTCAGATGCTGCATTCCA